>CM045447.1:22162763-23362763 GCA_024666655.1 Dascyllus trimaculatus | reverse complement strand
AAAGTTTACAAAGTCAAAGTATTCACAGATATTGGGGTGGGGGAAATGTCATGAACCTAAAAGCTAGTATTTGAAAATGGTTGGGGTAGTATTCATCTTTACCTGCCAGAGCCAGACGTTAGTAGTCATCAGCTGGTTCTTTTCATCCTGCAAGAAAATTAAAAAAAATGCATAAATCTGCTGACTGGGAATGATAAGAAAGGCTAATGAGGAGGTGAGGAGCAAACCAAAAGCTAGAGACAAAAAATTAAGCAGCATGGAGGAAAGTATTTAAGCTTGAAAGAAGATTTTTTTTTAAAGTAGATTAATTGCTTCTTGTCCTTGCTACTTAAGAAGCACAGTGGAACAGCTTTCAGGGTTAAGTGCCTTGATTCAGGGTATATCTATCACATTTAATGAGGAAAAAAGCCAATATCACTGGCAAAACTAATATATAATATCCACATGAGTACAACTATGTTGCTTTTTCATTTTGCTCAATATGAAATATTGACATTTACTGTACAAAACAACTGTGAGATGTGTGGAGAGACAGTGGTGGAGGATTACAAAGAGGAGGACATAGAATAGTTTTTATTGTACTGTAAACTGTGGAGTTTGCAGGGAAAGGCTTTGCATAAATATAAAAAGATGAGAATCAGGAAAATCTATTAAATAGATTTGTGTGCTCTTGAGAGGCTGTGAGACAAACCTGATTGCATCCTCTCTCGGAAATATTGATCTGAGATGTTAACATGGTGTAAATAGTAGTAGTTTAGTTCGAAGACCACAAGATGGCCCTCTCCTAAATGTTATTTCTGCATGGCAGGAATACAAATGCAGAATGCTTATGTAGTCCAAATGTTGCCCTCTGAGGAGTTAGGGCAAGTGGCTTCGTGAATGTGTATGCATGTCCTTGTGTAAATAATGAATGCAGTCTGGTTCCTCTCAGCCTGATGGCCTCATTACTTCCTCTGCTGCTTTGCAAGGCCACTCTCTTTTAACCTTTCCTTCTTTCTCTTTGTTTTTACTCTCCCTTCTGATTCTTTAAATCCCTCAGCTCCTCACCCTCCTCCTTCTTTATCCTCATTCTTCTGTCCTCAGCATATCATCTGTAGAATAGTTTATCTCTTGACCTGCCCAAATTATTTTCTATACAGACACTCTTACTGTATGCTTCAGTACCTATATGTACTTATTTTTCTAGATATAATTAATTCCTGCCAAATTTTATTCATAGACTTCTGTGTATTGCCTCGTTTACCTCTTAAAAAAATCACCAGTCCCTATTGTGCTCTATATTTCCTTCCCTTAATAATAGTGAAGTTACCTTCTTTTCCAAAGAAATACCCTCTTGGCTATTCAAAAGAATAAAGCAGGATTTTATTAACCATGTTACAGTATATAAGGCAATGTTACTTTCTGTGGAGAGTTTCCTCAACATATACAGTCAGCTGTGAAGTAAAGGACTGTGAAGGAAGCATTAGAGACTCAATGTCTGGCTCCGGTTCAGTCAAGAATGTAATCAATGCAGAGACAGTTTGAAATACTTCTATCTATCTGGTAATATTATTATACATAATGTATTGAAAGAACGGGGTTGGAGAAGACTGAGGTCGTGTACTCATCACTTCAATTTAAGTTTTATTAAAGTGTTCATTTTAACAATATTTCATTTTTGACTGACTTACAAAAGACAGCCTGAATTTTTTCTTACTTCATTCTTCATCTGTCAGCCTAGCTAAAACTGCAACAAAAGCTGAATACAAAGGCGACACATAAATTCAAATAAGGAACTGTTCAATGCTCACATAAATAACAACAACTTAGACATTTGTTTGCCGAGTAAAATCTGGTCTAGTCTGACTCACCGGATATAGGTGTCAGATGTAAATCTGCCATTAGCTGCTTGTTTCTGTTAGTTTTGTCCTTCCCTTTTGCTGTTCTGCATTTTTTTTTCAGTTATTATCCATTTTAAAACCAGTACTCATCTCCCTGTGCACAAAACAATTCCTGCATCACTATTTTGAGGAAAGACTTGAGCCCTATTCTTCACTTCGCAACATCCAAGTTGATTGTGATTGGTTTAAAGAAATGCAAACATACCAGGGCTTTGATTCCTTTTCTATCTATTACAACAGCAGATGTAACAAAAGCACAAACTGAGGCCTTAATAAATGCAATAGAGTTGAAAATACACACAACCAACCATGATAAATTTCACAGAAGTGTTATTCATGCAGGTGTTTGTGTTCTCATGTGAACCTCTGAACAATTAGGGCAGAGCATGCATGAGCCTTGCTTAGCATGTGCTTGCATATACAACCTAGCAGACCCCTTGCCTGTAAATAAAACTTGAAACACCTTGACATTTCTATGCAGTACTTCAGAGTATTTGTGAATGTGTGTGTTCTTTCCTCACCACATCAACCAGCTGTGAGATCTTTAGTCCAAAGCGTACAGTGATGGTGTCATTGGCATGCTGGACAGGGCGCACCCACTTCTGGTAACCCCTGAACAGGTTCCTCAGCAAGGAATCCTCCATCTCAGCCAGTGACACAAAGTCGTCCTGGGCTGGAAGGAGCATGAGAAAAAAAGACAACTTGGAGTTGTGTGCTTGGGATGGTCATAGATATGGATATGATTGAGTGGAGCTTAAATAAGTAGTTACATACCAGAAATTACTTGACAGAAAATGTCATATTTATTAAGTTTTTATGAAGGTAAATGCCTAAATAGCTGTCTACACTACTGAGTTTCTTCAGTCATCTGTCACATGGCTTTCTGTTTTGTTTTACTAACATGCTGCTGTCTTGTATGTGTCTGATGGAAAAGATATGCTTCTGTTTTAATCAATACAGCGGTCCACAGAGACCCCACAATAGCTCATGTTCTACTTGTGCTGTACCTGAAGCATAGTTCTGTTTGTTAGGCCTTTAAAAAAATCTTTTATGCATATCCAGTGTTACAGTGATTATGTGTCGAACTGCCAGAATGCAGCTGGCCAACAGCCAGTAATTTGCCAATGTACACTAATTGGGGACTGAAACTGTTGCTGCTTATGAAGTTTATGTTAATTTCTGGTCATTTTCTATACTGCTCTGCTAACATGCTGCTTTTGCTAATACATGAAGGTTGTATAGACATTTGTAGGATACAGACATGCGAGCAGCTCTGTGAGGCTCACAATGACACTGTGAGTGTGCTGATATTACGCAGGTCTCATTTTTTACAATGCTTACATCTTGAATACTAACATTTGCTAATAAGAGAAACCCAAGGTTTTGCTCAGGGTGAGTGGAATGTAATTAGTTTTGCAGGTAACTGGCAATAAACCAAACAGTGAATCCTTTAAAATCCAGATGATGGAGTTTTATATAAAGTTCAGGGATCGACAGAGATGCTGCTATTAATCCTAAGAAGAACATGAAGGTTCTTGTCCATTGAGTAACTCCAAAACCACAAATGTCAACCTCATGGGGACAGTCACGGAAATTCAGAAATATTGAGTACATTACCTATGAACAATGAATGTCTATGCAAAATTTTGTGCCAGCCCATCTTTTTAGATGTAGAGATGCATTTGAGCCTGGACTACTATTCACTAGCTTTAGATTCTCAAATTGGAGGGTTTGCTGATTTTCTTTGTTTTTCTCACTGTAAATTGAATTTGTTAGGGGACTGTTTGGTGAACAAAATTTGCCACCTGAGGATGTTATATTGTACTCTGACAAACTGTGACTGACGCTTTCTCTATTACATGCGGTTTCATTTATTTTACAATTTATAAATTATATCACTATTCATAAAACAAATACTGATACATAATACAATGATACACACTCAAAAATAGAATTAGTTGCAGCTCTAGTTACATGGTTGTTTAGCTCACATACATACAGCGTTCATTTGCACTGACAGATCTGCACATAAATGTCATCCTCTTCCAATTGGTACGTGTTTCAGAACATACAAAAAGTTATGCATGAGCAAAGTCAGCAATCTCTTCTGAGTCTCAAAAGCAAGTGGGAGGAAAAATTAAGTCGGGGTTTTGGAGTCAGGCACACACACACACAGAGCCAACCTCGGACTGACAGCTGGTCATGGCCGAGTGAATGCATCTAGGCTCCCAAGGCTGACAAAATGATCATGCTGACATGATCACCTCAGACAGAACAATTGCCAGGGGAGACAAACTGAGCTCAGAGCGCTATGTGCAGTCAGGCACAGGACATAATAGTCAGTTAAAGAGTGACGTTCATGCTGAGCCGGAAACAGTGGGGTGAAGGAACAGTGCTTTCACTTCACCAGCCGCCTTTCATTTGCAAACAGCTGGGAGATATCAGCTCTCTCAGGCAGACAGTTACAGAGAAGACCAGGCAAAATTATAAGCTGAAATTTCGTTTGGTTCAACTTCACTAATCAGCTCAAAATACACAATGTATATGCGTGTGAAATATAGACTGAATAGAGAAATGTTCCAGTCGGTAAAAAGAAAAAGTACAGTCTTGTAATCAGACTTTATATATAGTGTCTTAAAGTGTGATTCTACTGATGCCAGAGTTGTTTATCAAGAGCTGAATGTACTGGCACATTGTCCTTGAGCAAGAAACTGAAGCTCTCAACTGCTACTCCTTGTGTATAACTACGTAAATAACAGCAGCTTTCACTGAATGCTCATAGCATTATGTGATATTTGTAGTTGAGCTGCACATGAGAGTCTCAGTAACTCAGTGGCTCTATCAGCTCCAAGCTCAGAGCATTTCTCCGCATAAGAGGCCAACATTTGGCACAGCCTATGGTGGTGCAACAGAGACTGATAGACAGAAATGAGAAGTTCGAATCAGCAGCCCCTTAAAACGAGGGGAATACAGCAGAGGAGTGGAGAGAGCTGATAAGGGAAGGAGTGAGACAGAGTGACCCAGAGCAATTCCCTCAAGTGTCTGAGACAGACAGAATGAGGAGGAAGGGGAGAGGTCGGTACAAAAGGATACACTAACTGGGGCAAGGGGAGTGAGAACAGACAGTAAAACAGATAACAAAGAGAAAACAAATTCCCATTTCTACTTGCATCTTAACACAGAGATGCTGTAATGTGCGGTCCAAACTCTTACAGCCTACTGAACATGTTGCATACATGAACTGATCCCTAATTATATATTATATATTAATTAATAGATTATATGGGCAGGCCGATATATATAGATTTATAAATTATTTAGACACATTCATGTTTTGCACATTTTATTTGTTGTAAATTTAATTTTAAGTATATAAAAATGCCACTTTTGCCTTTCGTGACCAATAATGGCAAAATGATAAAAAAAAATCATAAAGTAAAAACTTTCATCGACCTTTGCAGTGGCACTCCAAATTGTGGTCAGGTTCTTTCTTGTTTGCTTTAATTAACCTTGAGCTGTGTCTAGAACTTGCCAGGAGTCCACCTGTGGCAAACTGAAAAAATGGAAAGTGGAAAGTTTACAAAGGCACACATGCATATGTAAACTCCCATAATTAACACAGTGTGTGCACACAAAAACTAAGCCATGAAGTCCAAGGAATTCTCTGCAGACCAAAGTGATAAAATTGTGGTAAAGAACAGATTAGAGAAAGGATATAAAACCATTTCTAAGGATTTTGGTGTTCCCAGATGCATCGTGGCCTCAATAATTGTGAAACAGAAGAAGTTAGGGCCAGACTGATTATTCAAGTAAAAGGGGAATTGGTTTGGGAGGTGACCAGAAATGCAACTGTCCCTAACAGAATCTTAGTCCTCAGCAGTGATGGGAGAATCTACGTAAAGCTTGTATAGACTTCAACATGACATAACAAAATGTCTGTAATGACAGAAAACATTGACACCCTTATTGTGCCTGTTTTTAGTCTTCTCTCATTTCCTCTTGGGTGTGTTGGAATCAGAAGTTAAAGTACATGCTGTGAGGCAGATTACTTCCCATTGCATCAGATCCACACTCAGTTTGTTAAGATTTGAAAAAGGGCATCAGTGTATTCAGTCAGCTAAATCCATCTACTGTCTCTACAGGAAGCAGCTCCATCTCAAGATCCTCATTAACAAAAACACGGGAGCCCCAGTAGTCAAACACGGCAGGGATGGATTCCTCTAAACCTCAGAGAGATGCTGATTGACCCTGGGTGTGTGCTTGTCTGTGTGTTTGTTTGTGTGTAGTTGACTGAGCAGAGGTGAAGGAGAAAGTATTGATTAGGAATCTACACTGTGATGGTTGGGGGGATGGGGTTGATTCTCTGTAGGGAAATTATGATGCATTAGTGTGTGTGTGTGTGTGTGTGTGTGTGTGTGTGTGTGTGTGTGTGTGTGAGAGAGAGAGAGAGAGAGAGAGAGAGAGAGAGAGAGAGAGAGAGAGAGAGAGAGAGAGAGCTTCTATTTGCTAAACAAAAGAGGACAATGTCACATGGTGTCCACCATGGTCAAACATTTTGTGTATCTGTGTGAGAAACAAAGCGTTGCTGATGATTGATGGAGACACAGAGGTCACCCAGCATGCAAACATATACCCTGCCTTCTTTTCAATCTGAAATACCCCATGGGCAGCACAGTGGTATGATCACCTTGACACTGTTACCATCTGTTCACTGTGGAACCACGGCAAGATTTACCACTGAGAGGGGTAATACAGAAAACAGAGGGAAACCCATTTTTTGGTTACATACAAGTGCATATAAGTGACAATCGAACTTTGTGTTTTTGTCTTTTTACTGCAATTTTGTTCTTTAGCTCTTCTAAGTGTCACTGATTTCTAATGAGATGCTTCCAGACCACTGACAGTCGGGTGGAATGCAAACTTGACATTCTGAGCTGTTGCCTTGCTCTTGTTTACCCACGATGCAATGAGACAGGTGCCTCTGGGGAAGCCAGGACTTTTCACAATGGTTAACCCCATTAGTCATAATGGCCTTGGGTATTTGAATGCACATGCCCTAACATGTTGGTACACACACGGTCATGTTATGTCAGAGGCACTGGACATCACAGGACCAGAGGTAACCACATGTGTACTGCACTGTACACAGACTACCTACATAAACAGTATACAGTACATCAAGGACAAACTGTGAACAGTTAATGGAACTACTTTCACTAAAAACCAAAACTTGTCATCAAGTTATAGGATTATCCTGAGTAACTGGGGAATTTCTTTTCAAAAGAAATGTTCCTATTGAAGTTTTAAGGTAATGCTTCAATGCCGTGAATACCACAAAGAAAATTCCCTTCATCTCTATTGTATTGAACTGGTGGAATAAATCTCAAAGATTAATAAATCAAAACTTAGATAAAATCCCAGATATCTCCATGGCAGTAGAGGTGAGTAATGTTTTCCTTTTTTTCTCATTTGGATGAACCGAGCTTTTAAAATCCTTGCACATAATCTAATGCCAAACTTTTTTTCCCCACAATGGATCATTACCCAAGACTCCTTTGGAGGAACCTCGATGTCAGTTTGAAATGCGATTCTTGAAAAACTTACTGTGGACTGACATTGGCACGGCCACTGAATGACAGTTAATCGTTTTCAATGGCCCCACTGTCTCTCTCTTTCTCTCCTCTCTCTGTGTATATGTACACACATATACACACACACACACACACACACACACACACACAAATATATATATATATATATATATATATATATATATAGCCTATATAGTTTTGAGTAGCCATGTACTGCCAAGGCCGCTCCATTTCATGATTAGAGTGGCTGTTGCTTTAGAGTAGGCCATGATCAACATGATCAAATACCTTTACACACACACAGACACACACACACAGTTGTGCATGACTTCGAAGGACATTACATTGACTTACATTAATTTCCCAGATACTTACCCTTAACTAAACTATAACTACTACTTTCCTAACCTGATACCTACACTGACCTTCAAATTTATTGCTGCATGCTGTGACTTGCTTTTTGTCCCCTTAAGATGCGTCTCCTTAATGTGACTTTGTAAACACATGCAGGTCCCCACAACATAAGCAATATCAGGACACACACACATATTCACAAGGCAGAAAGAAGACAGCAGTTGGACCAAGTGAGTGCTGCTTTGTAGCTCAGCACCACAATGACACAATATTTCCTTTTCATAACAAAGCCTCTGAGACATACCCAAGTCACAGCTTTATTATGTAAGGGAATTCTTCTTTCCCATTCTTTTCGATGTTTATTGTATTTTTATTGTCCCTTATTCTTCTCCTGCAGCCTGTTATAGAGCCCTTCCTCAGTCACACATCCCCAGGAGGGCGCTGCACACTCACTCTTTAATAAATCATGAATGTGCTCCTCTCACCTGACCCCATCATTTTGTCCTGCTCTCTCACACGACTGAAAGTGCAATCACATATGAATTATACAATGTGATCGTTCCTTTATTTAAAAAGAAAAACACCTTCCTTATTGAGAAGCACCGGATAGGACGCAGCATATTGTCCAATTAGTCTGTTTGCGTAATGAGGCTGCAACGTGCTGAAATGTGTTTTGATCGCGCAACACGATCCTCTATCGGAGACGGATAAAAAAAATAAATTTTGCACCCCCAGTCGATTTGCCCTTTGTTTTGCACTGATCAGAAGGTCCTGACAGTTGCACAGCTTCAACAGTTTCTTACCTTGCATAGTAGCCTTCTCAAGAGCCAGGCAGAACCACAACACCGCAACCGCAAACTTCATGCTTCCTCCTGTCATCAGTGAATCCGAACGGATCTATCCAAGGCGAAGATCAGATCATTTCACTGTTCACGGTCCTGCAGGATGCATCTCTTCAGAAACCAAGTGGGACCTCCGGAGTACCACCGCTACGATGTCCAATTTTAATAAGGAAGGACAGCCGGTTGTTGGTGGCTTTGTATAACACGGACCGCCTTCACACTGCGGAGCAGCAGCTTGTGTTTGTGTGTGTGTGTGTTTTTTTTCTTCTCTTCCTCAGGTTCGGTCGCCTGTTCGGTTCCCCTGCAGCTTCTTCTTCTTTCGTGCGTCCCGGTGCGGAGATGGATCCTGAGCCGGGCTGAGGGCGGGACAGAGGAGGGCTGGCCCGTCATAGGATGTGGAAGGAGGACAGATCTGGTTCCCATCCACAAGGAAATATATAAATAAATAAGTCAATTTAAAAATAAATAAATAGCTATTTTAAAATTCAATACATACGGTAAATATGGTGAAGGTCCACTGGTGCCCCTTGAGGAAGAACATATTAATATATAATAACCATGTTACGATTAGGGAAAATGTTGCAATAATTCAGTGATTTGTGCACTTTCTAAAAAGCATTTAAACTGATTGTGCTGAGAGGAGGTGTATGTATTCCGAGGACTTAATATGTAATGTTCTCTGCGTGTAAGTACTCTGTATTTAGTTTGTGTTGTTACTATGTTCCTCAAGGGGCACTCGTGGACCTTCACCATATTTGCCATATGTACTGATTATTTAAATTGTTTAATTTATTTGTCTATGCTCTCCACGTAAAGGTTCACCTCTGCTACATTTCTCATGCAGCATCAATGAGGGTGTGGTCAGACATGACCAGAAATATGGTGTCACCTCACCAAACAGTGATATCAGGTTGTACTGAGTGCACAGAGCAGTATCCAGCTTTTGCCAAAGTCCCCTTGAAACATTTCTTTTAATAAGTGTGAGAATGACACACATGTTTCACATATGAATCAAGACAGTCTGGTGAAAAAGACAAAAAAGTTGGAATGTATACCAAGAAAGTTGCTCCATAGCTAAGTTCTCTCGTGCATATAAAATTCTGTTTGTGCTCTAACAGACAGTGTTTGCTTGCTGAGCCATGGCAGGAATAGCAGCACAAAGACTGAATCTAATACTTGATTGGAGGATGCACTTTGTTTGACTCAGTCTGTCTGCTGATGCCACATACTGTATTGCTTTTGCAGAACTTGAGCAACAAACCTCTTCCTTCACCCTTTTCAAATGGCCAACATCATTTATAAACGCAACTTCGTGAGTCATCAAGTTGCTTGTTCACATAAGGAGCAAAGGATTGTGATGAACTGCAGGGCTTACCGCTTTACTTGATGAGCAACACTCGTAGATGTTGTGAAGCACTTTAGTTTATGATAAATGGCTTAAGATCATCTTTCAGGAAGCGGTGACCTGTGAGTTTCCTCTGAGAAGCCCATCACACTGTTTTATAGGCAGTACATTATCATAAATCAGCAGAGAGAGCAATTTAATGCTTGATTCATTCCACTACACTCAGATGCTTATACATGCCATGCCGTGCCATGTCCTCCTATACTGTACGTGCCATGCTATAATCTCACAGGAGACTGAGGGTGAGGCCATAAGTACAAAGAGTGTTTCAAGCATAACTGAATCCAAGCTGATAATATAAGGACACTGTGAAGCGGAGTGAGAAAAGCATTCCAAATGACTGGAACAATACTGTACACTTTGCCATCACTTCCTGAAACCAAATCTGATTAAAGTCCATAATGCATGTGGGCATCACAGACACTTATTAGAGCCTAAACCCACAGTGCTGGAGATGGGTATGCAATCACTTCATGTACTTTTTCGTTCCAAAGCTATCACCTTTCACTGATAAAAGGTAAAGTGGCAACAAAGAGCACTTACTGTAGCACAATTTATCTAATTACCTACTGTACAAGCTGAGTAGATGAGGTGATCTAGGTATCGATCTCACAGAGAGTTTCCATACACTGTAGGGAAATTGAGAAATATGCGTCTCCTCCAGTTCGATTTGCTCCTGTTACTAGTAAATGGTGATGTAACGGAAGGAAAAATGGACCCACGTGAATGCAACAATAGGCTGTGCAGGTTTTATTTCCCTCGCATGTAACATAAACTGTGTTGTGTCACTGTGTAAAAGACAACTAGAAGAGGACTGACTGTGAAGAGTGGAGGTGATTTATTGAGATGCAAAAGAGCCAACAGCCAGACCATCTGACAAAGAGCACGAGAGCTCTGATTCATTTGCTTTGTGTCATTTATTCAGGCAATCAAATAAGCAGTTTGTTCACTCGTAAACAACTCATGGCGAGCCAGTGAAGAAGATGGACTCCTTCTCTCTCTCTCTCTCTCTCTCTCTCTCTCTCTCTCTCTCTCCCCCCTAATTAGGTTTGAGCTAACAGCAGCTGGAAACAAGAACTGCAAGGTGAATCATTCTGCACCCACACACAAACACAGAAATGCATTGGATTTGATGGTTCATTCATACTAACAACCATGAACACACAGTTCTTTGCAGCACACATGCAGGTCACATGCTTGAAAATCTGCCACTTGGCTGCTTTTGTTGGCTTTGTGTATCTCATTAAATGCTGTCTTACTCAGGCACCTGATCGCCACTCTGCTTTTGCCAAGTCCTGCCCACGAGGGGGTAAGCCCAGCCTATCTGTCTCACACACAAACACACACATGCACACACACACACACACCTATCAAGTAACCCCAACCTCCCTGCTTATCTAACACCCAAACAAGCTGTGCCACTTCTGTGTTGGTGCGAACAAACTGAAAGCAAATGCTTCAAGAGTCTTGTTATCCAACGCTAGAGGTAAATGTAGACTCTGGATGGTCTTTAAATTGCAGACTACTTCAGTAATTAGTCTCATTCTGCTTTCAATCCAAGATAATTAAGAAAATGAGTTCACATTGAGGTCATCAGCACTGAGGGGAGGTCGGTAGAGCAATTTGTGCCTTAATTATACAAGAAATGCCCCATCTTAGCAACATTGCCAAAAATCCTGAGGATTTGAGCCTGCAGTTCTTTCTGTCTTTCTGTCTTTCTTTCTATCTTTCTGTCTTTCTTTCTTTCTTTCTTTCTTTCTTTCTTTCTTTCTTTCTTTCTTTCTTTCTTTCTTTCTTTCTTTCTTTCTTTCTTTCTTTCTTTCTTCCTTTCTTTCATTCACCCTTTAAGCCAACCTTTACAGACCAAACTTAATGTAAGGCACATACACCCGGCTGCCACAAACACACTAACAAAATGTCCATGCTCTTTATCAAACTGTAGGCCTTCCCCATTACATTTAACGGTAACACTCCAGTGTGTGTTGAGTGACCTTTTCAATCCAGACAGTAAGAGAAAGGTGATCAAAATAAAAGTATTTGCCTATGGCTGTGTACCTGTGTCAATCTTTATATTTACATTTAACAAAAAAAATGCTATCTATGCATTATGGGAAATGTTAGATCCTAGATTTCTGAAGTTGACCCAAACTATAAGAAGTACAATTTAGCATATCTAAGCCAATGTTTCTTCATTTTTGGCTGTTATTTTTTGATGTCATTCTAAATGATGCATTGGCCAAATATCAGACTGAACCTGTGCATTGCAGTATAAGCATATAAGCAGCTAAATTTCACACAAGGATATTTAGAAAGAATGACATTACTGTGAATCCTTGCTGCAGGAGCTAATACCTGAGGCTTCAGCTGCTGTCATTTGTCATAGTGATGTTATATCATGCTATTATCCTTCCCTCCTTTTCTCCCACTGTGTCTCCTTTTTGTACCAGCACTTCTTTTCTCTCTTTTTCATAAAACAGTTATTTTATTGGGAGGTTTTTCTTCACTTTTTTTGCTTTCATACTTCCATTCCACTACACCGTCAGTAATTTACGCTGCTATCTTTCTTTCTCTATTATTTGAAAGATCTGGGTTACCACAGCACCATTACCTCCAGATGTTTGGTAGTTATTTCAGGAAGAAGATTATGAAGAAAAGTTTATGCATTTGCACAAGCACGCACGGAGAGACACAAGGAAAACAGGCATCCAAGTAATGACTTATTAAGTCAATGGTGACAGTGAAAGTCTGGTTAAAGCCACCAGCACTGATCTGATATGACCTGTGTCTCTAGGTAGGAGCGTCTCTCAAGAGAATACAGCTAAACCCTCCTCTTAGTCTAGTTATCTCTGACAGAGATAAAGAGAGGATAATAGAGTAGGAAGTGGACAATGGAGGGAGAGAGCCCTGTAGCCTAATTAAGGGTGAGTTGTGGATTTTAAAGTTTAAAACCATAACAATCCATTCTTTTTGGCATGTTTGATATAGATCATGTATTATAATACAAGTTAATACTGAGTCCCCTGGGCTCAAACATGTAAGATAGGAAATAACATATGAGAAGATATGGAGGACAGAATAGAAATCACCTGTTTGACTCCACTTCAGGTTGTCAAGACTGTTGTTGGTAAACTCTAGTTCTATAATGCTAAAGAAAGGTTCAAGATGAAGAGTTCTCTATAAGAACTGGTGCACATAGAGTGTGTTTACACATGCACACACAAATATACCCACAAACAGTACAGCAGATACTTAAGAAGAGCTGAAATTAAGTTTAAAAAACAAACAAACAAACAAAACAGGCTCTTCAGTGCAAATTTGTATCTGGAAAAGATAAAAATCAAACAAAAAATTAGAGTGCCAAGAAAAAGCCTGATAAAAAGTAAATCAGCCGAGAGAGAGACACAGAGGGTCTGGGAGATCGGAAGCCACGATGCTGATTATGACAAAGCGATAAGTCTGATTTTCTGCCCCAGTTGCTGTGGCAGCCAGGAGCAGCTGCAGTGGCAGGATAGCATTCGCTCTACCATTCCACTCCTCCATTCCCTGAGCCGGTCGATTATCAATGATACGGAAAAGCAAGGAAGATCCTGCTGGGCCCAGTGCCCAGCACATGCCGGGGCCACAATGGAGGGGAAGGGAGGAGGAGGCATGCACTGAGAGAGAAAGAAGACTTGTTGGCTTTGTTTGTACACCAGTTTTGTTTCTTAAAGACATTAGGGACAGATTGTTTTTAAAAAAGGCAAAACAATCACAAATTCACAGATGTGCACGCACAAACTTGCTTATGTCCCTTAGGAAGTAATCATATTAACGTTCATTCATTCCCTGGAGATGTAAACTAACATTTACCATATGTGAAGCTGCATCACTTCATTTGACATGGATGGTAATTATAGCAATTTTCATGTTAATTACTTGCAAGGGCTCACATGATTAGACAATTCAAAACAGTTGCATGATTACAAGTTGGTCTTTTAAGGGTAAAAAATACCATGCAGTGACAATGCATTAGTGCTCATGTTTGTTTGCCTTCAGACACGTTGGGATTATTTAGCCCCAAGACAGACAATTTAGAGTCTTTCAATTATGACCACTAAACCGCTGTATAGTAGACAGTCTCTGGTGCGTTCTGATCAAAAACTTTGAGAAGCAGCTGCTTTATTAGAAATTTTGCTGCAAAAATACACATAAACATTATTGTGAATTTAATTTGTAACCAGAGAAGTGAACAGAACACCCAAAAGTCAACAGCATCGTGTGATTTGCATGTCAATCATGTAAATGGTTGGTGTAATAGTGTGCATACCTAGGTTCTCTTTTTGTGCAGTGGGATTTACGGATTTGCATCTTGCAGAGTAAAGCTGCAGTGAATCACGTGACGGCCTTGTTTTGCGCCCAGGGACTTTTTGCATCACCTGACCTCAGCCTGTGAGGCAGTAGTACCACATGTCTGGGAAGGAAGTGCAGAACTCAGAACAAATATCAAGCTTCATAGCACACACAAATTGAGCACACTTCTAAACTTTGTCAACAAGAAAAAGAACATCTGCTGGTGCTTATGCAGATGATTGCTGCAAGTTAGAGGAAGGATGACTCTCCAGAAGGAGATGATGCAACGGACATAATGTTAGACAACAACATTACACCAGCAGATACAGGGGTGTGAGTTGTGTAGTGGAGAAAGTATTAAGAATAAAAAAGTAGCATAACTGTAATATGAAAATACTCCATTACAAGTAAATATTGTGAATTGAAAGCGGCAGCAAAATGCATTTAAATTTGTCTTACAATTGCCCTGTGAATGTTTGACTAGATTGCTGCATTATTACTACTGATCAGTTAGAGTAGTGGTATTTTATAGTTGTTGGTGGTGGAGGTGGACCCTATTACTTTTTTTTGGCAATTTTAACTGAGAATCAAAAGGATGCAAGTAAAATCCACATTCTAAGAACAGTAGTGGAGTGACTTTTCTCATTATGGTTTGTCAAGCTATACAGTAGCCTTCTATCACTGAATCTTCTGGTGGGTTTGAAACATGGAGAAGAAAAAAGAAGTGCACATCACATAAGTCGTATGTAATAAAAAATATGTTAATTTGACTACGCACAGCTGTGAGAAGAAAGCTTCAACCTAAGTCACAAAGCCTCCACATCACAGTTCGGGATGTTGAAAAAATGGAAAAAAATATTTATTTGCAGTGTTTTAATAGAAAAATACATTTCCAAGAAGTTTACATGCATGTCTTGTACTTCTTTGTCTGTCCCAACAGGTGACGAGTGGACTCATTACTACCCCTTTTGACAAATGGCGGAAAAGTGGTTAATCTACTTTCATTGGACCCAGAAGGCAGCAGAACACAGTGAGTGAGTGTTCTAGTGGAAAAAAGGAGTTGATTTGTTTGGCAGACACAAACTATGTCTGCTTAACTCTCTGTTAATGACCAGTGCATGGTTGCTTCCCTAAAACTGAGGAGCATCTGGGTCGTCTTTGATGGAGTGGAAGAGACAGCTCCAGTCTAGTCTGACTCACCAGATGTAGACTTTAGGTATAAGCTGCCTTTTCTGCTGTGCTTTTCACGCAGATTTCTCTTCCCTTTCTGCTATCTGCATGTAACCGTTTTCACAATCCTCTTTTCCACTGGAAACAACAAGAGCAACCTCTGAGCTGCAACCTACACACTGAAACCGACAAGTTTTAGAGAAGTTTTGGATTGTGTAAGAAGGCAGGCTTACTTGGTTTCTTTCAGTGAATGTGCCATTTTAATGGCAGCGCTGCTTCCATGTGTGCAAATGTTTCAACGAAACAGTCCTTCCATCGATTTTTTGTAAGGTCACCATTGCTGTATCGTGGGTTTAGCATTGCTCAAGACAGTTGTGACTGGCTTAGAAAATGCAAACATGCCAGAGTGTTTTCTATTTCTCTCTATACCAGAATGATGAAGAAGTGTAGTCAGACAATTCTCCAATGCTGAGACAGAGCTGTGGTGGTAGGTGTGGCTATGTGAGACTGGTTTCAATCTGAAACCCAGTACATGAACATAGAATAAGAAAACAGATGAAAGGAGTCTATTGCTGCTGTTTTTTTACACCTCAGAGTTTAGGTTTGTTCTTCTGTTTTGTTTTGCAGCAGCTGGTTGCAAGAAAGTAGCTTTTTGTTTATGATTTTTGAGTTAAAATGGGTGAAGTTTGTGATAGTGCACCCTCGCCTTTTGATGTTGAACAATAGTCGGCTGTTAATCTTTGTCATAATGAATTAGTGATGAACTGCCCTCAGGCATGAAGCCTACGTCAATAATAGTGGGATTTTATGCATGATCCATGATGACGGAAAATACAGAAAAAATGCATGGCAAAATTGACATCTTTGCAATTTTGCACAATTTCCTGGATTTGCTACATTTACTGTTTATTTGACTTGCAGCACTTGTTTCTTAGTGGTCTTGGAACACTGTGTATGGATTCATTTTATTCTTCTTTAAAAAATTTCTCCTTGTCAGTTTTAACTGTAATGCACCAACACACCAAGTCAAATCCCTCTGTATGTAAAAACCTACTCGGCAATTGAACTGATTCTGATATTGTAAATCTCTTGGAGACCCCTGCAAAATTTAACAAATTGTGCTTTCATGGAAGCTTATTATCTATAAATGGAGCCAAACTCTCCCCTGCTCCTCTATAGTTTGCATCCTGTCCAAACCTTAACCAATATTAATCCTAACTCTTACCAAAAACAACTATTAGCTGTAGAATTTAATGATTTCACTTGTGAGGGTCAGTTCATTTTTCCATCAAATGGTGAAGGGATGGGGGTGAGATCCCTGTAATATGAATTAGAGGACAAACCGTCCCCACAATGTGATTATGTATGTGTGCACTGAAACTCTTCAGAAATGACCTTTGTGAAAGTCATCACTTCATTGTATGTCTCTGTCATGTAATGTTAGTCGTGCTGGGAAGAGCAGTCACATCTAAAGCTGAACTGACATTTTGTTTGTCAAACATTTGGTGTGCTGTCTGAAGACAGCTAAAGGACCTTTCGGTAAAAAGTTAAAACACCCCGGAAACACACAAAAAACACACACAATACCTACATGCACACGCAGACACAGAAAACTGAGGGACGAGAGCTGGCATTAAGCAAAACCAAGTCTGTCATTTCATCTCTACCTCTCCGCCTCTTTTCTACTGAAGCTGTCACAAAAATATTCTGATAGAGAGACAGAGATCTGACTCAGTGCGACTCACTGTCTGCATTTGTGGATGCTGTGTACCTTGATATATGCACGCATACACCGTCTACACACACATATAGACGTACACACTCCTTCTGCTCCTCTTACTGCTGAAGTTGTCACAAAAATGTTCTGGATGCAGAGTTAAAGGTATGACTCAATCAGACTCCTTCACTCTTATTTTACTCTCTCTGCTCGCTGCAGCACACATAAACATCCTTACGCATGCATGCTCAACCACATGCAAACACACACCTAGACATGCAAAAGTCTTCAAGTTAAGCTGTTGCAAATACACAGAGACTTTCAAATCTGACTAACTGGGAGTGTGGCTCTGTCGCCATATGACCTGTTACAATCTCTGTCTCTCACACACAGACACATACACAAACCCTGTAATCTGCTCTATAATACCACCAGCATCTGAAGTCTCTGCTGTATCCTGAGGTATAGCTGTGGCAGCTATCAAAGAATAACGATTCACCCAGGCTGCCTTAATGTGGAATTTTTTTTTTCTCTAATATACTCTCACACATACACACTTTAGTAGTTGTGGTGTTACTGTATGCAAACTGAAAATAAAAAAAATAGTGCTCTGATTTATAAAGGTTCTTAAAAGACAAAAGGGGTTTGTTATGTTTTTTTGTCTCTAGATTTTCAAATGTTCTCTACAGAGCTATGGGGTAATATGATTATTTTATTAACCCTATCCCATGTTGGGAATTCAAGTTAAATATCTAGCATTAACGGTCTTTGTACCAGTAAGCTAACAGGCCGTTTATGATGAAAGCATCTGGGAAATGAGACCTTGTTCTCTTTAAGTGTGCCTGTTTATTCTCAGTGGAGGTTATGATTGAAGCAATAAAATGCGTAACAGAGACACTAGTGAGCGCTGCTTTTCATTTCACAGCTTTAATAGCAGACACAGCGCAACACTTGTTCTGAAGGAGGAAAAGAGGACTCTTTTTCAGAAATGCTCAAAGATGATCAGTGTGTTATTATAGTAACTCCTCTCTTGCTGCCCACCTCCCGTTCTCTGTAGAGCTCTTTAATGAGATTTGTAATGAGTGGGTCATTAAAGCACCATTATGATGTCACAGCGCTCTCAGAGCAGTTTGCACTGCCATGCTGAGTCATCACTGAGGACAATAGGCAGAATGAAAATGTAATTCTGATTGTCTGGCACTGGATCACAAGGTAGATTGCGTGACTTGAAATGATCTTTTGATTTCAGTGATATAACTTCATGTGAGAGAACACTTTAACCCTCTGAACCCTCCAGCAGTTTTACAAACTTAGAGCCGTTTTAGCTTTACAACAGGCTGTGTGTAATAAATTAGAGAGACCGAAATAAAACTAGAACATACTTCATCAGTACAATACATGTGGCATGACTCAATAACAGTAAACAGAGGAGCAACTTGTCAGCAAAGTTGTTGAAAGATACATTCAACATGGTGAAATAACTTTTTAAAATTAGTGTGTGAAATTAGGGGTGTGTGAAAAACGCCTGGTTTGTAGAGGTTGTAAAAATGTAAATAGTGATAATAAGATGATGATGATGATAAGATGATAAGTCTGACATCCGCCTGTTCCGTCCCCAAATTCAGTCAGCTCTCTTGGCACTAACTATGGCAGGCTTTCAAATAATATCGAACACGCTGCTGTGAAACTTGGGGTAACACTCGATTCTATCCTTCATTTGGCAGATCAAATCAGAAAGTCTTATTTCTTTCAGCTCAAGATAATCCCCAAAATATAGGTCCTTTCACTCAATCGCTGATCTACAAAAAGTTGTACATGCTTTTATCTCTTCTCGGTTTGATTAGTGCAACATGTTTTAGTCCGGCATCAGCCACAGCTCCATCCACTGTCTCCAGCTGAGACAAAAAGCTGATGCTCGACTCATTACGGTGACAAAGAGGCATAATCACATCCCCCTTGTGCTTGCCTCTGTATACTGGCTCCCTGTTAGACTTGATTTCAAAATTTCATTGCTCTCTTTGAAGGCCTTAAGCAGCCTTGTTCCTAAATAGATTTTGGATTTATTGGCCTGGCATATGCCCTCTTGGTCACTGAGATGTGCAGATGGGACCCTGTTGGTTCCTCCCAGGTCACAGTTTGTGACAAAGAGTGATGCAGCTTTTGCAATTAGAGGCCACATACCTACTGCAGTCAGACACACTAAACTTTGTAAAACTTTTCTCTTCGTCAAAGCTTTGGGAACTGTTAGATATATGCTTTTATTTATACTTTTTCATTCCACTTTATTTGATCTTATTAATTTTAATGTTTTAACTTCCTCAGTGCCCTTGTCCCTTGGCCATTTATCTGCCTAGTCTTGTTTTATTCTATTTTGTTAAGCCTTGTTGAGAGTGTTATATAAATAGTTCAAAAGCATTTCTAAAGCTCACTCGGAACACACTGTATCTCATTTAGTATGTGCACAAACATTAAAATGACTGTGGTTTTACAGGGAGTTACAAACTGTAACTATCTCTTGGCGAATACTGCTCAAGTGCATTGACTTCCTGAGGTCTTCATTGGTGTCCACTGCTTCCAAGCTCTGTGCTAAGCCAGTTCAGCTGGATGCTGTTTCAAGCTCTGTAGTTAACACATGTAACTGAAAACAGCAGGGCTATTTCCCACAGTGCTGAGCTATTACCTGGCAATGATAGTTCTAATTGGGTATCATTTTTGTGTACCAGCCTTAAAAGTGACCACTGCACATTAAAATGGATGCAGGAACAACTAACCAAGCAAAATTAAGCCAGCAGAGGACACAGACATAGCAACAAGAACACTGGATGTTCAGTGGAAATAAAGTGTGCAACTCTTACAATCAATAGATGCAGAAGGTTGTCAGCTGTACACAACAGAGGGCTCTCTGGAGGACACGCAAATGCACATACAGACATCTTGCTACTAAATACTGTACATGTACTGCATGTTCTCAATCATTCAACATGTCCTTGCTGACCTGAAAAGAGCTTTATAGGTCAGACTGTGAAGTAAAGGGAAAACTTCTGTGTAGATTCTCAGACATCCAGGTTGTGATAATCCTAGGAGCTTCAGTAAAAAGCAACTGGATTTTTCTTTTAGTTCTTAGAGACATTTCACCTCTCTTCAAAGAGGGAAGGCCTTTTGGATTGCGAAAACAAATGGTCTCCTAATTTAACTGATATGATAAACCATCCCTACATCACTTTATTTTGTTGGCTAGATTGAAAGAACATGTGACCTGAGCTGCAGCAGGGGTGTGTTGGTTTATCTAAGGGATTCAGGCACAGTTACATGACAGGAGGTCTCAATTCAGGACTTCTAAATATGTGATGACCCAAGAAAACTAAATACTAAAATATTATTTACTAAAACTATGAATAGTCATGCATACATGTAGGCCGATACATGAGAAACAACAGATCTTAACTAATTCAATTTAAAGTTCAGTCTTTGAGAATCACTTCTAAACATGGAAAACCTATTATTAGTCAGTATGATCAAAGAAGGAAGAAAAATATTTAAGAAAATGACATCATTGGCATTTTTCCATGTGCTCAAGAAGGAAGAAATAGCTCGGTATCCGGTTAAAATACGTTGTTAAACTGAAATTAAAAAGGTATGAGGAGCTTTGTGGAGGGCTCAGGGGTCTGAATTATACATAACCTCGTTGCCATTTGCAGTGGTCTTTTTCTGCAGTCAAAGTTGGATGACATTATGTCACCTTTTCCTCCTTGCTGAAAGAAAAATAGTCTGAGAAGCTGTAAAGAATAAACAAACAAAACTTTGCTTGGCTTTTCAAAGTTGAAACTGCAACATGCTTTAAGGCAGTATTCATTGATTCTGAGGGGCCATATCTGGGCAGCAGGAGGAGCTGTAAATGCAGTTTTGACATTGTACCTCACATTGATTATCTTTTCACATCCAGCAGTTACCACAGTCAAAGATAAGCACTTTCTTTGGCTATTTAGTCCTAAGGTGGAAGATATATATGCAAGGTTTTATCACAAAATGTTAAATAGCTTCGTATTGCTCCATTTACCTGGCTTAATATATCTTTGCGGTGAAATCACAATACAAATGCAAGTAAGCAGCGTTGTTGTACATCTCCCTCCCACTGCTCTGTCTGAAGCGTGCCTGTGAGAGTTGCTCAGTTTAACATCGAGCATTAAATCTTGTGATTTCCTGCCTCCGCCAGCCATCAAAGAAACACCTCTCTGCTGCTGTGGACCGCATCTCTGCCTTTCTTCTTTCCCTCTCTACCTCCTCCTCCTCCAGTATCCCACAAGCGAACCGATTTCTCATAAAGGGAACGTTAACAACACCCTCATAAGTGTGACCGCAAAAAGTTAAATTAGGATTTCTAAAACTAAACACAGTGCACTTTTGTGTTCTGCTACAATGTCAGGTGAAGAAAAACAAAAACAGTGAGGTTTATGGTATATAAATGTATTTTTATTTTTTATCTTTTACGTTTTGAAGGATTATTAAAGACTCCATGAACCCAGAGCAGCTAATGAATTGTGTTCGTTCTTGAGCCCTAAATAAAATTGTGGTATTTCTGCCACCATCATGAGTCTTCAAACAACTTCACTCTAGTGGCTACAAAATGAAGCCAACCATTGAAAATGAATTTAAAACTGACGCACAGCTGTTTTACGCTCCATCAGCCAGTGTATCTGGTGAGCAATCCCTCACAGAGCAACAAAGCCTCAAATAACTTAATTTACGGCCGAGCATTTGTATACATGGTTTATTACAATGTCAAAATTGGGATATTTAACATAATTTTCAACATTGTCATCATCCCTCTCATTTGGTTGATCAAATATTCTTTTTTCTTCCCTCTGCAAAGTCATCCTCAAATACAATTCTTCAGATATATCATGAATACGAGGCAGTCTTGGCAGCATAAAAAACTAATTAGGTGTATAAATATTATACCAGCCACACTGAACCAAACACAACGTTTGTTTTCCTTCATCAATTCTCACAACTTGGCTTTTCATAAAGTCATATGGCTTGATTTAATGTGCCACTGCAGCATCAAGAGGCAATTTTCTAGTGAGGCTCAGATGTAAATTTGTAATACATATGATAATATTTCCTATTAGGATTGAGCTCCGTTCCTTTTCACAAATCCCACAGAAAAATAAGGCATAAAATGTAATTCCAATTCTACTTAACATCCCAATAGCATTTGACCTCCATTACTAATGGCCTCCTATTGTAGACAGCACTTCATACTATAGTGTTATGCTCCACCATTCGTGTTTTTCATTTCACCAGGTTTTTTTCCAATGCCTTTAAGCATAAAGCTAAAATTGTTACGAATTAAATTGCATAATTGTATACGAATTGGAAAATCAAGCAACAGAGCACATAAAATGACTGCCAGCTGGAAAGCGTGGATTATTGATACTTTCTGGCTAGATGACTCAATATCTACATCACAGAGACCAAAAAGCATCCTGATTTTGTGCACATGGCTCCTTACAAGAAATCAATCATTAAAGCCCACAAAGAACCTAAAAAAGTGTCTTGTTTCAAGAGGGTCACAAGGTTAAATCAATGGCTGTGTTTAAAGTATGTGTTTATGTGTGCTTGTATTAATAATGTAGAGATGACAAGGCCTGTCAAGCTTTTTTTTTAACCCCAGTAAAGGGTTTTTTCCTTTTAATCACAGAGGGTGAAGTTCCATTTTTGGCAGAATTTTACATCTCTGTTTTTGGCCTACATGATTGAAACTGGCCTTTTTCTCTCTCTTTTTTAAAATCTTTATGACACATTGGGGTTTTATTTTTATTCAATTGAGAAAAAACATGACACAAATATCCAATATTCTTAAAAAATATTTTATACAATATTATTTATTTTATTTTATAAAGGTGATTCGACTACCCACCCCAACCTATCCACAAGAGAAAACAAGTCATTAAATAAAAAATAAATAAATAAATAAAAAGTTGTCACACAACACACCTCATTCCATGGTGACTTCCAATTGATGTATTACCATCAAACATGCTGCACATTTCAGCAATATTCAAGTTCAGACACAACCTTCCTAAATATGTTGTATAGAATATATCAGTAGATCCTGTCAGAGTGGATCTAATTCTCTTGTTGCAGAAACTGCACTAGATCTGTAATTCAGTGAGTATTAGGAAGAATTAGTCATCTAGCAATCAGAGATGCAAAAGAAATAACATTTGGTTTATATTTTGGAAGGTTAGCTTCTTCAGCAACCACTCCTGAAATTGTTGTCAGTGGTGACTTATTAAGAAGGACTTCAAATATCTTTAAGAGAGCTTTGACCATGTTTTCCCAGTACTTATAAAGTGAGAAACAGGTTCAAAAAGTGTGAATAAGAGTCCCTATTTCATTTTCACACCTACCAGATTCACATTAGGATACATCTTGGCTAATATATGTTTAAACTATAGGAGTCCATGATGATGGACCTACTTCTACCTAGCATGGGAGACAGTCCCAGATGAGTTGTACTAACATATTTGCCAGACCAGTGACTGAAGTCTTGCAAACCTAAAAAATGCAATCTGTAAATGAATCTTGAAACACACTGGTGTTTGTTTTATAGTTTTGCCTGAATGGTCTCTTTATTGGAGTCTGTGGTCACTGGAGGAAACATCCCCTTTAAATGTGCTCCTCACTGACCAACCATAGACAGTATACACGGATCAGCCGCAACATAATGACCAGTGAAAGGTGAAGTGAATAACCTTGATCGTATTGGTACTATGTGCTGTTCTGCTGGAAAACCTTGGATTTTAGCATCCGTGTTGATGAGACTGAGACACCCAAATAAACATTGTCCCAGAACAAGCACACTCCCTCATGCAAATGGAAATCCCTAATGTCACTGGCCTACCCCTGCAGGAAAATGCACCCCACCACATGGAAAAAACATCAAACAATCAGGAACATGTTGAGGAACATGACAATGGCCCAAGATGATGATTTGACCTCCAAACTTCCTACACCCCATTGTGATCAAGCATCAACAGGATGCAGTGGAACAAGTTTGGTTGACAGAGACCCCACTGCACAAGCCAGAGTACCCAAAGGATCCACTGCCAACATCCTGGTTCCAGACCCCATAGGACACCCTGAGAGGTCCTCTTGTCCATGCCCAATGGTTCAGAACATTTTTGAGCACATAAGGGGGACCAACACAATAACAGGCAGGTGGTCATAATGTTATGCCTGATTGGTGTTAAGAAGATGGACATAGCCTCTGGGTTTAAGAATTGAAACCATTGTAGAAATGCATTGAATCTGCATTCTTTCTAATGGCCAGCAGGGGGCATGTCCTCTGGTTACAAATAGAAGTCAGATTGTATAGAAGCCTTTGAGAAAAAGACCCTACTTCTCCCGTGATCTGTTACCTCAGTAACCATTTTCTTACTGGATTAATGGTCTCAACCATTACTTTCAAGACTTGTTGAGTACAGCATGGTTTCCATTTCGTTGCTCTGAAACATGTGCAATGACAAATAAAGCATTCATTCAATTCAATTCAATTTTGTAAATTATGGTCCTATTTAGAGGAAAATAGATGACAAAGATGGGTCTGTTTAGGACAGTACTATCTTGTGATTGACAATTGGCTATGGTATTGTGGTGTGCAGTTTCTTTAAATTTACAGTCCGATTCACCTTTCACATGTTACATGTGGTTTCAAAAGTCCAAGATGTTAACGGCCAAATTCCAAACTCAGCTCCAAACTCCAGAAACCCATTTGTTGACATTACAATTATTTCATCCATCTTTTGTGTATAAAGTCTATGCAACCAACCCAGTATGCAGAAGAAAACATCAGTACCATCCTGCAAACGCTTTTTTCCTTTTAATTTGTTTTTACCAGCGCTACCTGCATGTTTTCAGCTCTTAGAAAAGCCCAGATGGACAGAAATGTCATATTTTGGCTGTGAGATGAAAGAAAAACATTGATTAAAGTCAATTATAATGGTAGATAATATGAGGGGTGTTGCATAGCTTGAAATACAGGCTGAACTAAACATCAAATTTTCAGCTGCTGAAAAAAATGGAAGCGCCGTGTGCCCTAGAATGCAAATCAAGCCTACCTGAGGCATTGCTCTTGGCCAGAAACTCACTGTTGTAATGTGTCACAAAGATACATTACACTCCTTCTATGGCCTGTTTAGTACTTTTACATCCACTATCCACACATATATCTCCTTTTCACAGTCATGATATTGTATTTATGGTGAAAACAGAGGGAATTAGTCATTCCTATCACAGTATATGTGTATGATTAGAGCATTATTCAACAGCTGTCTGAGGACTGCCAGCTGTGGGACCTCGCTACATCACCACATGTGTCTGTCATCACCCACTGAGAGCTCTCAGAATGCTCAGTTATCCTTGACATTCTTCATTATCATTTATTGTTGTTTTTTTCCTCATTAACAACAAGTGAATTTTCCTCTGCTGCCCTTTATCAAAAAACATGGCTCTCATTCTCCTTCTCTCTCTCAGTCTTCCATTCTCTCTGTCCTCACACAAACAATCATTTTAAAATAAAATTGTGGTGCACTTTCCATGATTGCTCACCACAGGGGGCAGTTCAGGCTATTGTGTTTTGCCCTTGTCACCTCAAACAATGCCATTCATCTCCTGTGTGATTCTGTGAGTCATTATGCATTTGCACGCAGGTTTTTGTGTATTATTGCACCGAAAAGGCTGCTCTGGTTTGATGCAGACCGATGCAATCAACAGCGCATTTAATTTAAGAGCACATCTGTTTGTCTGCAACTTTTTCAGTCAGTAGAATAACGAAACAAGCTCTGAATGTTAAAATATTTATGTGGAGATTGTATTGGTTTGTAAAGATTTTTTTCCCCAGCTTTTACTCCATCACTGATCTTCATGCCATACAATATATACATAGAGAAACATATGAACCCTCTCACAGATCAGTCAGACCACACTGGATCCTGGAGCTTGAGATCAACAACCTTGTACAAGATAGTACCAGTGTTAGGACACAAATCGGGTCAATAACAGACGACAAAGCTGACATAAACAATATCCATACAGACTATAAAAACCAGAGGATGCCTTTAATGTGGATGTATTATTTGGTCTACATCCACTGGACAAATAGTTATGTAATGTGCCTTTTTGTCCCAGTCAGTATGTACAGTATGTTCTCTTCCAGACCAGCCTTCATGTCCCCCATGAGCTCTGTCCTTGTTCACTGTGGCCTCAGCAGCCTCTGGGCTACAGTCATGTGTTTCATGCTCTGCTGGCACCATAACTTACTATACAAGAGATTATCCAGTGAGTCAAACTGCTCTCTGATCTCTTCCAAGTCCTCGTGTTTGTGTGTGTGTGCAACCAATTGAATCGGTCATGAATTACATACATATTCTGCATTACTGATTTATGTTCAATCTTTAGAACCAATGAAGAAACTCAATAAGACATCAGTTAAGTGTTTGTAGTTTAAAGTAGGGTCATCGATAAACTTCAACTGGAAACATCCCCTAAGATATATACTGCATGGTCAGTAGTATGTTGGAAAGCTACACTTATATAGTATTTCATTCCAAAACTATGGGCATTAATTCGCTGATGTATATAACAGCCATCACACTGCAAAGATTTCCTCTTATTGAGCCACAATAGCACTTGGGATGTGAGACAGTGGTGTTGGGTGGTGATAACTGCCAGATAATTCCATAAAATAAAACCTAATAGATCAAAACTACATTAAAACTATGATTTTTTTCTTGATTGATAACATGTTTAATCCATTGTTCTACTTGTTGATGGTTTGCGACTGCGTTTACATTCGTATCACAGATGGAGTCACTAATGATTTAATGATGATCAAAGTACACTCTAAAATATAATGTTTGCAGTCAAAGAAAAAACATATGACTTATGACAACTTCTAGTGAAATTATGTTCAACCAGCAAACGACACTGAGATAGCTGAAGTAATTAGCTTTTCCTCTGCAATCAATGATAATAATAATCAACATTTATTTTGTGATTGGTTAGTATAAATCCATGTTTTTAAGTTAATTACATTTTTAAAAATGAAGTTGTTCCAATTTGTATTTCTACATTATTTAAAGTGATTTTTCAAGTGTTATGTATTTATTAGCAATAATTATAGGCACGAGTTTTTAAGTTGGCAAATGTAGTAAAATAAGATATGTTAATTAGGTAGTAGAGGGGACTTGAAATCCTGACCTCAAGGTAAAGACAAATTTAAGTCATTTTTATTAAATTGTCTCAACTTGAATTTAGTTTTAAATCAGCTAATGCAGAAATCTGAGTTTAAATTACATGCAATGTTGAGTAAATGTCAAGCCAAGCCAAGCCAAATAATGTGTAAAGAATCAAATCATTTTGCAGGCATACATCTAATTAAGTGTTGGGAATAGGTCCTTTGAACTATTTTTCAAATTGTTTTGTGCTATATTACTGAAGCAAAACTGCAGACCTTCAAAGCAACAGTTCCATTCCATCCTATGACAACATCAGGCCTATGAATACAGCAGCCATATTTCAGACAAAATCATTTCATTCAGAATCTCTCAATAGTTGACTCTCAAGAAACCAACTACAACAGTGCCACGGCATTCAAAGTCAGCCTGAGTGTGCCAAGCAGCTGCAGGACTGTGAGACATTAATGAGTCTCTATTCACCCAGTTTGAGATGCTAAAGGTTAACCTCCATGGTGCAGAGCAATATATTGCCTGTAAGGAGGAAGAGGTCAGTGAACTCTCAACAAGGCTGGAGACCAAAATGAAAGAAAACAAGACTCTGTGGAATCAGAGTATCTATCCAGTGACCTTCAGGAAGAACAAGCCTGCCAACTGCGAGCTGAGTGACCAGCTGGAACAAGAAAAAGATACCCATCAGGTACAAATGAAGAAGAGAAAAAAATCTCATGCTGAAAGAGTGAATGAAGATCAGGAGGTGATTCAAGGGCTGAGCAGGATGTCAAGAGTTGGAAAACTTGAAATTAAGACCTGAGGAGCTGACCAACATCAACCTTGGCACTGAGCTCAAGGCAGAGAAAGAATTCAGTCAAGCTCTTTGGAGAGAAAGTTTCCGCTGAAGAAGGAGTTGAAGGAGCAGCCTGAGGAGTCCCATACTGATTTAGAGGTCTCTGAATTTGCGCTGAAGCCAGAAATCTCTGAGGAGAAGCTCCACGAGGTAAAAGCAGAGGTGCTTGGTGTGGAAATAACTCCAACAATTCCTTGGTTTGAGGAGGAGGAATTAGGAGAAAGGGAAGGAGAAAGAGTCAACATCCAACTGAGAATCTTAGATTTCAGTACCTTCCAGCATTAATAGCTGTGGCCTCACAGACAAACCTCAGCTGACTGGCTTCATGTTTGCTAGCATGGGTTTTCTTGGAGACATGAAATTCAGGTGAATTCTCAAGACTTTAAATTTTCCTCAATCAAATACCTTAAAAATAAGTCAGTAAGAGTGCATCAGTAGCTCAGCTGGTTGAGCAGGCAACCCGTGAAGAGGGGCTGTTAGTTCCCACTGCAGTAGCCTTTAATCAATTAAACCCAGGATCTGCTGCATGTCGGTCCCCCTTTCTTCTTTCCCACCTTTACTGTCTCTCTTCAACTGCTCGTAAATCAGGGCTGAAATTAAAAATAGTCTTTAAAAAAAGTCAATAAAAGATTTCACAATATTTTTTAACCAGGGTAGGTGCATTTTGTAGGTTTTTTTAAAAATAGAAGAGCTTTTTCTTTCAGTGTATAAGGTCTCCAGTGGTAAAGTTTAGTTGTGGTCTGACACATACAGCACTGAAGAATCCAAGTGTCCCAGATCTTTAAAAATTGAAATTGTTTGGTGTACAACAGGTTTGACATGTTTTAGAACCACACTGTTGACATGCCCTCTCTTTAGTGACACTAAAACCTGCAGCTGTGTCCGAAATCACAAATAGCTTATATAGCAATATATTTATCCTTCCTATTTTAGTGCCATAACTGTTTTAAAGTACGTAGTGCTGTCTAGTTCATCACAACTGAGTGAGAAAAGCTTGTACAATACTTTCTGCTAACAGTCCCTAAAAGGTGTTGCATTTGACATGTATATATAGCAGATGCAAAGGTCACTGTTTTGCAGCTCTACACTGTGATTGTACTATAAATACAGTATGCTTATTAGTGACAAAAACATGTAAAGAAAAGCAGAAATCTCAAAGAACAACAGAGTAGCACACACAGCCCACAAACAAATATTCTGCAAAGAAAAACACAAAAATGTTTTCTCTTGTGAAATGTGAATGTGTATGTAGCCAGCAATTACTGTTTCACTGCAACCTGCAACAACTGACTCTGCCACTGCAGCTGGCGGAGATCAACCCTCTGTTAGATAATTATGATTATGTGGCAGTGTCATGCATAATGATGCATTTTATCTTAATGCTAAAATTATGTCTAAATAGCACTAAAATGTCCTGGTTTTAATTAGACATTGCAACCAGAGGCTTAATTATACCTCTGGTGGCAGTTTTTTGTGGGTAATGGCATAAAAACACCATGGCAGTCCTTCTGTGTCAGTGCAGACTAACTGAGTGTGTGCATACAAAATATTTATATGTAATTCAGTTATTGATTTTTTTCTCTTTTTTGCATTAGCATGTTTTAAAACCTCTCCCAGTAAATGCTGTTCACGTTATTTGAAGAAATACTGCATTTATTTTTAAATTCAAAGACAGTCAGATAAAAGGAAGGTCAAAGATCATTTTGTACAAAGATGTTTTCTCTCTTCAATATGAGCTGTGCATTTCAGATACATTAAAAAACAGATAATTGATGGGGATATATTAAATAAAACAGACTAAGCAGCATCCTTGTAGTGCTGTAGTCTGAGGACAAAGTAGTTGTTATATATAATTAGGGCTGGGCGATATGGGCAAAAAAAACATCCATTCCTATGGATATTCACAATTTCACAAGATGTTTAAAGCAAATCCAGATATAGTTTTATGTCATTAATCCTGTACTTCTTTTCCTAGAACTAGAGCTGCTTGTGCAAGATCAAGAAATGAAAAGCATCACTAGCATGACTATTATTATTTACATACTAGTGTAAATGCTGTAGCTGCAGCAACAAAAAAAGAACAGCAGCAATTGCAAAGTTTTGTGCATGTTTAAATCAAATAAAGCACATCTGTGCATAAAGAAACAAGAAAATATATCCATAATGATAATATTACAACAAACAAACAGGTTGCATTTAGCTTATTCTTTGAGTATAAAGAGTCTCAGATTTCTATTGTACATAATACTGTTTAATACACTGGCTCACATATAAGACAATGTTTTTTGCAAAATTAACTTTGTAAAATTAAAAGAAAAGTATGTCTTCACAAAATCAGGTGTTGTTTTTCAGTGCTGAGATTATCAGTAACATAGTTGTTTTGTTCGTAGTCTTACTGGGAATCCACAAAAAAGCGAGTCATGAGTGGAAGGTAAAGGCTACTAAAGGCTTCAGTGAGTTCAATCCGCACACACACAAAACATACAAATAAAAAGGCATCTCCAAGGGGACAGCAATAGTTTACATCACTGTTGATACTCCAGAGACCAGTTTCTCACTACTATCACTTGTACTGTATTAAAGACATCAATGGAATCACATATCTTGATTTCAAAATCAAAGTATTTTTCACATTGTGCAATAATTTAAAAGAAATCTAATTAATTAAATAAATCTGATATACTGCATCGCCCAGCCCTAGGTAAAAGCAATCAAAATTTTCGTCATGCATGTTTCTTGCATTGCGTCTCTGCTTTTAATAGAAAACCTAATCAAAAGTGACAAGAAAGAAAAGATTAAACCAGTAGCCATGGAATCGGATGACAGAATCCTCTCAAAAATTAATAAATGTAAATCTATTTCAGGAGCGAGTAATGAAGAACCATTTAATCCTGTATTTACCAGGCCAACCAATTACCTGGTGGAACATCAATCAGAGAGAACATTTATAAACACATGGTTTCTAATTACAAAAAAAAGAAGAACAGCCTGCCCTTATTTAGAAGGCTGAGCTCTAATTGGAAATGACACAAAAAAAAGCAGCAAGCGGCGATTGGCTCTGACAGTGAGAAGTTTGATGAATCAGCCTGTGGAGTGGGTTTGACAGTCATCAGTCAGCTCTGTGGAAGGCTGCTGCACGGTTAAGTTCAGTGTCATGTCATGTCTACTGGTTGTGATGAGTTCCCAGTGCACTACCATCTATTGGATGTTCAGGTTCCAGTCCTGAAGGACTAACAAATGTGTTGAGTTTTGATCCCGGCCGGGCTGTAATATAAGTTCCTTTAAACCATGCAGGAATCAGCACGAAGCCAAAACACATTAATTACATATTCGGACATCATCAATTTAAGACCTGAATCTCACGTTTTGACATCTTTATCATTAGAAAGCATTTTAAATGAAAGCAGCATTTAAAATAACTACAAAAACAGAGCTAAAACCCTTCTAACTGCAGTACAGTTTCTACATTCTGGCTTTGTCTTGTGAGCAGTAGCTGCATTCTGTTTGATAATCCCTGGAGCCTATAACACAACTCAAAGCTGACTCTAGTGATATTCATGCTATTTGTTGTGGCTGAGCTCCATTTAAATCAAATATCTAATGTATTCAGTTGTAATTAGACTTATTTCATTGAGCTAAATGTAAATATTTGCAGTAAATGGACAAAAGTACTGGGTAAAACTGATATTACTTAATTCCTGTAAACAGTGGAGTAGAAAAAGGTCTTTTCTTTTCTTTAAGTAAACAAGAAAGCAGAAAGGAAACATTTCATATATATGCAGATGCTGCTACTACTTCATGTGATTATCCACAGAAAGAGTGCAGTACCCCCTCTGGTAGGCATTATGTATTATTTTTCGGTTAAAATAAGCAGCTTCTAAAGACAGAAAGGTTAAAAGACATATAGGTTTACCAGCCTTTTTAATCTCAACTTCGCTGCTTCTTTCTCCGCAGAAGGCAGGAAGCAAAACCAACACACCGGAAAGCGCTTTAGGACTCAAAACTCTGTCTTTTCATTTTCGAGAACTGAGAGTTCATTCTTTACTTGCTCAGGACTGGTCGACACAGGGTGGCGGAGAACCCTGGTTGGTTAGCGATTATGAGACAAAGCCAAAGAGAGGCTGGATGAACAGGCCCATGGTTCCCAGGACACACACGGTCACAAACACCCAAAGGAAGATTCTATCAATGACCATGGCAACGTACTTCCAGTCATCCTCCACCTGTGAGTAAGGGGTGGGACAAAACATAAAAAACAAGGTGTGGGAAGACAAAAGATAGTGTCAGTTGTGACAAATAAAAGATGAATAGTGAAGAGACATTTTTTTAAAAGCAAGTGAGGAGGCGGGCACAGTGACAGAGAATTGGGTGATCTAAAATCTCAATGAGTTTGAGGTTGCAGGAGTCGTTTGGGTGAGGTCAGGATTGCATTGCAAGAATGGGGAAAAAGGGAAAGAAAGAAGAGAAAACAGCTGCACATTTCTTGTAAGTCAACAGAAAACTGATACATAATTTACACAGCAAAAAATTACTATGATAATCACATTCAAACCACAGCGTCAAAAGGAGCGACAGGCGTTTTGACAAAGCTGATTGAGCCACGGGTTTTGCATATCAAAGGCTTTCTTTCCCCTTTGGGAGATTTCACCCACTGTATTTATAACAGACAGAGGGAGGAAGGGAAGCTCTCTGCTCAAATCTAAAATTATTTGCTTCTAAGTTACACTATTGTTAACTTACGGAGCAGGTTAGGCGCTGCAACCATGCTGAGAAGAATTACAGCACAGCTCTCCCTGGCCAGCACTGTTTTTGTAAGTATGAAGTGTGTTTGCATTAATGCATTATGCATTAGTGTGCCTCCTTCTTGTGTGCTGTATTTGAGAGATTTATAGAAATACTGGAATAATAAATGCCCTTGGTGACATGATTTCAAAGTTTTGTCAGCTAATTTATTTCCTGAAATGGAAATAGGAAACTGTACTTACAGCAAAATGACTTCACTGTGTGTGTTATTTTTTCAATGAGGTTAAATTCAACACAATACTTAAACTGAAAAAAAACAACATTTTTAACAGTTTTTCACTGTATTTTATTTTTTTTAAACATTTTACTGTTATTTTTAAAAAAAAAAACTTGTCCCGGTTTTCTTATATGACACACAATATTTAGGTAAAATAAAAATTAAAATGATGTAGAATATTAAGGACTAAAAATGGTTAATTGATTTTCTATCTTTTATTTTACATATTTCATTTGTAAATTATAGTCAATATCTGTCTCTATAAAACTGTACATAAATTCTGCATCGAAAAAATAGTAATTTGTTTTTTTTTTTGCAATCTGTGACCATAAATGAATTGTGCCGTTTTACTGTCTTAAAATCATCTAAAATATTATTATTTAACAGATTGATTAAACTTGATAGGAGATGTGCACAGCTGAAGGGAAATGTGTACATTTGTGAAACGATAGGAAACCTTGCAACAATAATGGTAAGGTGTGAAAATAATGTTGTTGACAATCCTCAAATCACAGAGTTGGATATGCACATTATCAGTTCTGATTAAAGTGCTGCCTCAGATTACTATGACCAATATTAATTGGCCATGATGATGACAGATTCATAAACCCATTAGATAGAGCCACACTGTTGGATTTAGACAGACAGACTTGATGGAACTGTGCAAGTGCTCACCACTGTTGGGTTTTTTTCTTTAACACTGAAAAACACAGAGAAATGTATGCGACACTGCCAAGATCCTAGCAAATGCTAGACAGCCTGGCTCAACACATGAGTAGTTCTTTTTTCTTAATAAATAGCAGTGAAGAGAACCGAAGACAGCCATACGTAGCAGCAGTGAGCTCACTCATGCCTGATGTATCATTAATCTAAACAATTTGCAGGTGACAGTGGCTACTGCATGCAGCGTTGGCTTCTCAAACCACTTTACAAAACCACAGAGGAAAAGGCACTATAATGATACTCACACTAATGCATAAAGGCTTTTTTCAGTACTATTTTTTTATTATTTTTAGGCTTTTACTTTCATGATATGAATTAATAAGTAAACTTAGCTAAAATGTGAAAACCTTGAAGGTGGGTCAGTGAAAGTTTTGGAGTGTATTCCATTACAGAAACTCTGGTTTCAAGCCTGCATTAGATTTGATGTATTTTACTCCTCTTGCCCACTGACTTTAGAGTGATCAGTTACAGCAGAATGGCACTGACTCACCTCTTTGGCCTTGTTTCGACTCCTCATGTTTTCAGCGATGTACTTGACGCTTTCGATGGCCTGCTTGATCTCAGGTGACACCACAGAAAAGGCTACCACTGTGTTGATGCTCTGGGGACTCAGCTGACGCGTCATCTTCCCAGCTTCTGGTGTTTCGGGGGTCTCGTGCTGGCAGGGACAAGGGCATTTCTTCCCAGTGCAGCCCTCCACTGACGAGAGCTTACTGTCCCCAAACTCCAGACAGTTGAGGGACCCTCCTCCGACCTGCTGGGGAGTACAGCCACAGTTCAGATTAAGTTTCACACTCTTCTTCACCTCAAAGTAGACATTGTTTGGTAACGATTTCTCTTTTCCAGCCATAGCTTGTTTCAGAGATGTGGCATCTCTGGGATGCATTTGTAGGATCTTTGCAGTAAAATATTAACAAGGTGATATCAAGAGGACATGTGTTTCTTTTCAGTGTTTTGCAGAGTAAAATCTTTTTTTCCCTCTCACTTCTCAGTGTTTCCTGTAAAGAATATATTGAATACATATTGTATATGCATTTTCTGTAAGAACATAGATAAAATTATTTACCAGTAGTAAAATGTTTTTTGTAACTGAATTCTGCACTTGAAGGAAAATAGTTAGACCCCAAGGGTTTTTTTTGAAAAGCAGGTGGTGCATCAAGCAAGATATCAAATAGTTAAACATACTCTCAAATTGTTGGTTGCTCCATGGTTTGCCTCCCATAAGAGGGAAAACAATTTATATAGAAATGTGTTTTGAGTAGCACTGTAGGAAACTCGCTGGGATCTAAAAAAAAAAAAAAAAAATCCATAGTGACTGTATCGTTTTCCTAAAGCACCACTAAAACAAGCATGTTTTGCAATGTAAAGTGTCATGTCTCAAATTACTTATAATGAAAAGGATCAAAAAGGTTTAGCACCCAAACCGCTTTTTTTTCCTAAGTAGAAAATACTACTTTCTGAATTGTGCTTGGCATTGTAGTGCTGACCTCCTGAGCAGACTTTCCTGTGGTTTACATAACAGGTCCATTTATGACACCTGGCCTTGCTCAAGTGGCCCACACGTTTGGATGACAGGGGCAACTTACTTGCATCAAGCTATTCTTCCGCTTCTTCCCTCCTTTTCCTCCTCCGCCTCCTCCTCCCCCTCCAGCTCCTCCTCCTGCCTCCCCACTGCTGTCCAACCCCCCAGCCCTGCTGTCTTCATCAATCGGTCTCCGCATCAGCATAATCTTCGGCAGCACTTTGAGAAACACCGAGCGCACCCAGCCCGGCATGGTGTGGGTCATTGGCGTGCGGTAGTGTACATTCAGCACGAACACAGTAATGACGATGCTGAGTGTGACGAAGATCATTGTGAAGAGCAGGTACTCTCCAATGAGCGGGATGACCAGCGATGTGGAGGGGATGGTCTCGGTGATAACGAGCAGGAACACAGTGAGGGAGAGCAGGACGGAGATACAGAGCGTGACCTTCTCTCCACAGTCAGATGGGAGATAGAAAACCAGCACTGTGAGGAAAGAGATGAGGAGGCAGGGGATGATGAGGTTGATGGTGTAGAAAAGTGGCAGGCGTCGGATGTAGAAGGAGTAGGTGATGTCTGGGTAGATCTCCTCACAGCAGTTGTACTTGATATCATGTTTGTAGCCTGGAGCGTCAATGATTTCCCACTCGCCGCTCTCCCAGAAGTCTTTCAGGTTTACCTAGGAGATGGATAAAGATCTTAGAGTCTAACCACAGAATGATTTACCACTAGAACCAGCAGTTAGAGTCAAATTCAACTTACCATTCTTTAAAGGACCCTGTCAGTCAATACAACACATGTGATTTACAATTATAAATTTGTAAGAAAGTGAGACCAACTGATTTATATTGGTTTAAACAGTGCCTATAAAAAGTATTCACCCTCTTGGAAATGTTCCCCTTTTATTGCTTTTCAGCATTGAATCATGGTCAGTATAATTTTGTTGTTGTTGTTATTGAGAATTTACCAAGGCAAGTCTCTTTAATGTCAAAATGAAAACTGATTATTACACAGTAATATCAATTAATTAACTACTTAAGCTCTGTTAGGTTGCATGGGAATCATAAGTGAACAGCCCTTTTCAAGTCCAGCCACAAATTCTCAGTTGGATTGAGGTCTGGGCTCTGACATGGCCACTTCTGAATACACACCTTGTTGTCTTAATACCATTTCTGTGTAGCTTTGGCTGTATGCTTCGGGTCAGTGACTTGCTGTAAAAAAAACATCTTCTCTCAAATCACAGTTGACTGCATCAGGTAGCCCTCCAGGATTTCTTTATGCTTTCCACCATTTATTTTACCCTCTATTTTTACAAGCTTTCCAGTAATTGTGAGATCACGATGTGAGAAGTATCCCCTACATCATGATTCGGTCACCACCATGCTTCAAAGTGGGGATCATGTGTTTGATGATGTTCGCCAAACATAGTGTCTAGTGTGATGATGAAAAAGCTAAATTTGGGTCTCTTTGCCACTCTCCCGTAAAGCTTTGACTGGTGAAAGACAGGCAACAGTTGGTGTATGCACAGTCTCTCCCACGTTATGATGCTGCCACCCCCATGCTTCATAGTGGGGATGGTGTGTTGGTGATGATGTGCAGTGTTTGCCAAACATAGCGTATAGTTTGATGGCCAAAAAGCTACATTTTAGTGTGATCAGAACCTTCTTTCAGTTGACTTCAGAGTGTCTCCTATGCTTTTTGATGAACTCTAGCTGAGATTTTATATGAGTTTTTCTCAACAGTGGCGTTCTCTTTGCCACTCTCCCATAAAGCTTTGACTGGTGAAAGACAGGCAACAGTTGGTGTATGCACAGTCTCTCCCACGTTATGATGCTGCCACCCCCATGCTTCATAGTGGGGATGGTGTGTTGGTGATGATGTGCAGTGTTTGCCAAACATAGCGTATAGTTTGATGGCCAAAAAGCTACATTTTAGTGTGATCAGAACCTTCTTTCAGTTGACTTCAGAGTGTCTCCTATGCTTTTTGATGAACTCTAGCTGAGATTTTATATGAGTTTTTCTCAACAGTGGCGTTCTCTTTGCCACTCTCCCATAAAGCTTTGACTGGTGAAGAACCTGGGCAACAGTCTCTCCCATCTAAGCCACCAGATGTCTTGGTGGCCTCATTCATTAATCTATTACTTGCACGGCCACTCAGTTTTTGGGGATAGCTTGATCTAGGCAGATTTATGCATGTTCCATATTTCTTCTGTTTCCTAATGATGGATTTGACTGTACAAGGGATATTCCCTTGACTTTTGCTTTTCAAAAACCTTGTCACGGAGTTGCTTGGAGTGCTCTTTTGTCTTCCACAGTGTAGTTATAACCAGAAATACTGATTCACCACTGACTGGACCTGATGCAGTCGCTTATTTTACATGCTTTATTTTTGATGAATTAATATTACTTTGTAGAAATCTGATTTCACTTTGGCAAAAAATAGTCTTTCTTGCAAATTCTTGTCATAAAAGGACATTTTTTTAACCATAATTCAGTGTTGAAAAGCAATAAAAGTGGAAATCGGCCAAGGTGTGTGAATACTTTTAATGGGCACATTATGTCCACATACACCCAAAACATGTTGCCTGAAGTAGACACTGATCAGTTTTAGAGTCCTAGTATAAATATATAAAGCATTTAAATGCATGTTCTGTCTAATTGAGTTTCAATCAGAAGGCAGGACAGAATAAAAAATAATTAAATAGATTGTTAATAGTTGTACAACACTCGAACACACTCACAAACACTGACCTTGGACCCAATAAGTACCAGGTCAATCTTGGCTTTGTCATAAGTCCAAGAGCCAAACTTCATCGAGCAGTTCTGATAGTCAAAGGGGAAGTAGGTGATGTCCATCGGGCAGGAGGATTTGAAAATGGCTGGAGGAACCCAGGTGATAGTACCATCAAACTTCAGCAAGGCCTTGGTCTTATCCTCCACCAGGAAGTCACCTACAGCACTGTATATGAGGTGTGTGTATGCAGAATCGGTCACATGTATTCCCATAGCAGAGAAGGCATGAGAAGATATGATGTAAGTGGGTTTTTGAAAAGGACAGAGATTAGAGGAAGGAAGACATGTTAAACAATGAGAGGAGAGGCGAGGAGAAAATGAAAGTGGAGCACAAAAGAAAGGGGAGAAGATAAAAGGTGAGATTATGGAACCAAGAAAGTCGCCATTAGGATTAAAAGGGAGAGAACAAAGAAGCTGCATTATGTATTATTATGAATGACAAAACTGCCTTTGATTGTCTATGTGAGCCACTATTGAAGCTGAAAGAATAGAGTACAGAAACAAACTAACCCTGAACAATACACAGTTACATTAGCATACTTCATTTTAATTGCAGTATCAGTTGTTGCATACTGTAGCAGCTCAGAACATAAAGGACGTCTGTGCCATTTATATAAAAATTTTAATAAGTAACGCTCGTGCAGAAATGCCAAAAGAGGTGAAAAATGTTATCATCTATATTGTTACGCCAAATGTGTTAGCAACATTAGCATTCATTTAGAAAGGCTATTCCGATAACTGGTTATAACTGTACATCTACTGCGCGCTCTTGTTTTTAGCTATGCGTCCATTTTTAGCAAAAGCAGTGGGAGATATTTAGCTGCTAAATATTTTATGTTTACTCACAGTTAATAAATCTGTCTGTTGTTTCATGTTGGGCAGTACAAAGGAGTTTAGTTAAAGCTTTTTCTTTGAAGAAAACAGCTGCATGCTGTTGGAGGCTGAAGAGAGAGATTTTAAATGAAAACCAGAACAATAAAGTTGGAAATAAATGCAAATAAGTGAGTTAAAAGAAGCTAAAATGTGTAAAACTGAGACGACTGAAGAGTTAGTGTTGATAATTCTGATCTCTCTGTTCTCTCTCTCTCTCTCTCTCGCTCTCTCTCATTCACTGCTGATAAAACCCTGATTTGTGCAGCTTTTAGGCCTGAACTGACAATAGGGATAATACACGATGCAAACACCTCACTTTTTATGCCTAACCATCGTCAATGCCATTTTTTTCAGGAAATTTGAGTCAATATTGCTTTATTTTTGATTTGTTGCTGATAGTAATTGTTCTATAGTCATTTGCACAACTAAAAAAGAGGCATAGCTCCTTTTAGAAGTTTTAATATGCAGCCAGTTCTATTGTTTATCTGGTGTCTGATAATTGCTGCAACAGCAGTGATGCTTGCTAAGTTAATAAAATGTGACTGCAATGATGTCAGCGGCCTCACTTGTTATAGAGCACAATGTCAGGTCTCCAAATCTTGTTTGATGGAACTCTAATGAACTCAATCCCATCAAACTCTGCCGGCATCCATCGTAGCTTGTAGTCATTCCAAATCTGAAGGAGAAGAAGAGAGAAACATTTTGAGCATGCTGGGGAGTCAACTGTCTGTTTTATTCTGTGAATTGTACACTGCAGACAGTATTAGTCACTGGAGACATCCCCCCTTCATGGGAATATTTTGGAAAACATATTTATACTGCAGGCAGAAATCTCTTTGATGTGTTACAGTAGAGCTAAATAAGGACATTATCGCGAATAAATAAATAAATAAATACAATCTGATGTTCATAGACAGAAACACAAGTTTCACTGAGCATCAGATTGCTGTTATTTGTATTGGTTCTGATGAAAGCGTTACTTTTTGGTGCAACTCCTTACATTGAGTCCCAAGCTTTCCATACAAAAATCATTCTGTAACACATCCACATTGTCTGTACGAAGATCAGTTCAGAGAGAGGGGGAGTGTAGAGGCAAATATTTCACTGACAGAAATAAAGGATGAGCGCATCCACTGGTTATTCTGTCAACGTACCTGCAGGTAACATTTCGCAAGGCATAGATTCATTAGTCGTGGCTATTTGCATGTCATCCAAGATGAATTCATTCATTTGCTAGGCGGATTAATAACCAGTTATGACCTGGGAGCTGTTTAATTAACCACTTTATGCTTCACTGGCTTTTCCACTTATCTCCAGGGAGTTTACATTGTGATTGGCTGCAGATGTAATTCCTGATACGTTCAGTTGCTCAGCTTATTGTGGACACAAGATTCCAGCAGTGAGAAAAAAATACTATCAGTGAAACCTGCTGGTGCATTTAGGGAATGTTTTATGCAGTGTAACAGAAATAAACTGAGAGCTTGGTTGAACTATTTTCATGAATGAGCGAACAGGTCTTCGATAGTAAGTAAGTTAGGGACTGCATAAAGATTACTGCAAAATGGTTCCAAAATAGGGTTATGCAGTAGTTTACATTATGATATGCCTAATGGGAAGGTAGTCTCACTTTTTGATTTAAAAAAGAAAATTATATTTTTCTTCCAAGCATGATCAAATTGGAGTAATTAAAAAAAAAATGATATAGTACCCTGAAAAATAGATGAAATAAATAATACATTTTGTTATATTTGCCATAAATTTAGTGTACTGATCCATTATTATTCTTGTCCATATCCTCAGATAACAACTGACTTCCAAATGTCATCCTTAAAAAAGGCTTCCTTACAACAAGCAAAAATCACACAAAAAAATCAGCAAAAAAGCCTTGTGTAAATAAATACTTACAGTTCTTTGAAATGTTTATTCCAGGACTAAATAACATAATAAAAAATCTAAAAAATATACTGTTTTAAAAATTGTTCAAAAAACAGATATTTATTTTATGGTATGTTGAATTATTTGGAGATTTATTTCATTGCTTACTTAATTTTTCATTTTATTGCCTGCTTATATAGTCAAGTTTTTATTTTGTATTTTTATTTCTATATTTGTATATTTTTTTTATTTGATGTTTATTTAATTGTCACTCTTATTTAATTCACTGCAATTTTTAAATTTGTCAGTTAATTTATTCAGTTGTCTATTTTGTTCATAAAATTATGAAACATCTGGTTTTTAATGATACCCCGCCTTGTTTAAGGCTCCTTCCCACCCAAATTATTTTCACTCATTCTTAGAATACCTGCTGAGAATTGACTATTTTATGAGGGGTAAAAGAAAAATTAAAATCACAATGTGCAATAAAAACAAGGAGGCCACAAGGAGGTGTATGAAACTGAATATAGAAAATAAAGACCAGAGATGGAAGGAGGTAGTAATATATATAATATATATATATATATATATATCTATGTATGTGTGTGTGTGTGTGTGTGTGTGTGTGTGTATGTATATATATATATCCATATATATATATACAATTCACAGTTAAGGAGTCGGAGAAACAATGCTTAAAATGTGCCTCTGCAGTGTTGTGAAAACACTCCAGCCTGTAATTGTACAACTTGCTGAAGATTGCTTATTTAATGAGTCCAGACCAAACACAACCGCTACTTCACAGTATGTAATACTGTTTAAAATTAAGTTGTCTTATCCTGCACATAAAAGCAGTCAGTGGGGCTTAGTTTTTAGGAGTTTGAAGTGAACAAATTGGAAACCCTGTATATCAAGGCCAGCGCACAAAGAATCCCCTGCAGTCGTGCTGCAGAACGGTTGCAATGAAATCACCAAGGGGGGCTTTCTAAAATGGCTTCCACTGTAAACCCACCGGCTGCGATCCAGAGTCTTTATCAGCGACCGTGATGTTGACGCAGCTTCTCGTTAGTGATGCCTTGTTATAAATAAACTGCTCAGCTGTTACAAACAACAAATAAGATCAGCCCATACAGGCCTTTCAATGTAGTTTAATTGGAGAGCTCAGAGATCACAACATCATTTAATCACATTTAATAAATAGTTGGCCATGTGGAGCAATTAGATTTAAAAAGGCATCATCTATAATGTTTAGTGAAGTTTTAAAAATAGAAATACTGAGAGAGAGATGATTAAAGGGAAGAGGAAACAGAGCTGGAAGGCGTCAGAATGATACAAATTGTTATTTTGGAGAACAGCTGGTGGTGTGAGGTCAGGAGTTCAGGGTCTGTGGCTATAGATCTGCTGAGAAGCAGCGCGTGACTTCCCATAATGACAACAACATTGATCACCATCTGATTCAAGTGTCTCTCTGGGATATCCTTGTTTCCCTTCTCATTTGTGCCCTCTCCTTTGCTCTTACTGTGTTCAAAATGTCAGTGACGTACGATGATTACACACACACACTGATACACAGAGGGAGAAACTTCCAATATCGATGGCTGCTGCCACACATGACCCTCTTCAGTCTTCACTTAGTGCTGTCATTGCCAACCCAGTCGGATGGAGCCGATCAATAAAAGCAGTTAATACATGCTGTGTGTGATGTCCATGTGTGCATACGTGCATACTCACATGCCTGAGCCATAAATTTGTTTCCATGATTTGATTCACTTCATCCTGCAGAGACACAAGAAAAGGACCTTGTTAGCCAGGAGGACTGTGTGCACGTGAGAAAGAGTGTGTGGAATTTGAAAAAAAAAAAAAATGATAGGCCGGAATAAATATCTGCAACCTTTTTAAAAGAAATGGAATTCCTTCTCTAATCTTTGTCCTCTAGAGCTGGAGCTGATTGACTGAAAAGGTCGACTGTGAGTGTGTTAATAATACATGGAAAGGTTACAAATGTCACTTTCTTTCATATCTTCCTCTGCAACTCTTTTTCACTTTTGATTTGCAGTCCAGCGATTCTCACAATTTACAAACCGCCCACACGCCTGCATCGGTCACATCCCGTGTACGAGCAGGCATGTGAAAATGGGTGCACAGACACCCACGTAATGACACTTTCATTCAGTGCCACCTCCAGCCAGACGTACACATCCAAAAGCTCACCTTTAGATTAATCTCACCTTGCCGAGCAAAGCAGATATACAGCTACATATCAGTCCAGTCTGAAAAAGGCTCCTGCAGGCAATTTTCCCCTAATCTGAGGATTTCCATTCTGAGCTGAAAACCTCTTTTCACTAGGGAATGTGCAGCACCCCTACTGCCTCCTCACCACCACAACCTGCGTTAAACTTAACACTGCCAAAGCAAAGAAGCATCGTATAACAACACTATGGGACGTTTTTGTTATCCGTGAAATTGAACAGACTGAATAACAGCAGCATTCACTTTCTGCTCTCACTTCTCGTTCCGCGGCTTATCTTCATAGCTTTTCTGTTTCAATGGTAGGAAACATGATGAAGACGCTTGTGAGAAGACGTTGCATGATTCACACAGACTCTCGTATATTGTTGAGAGGATGGTAGAAGCAAAACTGCATTTTGGACACATTCTGGATTGTTTATATGGGGTCAGCCCTATGCCCCCACAACCCAATGGTCCCACAGCCCTATGCTCCCACATTTTTAAGATTTTTTTTTCTGTAAACTTTGAAAATTAGGCCCTATGTTCCCACATCCATATGTTCCCACAGCCCCATGTTCCCGCATGTCTCACATTTCTAAGACCCTGTTTACACAAAGGGAAAACGTAGAGATTTTCACACGGTTCATCACTCCACAGCAACCCCATACTGGAGTAGCGGTGTTGACCTCAAGAGAGTTTGGAAGCTAGCTCTCTCCTTCAAATCGCCAGCCATAGGATTGAGTGGCAAACCTTTAACCTACCAGGGGTAGAAATGTGAGAACTGTGGGAACATAGGCCATAATTTTGAAAAAAAAATCTTAGAAATGTGGGATCATAGGGTCTAATTTTGAAAAATATCTTTGGAATGTGGGAATATAGGGCTGCAGGAACAGAAAATTTTGAAAATTAGGCCCCTATGTTCCCACATTCCTAAGATATTTTTTTTTTCATAATTAGGCCCTATGTTCTTTTACTTGTGAAAATAATTCGGTTCACACCAATGATAAAAACAGCCAGGGAAGGGTGTCACGAACACTTCGAGTAAGCAGGTGGTCAATCAGAAATTCCAAACAAACGAGAGACCAACGTGTCACAATGCAAAAGCACCGGCTTGCCCATTTACATGCAATCGCTAAACCAGAGTTTTCCAAAATCTCCACTTTGGCCAGAGTTTTTGGAAATAATAATTTTCTTAATTTTCTTAGTTTTCCCCTTCGTGTAAATGGGGTCTTAGAAATGTGAGACATGTGTGAACATAGGGCTGTGGGAACATAGGCACGCCCCCGTTCATACACGTTTATGAAACAAGACTTTAAATGAAGAGTTTGTAGAGCTGCTGAACTGAGTGTGTCTGCATGTGTGAAGGGAGGAGGGCTGCAAAGCTTACAACTTTGACCAGCTGCGAGATGGAGACCTCAAACTCCACAGTCACGGGGTCAGAGACATTCTCCACCGGTCTGATGAACTGGTTGTATCGCCTGAACAGCTTCCGGAACAGCCGGTCCTCTGCCTTGGATGAGGAGCAGTCTGAGGGTGCAAATACAAAGAAGAGAGGGCCAGAAAAAACGATCAGTGACTGTGGAAATGAATGTGAGATAGGAAATTGTGTTGATAATATGCAGAAAAAAATGCAGTGTATCTAAAACATCATGAAATTCTTTAACAATAATCAATCATAGCCATCATCCGCAATCTTCCAAGTCAATTCTAATCACCTCAAGTCACATTACAAATAACTTTAATAGGAAAGTGAGGGAAAAAATAGACATCAGCCTCTTCCAAATTTGGTGCAGCGTCACATCAGCAAGTCTTTTGAGGTTGTAAAAATGAATGTTTTATGATATTTGGCGAAGTCTCTGTAGATTATATCTCCTCAGATCAGATCGTCAGAGCAAAAAGTCTGCTTTGAACCAGTCGGTGACATGAGTTGGCTTTTCGGGTGCTCGTGTCTTTGAGATTGGGGTAAATGGAGTCGTGGCAGTAAAGATGGAAGCCAATGTCCAGTTTAAATCACATCATGAAAAGTATTTTCTTTCTTATTGTGTTTAAGACATTTTGTTCTCTGGCACACATATCTTGTTCCTAATCTTAAAAGAAATGAAGCTCATCTTTTCATTCTGAACACGAATGCCTCACACTGACCTTTCACCCCGATCTCCTGACTGACATTACAGCTTTCAGTCTCACCTCCTCAATTTATTTTGGTTTAGTTCAGCTGACCATGAGACCTTTTTTTTCTTTTGCTCCAGCACATTTTATCTTTAAAGAACTTCTTCTATTATTTAGCTGACTCGTTGTTTATCTGCCTGGCTTACAGCTGTAGTGCTTTGGTTCACTCCCAGTTTCTACCCAGTTTTTTTTAGTTTTTGTCACCTTCAAAATTATAAAAATAACTTGCATGACACCAGTTGGCAGACAGATGTTAATGTGCAATAAAAAAAGTGGCTATTGAACCTATTTTTGTCATGTGGCCAGAAACGAAACTACATAATTTAATCTATTCGCTACCAGCTTTTTCTGCCAAATTTCAACATCACCTCACTGGCCAGGCTTTTCGTAAGTATTAACACAGATTTTGCCTTCCTTCCACAACAGCTTGATCTAATTGCAGCTTTTCAACACCGTTCACAGGATTTTATCACATTGCCAGCAGAGACATGTTGCCATGCATACAAGTTTGTAGCTTATGTGCAGATACGTTTCTAAATTAAGTCGGTTAAGCGTCATGATGGTGGCTAAATGCACAGTGGGGGTTCTGAGCTTTGAGGAGCGTGCAGTGCAACATGAAATGGTGGATTTGGCCTGATTTAGCACAGTCCAAATAATAACTGTCATTTGAACTGATGTAAATTTCTTATTTTCATCATCATGTATTAAAAAAAACAAACTTTTGCGTGTGTTGCTTAAACAGCTTCAGAAATAGTTCTGTCTACTTAGTTAGCATTGTGACAGGTATTATGCAAGACGTCCGAGAATAGAATCTCAACTAAACATAAATAAAAATGTAATATCTAAATGAAAATAAATCACAGTGACAAGCATGTCCTCTACGCTTCTCCTGAAAAATGGTAAATATAAATTGGAATAGGTTTTGGCAGCTGTGATGGTTCGTCCTTATTATAATTTACCTATATATAGGTATGTTTTTGGCAAGACATCAGCTCAAGTGCTGAATATAAAACCAAAATATGAAGAGCATTATTTACTAATTATCCAGGAAGGAACCTAGAAAGCCTGAAGCACAATATCAGTATGTCTACCTAGTGGAAAATGCTCAGCAAGCTATTTTAACTGAGCACAGAGGAGTTGCAGCCTGTAGCCTGAGGGCAGGAGAAGATGTGCTGAAAGATTTCTTAGCACAGGTGAAGAATGGAGTTGTGTGAGGAGTGGGAGGGATCAATGATTTTGTAAGTGTTTTTCCAATTCTGTATTCTTATTTCAATATTTCTGTATACATGGGCTTTTCCAGATAATGTAACAAGGGTGTATATTATCACGTGAAACAGAACTGCAGCAAAGTCAAAACACTGTCTTAGCTGCTCACCTAAAGTTTACCACCATCAAATGTAAAATGATATAGTCGAAATCTACTAGTGTTTTTCAGCTTTAGTGGCACAGTCACAGCGTACAAGTGATTCCCAGAGGCTACAGTCTTTAAGTCTCACTGTTGCCTCTCATACAGCCATATCAAAGCTGCATTAAGTCACCGCTAATGCAAAATTATATAAATCATTCCTTCCTCCTACTATTTCACAATAAGGTGAGACACCAGGTGACTTTTAATGTGAAGCAGTAACAGTAAATGAAATGTATTTGTCATTGCAGTTTCAATTAACAGCAGTTGTACATCAAAAATGCATGGACAACACAAGACAAAGGAGGTGACAAGCTGCACACAGTTCTCTGCAACAGAACCAACTTTTCTGAACCGTGCTGAGATTTTTTTTGTTAGTGTGCAGCATAAAATTAGATCACAGTTGCTCTTGGTGTGATTAAAAAAGACAAATTAGTTACTGAGTTTGAGTTTGTTTGGCTGCTCTGAAAAGAGACACAGTTGCATGCCTGTGTTATTTCTGACAATGTAGATGCTTGATGAGTGTTGCTGTACTTTTAACTGGAACCAAATATGGTTCTTCACGGTGATGACATAAAAGAAACATTTAGTTTCACAGAGATGCTTTTAGCAAGAAGTTCTTTGAAGGACTTTTTCTTCAAATGGTTAATTAAAGAAAACCCAAAGATGCCTCAAAGAACCATCAGAAATGGTTCTAAGGACTTTGGCAAAAAAAGGTTCTGTGATGGGAAAGCTTCTAGTTCATTCCTATTGTCACCAACTGCTTGATCAAAGAGAATCCAAAGTCAACTTTGGATTGTTGGGTGCTCTGTTCAACACTTGTAATCACCTGACTATGCTAGGTGCTACGAGATAACATAGGCTATGTTGTGAATAGGCGCTAAGTAAATAAATTTTAATTGAATCGAAGTACAAAAAAATAAGGAACATTTTAAAGATAAATTTGTCGACCCACCTGATTCTATTTTGATAAAAGGACTTAAGAATATATCAAAGTTGTTTTTTGTTGTTTTTTAAGCAGAAAGTGAAATGTAAGAATATGCAGAATTTCCTGGTCTTCTATGATGATACAATTGATATTCTGAGTTATAGACTGTTGGCCACATAGAACAAAATAATATAAGATGTCAACCCGGGTTCTGGGAAACTGTGATGAGCTTTTTTAAAGTAATTTTTTATCGTTTTATAGACCAAACATTTAATTGATTAATTAAGAAAATAATGTGCATCACGGCTGCACGGTGGCTCGGTGGTTAGCAGTGTTGCCTCACAGCTAGAAGATCCCCGGTTCGCGTCCCGGTTAGAACGCCTGGGATCTTTCTGTGTGTAGTTTGCATGTTCTCCCTGTGCATGCGTGAGTTCTCATCGGGTACTCCGGCTTCCTCCCACAGTCCAAAAACATGCTGAGGTTAATTGATTATTCTAAAATTGTCCATAGGTGTGAATGAGAGTGTGCTTGTTTGTGTCTGTGTGTGGCCCTGTGACGGACTGGCGACCTGTCCAGGGTGTCCCCTGCCTTCGCCCGAGTCGGCTGGGATAGACTCCAGCCCCCCCGCGACCCTACAGAGGAATAAGCGGTGTATAGATAATGGATGGATGGATGTGCATCACTTAATAGTTGCAGCTCTAACTTAATGCTATTATCTTTTACAAATAACTCCAAAAAATACTTTAAAGAACCGCATGAAGTACATGAAGAACCATCTCCTAAATGAAGAGGTTCTTAACTGGTTCTTTAAACCACCACCAGTTTCCTGGAGAACTATTCAAGAGCCATTACTTTTCTGAGAGCACCTACAGAAACCCCAATTCTTTACCAGCAGAACTGGAATCTGCTGGATTGTAACTTTGAATCCAAAACTGATACTAAGAAACGTTCAAACTGCACTTGATACACCAGAAAGATGAGCCAGTTACTGCGGGTTGTGTAAGCTCTGTGCAACTTTTTTTAAAATACACTGTATCAAAGCGACAAGTTGAAAGTTCCCCACTCAGTTGGCTGCCTTGAAGCCAGCTGAGTCACTTCGGCTTTCACCCCTGCCGTTTGTGAAGATGATAATCACCCACTCTTCCTCCTTCAAGACCCCCCAGTGCTCTCAGAGCTGTCCCACAGACGCTTCCCGTCACTTTCTATAAATATCAGGATCGATACCATGTTCTTCTCTGCAGGGCAGCACTCCAAGTTGTTGGATTTGGGAGGGGAGATGCAGGAGAGACTGGATTAAAAGCGGGAGGGAATCAACAAAAATGACACATCTCACAGTTTTAAAGAAATTGATCTGGATCTGCATCAAAATTTGGCCTCTTTGCACCTCTTCCCCAAGTTTCATGAAATTCAGCTGCTTAGTTTTTGTGTAATCTTGCTGATAGACAGCCCAACAAACAAACAAGACAGACAGATGGACAAACAAATGGCACAAAGAACAAGAAGCAGCAGACAAAGAGACATCCACCCTTCAGAGGAACTTTGAAGAACTCGTGTCACCTCGCCAAGATCAGCAGACTTTGCCTCGAGGTGCTTCGGTTGTATTTTCTCCCTAAACTACTTTAAATGCAATCCTCCTTTGACTAAAGCCAGTCAAATTTGAGTGAGGGATAGATGAGAGAGAAATCTCATAATTAAACTGGACTTTATTGAAGAAGGCCTTCAAATCCGAATGACGAAACACTGCTGACCCTATTACATCAAGATCCCTCCTCAAAGGCAAAAGATAACCCTTTTCATGGAGACAACAATGACACCAGAAACCCAGCTGGCGTTGAACTCCTGATGACAGCCCTCTGGAGAGAACGATAGGAGAAATAAAACCTAAAAAAGAAAAATAAAGGAGAGGAGAGGAGAGGAGAGGAGAGGAGAGGAGAGGAGAGGAGAGGAGAGGAGAGGAGAGGAGAGGAGAGGAGAGGAGAGGAGAGGCAGTCAGAAAGCAAAGCCTTCTTAAGATGTCACTCAGAAGATTATGAGAATCCAGACTTCATAGCCTTCTGTCTGGTAGCTGCTTAGCATGTGCTAATGCTATGCTAAATAGAGTTTAAAGGGAACATGGTACCAAACACTTTGCATCTGATCCACATTTTGGCTTTAAAAAAGGAGGCAACATTCACGTACACAATGTTGACAGCAGTATTGTGTGGACCAGCCAAGGAACAGAAAAGAATACATTAAAATAGAATAGAAGAAGGAAGGAAGGAAGGACAGAATGAAGGAAGTGAAAGAGGTAATTTTAATTAAAATATAAAAGAAGGAGGAGAAATGAGATGGACTAAAAAGGTCTGTCATGGTGCTTCATCTACTTGTTCTTCCAATTACAAAGGCAGAGCTGCTCTCTGCTTCACGTCCACTGACGAAAACCAGCTCTTTGATCAAAACTGGATCCTGGACTCATGCACATGTGCACATTTGACATGGTCAGATGCATTTCATGTCAAGAATCTTAAAAGAACCAATTATGACAGAAAATGAACTACAGGTTCTCACCACTTTCATCCGGATTCATCATATTTATGTCCTCTTTCCATCTCTCTCTCTCTCTCTCCATGTTTCTAATTATTAGTCTACCAGTCTCGCTCACCAGTTTTTATTGGCTTCTTTCATCATACTGGGATTAAGACATCGCATGGCATAAAGAGTAAAAACGACTTAGGGAGTATATGGAGGGGAATAAGTCTGTGAGCTTGTGAAATGAAAATGAGATTTACCAAAGTCTACGGTGATTTGTAAACGAATTATGGTCTCAAATGCAATTTTCTATCCGCAAAAGACCAGCTAACTATATCTAACAATTTTACAATTGACAGTTCATTAAACTTCAGCTACTGACAACTATTGTCCAGTCAGCTGTTTCTAAGCACTGCGAGTCCGTCAAGCTTAACATTTACGCCACATGTTGATGTGAAGTAGTAATGTGGAGCAAAAAACAGCCAGATCTAAGGAATGGATTATCTGCTCTGCTTATAACAGAAACTTATAACTGAGTGTTACTTTCAAAGCCAAGAACTATATATTCAGCTAGTTATACGAACTAGTCAAAGCTCCCATATTACACACATTTATAATAAGTTAATGTAAGTCTCATGTGTCCCTAGAATGTGTATATCAGGTTTCAGCTAAAAATGCTCCACAGGTTGTTCATTTTACTAAGTGCATACACCACCTCTTAATTAAATGCATGGTTATAAAATAAAAATTCTGATTAAATGATTTGGATAAAATTTTTAAGTTGCAAACATTGTTATGATGATTTGATGACTTCTGTTGACTTAAAAATGCTGGTAATAACACTGACTTAATATTCTGTGTTTAAACCAAAATTGCTCTGTTAACTGGTTTAAAGCAAAATTCAAGTTGAGGTGAATCAGCTTGATAACTTCATTATCCTCTACCTTGAGCTCAGGATTTCTTCAAAAACTTAAAAACTGTGTTTATGCGAACAATTTTAAGACAATTTCTCATTTAAAATACCTAAAAAAAATCAATTAAAAAAATAAATTTATATATACATCAAGTATTGGACATTGTTAGAATATAAATTAACTGTAATTTTATTTTAAACTACTGTTATTTTACAGATATTTGTTATTGTCACCATTTTTCCTTTTTTCAAAAAAGCACAGTATTTCACTTTTTTAACATTTTCTTTTTCTGGCATTCTGCTGCCAGATCTTCACATCTTTTATTGGATTTTTTTACAGTGTACTCTCTGGCCATAAATATGGCCTAGCTTGTAATAACTATCTAATTGGTCTTTTTACGCTGCTGTATAGCTCTTTTCTTTACAGTTGATTAAGATAATCTATTTGATGGGACTCCATTCTTCACACAAAATTACTAAAAAATGAGGCCAGCTGCAGCAAGCAATGGAAGACAGAGGAGGAGATGACAGTATGGTCAGTAGCATGTCCACGTAATGTACTCGATATCAATTATTCAACTCAGTGTGCAGAATCTGTCAAAATTCACTTAGAAAGCAAGTTGCATCAAATATAGATCCCGTGAGATATTTAATGCACCAAAGACATGAGGTTGGGAGGTCAACTTTCATACTGTAAAAAAAATGAAAAAGAAAGATCAGAGATGCTTGTCATACAGGATGATGATGGAGAGCATTATGAGGAATAGGAAAAAGGGGTGGGGGAATGAGGGAAAGGCAGGACAAGAGGTGTGGAGGACAGATAATGAGTGATGGAAAAGAGGAGACCATTTTATGGGCTGTTTGAGAGGCTACTGTAAGAGAACCATTTAGCCTTCAGCCTCCCCTGAGCATGCAAATGCTTTTAAAGGAGAGAAACAGAGAGGAGGAGAGAGACGGAGGTGAAAGAGAAAGCGTTCGTCTTTATTATGTGCAATGGTGATATGATAAACACTGTCCAATGCTGAAATGCTTTTCTGCTGGTAAAACTGCAGCTGAAATATGTTGAATTCATCTGAGATTAAATGGGAGAGGGAATGGAGAGAGAGAGACACAGTGGAAAAAAGGGATAAAACTGAGTTAGGTGAAGTAGAAAGCTGATGACAGCAATAGAACCTGGGAGATTTGTGAGCGAGAAAGTGTGACGGAGTCACAGGAAAAGTGAGAGACAGGTGCAAAGAGCTGGAGAAGATGGGATAGTGGAGCAGAGATTGCATTGTTTGTGTGTCCAGCAAATGGAATTGGATGAGATGTGTGCGATGCATTTGACAGCAGAATGCTCTTTCTGCACAGCTGCATTCTGCCAAAAATCTACACACAGCTTTGTTTGATTTGTCCTTTCCTTTCATTTCAATCTCAAAGTCTCTTTTTTTCCCCTCCAATATAGATACTGGTATCTGTCCAGCGTAATTCTATTGAAAGCCACATGACATTCACACGAGACTGCACACTTATGTGCATGCTCACAAATTCTCAACTTCTTTCACCTTCAGAATGAAAAGATCTAATGGAAATTTCCCTCAAGGCGTGCTCACTAAAAAGTGGGTTAGATGAATTTGAATATGTTTCATGTGAGAGAATCACTCAACCTTTGTAGTTCAATATCACAGTGGTGGCTTGCTCATTTGAAAATGTGCGTTTTGTCCTTATTAGGTGTAAATGAGACCCCGAAGTGGACATTTTCCCTTTTCTCAGCAGTTGGGCAGATGTCATCTTCACCTTGGACCAGACAAAGTGAGAAACACATGGGTTCAAGACTGTATCAGCAAATGGAATTCTAAAATCAGGGAAGTGCTGCTTTGCCAGTAGGGAAACTGGATGTGTTTTTGTGGAAATGATCCTTTATTTTCTTTCCCCAAAAAACACGCAGATGTGATGTGATGCAGGAGCTTAGGTGTTCAACACATCTCTCTGTGACTCAGTTTGTGTTTAGCCACGCCCCCTCTGCTCTGTGTTCTGCTCTATAAATGTTACTGTGATATAAGCCTTGTTACCACACAGCTGCACACACACACACACACACACCTCATCACCACAGTTCACTGACCGGATCATCAGTCATGCATTGAAATATATTAAGGGAGCAGTTTCTATTTGAATACAAGGGACAGCGTTGCAAACATACCCACAGGCTGAAGCAGCACATTTGCGGCAGCACATTTGGAAACCACTGAGAGCAAATTACATACTACATGTGTGAATGTTTACACTGCATGTGTGTGTGTCCATGTGTTTAAAGGTAGATGGATAAAACTAAAGGTACAGTCACATAAGCTTCTACTGTTTTTCCAAAATGTACAAAATGATGTGGTGTCACAGTTTTTATTTGAGTAATATTGACCAGAGGGTTACACGAGAGCACTACAGATATTTCTGGTCTGATAGTATCTGTAAACACAGTGCAAACTTTCTCGAGGATGACTGAACACATCCGCTGGTCAAAGGTGAACAAAGGTGCCACAGCTGGCTGCACTGAAACAGAAGATGCATGTTTGAATTTGTCCAGTGTGCATGTTGCTATTGGTAGTGGTAGCATGGTGGAAGTGTGAATATACCATGAAGTGTACCTAAGTAAACTTTGTAAGTGTACGAAATTCAACACCCTCTCTTGCATCATATTTAGGACCTGCAGTGTCTCCCCCTTCTGGCAGTCATTGCAATTACACAAACACTATTGATGCAGGCTGTTGCCTTTGAGTGAAACACCTGCTTGTTTTAGACTGTAATATTTCCTCTCAACACTACAATAGTTTTTTTTCTGGAGAATCAGAAACTTTTATGAGATGCTTTCAAGGTTTTTCTGCCATTCTCCAAGTTGCTGGAGCCTACTCTATCTCCTTTGCTACAGTTGTTCCCATTTTCAGGGAAACCAGTCATTGATTGTTGACGTAAAAAGACAGCGCTGACTGTGCTGATCTTTTATAGCTGCAGAATGGTCTGACTGCACCTCATTATCATTCTGCTATAGCTTGTTGCCTTGCTCGGATTTCTTTAAACCAATCACCATCAAACTGGGTGGTAACAATGGTGCCTCCTCAAAATATTGACACGAGAATTGTTTTGGTCTAACATTTGCAGGCAGGGAGATGAGCTCTATCAGTGCAGAATCCAAAATTAGATTTTTTTAATTTGGTGGGTTGCTAGCTTAAAGGTTGTTGTTGTTGTTGTTTCCGATAGTAAAAGGGATTTTTTAAAACTGTAACATATGGATAGTGGAAAAGGAAGAGAAAGCCGCGTGAAATGCATGATCAAAAACAACCTTATACCTGAAGTCTATGTCTGGTGAATCAGACCACCAGTGTGTCAGTGCAGGTATGTTGCCACAGAAGCCATATTTAAAACTCTAGCATACTGCAAAATGCAGAAAGATTTACCTGGTGTTAATAGGCTTCATCAGCACAGTATGAACTAATATACAGAAGGAACATGATTACTTCTCCAACTACATTTATTGACACAATTTCTTTCAAATTTGGACTTCCCTATAAAGCACAGAGATCACAGGGAGGATGTTCAGGTAGATGGATGGTGCACAGGATTTTAACACCACTGACTGGGGTTCATGTGGTGGTACCTGCCTTTTTAGTGTCAACTACTAAAAGTGCTTCACAGTTGTCACTTTTGTGAATATATGTTATATTTAATCTTGCTCACAGTCTTACTTTAACCTTAATCAGTCTCCATGAGTTTCCTAAACATAATCAGAAAGACATTCTGCTGTAGGTGCAATGATAAGCTGTTGGAGGAAACCAAATGAAATACACTGACAGTGATGAAAATTACATTCCTTTTTTGACTTATCAAATTTGCTGCATGGTTGTGTTTTTTTTAACATGTAAGAGAAATGTGTGCCTGCTTAAATGTGGAAGTGGTCTCAGAGTTGTGAATCAACTTTCTTCAATGTTTGCTCAAATGTTTGTGTTTATTTATTTACAGTCGTTAGATTTGTGATCATTTAGAAGAATTTGTCTGGTATACTGAGATTCATTGGTTCAGTCGACCATGTGGGTAGTTTTAGGTTTGAGAATTTGTAAAACCATCTGTTCCATATGTATGATTGTGATTGTGTAAGCTACAAATGAACTCTGAGCTGTGAAGAAAATGTCACCAGATTTGAAAATCCATCAAAGTGGAGTAGGCCACAGCTCAGTGAGCTTAAAACAGCCAGCAAACCGCACAGTAATTACCAGTAACTTCAGGAGCACTCCGAATTCTTCAATTTGACAGACGTCAGTTTGTCGTCAGAGGTGTACTCAAATCAATTACATGGACAAACTGAGATCCAGGTTAAAAAAAATCTTCCCAAGCATGATTAGAAATAATTCGAATACAGACGTACTGGGGAGGGGGGAGGGAGGGGCACACACTTCACAGGGTCATGCATGGAAAAAAGAATGTGTGTACAAGCTGATAAACCAAAAAGAAAGCCTATCTGCCACCGTGCATAAATCAGATAGCTGCTGTTTATGCCCTTGGAGCAAATATTTACGTTGGCGCTTTGAAATGCCGCAGCATAATTACCGTCTCTGCATCTATTTCACAGAGTGGCTCCAGGTCAGATCCAGGCTCTCTGCTCAGCTGCGGTCAGTGATTAAGAAGCGGGGTGCATTTCAATAATCACAAATCCTCCCTCCCCTTCCTCCATCCCTGCTCACATTTCATCCGTCTTTCATTTCATTTCTCACTGCCTGCCTGTTCTATTTTCTTCCCTCTCTTCCACCGTTCCTCCGACCCTTCCTCTCTTTCTCCCTTCCATCCCTGCCATCCTTCATTTCTCCCTTTGCTCCCTTCCTTCCTCCCTGCCTTTCTTTCCTCCTTCTATCAACCCTACCTTCCCCCTTACTCTCTTCCCTCCTTGCTAAATTATTCAAATTCTAAATATTTTCCCCAGACAAAGCTGTTCTCTTTCTCTTTTCAAAAGTATATACATTCCCTAACCATCATTTCAATCAGCATGTGTTCACTTCTTCTTGACAGTAACTTAAATCTGCTTAAGTTTACTCTTAAAAAGGCTGTCAGTCCTAAAGTATAATGAGGTTTCATAAAAATAACTTTAAAATGACCCCACTTCACAAAATAGCCTCATTTTAAAACTATAATAATCTTTGCAGAACGAAGCACTAAGTTAAGCAACTTTTTATTTTTACCATAATTGGGATAAAACAAAATCAGATTTATCCAAAGACACACACTGCTGTGAGCAGGCTTTTTATCAAAAGAATGCAGACCACCAAACACCCTGACGAAAAAAAAAATCTCCTATCTGCCCTGTGTGTGAATAAACAATGCTGGCACAGGCCTGGTATAACCTGCTAACTCTCTCATTTGCTTTAAACAGGGGGGGGGGGGGATCATGCACACAAATTTTAATCTGCTTTGGTTTTGTGTGAAATTACACTCAAGCCTCAAAACAAAATTTGCATTTATCAACATTCGTTTGCCTTTTCCCAGATTCTGCTGCATTCGGTTGGCCTAGTTTATGTCAAGTCGCGAGAGAAGAAGTTTGAACATAAAAGGCGATGATCGATGAATTGGGATTAAACCCTCTAAATGCTATAGCGATTTTTGTTTTCATTTTGAAAATTATAAACCTGAAACAAAAGTTCTGGACTAAATATCGATGACCATGTGACTCGCTGGGCTGAAGCACTTATTTGGCTTTTTGTGCAGTACATGGGAACTCCACGACCTTGTTTCTGACTTCTAACAGCAAAAAGGATGAGATAAACTTACTAAAAGGCTTTTCAGGGAGATGCTTTATTCTTCACCCTAATCGTCGCAAAATGTCTAAGTCCAGACAATGACGCGTAAAGGGGCACAGCATCCTCGCCTACTCAACATTAAGAAAACCCCATGCGTCTCCGAGAGCATCAAATCTACAGAATAAATAACCCTACCCAGGATAAACACTCCTTACCTTGCGCCTTCAAACACACGAGAAGAAGCAGCAAAGTCCATCTCGCCTCTGGCCGCATCTCTCCCCCACGTCTGTTTTTGGGGATCCTGCTCACTTTTTTTCCTCCTGAAGGAACTCTTGTTTTTATCGGTGACAGAAAGAAATCATGTGAAATGGCATGAAAACGTGCGTCTTTCCTTGGTGCCGTCTCTGTCGCTCTGCCGGTGCGCTTCCTTCCTGATGTGATCCGAACTTGACTTCGTTCGTCCCTCCCCTATGAGCGCAAAGCTCCCCTCTGGCGCATCCATACGGACTCGACACATAGGGAGGGGGGGAAAAAACCGCCTCGAAAGACGCAAGTGGATTTTGTGGCTGACAGAAAGAGAAAAATCAGCCTTAAAATTCGGAGTGTTTCGAGAATTGAAGACGAGTGCCACACTGGATGGTGTTTTGAGTCAAACTCACACTGTGGATCAACCATTTGAGTTGTATTTAACAAAAAACCCGATAATTACAGTATGAACTCTTTCCGTAGTGTGTGTTAATCCAGTTGGTGTAGACGTGTTGGAAAGTTTTCGTGCCAAAGTGATGAACGAAGCAGGACTGAGTGGGTTGTTTACAAAGGCAGCAACCACGGACAGCAACACTGAGTTTGCTGAGCGCTGTCCGCGGTTCTGAAGTCAGTCAGCGCCTCCTTACTTTATTTCACTCACTTTTGTTGCATGTTACAACTTTTTACGCACACGTCTGCACGTCTGCCTATCCAAAACACAGTTACTGCATCGCTTCACGCCGCCTGCTCTCCTAAATCCAGGATCGCAGCCCGTTCAGCTGCTGTGTCTTCTCCCAGCCACTAAACTGCAGCACTGCGCTGCGATGAGGAAGGAAAGTTTTATCTGCTGCCGCCTCACTGAAAAACGCTCCCCGAGTGCCTGTTTAGCAGCCCGCAGGTTGCCCCGATTAAGTTGAATTTTAGACCCGTGATTTGACACGCTCGGTTTGACGTCATCAAACAGAGTAATTAAGGAGGCGAGCCGAGCTGAACCAAACCGACAGAAAATCTTTCCATGCCAGAAAGGGAGGGAGACACACAGCTGGCAGGGATGTGTCCTGCACGTCAGTTTTTCCAAACAATCTTTGTAAGTCTATAGGTTTTGTGTGTTCATAAGCAGATGTCAGTTCATTTTCTCACACTCACATGCTGCCCTCATATCAACCTACTGATGAACTGGAAACTCCAAACTGTACTTTCCAGTTTATCAATAAAAAAGAGAAAATAATAATTTTTAAAAAATCAACAGAATAGGTTCATTTAAATTGTCAGTACTAAAAGCACATACTCTGACTATGTATGATAGAAGGACAAATAGGTAAAATATGACATAAAAACTGCATTTAGGCAACAAAAGACAGGAATTGTCCTGACTATTGTTTGTCAAGACAGTTTCTTCCGCTTTTTGTGAACATGTGTTAACATACTAGGTAACTTTAGTTTATTGTTTTTGTTTTTTGTTTTTTTGATTTACTTGTGATGAGTAATAAATTATCATTTTAAGATCTATGAGCATCCCTTGATGAGCCTGTGCATGACTGGTGTGTTTAATGTCCATGCATGCTTACTACTTCTAATTTATTATGTCTTGAAAACTCACTATATATGTTCAAATATATGTTTTTTACAGCCATTTATGAAGTGCAAAGGTTCTTCTTTTGGTAGATTTGTGATATACACCAACATATCATGGGATATAAGAGGGTGGGTCGCATATCGAAAGCCTACAAGCACAAACCAACTCCTAAACCACGGTGTTACAGGTCCAAAATGAATACATCATATTTATTTTAATTTGATTTAGTCTTCTCTTTTAATATAATCAATAATAAAAACACAACAGGGGTGAGTTTCGATAACATAGTTAACAAGCTGTAACAAAATGTTGCAAACAGCTGAGCTTGTGGTGTTCTGCCTCAGGCAAAACTCTACCTGTTGTGGCACAGGGGATATAAATAGAATATTCTATAAATATACAAAGCCTCGGTGTGTGTACTTTGATGCCTACAGACACATATGTTCACACACTTTATGTCAGGACCTCTCATCCAGAGGACAAGTTACCCAGGAAAAGCAGAATTAACCTTCATAGCATTGTAATTGCTGTCTAAGAGTTGTCACAATAGTCAGTATCCCTTCATTTCAACACAAACAATGCCATCAAAACATGGTGCATTTCTCCTTCGCTTCCCGTTTTGAGCAATTGGAAGGAGTTTACAAAGTCTAATCCTCGCAGACAAGCGCTGCAGAAAAAGGACAGATGAAGAAAAACAGAATAAGCACAATGGGGATAATGTGCTTTTGCTGTTGCTGGTGTCGCCATCTGACATGCGCTGAGCTCACAGTGTGGCGTCATGACATGCTTGTCATCTCCAACCTTATTAGTGCAGCCAGTTCCAAGTAGGAACTAGGTGAGAATCAATGTTTCTGCCAGGGTTGTTTAGCGTGATGCACCATAGCTCGTCCCGCTGCTCTGCCCTGAGCAATGTTTAATTCATGTTTTTTGTAAAAGCTGGATGCACGAAGTCCAGGAGCCATTAGTGTCATCCTCGTGTCTCTCCTCAGCGTCATCCCTCCATTTCCACTTCTTGACCTTTCAGTCATTCTCTCGATACACCAGCTTTCCTTCTCTGTCCTCCTCCTTATATTTTTGTTTTCTTTCAATCCTTGTTTAATTTCATTCTCCTTACATGCTCAGGACATTTCATCCACTCCATGTTCTCTGCAGCCCTTCTCCTTTCACCTCACATACCTCAGGCATGCTTTTCCACCCTGCACCTACTCTCATTCATACACTGGTGCCATCCTTCCAATGAAACACAACACATAAAAATATCTAGCTCGCTCGCTAGAACTTTTAGACCATGCTGAATTATTCACATTCACGTATCTGCGCCACATCTCCTGACCCCGAGAAAAGTGCTTTTATTTTCAACCCAAAGTAATGGAATCTGGATGGCCCTCTCTTACTCGCACTGGCATGATCATCTCACCAAAGTGGGTTTAATGGAGTGGTGATCAGAGGCTGGTGGAAGCTTCCAGGAGGCAAGAACATGGATATCAAGTCTTCGCTATACCGTGAAGAAAAAATAACAGTATGTTGTGGTTGAGTAAAGAAGCCAGGGCTGCAAGATTGACAGCAAAACCTATGATTTTCAAGCAGGTTTACTGCTGCTGTATCCAAGACATCACTTTCCCTAAACAGCAGCCTGTACTGCAAATGACTGATGTGATACAAAACCTACACCTACAGACACATATGTAGGTGAAACATGTCCTGTTTGTCCAATTCATGCACTTAGTCAATTTATCAAATTAGGTTCAAAGCAGTAAAAAGACTACTTTTAGACAGTACAAATACGCTTTACACTTTCAGCTTTTACAGATCCCCAGTTTTTTTTCTTTGTTTGCTAAGTAAACTTGCAGTGTATGCTGCTAAATATCAACAAAGGCACTGTTGCCAATGCATTGTAACTTTGATTTGATTATATGCTTTTTTAAAACAGATTTGCCAGTTTATTAGGTACACCTGCTTCCTCCTGCTCCGAAATGATGAATTTAATCATCCTCTCACTGACACAGTCTCAACCAAGCTGGATATAATAGATATAGATCTCCTAAATTAACTTGCAATTCGATCAGTTTGGCAACTCAGTTTGTTTCAGACCTGGAGCCAGTTTTCCCAGATGGTACCAGGTTGAAGAGTACCATATTTAAAACAGAAGCATTTACATACACTAAATTACAGTGCTTGTAAAAAGTGTTCACCCCATTTGGAAGTTATACCTTTTTACTGCTTTTCAACATTGAATCATGGTCTATTTAATTTGGCTTTTTGACAAGAATTTACAAAAAAGAGACTTGTTTATGCCAAAATGAAATGTTAAATGGAGATCGTCTGAGTGCAGTGAATGTAAATCAGTACTCCTGGCCAAAACTACACTATGAAGACAAAAGAATACTCCTGCAAATCTGTCAAAAGGTTGCTGAAAAGCATTTGTTACAGGATAGATGCAAGACAATTTCCAAGTCTCTAAATATCCCTTTGAATGCAGTTATTTCCATCATTGAAAATGGAAAGAATATGGCACATGTGTAAATCTGCCCAGAGCAGGCCATCATCAAAAACTGAATGGATAGTTAGGGAGTCCACCAAGACACATATGACTCCTCCAAGCTTCAGTGGCTTAGATGGGAGAGACTGTTGCCCAGGTTCTTCACCAGTCAAAGCTTTATGAGAAAGTGGCAAAGAGAAAGCCACTGTTGAGAAAACCTCATATAAAATCTCAGCTAGAGCTCACCAAAAGGCATAAGAGAGACCCTTAAGTAAACTGGACAATGATTCTTTGGTTTGATGACACCAAAATTTGGCTTTTTGACCATCAAACTAGACGGTGCACATCATCACCAACACACCATCCCCACTGTGAAGCATGGTGGTGGCAGCATCTTAATGTGGGGATGCTTCTCAGCAGCAGGCCCTGAAAGGCTTGTAAAAGTAAATTATATAATGAATGCAGTAAAGTATTGTGGAGGACAACCTGATGGAATCTGCAAGAGACCCGTGATTTGGTAGATGATTTGTATTTCCAGCAAGACAATGATCCAGCTAAAGCTGCACAGAAATGGTTTTAAAACGACAGTGTTTTTAAGTGGCCAAGCCAGAGCCGAGACCTCAATTATATTGAGAATTTGTGGCCGGAGTCCTAATCCCCATGTAACCTTATTTTTTTACATGCACTTTATAACAGTCTGTATGCATCACAAAAACACATTCTTATATAGAGAGCAGTTGTTATTAAATATAAACCAACTGACAGAAAGATAATTCTGTTACATGACCTGCTTAGAATATGGATATATACAGATATATTCTGTTATTAAGAATTCAAAAGATAGAAGATAGAAGAACTCCATATTTAAAACTATTCATGGTCATCAGTTTTTCTTCTGTAATACCCATTTAATGTATTAGCATTCCTCAATCATCTCTCTTTCGAACAAAATTTTTTAGAAAAACCATTTCTGCCCCTGATTCAGATTGCCTTCACTCACAATGGCCTCACTGTTTATTGCTGTCTCTCAAAGCTTTTTTAAATTAATGCTAATGCAAACACTTTCTACCACCGCTCCAATTCAGAAACTGCCGCTGTAAGAAAAACTGCTCTCATTGTGTCCAGCATGAAATCAGATCTTGGTTGCAATTATTATGAACTGACTTCATTCTCAATAAAATATGTGTGCTTGGTTGTAATGGAAACAGACACATCAGCCGTTCTCTTGTATTTCTGAAAACGTATGTGTTTACTGTGGTATTAAACCACACTTACTGTTACCACGCAAACACTGCTGCAAATCAACCAGGACTAGTTTCTAAGTTTGAAAAGGACTTGACACACATACTTAGTAAAGGATTCATGAACGCCTGGTGCCCATGTGGTCATATTTTCTGTTTTCTGCAGACCCTTTGTTGGGTTGTGGTCAATGTAACGTAAAAAATAACACTTTAGGAATAGATTTTAGGAAGTTTTTCTTTCTTTTGTAGTCATTTCATTCAAATACTGTTGGCTAAAGTGAATGAAATGAAAGGGGACGTTACTCGTAATCATTTCTTAGCTGTGAATGTTTTAATTGCAGTGTAAATAGCAAGTCTGTGGAATTTGAGTTTACAATCAATTGAAATGTCAATATTAATCATAGATTTAGTGGCTAAATCTGGGGGAAAGAACACTGATTGTTCCTAATGACTGTGCATGGAAGAAAAACTGCCAATTGGATGTGATGGAATGCTGGTTTTTGCTTCAGTGATGGCTCAGTTGCAGCCACTGATATAAAGCCTTTACTTAAGAGCAATCTTTTGCTTCCATTTCACAGTAAGAAAATAATACAAGCAACAAACACTCAAGTTAAATGTATACTCAGACTTAGAGATGCCATTTTAATATGCTATTTGCATGGAATCTAGCAAACCAACTGGATGTATCTTCATCAAACGACATGGGGTCTGCCAGCAGAAGCAATGTTCTTGTTAAGAGAAGGATTATCAGCTTAATGCACACACCTACACACACATCTGTTCATTTGTCTGATTAAGGAAAGCAATAATTTGATTGACTCTGCCCACATGCACCTATAGTTCTATATGCAGCAAGGTTAGTGCATTGTTATGTAGCTTTATACACACCTGAGTGTGCAGCAGACCTATATAAGCATGATTTACCTAAACAGAAGGGTCTATATTTTATACTGGAGCCAAAAGTGAACACAGAAAGACACATACTCATGCTTCTATAATTTTGTGCTGGTTTTGCAGGACTAATTTCCCCCAGGACAGTTAAATGTCATGCAGTCATGTGGTACAGAAATGGGTTAGCTCAGGCTAACTGACACCAGTTTTTGACCCAAATTATATATAAAACCCAGCTCAACCGTCTAAATGTCTCCCCTCTTGTGTGGCTCATGATATTTTTCACATGCACACGCATAAACTTGCAAATCACTGAGCTCCGCAGTTCTCTGTGTGAGGCAACTGCAAGTCAGGGATTGTAAACTGATGGGTATAAATCTAAAACAAGTGTGGCAGCTCACCAGTTTGGCAACAGTTTGACTGTTACAGCTTGTGATTGCCAGGGAAGGAGTATCTGACACTCACACATACTCGAGCCATAGGCAAGAGGAATACTTAAACCAGCTCAAACCTCTGTTAGTACATCATAAGTGCTGTCTAAGAGCATCGCACTTGTTACCGTCTGTAGAGCTGGATATCTTTTATTCATCGCTGTGGCGGCTAAAGAGAAAGAGGGGTATAATTAGAGCCCAAATGTACTGTCAACACTGGGGATGTTTTTACACGTGTTGGATATTCAAAACGAACTGAAAAGCCTAAATTAAAAACCAGGGCTGCCAAGTACAGTGCATTCAGGGTGCGAAATATGTGAATGGAAAAGATTTTTAAATATTCAAATTTTCCTCTGACTTTTGTTTGTAGAACAGAAAAGAATGGGCATCCAGTTTTCATAAGGAATTTCTTTCTCAGTGCAGTGTGTCTGAGCTACTGTCCTTTTTGGTCATCTCCAGCCAGCATCTCTCTCTCTCTCTCTTTCTCTCTCTCTCTCTCTGTCTCTCTCTCACACACACACACACACACACACACACACACACACACACACACACACACACACACACACATGCTGACACACAGGCTGATCAAGTACTGTGTGCTGCTGGAAGTGGGTTATCCAGTGGGACAAGCTGACTTAAGCCATCATGCTTAGTGGGCGATATCTAGTGGAGCCACAAAGGCACAGAAACAACTCAGAAAATATAATACGGCAGGGTCATCTGGGAGTTTCCTATTGTTGCGCTGGCACAACTTTAGACATACTAATATACAGCTTTTGTCGAGTGCAAAATGATTGACTCTGGCTGTATCTTACACACGATCAGTAGTTTCCACAGCAGCGATTGGAAATCATTAAATTAGTTGACAGAATAGCACAATATACAGGTAAATGCACATGAGCACTAAGGAATTTAACACTGAAGGATTGTATCTGGCACACTGCTTGTTCCGTGTCTTAGTTATTTGGGCGTGTAGCGTGAAAAAGGACAGATAATTGGGTTTATCACCAGCGTATTTTTAGTTCCCATTTCTCCACACACAATTTACAAAAGAATAAAAAAGGGCGGGGGGAGTGCATGAGCAGAAATAAAGAGAGAGCGAGAGGAAGGATGGAGGAGGGGATGAAAAAGAAGAGGAAGGGAGGTTAATAAATGGAAGAGGAAGAGACAGGGTGAAAGCGAAAGAAGGAATGGGCCACAAAGATGGAATCTGGCATGTGTCCAGGTCTGGTGGAGTGTGTGCAAAAGGAGCGGTAGTGTTTCCACCTTAAGGCACTAGTGCGAGGAGACAGAGCAGAACGAGCCCTCTGGATGACTCCGGGGGGTCCTGACAAACCCTGCTTATTTAAGACAGCAACCTTAGGAAACTTTCACAAACGCAGGGAGCAAGATTTTCCACAAAGATGCAGACCTCACTTAACGCTGGCAAACATCACAGGGCATAAGAATGTAAATCTGCTGGCTGCTGTGTGGTTTGAGGCACCGCATCAGAAGTGAGATGAAGAAACTGTTAAAAGTCAACGCGGAATTTCTAATAAGTGTGACTTGAAATGATGGAGAAAGAGATAAGAGAAACATAGAACTGCAAGTGGAAATAGAGCTGTTATCTGACTGAACAGCTTTGCTAGAGATTTGTGTTCAAGTTAAAATAATTAAGAAACATTTGACATTTTAAGAAATACATATTTGCTTTCTTACTGGGCTTTAGATAAGATGATTGAACATGTGCATTAGATATGAAACTGCAGGCAGAAGTTGCGTAGCTCAGCACAATGACTGGAAATGGGGAAAACGGGTAGCTTCACTCTGTATAAAGCTCAGTAATCATGTTTTATCTGTTTTGCTTAATCTCTACACAAAAAAATGACACACCATCATATTACAGGAGGATGTGTACCTTCAAATTAAACCAGGCTTGCTGTTTCCCTAATTCTTTCCAGTCTTTAGAAACACTAAGCTAAGCATCATCTAGCTGTAGCTTCATATTTAAGACAGACATGAGAATGGCATCACTTTCTCATCACAATTTAACAAGAAAGCTATAAAGTGCATTCTTTGAACCAGTCATTTAAGGAAAATTAACATTTCTGCATAAGTTGATTCATCAGAGTTTGAACCAAAAGCCTTTTTTTGTACATAACAAACTGCTTGAATTTCCAAACTTTCAGAGTTTCATGACAGTCTACTGGACACTGGCTGACAGCTGTGGCTGTCATGGCAAAAATGTACTTACTCACCACATTTACTGTCCCTTAACAAATGGACAAAAGGCTCAGTGCGTGTGTGTGTGTGTGTGTGTGTGTGCGCGCTGAACCAAAAAATGCTGATCTGAAAAGCTGGGCTCACTTAAATTAACTCTGCTGTTGGCCGACTGAGGCCAGATCTGCTTGCAGAGATGGGATGAGGCGAGGGTGAGTAGCGACTGGTGGAGGGTCGCATGGACAGAAGAGATGGAAACAGCTCAGTTAAAAAGCACTGTCCTGGAAAAGTGCTGCTCTGTTCAAACGGTGGTGTCATTCAGAAATCAGAGCCACACAAAGAAGTTTAGTGAAAGCAATAATTCAACTAAAGTCAGTTGTGTCACCGAGATATTATAATACAATATTGCATGGTCAATAATTAGTACAATCACAAATAAATAAATGATTAACAATAATGTTGGAGTCATTAACTAGTTTATTACTGTGGTTAAATCAGTTGCAATATTCATTTTAATACATTTTAAACTTTTGAATATTAGAAAAAGGTGCTATTATAATATAAAGGTAGATATTGTTGAAAGATTTTTTCACACAGCTGAAGTGTGTAAAAAGCTCTAGCTATCCTCACTATTTAAATGTTACTTTTAGCTAACAGTAAACTGTCCCCAATTAATTGTTTTAGCTGCCTATTTCAACTATTTAATGATGACAATGATCTGAAGCATACAGCCCAAACGACACAGAAATGGTTTAAAGATAGCAAGGTGAATGTTCTGGAGTGGCCGAGACAGTGCCCAGACCTCAATCTAATTGAGAATTTATGACTGGACTTGAAAAGGATTTTTCACTTACAATCCCCATGTGACCTGACAGAGCTCAAGCAGTTCTGCAAAGAAGAATGAGGTGAGGCAGCAATATTGCAGTGTCCAGATGTGCAGGACTGACTGAGGCCTATCTACACAGGCTCAATGCAGTAATTGTGCAAAGGTGCATCTACTGACTTGAAGGGGTGAATACTTTTCTAATCACTTATTTTACCCTTTATATTTTAATTACCTCCGCCAAGGACGTTATGTGATGGCCGGCGTTTGTTTGTTTGATGGTTGGTTGGTTGGTTTGTGTGCAAAATAACTCGAAAAGTAATGGGCGGATTTGGATTAAATTTTCAGGAAATGTGTGAAATGGGACAAGGAAGAAATGATGAAATTTTGGGACTGATCCGGATCACCGTGTTGATACAGGAATTTTTTTTTAAATATAACTGTAACCGGGTGGACATTTACATGCGGTTGACTCTAAAAGCCACCAGAGGGCCCTCTTGTTTTTGGGGTAACCCCCCTGTGACCACATGAGATTTTGTTGATTTAATTAGATGAGTTTGTAAATGGAAATTAAAATTAAAATACACCCGTGGAAAACGTATTTCTCTATTTCCTGTTCGTTTTGGCTCCATGACCCTTCTGACTTCCAGTGTTAGCTCACTATTAGCAGATCTTGCTGTGTGCCTGTGGCCTGTTGAAGACCCAACGTTGCTTGGCACACATTGTTCACTATTTCACAAAGGACTTTTCACCAGCGTGGGGTTTATTTGTCTCTTTGGAGGGACCTTGTGGTGCCGCTAGCTCCGCCGCTATCGCTAAATCGCTGTGTTCGGCTGCTTTTCAGGACGTTTTTGGGAGGTTTGTAGGTTTTCTGTTCCTTTAGCTTTACTTTTTGGTTTCTTCCTTATGTTTCCTTAGGGTGGGGGGCTTCTGCCTTGAGTTGTCATTTCATTTGCAGGATGTTTTTTGGGCTTTTGTTGGTGTTTTCTGCATTAGTGTAGCGGAACATTCATGTTTTTGAGGGATTTTTATTCATTACCATGGTTAAAAATCATTTAGTTAGCATAGGCAGGGTTTACAAATGGGGGGGAATTTGATTTCCGGGGTTAAACTTAATGTTAAGGGGTTTAAAATAAAGTTTAAAGGGCTTCAATTTACATAAGGGACTGTTTTGGGGACTGTAAAGTAGGGGACTGCGGTTCAATAAAACGTATAACATTTTCATTTCATTGGGGTTAAAAATTCATTGGGTGGGTTTAATCATTTAAAATACTTTCACAGGGATTTCATAGTTTCAGGGAATTTTGAATAAGTTAAAGTCTTTTATTTTTTTAAAGTGGAGACAGCACTGTAGGGATTTTATTTCATGAAGGGATTTGTTTGGAAGTGTTTGCAAGTGTTGCAATCCATATCCTCATATTAAATAATACGCACCACTCTTTATTGTTTATGCATACAAAGCTCACTCAACACAGACACAAGACAAGAGACACGCCGCATTGTCGGTAGGAAATTTGAACTGTGTAATTACATTTGTATCTGTAACGTTCCATACAAAATATGTGCACTGGGAGATTATGTTGGGGGTGGACTGAAGGTCCTTGGCGGTGGTATGCACTCTCTGAGTGCTTTTCTAGTTTATATTAGTTTGTTGAAATTTGCTTTCACTTGAACGTGAAAGAGTCAGTGATCATGATTCAATGTTCAAAACGCAACAAAAGGGATGAACAGGATAATAGTTTTTTTTTTTTATAGACACTGTTCAGATGTATATGCATGACAGTAGGTTATACATATATGTGCATGCCTGTATATACTGTATGTATCTGCACAAGTGTCCAAGTGTAAGATTCACTTTTGACCCAGATAGCTTCTCATATCTTCGGACACAATCACTAAAAGGTATTTCTACAGAATAAATGTAACATTAGATGAAAATAATGTACTAACACAGGGATAAAAATATATTTGCATTTGAGTTGTGAGGCAGCCAGGGCACAGGAAAGATTCCAGGGTTAGAGGGGAGATTGGGTTCTACAAAATATCACCAAAGCCCAGATTCAAATGTCATGAAAGAAAGTGAAAATGAAAAAGAGGCTGACTGGTACGTCTAAACCCACCACGAACTAGATGTCTGTGTGGATTCTCAGTCATCCAGGTCATGGCAGTCCTACAGGAGCGTCAGTAAAAAGCAACAGGACAGTCCTTTTAGGTCCTTGAAGACTCATCCAAGAGGCCTCTTCAGTTCTGAAGTTGCTTTTTACTTAAGCTCCAAGGACCACAATGAATTACTTTAAGAAACACAAGATGAAGCTTTCAAATGACCTTCAAAATCCATCTAATTTGAGTTGTCACGAAGTGCTGTGCTTTCTGTAGTTTAACTCTTACTTTATTTTTCTAAATGTTATATTCTAATTATACTACATAGTTAAAGGAGTATTTTGAGTGTATTACAATACAAAGTTTGTTAAATGTTTTTCTATTCATGAGTAAAAATGCCATCTGTAAATTTTGGCACACTCCATGTTTTGCAGTTACAGCGTTTTGGAGTTCTCTGGTATTACCTAACTAAACATTACATTGTGCAATCTGATACTGGAGTATGACAGCTGGCTTGTCTCGTTTTCATCTGTCTTTTCCCCCAGACACACCAATACACATCTGTCACATTCATGCTGTCGTCAACCTCATATTGATATTACACACACACACACACACACACACACACACACACACACACACACACACACACACACACACACACATAAACCAGAGGGGGCACAGTAAATATGTGTTTTGTCGATAACTGTCCACACAAGCAGAGACTCATAGTATTTTTGCTGATGTGCTGACTTCAGGAATCAGCGCTTCACTTTTGCTGAGATAAAGGATTTGGGTCAGTTAAATCTTATCATAGTCTATTAGGTGTGGGTGTGTGTGTGTGTGTTCATTCATGCAACAGAACATTAAATGTAACAGTGTGCTCTGTCTTCAGAGGCTGCTGACAGCTAGATGGTGGTGTTATTTTCACCTGAAATTACCTTTTTGTTGGCAGATGGAGTTCACAAATTTGGGCACATGCACTCACAAAACACACACACACACACGCACAGGCACACACACTCAGTGGAACAAAAGCATTAGTGCTGTCTAGCACATTTCCTCTTTTGTCAGGCTGAGGAAGGAGATGATGCACAACAACCAGATCGTCCATTAACAGAATGTGACCCTGCATGTAGAATGAACCTTTTTCCACTTGAGATAGATCCACTGGCCAGATCTCAGGCTTATAAAGGGTTTTAACTCAAGTGCATGTAAGTGGGTGCATGTACTTACACAGTGAAGAAGTGAAATGCCACTATGATTCATTTTATCTCACCAGTAATACAGCTGAACAATAATAACATTTTACACAGAATAAATGCATGTCTGAATTTGTATTTTTCAGGCAGAGCAACACGCACGACTGCTGTCTTCTGATGCTGTTTGATCAAAACATGAAGAAACCAGATTTGGGAAAAGTTCATCCAGATAAAACACATTGCAAGTGGCACATTAGTGTCACTGAACCAACTTTTGAAAAGTATAAAAATACTTGGACCACTTTCTGCCAACCTTGTCTGCACCCTTTCTGAGTACTGAGCACCTCCTTTTATGCTACACTGTCGGTATTCAGCTTCAGTGTTCACAGAATGTCAGTTATCCCATCCACAAAAGCAGTAAAATACTCTCTCTATCTTGTCTCCACTTTCTTGCTATGAGAGTGGTTCTATTATATTTACCCTCAAGTGCAGAACTCCTGCTGTCAGGGTTCAGCTCAGAGAAAGTCTGGATAGACACCTGAAACTAGTTCTATAAAGTACAGGCTCTGATATGATATGAAAGGTCTAAAAAAAACTTCAGGTTGTAAGATGACATTTGGACATACTGTATATTCACAGCTTGTGGTTGTATGTCACCTTTTTTGAGCCTGCAGGAAAGTGTATGAGAGACTGAGGTTTTCTTGTAGTTGTGAGGGAATTCTGAGAATATGTAAATACATATTTGCACAAATTACTTATACTGCTGACTGCTTTGCACTAGAAAATATGTGCAATATGTTGCCCATTTCAGAAAGGCAAAAAAGGTGTTTCTACCAGATTTGAGAGGCCGATGTGGAAGGTGTGGTGAAAAGTCAGCACTTACAGAGACTGCACATTTATAGATAGAAGACTTTTTTTTAATTGTTGCACTCTGAAGAAATAGTTGTGCAACGAGAAAAAAAAAAAGAAAGAGTTTTGAGAGAAACTCAAACCCAGCTCAGACATCCTCGTAGCTGGACACTCACAGGGTAAAGCAGGTGTGGATGCAGGGTTTGTAAATTCCCAAAAGTTACTGAAATAATTGGACACAGCTCTCTGTAATACCACGCCAGAAAGGCCTGAAGGGAGACCGTTTCTGAAGCTATTTGGCAAGCATTTCTGAAGGAATACACTGGTGCTTTCAACACAGTCTCTTTACTTTAAGGCCATGGAAATTTTCTTAAACAGCTTCTTATTCTTACCAAATGCAGAATACACAGACGCAAGTTGACAGTGATTAAGGGTAGTTTATTGTAAATACTTAGAAGCTGGAGGAGGAGAGGGATGACTGGTAGGGGATAGAGCTAGCAGGCAGAGAGCTGAGGTTAGCAGATGGCAGAGAATGCCGCTGGCAGAGTGTGGCGTGGAGGGTTAATAGTGACACAGGCTGAGGTGGAATGCTTGCTTGAGGGGTTGAGGGGGGAATGTGAGGTGAGTTGATGGCTGGAAGGCAGGAGGGAGGTGGCTGGTTATGGCAGAGAGCGAGGCAGGAAGGGGGAATGAGGTTGTGCCGAAGAGCTGAACAGGGCAGACTGCTGAGGTGGGTAGCGAACAGAGGCATGGGAAAACAAGTACACGATAAAAACATGGAGAAACAAACTAGCAAATGAAGCACGGAGGCTGTAACATTATTACCCCAAGGCTGACTGAATGATCTGACATAGGGTAGCAGGAGAGCTCAATTAAATATAGTGCAGGTAATGAGCAGATGAGTCACCGGTGTGCAGACTGAACTGAGAAAAGCCCGAAGGCAGAGTGGACTCCTAAAGCCCAGACACATTGCAAGACAACTAGGGGACCACAAAGGACACAGGGGTTGCAGTCAAATAGGCTTTTTTGGTTAGAAATTGTCCAAATTGAGTGGCCTAAGTGGCAGTTGTGATAAGAGTTAATTGAATTCTGTAAATGCTCTGGAAAAAGGTTCTTCAGTGCTTCCTTTCTTATCTTGTTTGGCATTGGATACACTTGTCCACCCTTTACAAAAGGGTGGAGACAAGAAATGCACCAATCATGACAACGTCCACAATGTCCACCAGTGCATGATTTTGTAGCCCAGTGTTAGTCAGATTCTCTTAGCCCCACTGTTTTCTTTTCTAGTTATGTAAGAAGATTATTTTTCACCTGTCACTTTAAAAGATATTTTCATGACTAATTAGAGAGATAGCCTGGGTAGCTTAACTCCCTCGCAACTAATACCATACAAAATAGTAGAAAACCGCAGTCATCAATTTCTTTTCTTTTTTTTAAAATTGAGGTTAATACCACTCCAGTCAACATCAAACACAGAATTATCTCATAGACAAAAGTCCATTGAATCAACAGAATCCCAACTAAAAATCAGAAACTGAAAAAAGAAATTCTATTTTCAGTATCCTGGTAAGGAAAATTTAAAAAATTCCTTAAATTGTCTGTAATAATTTCAGTTCTTTTCAAAGCATCTCAGTTCATTTCGATTAATTTGCCCATTTCAGATCTTTCAGTTTGTTTCAGTGCACTCCAATTCAGATTTTATAAGGTGGAGGTGAGTGTATAAAAGGTATGAGAGTATTGGTGAGGGGCTAGGAAGCTAAGGAAGGGAGCAGAGGCTAGCAAAAAAGGATGAGGTGATAAGGGGAGAAGCCTGGACATCTGGCAAGAAAAAAGGAGACCTATCTCAACCACAGTCCAACAAAGGCCCAGCATCCACACAGCCATCCAAGTAGTCAAAGAGGTGCTGGAATGAGATGGATCCAGTTGTGCTCCTGGGATCAGCTCAGAGTCACAGCTTCTTAGGGACCCAGTAAACTTTCATACCTCCAGCTGGTTCTGGGTTCCAAAGCTACAGCATTTACTCCAGTAAAGATGACCAGAAGTTGGATTGGTCCTTTTTTGCAACTCTCACTTCACTCACACAAACTTCCTACACCCCATTCTAATCAATTCTGATCAAGCATCAACAGGATGCAGTGGAACAAGTTTGATTGACAGAGGCCCCACTGCACAAGCCAGAGTACCTAAAGGATCCAGTGCCAATGTTCTGGTTCCAGACCACACAGGACACCCTGAGAGGTCCTCTTGTCCATGTCCAATGGTTCAGATCATTTTTGTCCACATCAAGGGGACCAAAACAATAATAGGCAGGTGGTCAAAATGTAATGCCTGATGAGTGTAGATATACACTATATCTGTGGTTTTCCTACTGTGACATGTCAAAAGATCTGCTAAGAAAATAAATCTATCCAAGAAAAGACATTAAAAAAAGATGTGAAAAAATGATTGAGGGAACAGAACTGGTTCACAGCTTTTAATTCAACATACCATATTAGAATACAGTCAGTGCAAAACCATTGTTAATATGTAATATGGTGCTGCTACAGTTCTGTAATGGTTAAGCCTCTGTCATGATATTAAACAACAGTTAAAGACAGTTGTAAAAGTGAGGGCTGGAAAGGAGCTGTTGAGCAGAGAAGCGTACACACAGGTGGAATTTTCTTTTAAATAGTAAAACACAATAATATAAAAATGTGTGTGTGTGTGTGTGTGTGTGTGTGTGTGTATACTGCAAGGAGTCAGACTGTCAAAGTTATTTTAAATTTCATCTATTTTTTTCAGATTCGTGTCCATCTTTATATCCTTTATTTCTGACAGACCTTATGATGTGGCACAAAAAAAAAGACGGACAACGAGAGAATAACTCAGCAGGTGAGAGAAACATGATGACGAAAAGCAACAGCAGAAGACACATTCTCCAAAGTAAGACAACGCATTGATGGTTGCAGCTCCGCTTGGGAGGTGGATGGTGGAAATGTAGCACAAAGCTTCTGAAGCAGAACAAGAAAAAGACAGAGAGCAAGACAGACGGTGAGTTTAAAATTTTTATAACAAGAGGAGGTGGAAGGGACTAAATGTCCTCACTCTGTTGCAATAAAGCTCAGTCTGAGAAGAATGGAGGGAGAGGAGAAATTATGGTCCACTGTATTGTGCTGCCACAAATAATTAGGATAAATGTTGGTGTAATTTTCATATCAACAATGTTGAAGAGGAGAGCAAACCTCACTTGAGCTGCAGAGTGGAAGGCACCAGTGTACCTCCACTGAGTCTGGTCAAAGTTCCATCATCAGTACAGTCAGTCCAAAACAAAACACAAACTGCAGATTAATAGTATTTTCATCAGATTTATATATTTTTTTAAATGAGTATTTTTTTCAAAACTGCACACAGGCACTGTCTCCGTCCTCTTGATAGAAAGTTACTCAAATTTTGAGCGTTAAAAAGTACATCAAGATTGTCGTGCCTTTGATTATGGTGGAGTTTCTTTGACATGGGCGGACACCCAGCTTGGCAAAAAACAGAAGCCATGCATGAGAAAACTGTCATGATTCTGTCTTTGTTTGAAGTCTACCGTTGCAAACACAATAACTGCATCAATTATGCTGTTTTTTTTTTTATCGGATCCGAGCACCAGAGATGATGCAAGAGACGCATATCTGATGGTTTTCTTTCTCATGTCGCAGAAATTCTAGAAATCTCCATACCTGTGCAAAGAAGAATGCAGAAAAATATGTCAGGACATTTTGGATTCTGCAAAAATTACATGGAGCATTAATGCAGTTTAATGCAGTGTTTGAAATAAATGTTAAAGTAGCAAGCTTTAGCCGAAATAACAACTCTCCTTGCAGAAGAATGGCTCATTTGTCACGTAAAGAGAAAACTGCACTTCTTCTATATTTAGACATTTTAAATAGCAGCCTTTGCCGAGCTAAAAGGTGCGTTGCTGTGTATATTAATGTGATTTTCAGGGCGTGCATGACTCACTCTGTGTCATCGGCAGTGGGCGTGTTGTAGCTTTGGAACAGTGGCTGCATGAAGAGTCCCAGAGTTCCCACCACACATACCAAGATGAAGATCCACAGGAACAGACGGTCTATCACCATGGCTACGTACTTCCAGTCTTCTATGATCTGGAACCAAATCAACAGGTTCGGGCTGTTACAGGTTGTTAAGACGCGTCAAATCATGATTATAAAGTGTATGTGTGGGTAGGAGAAGACATTCAAAGTTATGCTGTTTTACCTCCGTGCATCAGAGGAGCAGAAGCTTGCTGATTTGTCTGCTCATAATTCATCCATTTTACAACTGATTGTTTGCTAAACCCCTGCCCCAAACAGCATTTTTAGAGGGAAATGGAGTAGGGCTTAGCACACAGGTCAAGTGCACTCTATTCAGAAAGAGTGTTAGTAATCATCATCAGAGTTTTATTAACTGCTGCTGAGGCTTTAAGGGTTTTTAGGCAACCAAACGCATATCGGGGTATATTTTTAACTGCACTCAGATGCTTGGTAGCAAAAGGAAGAGAGGCAAGTTGATGAAAAACCTGCTACGAGCAATTACAGCTGGAAAGGCATGTAATATTTATGAAGCTGGAGAGTTTTGTGGAAGTTTCAGAGCCCAAGGCCACAAATTTTGGGGTGCTGAGCTTAGTTAGGTTGCGTTTATACGAGATTATTTGCAGGGTTTTCTGAAAAAAAAAAAAACAGATGACAGACAGATTGGAATAGTCATAGATGAACAAAAGTAAATGGCCATAATTTTCTCATTCCTTCTTGTTGCATCTCTTCTATACCTTTCATTTTTTGATCCTACCACTTCCTGCTTATCCATTTTTTAACCCCAACTTCATCTCTTTACCCCTTCATCGTCGTCCTCTGTCTTCATGTGTTCAGCGATGTATTTCACTCCCTCCACCGCCTCCACTAGATCCGCATCCCCCTGAATGGCCAAAGGCCTCCGGAAGTCTGAGAACCCACCGCCCGCATCCGGGATGTCACCCATTTTCCAGCAAAACTTGTGCGCCAAGTCTTCGTTCACGTAAAAAGAGTCGACATCTGTTCGGATCCCACCGAGTCTGATGTTGGAGTAGTTCCTCTTGTCTGTGCTGCCCTGGGAATTGTTTTTACAAAAGGTACTCTGGCTGGCGTACTTCTGGCGCAGTTTATTGCGAACATTGGAAGAGCCTGGACGCCTCATGAGGAGGAAGGTGGGCAGGCGGACCAGGAAGAGACGTTTGACCCAGTCGGGCATGTAGTGAGTGGACGGAGAGCGGTGGTGCACGTTGAGGACGCAGACGGTGCTGACGATGGAGAACGTCACCAGCACCATGGTGAACATCAAGTATTTACCTTAGAGAGAGAGAAAGACACACAGAGAGAAAAGATGCCATAATGCACAAATATTGATTCCGCCTTTAATTGCACTGCTTTCCATTTTTAGTCATTTGTTACTTAGAGTGCAAATAATGGATGAGTCTCAAATAATAGCAACAGCAACATGAACAAATATCACACACTCTTAAATTCAGAGCCTGTGCTGTTCAGTTTTTTATTAGTCTTTTATGCCTGAGCTTTGATTTTGTGTGCATTTTTTAAATTCTCTGAGCAATTTGAGATTAGTAGGACCTGGGAAGTACAAAAACAAAGCATTGTCGTTCAGCTGCTTGTGAATCAGACAGTTGTTTTTATACTGGTTACTGTTTTGCTACTAGTAGATAGTACAGAAAAATGTCTACTAATGATTACAATTACAGTCTTAGTTAAGCAGAATAAAATACAAATTGTAACAAAGCCAACATGCAATAAAAGTGTCAAATGTAATGGTAAAATGCACATTTTCAAATCACTAATTCCACCAGTATAACAAGAAAATCACCAAATCGCTGTTCTTGAACCGAAATAGTTTTATTACCCATGCAGACAGAGTCGGCCGTGGGTAGGGCAGTCATGGCTGTCTGTCTGTCTGTATGTACGTGGGTGGGTGGCTATGTCCGCACCACAGGTCGAGAACAAATAGAGATAGGATAATCAAACTCAGTACAGATGTTGATTTTGACCTACCCTGGTCACCAATTAATTTTGGGATCAAAAGGTCAAAGGTCAAGGTCGCAGGGCTACCTACCACGTTAAGGAAGGCATCCGGCATCTGCATTTCGCTTGAGTGCATTCTAGTTTTATGGAGCAATTGTGCTAACCCTAACCCTAACTCTAACCCTTCTAATTTGATGTTCTTTTGACCTCTGCTCTGATGCTGTGAATACTAGCCAGCACTTAATGCACGTGTTTCTCAATTAAAGCATAAAAGATAAGTTAATGCCTCAAGGTTTTAGATGTGAAATTTGTGCATGAAGAGTTTTGTCTGATTGATAGCAGTTATACTGAAAAAATAATGACTGACTCATATTAATTTCTGTTAAAGGAGGAATCAAGCTCTGTCTGTAATTGAGGTAAATAAAATATTAAATATGATAGATGTTTTCCATTTTCTAACCTAGCATAAGTTATTTAATATAGATACAGTTTTACAATCTTGCAACATTCAGTAAAAACAACAAAATGTTATTGTTTGCTGCTTTCCTAACCTCATGTGTTTTATCAGAACTTTGAGGACATCAACATGTTTTTTTTTTTTTTGTTTTTAGGTTCTTTTAAATCAGTTAACTCCATAAAAAAAGCAGAAATCACCTGCAGATATGCCAAACCCAAAATGTTCATATCCCTATTTTTTTCAAGTCTACACACAGTTGCAAGCAGAGCAGCATAAACATGACTAACCTATGAGTGGCACTGCTAGAGAGGTGGGCGGCACGATCTTTGATATTAGCAGCAGGAACACAGTGAGCGCCAGCAGCACCGAGATGCACAACGTCATCTTCTCCCCACAGTCTGACGGCAGGTAGAACACCAAGATGGCCAGAGATGTGATCAGCACGCAGGGGATGATCAGATTTATGGTGTAAAACAGAGGCTTCCTCTTGATGACAAAGTCATACGTGATGTCCAGGTAGGTGATGTCATTGGGGTCCTCGTTTTTGCGCGCTGGCAGCGAGACGATGTCCCACTCTCCACTTGGCGTGAAGTCATCTCGGCTGGCAAAGTCGCTGGTGAGGATGAGGTCCACCTCAGTGTGGTCGTAGGTCCATGAGCGGAACTTGAGGGTGCAGTTCTGCTGGTCGAAGGGGAAGTTCTGCACCTCAATGGCGCAGGCCGACTTGTAGATCGCCGGGGGAAGCCAGAAGATGTCCCCCGTGTTGGAGACCACGGCGTTGCAATAGAAGGAAACCTCATACACGCCGTCAGCACTGGGACAAGTTTGGAGATGATGTAGAATTGAAGAGAGTAAGGATCCAGAAGGAGAGGAAAGCCCATAAAAACTCAAAGTTATTTAAATGACCCTCTTTGACCCCTTATTTCTGCAAGTACAATCAACACTTAAAGTTTTGATTCAGCAATACAGTGAATAAGATACATCAATCAGGCATAACATTATGACCACCTGCCTCATACTGTGTTGGTCCCCCTTATGTGCTCAAAAATGCTCTGAACCATTGGACATGAACAAGAGGACCTCTCACAGTGTCCTATGGGGTCTGGAACCAGGACGTTGGCATTGGGTACTCTGTCTTGTGCAGTTCCACTTGTTCCACTGCATCCTGTTGATGCTTGATTACAATGGGGTGTAGGAAGTTTGGAGGTCAAATCAACATCTTGGGTGACTGTCATGTTCCTCAACATGTTCCTGATTGTTTGATGTTTTTTTCCATGTGGTGGGGTGCATTTTCCTGCGAGGGCAGGTCAGTGACATTTGGGATTGCCATTTGCATGAGGGAGTGTGCTTGTTCTGGGACAATGTTTATTTGGGTGTCTAAGTCTCATCAACACAGATGCCAAAATCCAAGGTTTTCCAGCAGAACACCACATAGTACCAATATGATCAATGTTATTCACTTCACCTGTCAGTGGTCATAATGTTGTGACTGATTGGTGTATATGAATCTTGTAAACATGGAGACAGAGCTGACCTTTATCCTTTTTTTCTTGTTATGATAATAATCAGACTCCCTTATGGCCAGATGTGATAATAAACTCAGAGCAATCACTAATGCAGTTAATCTCAGTAAAAACCAGGTTTGGATAAATTAAGAGAAAGAATGCAAGGACTCTTAAATACAAAACACTTTTAGCCTGTAGAATGATATACTTTAATACAATAATATGAGACTACTACATGCACAGATTGTAAAAGGTGTGATGTTTTATTTAATACATTAAGGAGCAGACTGGATTCCTGTTTGGTGTGATGCTCGTACTTACTTGTTATACAGCACTATATCAGGAAGCCAGATGTGCTTAGATGGTATTCGCAGTTTCTTGATGCCTCCATATTTGTCTGGGTCCCATCTCAACCTGTAGTCATTCCACTCCTGCAGATGGAGCATCGTAAACTCCATTACTGAAAAGCTCAGCAACATACTGTTAATTCAGCGTGTAGTATATGTGCACCGCACTGTACCTGAAACAGCCACAGGTTGGTCGTCATTATTTGTTCTCTCTCATTCTGCAAGAAAACACCAGTCAGCTTTTAAAAGCCAGTAATAAACTCCTCTATATTTCATTTTATATTGTCCTCTGGCAGTGGTTTTTACTTAGATGCGCTAAAGGTTAAATCCAAATACCAAAGCATACCTTCAGGGAGTGGAAGTGATAAATATTTTGAGGCAAAATAACATACTTTCAAACAACTTCTCAAATGTCACAAAGGTACAACTTACAGTTACTTTGACATTATGGTGACCAGTCTGTTTACTGTATTCGATGGAACTGGATGGAAAAGTTGGTTTTCAGTGTCATCTGTGTATTCAGTGGACTAGAGAGGTTGCTACTTGCTAACTAATACTGTGCTAACGTCAGTAGAGGTTGTGATGGATCGTATTCTGATATTATTAGGGTTTGTGATATTGTTTCTTATTGTGTTAGTGGTGATGATTGAATGAGTGGAGTCATATGGATAAGGGTGGTGACTGTTGTAGACTTAGCTGATAAGAGTACCTCTTTACCTTTGTGTGACTAGAGGCAAAAAGGGTGAGTGGGTTGCTGTAATTGTAAAGCCTCCTTTGCTTTAAAAAATTTAAATATCATTTCTGCATGTAAAAGTTCCCAAGAATGTATTTTTGGATTTCAGCAGCAAGACCTTCTGGTAATGCGTCATATAAGATAAATCAGGCCCAATCTCAGCCTCTCAATGACTTTTTACCTTATTTCCTGGAGTAACTACACCTGCCAGTTGCCAGGCTGATGTCAGGCCTGGTTTTTCTTGTGGGATGAAGTGAGGGGAGGTGGCCAGCTTTGTAGAAAATACAGGTAATTTTTCTGCCAGTAACTTCAAAATTTATTATGAGAAGCAGGCTTGCAAATGTTAGCCTACATTGATTCCTATTTCATTCTGAGGTGGATGGTATATCAACCCAGCTGTGAAGCTGCAGCCAACCAGGGGAGCTAAGCTAGTTGCTGATGGTTTGTTAAAATCCCACATGGATATATTTTCTATTACTCTGGTTGAGCAACAGGTTGAAAAAATAATCACTCTTTACTGAAGATGTTTTAAAAATGTCAGTAAAAAAAAGCACAGATGTAATTAATAAAATTAATGATGACTGAATTCCACTTAGATGCATCCTGCTGGCTCATTTTCACATGCCTTATCATGAGCATTAATGTTTAACATCTTATCTTGTATATTGCATATACATTATCATTCATGACAAGACAGAATTTTTCAGAGTTTCTAACTTTCCCTTAACATTTTTGGCTCTTCATAGAAACATAAAAGTGCCTAAAGACCAAACAAATATGGACTCTTCATGTCAGCTAAAGTGTTATTCAGTGTAATTGCAACCATATTTAGTGGGCAGATGGAGTACAGGAATATAGTGTTATATTTAGATTTTTCTTCCATCATAAACAGCTGTATTGTGGCCTGTCAGTGCACTAAGAGGCAGCTTCTATCCAGTTTGTGTATTCGTGAACCTGCCGCAGAGAAATGACAACTTGATACAGTTATTATATTTGTCTGTAATGCTTTTATGGCTACATCAACTAAAAAAGACGTAAAAGTAGATCTCTTGTGTGTCTAAGCCCTTAGAGATTCTGGTGTGTGTGTATATAGCATGTGTGCGTGTACTCACTACGCTGATGAGCTGAGACAGAGACACCTGAATGGAGATGGTGACCTGTTGGGTCTTATTGACAGCTGGTCTGATCAGTTTGTTGTAGCGCTCAGGACCCAACAGGTAGTTCACCAGCCGCTCCTCTGCATTCTCTGCCCTGCTGCCTACAGGTGAAACACAGACGTTTGAAAAACATTTCTCAGAAAGTGTTGCAAACCCCTTGAATGCGTCTCAGTTTGAAGTCTTTATAACACAGACACGCTTGCATGTAACTTCACTATTCTGCTTTAGAGGAACACTGTCAGTCAGCCAGTTATTAATGTCATAAATAAATGCCATGTGTTTGTCCTGAAGCAAACCACAAACTCTGGTAGGAAGGGTAGCGTGTCTCCTTTTCTTTTTAACACTAAAAACACACACAGAAATGTCACCGTATCCCGTGTGTGTGTGTGTGTGTTTGTGCATAAACAACTTGGCCATAAATGAAGTAAATTTACCAAAGGGCATTAAGCCTGAATCACATGTTCTCAGTAAGTGTTTGGGTGTTTGCATCTTGCAGTTTGATGCTTTACTGCAGGGGTTTGGAGCAAAGGAACAAACAAAAATCCAGTCATGCATCCATCCCTGTACAACGATCCCTGAAGCATTGTGTCTCCTCAGCCCTAAATTATTGGTTATGTAAAAGTGATCGTATGAATAAGTCAGAAGCAAAATGCTTTTGACCCACTCTGTTGGCTCCTGCTGCCATTAAGTCTACATTGTCAAACAAACTGACAATGGCGCAGTGAATGTTTCATATCTGCACTGTTTCCTCCTCTGTGCCATAATGAATTGTCTGTTTTTGTAAGATTACATGCAGCGAAAGCTCACTGAGCGTGGATGGTCTGCTTTTTTCTGTAGCACCCTGCTGGTCCATGTTTTCATGTCAGTGTGAACGTCAGCAGTTCCAGTTGAAAAGAGGCAAGTGAAACTATTAGAGCAAAATGAAATATCTTCAGTTGTCAGTTTATTTTAACTTGTTAGGAATAAATGGTTTGCCACCAAGCACGAACCAGAAGAGTCTTTGGGTGAGAGAAAGATACTGGTTAAAGTGAAGGTTAATCTATTAAATCACATTTATTTTTCATCTATTATAGCCTCTGTAAAGCTCAGTGGGTTACTGAGGAGAAGCAAGAATGAAAGGAACCTGGTCCAGAGCCTTTGTGTAAAATAATGTTTCATAGTTGTGAATGGTAAGTGAATCAGACAACCAGGAAAATAAATACGAAACAACAAAAGAGAAGGAATACAACTACAAAGAGGCAGGTAACAGTGACAGAATCCTAAAAGATGTAAACACAAATAGATGCACAACAACTGCAAAGACATGTAAAATGACCGGAGATTAAAACTGGCTTAAAAAGACACACAATGAACATAAACAGATGTTGCAAGGAGACACAAATGGGCCACAAAGGTTCGACTTCATTTGTATTCATTTTGTGTCTCCTTTGGTGTGAGTGTTTTGCTTCAATATAGGGCAGCTAAGGGGGCCTTTACATGTCTATGTAACTCTCATAATCCATTAATGACTCAATGACCTGTGGTATGTGCATGTACATGTGTGGTAATGCTTTAGATTACAGCACGCAAATTACAGCGTAATGTTTCAGTAAACACGGGGTATCAACTAAGGAGCTTTTCTAGAGCACATACTGTCACGTACAAGAGGCAATAAGGTTTATGTATTTAAAATTTTAATATTTACAGGGCACACTAATGTTTTATTCTGTGTAAAGGCAGGAAAATAAATTTAAAAAGTGCTGACATTGCAGTTGTGGTAAGTCTTTTCTCTACATTAATTAACTTGAGTCTGTAGCTAGTTAGCATAGCTTAGCTTAGCTTATCATAAAGCCTGAAAACAAAGGGAAGCAGCTAGCTATGAAGGTAGCAAAATCTGTCTACCAGCACCCATAAAGCCAAGTAATTAAAACAATATGTTTACTCTCTCTTTCAGGGGATTATGAAGTTGTTTTTTTTTTGGCCAGGAACACTAACTGGTTGCCTGGCAACTGATCCCAGCAAACAAACTTCGCTGGCATTCATTGGCTGCTTTTTTTGGACGTATGACCAATTCGTTAGATAACATGAGAGAGATAAATACTAACTCCTGATGGCTAACACTATCATACTCAATCTGGACACTAAACATCAACAGCAGAGCCACACATATTGTCTCCTTTATTACATGTATTCTTCTTCCCTGTCAAAACCTGGTACCCACATTACCCACAATGCAATCTGACTGCCTGTAAACGTAACTGTAATTTGTTTAGAGATTCATGAGTGTAGTCTCAAGTGGTTAGCCTCAGGCAGTGATTTGCTTTCTTGTAATTCTGACACCCACTGATATTTAAAAAAATATTTAACCTTGAAGTCTTTAGATTAAGGTGGCACTGACTCAAATGACATAACTTTATCTTTTGTCAGATTCCACACACCTCATTCTGGAGCCTCAAAGGGCTTTATACCACTTTCCCCACACATCCTCAGGGCCTCTAGATGCATTTTAATGTGTGGTGTTTCCCCTTAAAGCTGGGGTAGGCTACATGTTTGATGTCACTGGGCAAAAGGAGTAGCAATAACCCCTAAGCATGTTGTAATATAAGTAGTCTGAGAAAAAACTTGATTTTAGCACATCACCTTGGCTCAGTTTTTAAACTCAAGCAATCTAGCTCATGATAGAAAACTTTGGCCAATCAATTTGACTGTTCAAATGCAGATTTGCATGCACGTCCATTCTGATGGAAGAAAGTCTGATTAAATGGTGGAAAAACCTGCAGAAAAAGTTACAGCGTCTGCACTGGTGACAACTGCAAACACTGCAAAGTAAGCCCAAAGAAAGGAAAATGGACTCAGCTAAAAAAAAAAGTCTAACAATAAGTCCAATTAAACCTTGTCAATATCGGTAAAGCCTACTAATAAAACCGCAGTTATTTCTGGTAACTACTATACTTCAATCTTGCTATTCTTCCCGTGTGCCTCCTTTTTTTTCATGTAACACAGTATTGCAATGTGTTTTACATGGTTAGATTGTGTAGGCAGATTTACCTTGCAGGCTGATGATGAATGGCTGTGTTCAATGTTGCTAATAGCTTAGCCACCTCCAGCTCACGGCTGCTGCCATGGCTAATTAAATTTCAGGTTGATGTTCATGTTGACAATCAAGCTTGTGTTGCATGCATGCGTGAAGAGCTTGCACATGTCTGTACTCATCCAGCAGGAAGGACTTCAAACAGAAAAGTAAAAGAGGCAAGAGAAAGACTCAAAATCTTAGGAGATTTTTTTTTACTTTTGCAAATATGTGACTACAGTTTTGAGTGCTGGTACAGTCCCAATAAGAATATGTTGGAAAAATGTTCCTTATTAAGTCCAGAGTATGTGGACCGTAAAATAAAGAGGCTCCTTCTCCACACATTTTATATCACAAGTACAGCATAGCTTCCAGTAATTTCCAGACTGTTGGTTTCCGAATGCAGTATAGAATGAGCATATTTTTTTCAATATTTATGTTTTACAGCAGCTTCAGTTAAAGCGCTGACGTGACTGCGAACTAGTGCCAAATATTATTTCAGAGTACAAGGTCCAGTCATCTTCAGGGCTTCAGGGAAATGCAAACACTCACAACAACATGGTGGAAGACACAGAGAAGTGCTGTGCGCCTTCTAGGTGTATTATACCCTTTAAATCATTCAAACCTCAATTCCAGGGAATGTTTGCCTTGATGGATGCCGCAAAATAATGCTCGACTATGTTGCCTGTCATAGCGGATCTTTGTCAGAGTCCTGCTGGTTTTGTAGAGATGATACAAATACTGATGAAGCAGATTTCTGTGGGTTTTTGACTTCATGAATTTTTGTTTCCTGTATTGTAAGTCTGGCTAGCTAAATTAGCAAGGCTAAAGCCTAATTCTCAAGCTAAACTAACTTCTTTCTTTTTTTTTACAGCTAAAGGATACAAAACTCAACGCGCCACGAAAGAAAACCTGAATCGAGGTTAATAAAAGGAAGCTCTACTTTTAGGACAGTGAGACATCCAGTGCAAGTGTTTTGCCTAAAAGACAAGAGAATCTGCTTTCTTGGTGGTTGGTATAAAATAGCCCTCTGTAAATTATTCAAAGGGCCCATCTGCTTTTACTTATGAGTATTTTAAGAGGATGAACTCCGCACACTGACTCTGCAGTAGAAGTCTTCCCAAAGAGTGTGGTAGCCAAACTCAGAAATGCAAACAGTCGTCATATCCACCTTTTTCCTGTAACAATTCTCTGAACAGTATGAGTCAGATTTTACAGGATACAAACAGAGACGAGGGAGTTTACATAAAATAACTACCCCATGCCTTTTTTTAGGAAGTCTCTAGATAGCTGACATGCTATTTAAAGGAGAAATGAAATAAAAAAAACAAGTCGAAAACTGAGCTACAGAGAAGATTGCAGCTAACACTGAGGGCAGAAAAGGTCATGCCCTTGATATTCTTTAAATTTGACTGTTTTAGCAGTTTGAGCAGGAGTTTGAACTCTACAAATAGACATGCATTACACAAATGGTGGTTCTGGTTTGTTTATGGACACAAATAAAGTTTTTAAAAAGATTTTTTTTGGATTTTCTGGCAAATGGGCAAGGATTTAAAATGCCATTCTATCCCAAATAGTGAGAAGGGAATAGTCTTTTTTTAAAGGGTGGAAATACAAGAAAATACAACAATCAGACTGTTTTGGTGACCAAACCATTTCTTGTTTCCTTATAAGAGCTTTAAGTCAAGACTCTACTGATGCAAAAATCCACACTAAAGCTCGGGCTATGCTACTACACCATTTTTTAAAAATATATATCGAAATGAAAATAATCACAGGTTTAGTTCTTCCGATTATGCAATAATTGGTTTAAATGTTCTTTTATAGATCCTTGTTAAAATTAAACAACACAAACAAAAACCAAAAATACCCAGAAGTTTTACTCACTTATAACAACTAATCCCAAACTATGGTAGAATCTGATGTTGTAACAATTAAATGATGCCAAAAAGCACTTTTTTTTTTTAGTTTGCCTTCCTGAAGACGCATCTTAATAAAATTTAATTAACTCCTCAGAGCAAAGAAGCATCTGAAACAGCCTGTAGCTCAGCCTTTGGAGTTAATTTCAGATTGTGTTGTGCCTCCACTGATGTTAGCAAGTTACATGCACAGTTCAGAGAGACCTAATGAAATCGACTTCCTCTTTAGCTACATATTGGCCATTAACTACTGGAGGTGCGGGTTTTGTGTGTGGGTGCGTGCCCGCGCGCATGTGTGTGAGTGTGTAACAGAGAGAGGGAGAGAGAGAGAGAGAGAGAGAGAGAGAGAACATGATGCTCGTTTTAAACTTCTTTTTTTCCAACTGTTTCTCTGCGTAATGGTAAAATAGTGCGTATGTCAGCACCATGGACAGCGTCCGTTGCGTAAGCTGCATCTTTGGAAAACACTTTAATCAAAAGACAATTTTGTGCATCATATGTCACATCACCTCCATAAACATTGGTAATTTGGTAAATTTAAGGAGAATATTAAAACAAACTCACTTGTGAGAGAGAGAATGAAGAGCATGAGAACAGTGTTGGTAGTCATCTCCTTTCTGCTTCCTCGCGTAAAACTTGCTACTTTCTCATACAGTCCCCCAAAAAAGAAAAAAAGAAAGAAGACCAAGAGATGCCTTGAATGTGAATTCTGGAAATATACAACATGTATGTTGTAGTTTCTTTGTTACCACGTACACTGTGTCTGGTGCCTTTTCTTGGATTTTTACGCAGCGTAAAAAGAAACTTCAGTGGCTATAATAAAGAGGTTCTCTGCAGAAAATGTTTCTTTGCCAGCGATAACATGGTGCTCCGATGTTTGACAGCGTCCTACAGGGGTTGTCCATTTTGCGGCTCCGCCTCAGCAACAAACAAACCGCTGTTTCATTTAAACAGCTCTCGATCCAAATCCAGCGATCCAAATGAGTCTTAGGTTGTTGTCGTCCAAAAGAAGAAAAGAGAAATCCGCGTTAAACTTATTTCTCTGTGTGTTTGAAGCACAGGGTTCGCCTTAAGTTTGCTCTCGTCCTCCGATGAAGCGCAAAGAACTTACGAAATTGGCGCGGCTGCTGAATCCAGCGCGCACAGCCTGCACACTTGGGTTTTTTTTTTCCACGAAACTCCCGTGTTGCCCGGAGGAGAAGCCAGAAGGAGAAGCCAGGAGGAGGATGAGGAGGAGGGATCGGTGAGGGGAGGTGTTAGTAATGTGCTCCTTGAGCTTCGGAGTGGAGAAGATTCACGTCACGGCACGCACAGATGTACAGCTGTCAGTCTGCTCCAGTTAGCCTATCTGCCAGAGGTGCTCTAACAGCCTACTTCTCCTGCCACTTATATGAACCCAAACAAACAATGCACAGGGGAAAATCATATACAGCACATGACTTCAACCACAAAACAGGATTCAGTACACCTGTGTAATGGAATGGGATTCAAATTCAAATAAGAAGCATTTACTATCTCAAAAAGGAGCATCACATCTTTAATGATTGCTTAGTTTGCTTAAAGTGAAAGGAGTTGTAAGTTATTGGTTAGAACCAGCATGTGCAGACAGAAAGTAGAGAGATAGAGGGACATGTAATGTACACCGATCAGCCACAACATTATGACCACTGACAGGTGAAGTGAATAACATTGATCATATTGTTACTATGTGGTGTTCTGCTGGAAAACATTGGATTTTGACATCCATGTTGATAAGGCTTAGACACCCAAATAAATATTGTCCCACAACAAGCACACTCCCTCATGCAAATGGAAATCCCAAATGTCACTGACCTACCCCTGCAGGAAAATGCACCCCACCACATGGAAAAAACATCAAACAATCAGGAACATGTTGAGGAACATGACAATGGCCCAAGACGTTGATTTGACCTCCAAACTTCCTACACCCCATTCTGATCAAGCATCAACAGGATGCAGTGGAACAAGTTTGATTGACAGAGGCCCCACTGCACAAGCCAGAGTACCCAAAGGATCCACTGTCAATGTCCTGGTTCCAGACCCCATAGGACACCCTGAGAGGTCTTCTTGTCCATGCCCAATGGTTCAGAGCATTTTTGAGCACATAAGGGGGACCAGCACATTGTTAGGTAGGTAGTCATGATGTTATGCCTGATTGGTGTATGTAATGTTGCAAAGAATCAAGCAATAAACATAAAAAACACAATTTGGGGCTTTCTTTGTCAGTTATTCCAGCATAGGGTGCATGGTAGTATTGCGAAATTCTCTTAAGCCCTTGATGTAGAATCTGGGGCCTCTTCAATACCTCAGAAAACACACAATATAATATTGTTTAATCACCTGTTTTATCCTTATTTTTATAAGAAATATTTGTTGCTGAAAGTAATTCTAAGCTGAACTGACTTAGTTGTGTTTGAGAGACCACACCTGTGAAATATGGTTAGGTACAATCACATTCCAGGTCTTGTGGCTCTGCTGTGCTGTCGGGGGCAATTTACTGACATGTTTTGGGCCCACTTGTCTCCTCCTTTATCTGTATCACATTACATATATAATGTGACCTTAGGGACTGCAAGGTGGCTCAGTTGTTAGCACTGTCGCCTTGATGATCCCCGGTTTGCATCCCGGCCTGGGGATCTTTCTGTGTAGGTTTTCACTGGGCTCTCTGACTTCCTCCCACAGTCCATAAACATGCTGTGGTTAACTGATGATTCTAAATTGTCCGTAGGCGTGAATGTGAGTGTGTTTGGTTGTCTGTCTCTGTGTATGGCCCTGTGATGGACTGGTGACCAGGGTGTCCCCTGCCTTCGATGTGAGTTGGCTGGGATAGACTCCAGCCCCTCCATGAGCCTACAGAGGATTAAGTGGTTTTGGGTTAGGATTGGATAATGGATGGATTATGTAACCTTGCACATTCTTAGACAATTAACTTGCACATTCCTGCACACTTGCAGCATTTGTATTACTTTTTATGACTTACAATCCCTTGATTGCTAAGTTGACTTGTAACACTTACTGTCTGCTAACTTGCAACACCACACATATATTACTGTTTACTATTATACATTAAAATGCCAAGTCAAATTCCTTGTACGTAAAAACCTATTTGGCAATAAAACACTTTTGAATCTGATTTTAAAGCCAATGTTAATTAAAAAAAACATGGGACATCAGCAGCAAGTCCTGCCAAATGGTCACCAAGCCAGATAGTGAGATCCATCAGCTCCATAGCCACTGATCATGCACTCTGATACAATTTGACTTCAGTGTGAACTTCATCAGCAAAAATTGGAATCTTAATTTTCAAAATCACAAAAAAATGTAAGGGGTTGGAAATTGCTTCAGCGACTGATTTATGTATTTATTCATTATCAAACACGAGGAAGCTGCCTTTAGCTGCTGTGCTGCTCAAAAATGAAACAAATTGCCAGAAGAGCAAAGACTTACAGATCTACCTGTTTACCATTGCTTTTCTATAATTTCATTTGTCCTATTTTATGTTCTTTTGCTTGTTTGTTCTCTGAGCTTTTCCTTTTGTATTCTATAAAGCACTTTGGGTTGCGTTTGGACATGAAGAGTGCTATAAATTGTCCTTGTTTTGTCTTATCAGCAGGCCCTCTTCATCTCTTTTGTCTGAAGAGTAATATTTCATGTTAATTTTCTATTTTCCTTCAAAAAACACACTACTATTACTTTTAACTTTCCAACTAAATGTGCATGTTTTGTTTATTAACAGAGACATTCCTCTCTAGAGGAGCTGATGCCTATCTGGTTCATCTTGTTCTCCCATACCATCTGCCTCAGATCCCCTATACATAATACTCAGTTGTGGGGCATATATATGTGTGGGATTGCTTTTATATTTTGTGTGCATGATGTGAGTTTGGCTCACACAAGAGTATTTTTAACCATTGGATTAGGTGCATGTGGCTACCACAGTAAGAGGAGAGTCATGTTGCGGACCACTCTGCCGCAGAAGTCACAGCGAAGAGACAGAGAGGCTTGGGTGTGAAGGCAATAATGCGGAGAAGACATGAACACACTGCACCTCTTTTTAGACATTTCTGCTTGTGGCCCATGAATAAACCATTGGAGATTCAGTGGATAGCAATCAGAAGCATGGATTTGTCTTGGCCAAGCAAATGGAGAGATTTTTTTACTCCTTATTTGTATTTTAAGCTACTTTTGATGCAAAAGAATGCGAATGCATGCATGCATATTCCTCTACAGACAAAACAGTCTCCTAAAACAGAAATGCTTGTGTCAAAACAAAAAGGCTGACAAGATATTTACCTCGCTGCCATTATTGATGTGGTTAGCATGTGCATGAATCCATCTCGGTCCAGGCCATATAACACATTACTCCTTTACACGGCCCAGTGGAGATTTCAATCTGCCATAATGGAAGAGAGTGTCTGCTTCAGTCAAGTTAACTGGCACATGGGTGCCACATTTTACAGCAATTCACAACAGCCTCTCTCACTAACTCACCTGCTCCATCACTGCTGCTGTCCCACGCCGCCGGGTTTTAGGCTGATAAATAAAAAGTGGCAAGACCATGACTGCCATATTTGTGTATTTATGGTCAGGACACAAAATGTACAGTAGGATCAATAAATTAACACATTACACAGAGGAGAAGTTACACTGTCAGAGCTCTGTACTTGACGGTTTTTAATCTTTATTTATTCAGATAAGGTCCGTTGAGTGTTGGAAAAAGCCTGCAGCAAATAATTTCCTTTACTCATACATGAACACACACCTGAGTGAGTGTACTAATGGTGGACAATGAGCGGCTCCAGTGGAGAGACCAGCTGGACTGTAAGTCATTATCACAGAATGAGTCTACATTTACATTGTTCCTTCTAACGTATGGTTTCATTTTCAAATTCATTAACTTAAATTCATAAACACAAAAGGGTCATTCCGTTTCAATTTTTGTTGTAAAGCACTTTGAGCTGCAAACCTTGTATAAAAGGCACTATACAAATAAAAGGGATTATTATTATTATTGTTATTATTATTATAATTATTATTATCATTATTATTATTATTGTTATTATTATCCACAGAATACCCCAAACCTGACCATCTTCAGGCTGACTGTTTTTTTAAAGTGGTGAATACGGATTGAGTTGACCACGTGTACAATCTTGGGTAATAGGTTACATTAGTTATTTAGCTAAAAATTCTTAGAGAGGGGTGGAGTCATGTCGATTTTTGTATCATTTTTTTTTCACACCAAATCGGAAATATTGCAGGCTCATTGACATGTACATACAGTCTTAATTGGTACAACCCTGTTTTGGTAAAATAATACAAACCAGTTATATGATGGTTCAAATTTGTTCAAAAAATGTCAATGTTTTTTTTTTCCTATTCCGATATTCCACCAACCATAAAACCTTTATCTTTTATCCCATTAGGCTGTTTTGTCTGTGACTGGCACCAACAGGAGCTTTACAAATGTGAGAATTACAAAAAGCCTGCAAAATTTCAGGACTCAAACTACATTATTTCTCAAGTTATGGCATTTCAAAGATTCCTCCACAGATTGCCCCACATACAAAAATGGACTTGACCCCCACCCCTCTAGTTTTACTTTATAACATACATATGCACTGAAAAAACAATCAGACAAATGTGAGATGGTCAGGCATAAACTCTTTTAAAAATTTGGTTAATTGAGGTGGAATAGGTATACAAAAGTTAACCAATTTTCACGTGCAAACTTGATGCTCAGCTTTAAATTTGTAGCAAAAACAGAGAATTCACTTCCTACAAAAAGCTTCAAATAAAATGTGACATGCATAGATTAGGTAGCAGGAAGTAGCAATGCAGACCAATCAGAGGAGCGTGTGAGTCTGGATCTAATGCGTGGACCATTAGGGTTGTGATAGCAGGAGAGCAGACAGCAAAGAGGATGCAACAAACATGAGATGCAACCGTGTATGAGACGTAATGATGAGCTACTAGAAAGAGTGAAGGAGGGGTTGAAGATGTGAGTTTAAATGGAAAGTAACAACAGCAGGCATGAGGCTGAATTAGTGATAGTGACTTTTGAGTGGAAACAGTCTTCTTAGCTCGTCTGAACTTTGGTTGATTGTTTTCGAAAATCAGCCCGAGATCCTGAAAAGGAGTCACTGTGGGATCACGAGTTGTAATGCAAAGATTTGTGTGCAAGGCAGGCTCTTTAAGGGAGTCACCGTGTCATCTTCAGAGTGAATCTGAGACTGATTGGCTGGCATCCAACAAGATATACAACTTAACCTGAGGGCTGGGGGGGGCTGGGAGAGAAAAGTAGACTGGAGTGTCATAGGCATAGCTACTAATGGTAGGTGTGGGATGCTGTGATAATGCTAAATAAACTGGAGTGAGAAGCAGATGGTGTCTAGGACAGGGAATCCTGCGCTTTTCTTCACATACCTTATAAGTGCAGGATTTACAGATTGAGCACAAGATCAGCAGTTAATTAGATCCCACATTATATGTTGTTTGTCAACACAAAAAATGAAAATCTGGACATTATTTGTAATTGGTGAGTGTGAGGAAAACATTGCTGTACTGCCAAACCTCTGTTTTCATCCTACGTCTCCAGTTTCCTGTATTTCCAATTATTCACATGCTCTGTGTTTGAACCAACATCAAAAATAAGCAATAAATATTCAAAAGTAGGTTTTTACTTATATGTGCATCAAAATCTGGCTTTTTAGCAAACAAATGTGCATGTGTGTAATTTCCTGTGACTTTTTATTGTAAATTGTTGTTCTTTAGTTCACAAATTTGAATGCATTTGGATATTTCTATTATTGTAACAGTGTCATTACCTTGGCACAAAAAACTAATAACCAGGTCCAGAATCGCAGGGCAATCATTGATGATGATCTAAATTTCAGCAGTCACGTCAAAGCTGTTGCTAAATCCGCATCCTGGCATCTTAAAAACAAACTAGGAAACTTTGCTGTCGAAGCAAGAGTTAGAAAAACTCATTCATGCTTTAATTACTTGTAGAGTGGAATGCTGTGAGACCCTAATAAGACCATTAAATATTTGCAACTCATTCAAAATGCTGCTGCTAGAATTCTAACAAACACCAAGAAGAGAAGAGAACACATTACTTCAGTTCTTAGATCCCTGCCACCTTCCAATTAAATATAGAAGTTAAGCTAAGCTAAACTAAGCTAAGCTAAGATAAGATAAGATGAGATATTAAGATAATGACTTACTTTAGCCTGTCAGTACAAGTATGTGTAATGGCTAGTGTAACGGTTAATACACATTTGGCCAGATGGAATTTGTTTTTAATCTATTTTTGGAGGAGAGAGTTTTTTCCTTTATTTGATAGAGAGAGTGAAATCAGGGGTAGACGGAGAGGAGAGAGACATGCAGCACATGGTCTTGAGCTGGACTCTAACTCATGACCACTGCCAAGAGAACGAATCCCACATGGTATATGCCTTAACTCAGTGAGCAAAACAGCGGCCCCCAGATGGAATTTTACCTTGATTTTACCATAGACACACACACAAAACATTATTTTATTTTCCTCCGTCATTACCTGTTTGCACACTTTAAATATAACCTCCTCAATATTAAATCTCATTAAGGAATTCAAATCTCGCCTTTCATGTCTTCCACAGATTAAAATTCTCAAATAGCTGCAGACTCTGGATGCTGACAGACGTAATCTTGTGTGATGGAATGGTCTGTTCTTCAATGAAAGACTCATTTGTCTCAAGTTTGTGCTCCTGGACCTGAGTCTGCATATCTACATGCAACAGAGACATTACTGGTCTCTGTCCATTCCTGAGATTTTCCAAGTTCAGGTATGTTGGATTTTTCTGTTTACTGTTCTCAGAAGTATAAACAAGTCTAATTAAAGACTCTTTTGCTGCATACTTAATGTTAAAAGGAAAGTCAATGTCTGTGTGCATACTATCTTATCAAGCATAAATTTGTGTGTTTTCAGCTGACCGTCACCCTGAGGCTCTGAACCATGCGTGCTGATTTAAAACCTTGAAATACAATGATTGTTGATCATAGGCAGCAGCCACTGCAGGTCAGTTTCATTTATTCCAGCTTGGTTCAGTACATGTCTGATGCTGTTCCAGGGTCTGGTGTGCAGACTGTGTGCTATACAGGTGTAAACGGAGATAAGATGTAGCTGCAGATTTGCACCTTTAGTTAACGGACATAAAGAAAAAGCCTGACAGAGAAAAGATTTAAGACTTCAAGTGTATGCATTGTCATTTTCCTCTTCAGCCAGGAAACCAAAGTCACAATGTCACGTCTTTAAGAAGCTAAGAGGCATGTGGTCTTTATATTTGGCTTCATAAAAACTTACTGCTTTTTCCAGGCTACTATGACTATGATGAGTTAAGTATCTTTTTCACAGACAGCCAGACAAACTTGACACAATTACAGAGACACTTCCTTTGCGTCTCATCTCTAAATGCCTTGGAGGAAGTAGTTAGTCTATTTTGATTAGCCAGTCCTTAATGTAATGTTATTACAAGTGTTTTCTATTAAAATGCATGCCTTGTGAGTCTTATTCATGGACTGCATCACTATTATGCAAAGAGGATATTTGACATAATGATTTACAAAAAAATGTTGTTGTTTTAGAAACAAAGCAGGAAAGAATGAGTTGCTTAACTATGTAAAGGTCTTTTAAAATATGCTGCTCTTCAAGAAAAGCTTTTTCCTTTTAGTTGACAGTGACAACAAAATGGAATGAATCAGAAAAGCATCAGTTTACCTTTTACCATTTTTCACTTACTGTATTGTATCATTGTCATTTTTCAATAAAAGTGAGTAAATTCAAACATGTTTTTGTAAAAATGTGACTTTTTTTTTTATAAAACTAAAAAATGATGCATTTGTGAGGTGATATAATTTTGCAGGTCCTCAAAGAAATGCCACATTTTAACACATAAAGATCATTTGCAAATTTGTCTGCTGATGAGGACTGTGTGATGCAGCAAGAAGCTCCTGCACAGTTAATGAGTGAACCTTGACGTCAAACTGTTTCTTCAAATGATCAATAAATGTTGAAAGACATAATCAGAAAGATCCTAAACTTCACCCAAAAAATAAACAAAAACATTTAGTGTGTAAATTAAACTGAGATTTTCATCATAAATGAGTGAGACAGTTAAAACATTTACAACATAAAATAAACAATGCAAAGATATAAAATGGGTTGATTCAAAATAAATTCAATTTAGAAATAATTGTAAAAATGTAAAAATCTACCAAATATAGGACTGAATAAATGATAAATAGATGGTCTTTAACACATGATTCACTGCCCACCTTTTTATACTGCTGATACACAAAGTAAAATACTAAATATGTTCACTTTGACCCTAAATAAATCTAATATACAAGTCTTTAACAGCAGGCTTATTTTAAAGTGCATTTTCAAAATTAAAAAGTAAAGTAATGGAATAATAAATCAGTGGAATGGTAAAAGATTTCTGGCACCAGAGATTTCTTTAAAAGTCGGCCCTGTTCTTGCTGCTGAGGTGTACATTCGGTTTGGTACAGCTGAGGCTACATGATGTATTGTGGTTGATTTTCTGCAGTGTGCAGGGACCAGGCTTGTGCTGGGCCCCTAATCAAGGCCTGGAACTCCTCAGTTAAATGTTTTTATGTTCGATCTCTGAATGACGCACACTGTAGACGGAGAGAAGAATATTGGCATTGTTCATATTTGTGTAATTTAATGTGAGGAGCTGCAGCTGAAATTAACTGCTGCTTCATCCCACTTACAGACACAATGTCTTGTTCCTTTGACTGTGTACTTCAGTGGTAGGCGAACAGCAAATCTGGCCCTCCAGCAAAAATATCGGGCCCTCTGCGAACTTACACATGCTTTTTTTCGCAAATGTACTGTAGAAATGTAAATGCAAGACAAATGTAAATCCCAATAAACATGAACTTGTAATATTGAACACTGCCCACTTTTGAGTCTTGTGGAGCAATGCCGAAAACACAGCCATATATGAGTGTCAACAAAAAACAAAAACAAAAAATCATTCTTCAGATATTGTCAAGAGGTCTGATTGCATGAAATGTGGCCACAGCTCACCATTTGGAAGCCTCAATGAGCTCAGTCACATAGAAAAAAAGACAATACTCAATAAAGAAACACAAAGGAAGTCGTCAAGAACTCAACCACACACAGTCGGCACCATTTGCTAAAAGCAGCAGCTGCAGTTCACACTTCACCACAACATCCTGGGCAACCGGTTGCACCAGCTGAGAGATCTTTTGCGAACAGTAATACTTTGCGTCAGTCGCTGTGCAAAACATCCTGTATTGACAGAACACACCCAGGGTATGACACACAGCTAAGCCTTTTGTCATACGTGCAGCATAGCCATGGACTGCTAAAAATGAGTCTTAACTTGTGCGTGCCTCATGTTTACCATATACAGTAGATGGCATGAGTTTTTGTTGTGCTCCACATGTATAAAACAGTGGGACAGAAGGAATGAAACTGTGTGGTACAGATGGAGGTGTTTGTTTGATACCAGCAACTAAAATGTTTCAGAGACTTAATATCATACAATTAGCATAGTAATGCTTCAAATAAAAACAGACTGCACGTTTCTGGTGTTGGTCTCTTCTCTGTGCGCCTTATGACAGCTTTCCCACTAAACCAGTCTCCAATTGGATATGAGTTGTTGCTTAAGTGACATCATAGGGCTAGAAAAGGCTTAGTGTTGCACTGTGAAGCCAAGCAATGTTTTTGCACGCAAGTCTTCCTCGGGTCATCTGAGGTACCAGCTGACTCCCCCTGATTACTACAACACGTACACTTGGCTGTTTATCCAGTCCATCATATACATTCACCAAACATTTGTGGACTAAAAAAGACATAGCACACCCCAGTTGGTTATCACAAGTCCATCTTTGGTTTCCTAACTCAATGTTGACCTACATATCTACAATATAAAACCCGGTCTCATACCCAGGTCACAGGGTATCAGTCAACCAGGTAACATATCTTTGCCTGGAGGAGGTACCACAACAATATAATCCTAGATAGCACCATAGATAACATACCCAGAAAACTGTGGCCCCAAATAAATTTAATTAAATTATGCTGAACACACTAGCCCACAACTGAAGGACAGTTGCTGACCCCTAGTGCACTGTGTTAAAATTATCTATGTTGCTCACCCATTTCTTCCAATTATCTTGTTAACAGACACTGGAGCCATGACAATGATGTATCCCTTTGTCTTAACAGTGTTGAAGTAATCTCTGAAAGACACAAAGCAGGTGTAGGAATCTCTGCAAAAACATGAGTAAACTTACAACTGCCATGCTGGAATCAGCAAAAGGGAAGCTTCCCAAACAAAACGAGCAGCGTGCTTCAACGGCTAGGATCCCTGTTTCTTGTACAATGGACACTGCCATTGTCACGCTGCATTAATAAATACACTAAATGATCTCAAGGGGATATGAATTCTCTGATTATATGATTTAGCTGACTGCATACTGAGTACAACGTGCAGAACTTGAAACTAAACATTTAGATGTGTCAGTAAGAATCAAGATGTAATGTGAAAATGCACAATTTCTTCTCATGTTGCCAGATTCAAGCAGGCATTAACTGTGCGGAAGACGTCATCTGTAGATACTGTAACAATCACACAACTGACTCCATGCTTTGGTACCAAAAATGCCAACAGTATTCCTACAACACAAAATATGCTGCAAAGACACACACTCTGTAGTGGCTCCATAAGTGCTGAATGCAACCCTATATTATAGCTGAATCTTACTGGACTTAGGACTGAGAATTACTAACACTGTTACATCAGATGTTGTTATTACGTTTCATTATCAGTTCACTCTACATGGTATATAAAAAAGTGATGAATTATTGATGTTTTGGGGGTTTTTTATGTTTGTTTGTTTGTTGGGGTTCAGCTTCAAATCCCTGAATGTATTAAAAAGTATGTATTTTATTGTATAACCTACGCTTAAACTACTATAGGATTTATTCACCTTAGAAGCAACAATTAAAACTGTCCACTGGATGGTGCTGTTTAACCAGGTGTGATTACGTATCATAAATCCCCTATCCAGACTACACAATGGGTCAAAGGGAGTTAGCTTGTTTTATAGCCCAGTTATTATGGCCTAGTCCAATTTATCCATTAACCATCATCTAATGCAGTGACATATTATAACCAGCAGGAAAAAGATCATTATCTGTCAAAAGTAGTCCCCTACTTGGGGAGGGAAATTTTAAATAATAATAATAATCATCATCATAATAATAACAATGATAACAGATCTAAAATAATTTCTGTGTGTTATCTAACATGCATGTTGCAGTGAAAGTAGGAACAGCTTAATTATAAATAGTATATATATATATATATATACCGATATATATAGATAGTACTCTTTGCTTTTCTACATTTGTATTTATATGACAGCTTTAGTGTACTTTGCAAATTCAATGTGTGGTATTAGTACTATTATATATAAAAGTAAAGGATGCAAATATCTACCACTTGAGATCTTACCAGATTGTGTACATGAACAATTGCAGAAAATGATACTTTTGCAAAGAAGCAAACTATTATGTCATTAAATAATCATGAGTGAATAAATAATATTTTCAGAAGTATGAATGGTCTCGTAAGAAATACTTTTGCCCCAAAATATTTAGGTTATTAATCTGCCTCGATCAATAACATAATGACTATTATGCAACTTTGTACAATTCTCCTCTAAATTAAATAAATAAATAAATTTAGCGAATAGTTTGAGATCAGCCTTTCTATTAGTATTGCACTTTGTGGATAAACATGATGGCCCAAGATTTTAGAACACATTTGATGAAATTTCTTTCTAGAAAAACTACTGTTTCCCGACTTGAGAAACGTATCCAGCTCTTGAGCAGGCTGAGCCGAGAAGTGATTTTAACGTGCTAAAAAGTAAATAAATAAAACTTCAGCATATTAACCAGGGCCTGGTGGATAATAGAACTACACTGCCACCAAGAGGAGCACCCTGAAAACTCCTCACTTTTGTGTCTGAGGACTTCATCGGAGAACACGGTTTTTAAGAAACATTAATTTAAAAGCAGACAGATGAGAAATCATTGGTTGAGGAGAGAATAACTGGAAAGCACAATGTTTTAGAAGAGGATGTTATACATTTATTATTGAACCAGCTTTTGAAATCCAAAAGACAGGGTAAGGGATTAAAAAATCATTGCACTACTTAATAAAGTATTACTAGAAGTAACTCTCATACAAAATGTACAAATGTTTGTTAAAAATTTCATTATCATCATAACAGGCCTTCAAATGATTTTGGTTACAAATAAAATACATAATGAAACTACTATGACACCTTTTTAATGATAGAGTTTCATAGAGTTTGAAGGAAAAATATTCAAACAACCCAGCGACTTGCATGGAAAAGTTTAGCAAAATGAATCGAGAAGCACTAATCATACTGGTTTGCGCCATTTTCTGAAAAGACATAAATAGTGGGACTGAGGTAATTGCTAGTGTACCAAGCAACAAAAAAAAATACAAAACTGTCCAACACAAAACAATCCTAAGACACGAAATGGATGCATACAGTCACAAATATGACCCCTAAGAAAAAGAAAAGGTGACAGGAAATACCATTTCCGTTGATTCCCATGGCTAATACATAATTTTATACACTGACAACACTGAAGAAAAGTTTTATAAAATGATGTTCTTCCCAGATATTGATGCACAAAAATCTGGTTTGAACAAATGTATTGGTCTGATATGGTGACACTGAGGAGATACAAGCTGTAGTTGGAAAAAAAGATGAAGTTGTATAAAAGGCATCTCAGATGTAAGACACTGCAGGTGCCTGGCTGAACTTTTCACAACACACTTCTGTTTATGCAGTCTCTACTGTATGTGGCCTGTGTTCGGTAGTTGTCTACACATAAAATACCAGTTGTGATAAATAGTGATAAATTACATTTGAAAGTCTGATCTGTGCTTGAGGTGAACATATTTGAGTTACATTATGACATGCTGACATACCGCTTACAGTGAAGATGCATTAATAACATACACAGACCAAAAATCTTTAGAAATAAACAAACGTGCGATGAGAATATGAAAGGGTTGACATATTGGGATACTGAACAACATTTAAGTTTTTAATGCATTCACGTCTGTTCTCACACACACACACACATTGACTGTGAAAAACACATCAGTGGTTGGTTCAGAATGAAAAGAGCATCTAGGTCTCAAATCTACATATTAAAGTGCTGAAGTGTCAAATCCACCAGTGAAACAGTAGATTTAGCTGTGACCTTATGAGCCTCTTCAAACTTGTTTCCTGTCAGTGATGGAGAAAACGCTTGTCACCTGCCAACACTTACAGAAGGGTACCACGACAGATACAGTCACATTTTCAAAAGCCTCATTCCCAAAGGAAAACTAGCAAACTGAGCATGGACCGAAGTTTTGTTGTTTTAACGATTCCACATAGTTCTGTAAAATCTAACTTCACATGATATGCCTTGGGAAAGCTTCATGGATATGTATAGACTGCGGTAAATGACCCTGATCTGTTTTCTTTACTTTTGGGAATACTGTATCACCAATGTCTTTCAAAAACCCTAAACCTTTACATTTTCAGACGAGAACAATGTAGATGGGCAAACGCAATGATGGAGACAGATGTAAAGCCTGTTAATAATACGTGGTTTGAACAAAATCGGCAGAAAAGCATTGTTCCTGCTCCTAAACTTTCATTTTAAATTCTGATTCTTGCTGTAATGGTTTGAAGTTACTCAGTGAGGCTGAATCAACTTGGAGTGGAAAAAAAAACTGAAATAAAAATGGACTGTACCACATGAACTGCATAAATACCACAGGAGGATAACTCTCACATCCACACACTGGCGCGTGCATACACACACGCACACACACATTCGGAGAAAATAAAGTGTATTTTTTTTCACTGTTTCAAAGTAGTTCACTCTTTGACATACAGTGTACAGTATCTTTGTCTCACCCCATACAGGCTGCTCTGATGCTGAGGAATGCAAGAATACACAAAGAAGAAATTAAAGTGACTCATTCTGTTCAAAATTATAATGAGTCTAGTGAAAAGGACAGTCTCTGCACCCCATGATGTGAATGCTTAATTATAACCAGAACAATAACAAAATTATCAGAATCTTTGGACTGCCAATTTTCTCTAAATGTTTGTTAGTACAGCTATACAGAACTTTTTCAAATAATACTTTTTCTTCTATTATTCACCCAGAAGACAGAACGGATCAGTTTGGAAGGGCTCATGTCATTAAAAAATACAAACATATATGTCCACCTGCACATGACACTGTGTATGTTTCAAAGGCCATTCATAGTGAGCAGTAACCATCAGCAGAAGGCAGAGTAGTAGGGTGTAATTAGTCCAAAACAGAAGGCTTGTGAAGTCCAGAGATAAAGTGAACACGAGTCAGCAGAAAGTCTCCACACTGCTAAATGCTAATTCCAGGTGAGAATCACTGTTCAGTGTCTGTGGGATGAACAGTGAAGGATTGAGGAGCACTGGTCCCGGTTATGTGGCAGAATGTGTAAGCTGAGGCGTATGATAAAAAGGTACAGAAGTTCGCTGATTGGTTGGTGCATCCAAAAGGGAGTCAGGGATTGTGGGTGTTGACATGAGGTCACTCGGAGTCCCGCTGGACCTCAGAGGCATCGGCTCGACAGATAGGACAGGTTCGGTTGGCCTGGAAGAAAGAAAAAATAAAGAGTTTAAGTGATAAATAATACCTATTACAGATACAAAAAAGTGCTCTAATTTTACATTTACTGAAGCTATCTGTTTAAGTCAGCAGATTGGAGATTACTGCATTTAAAACTGTGCAGTTTAGTGACAATTTCTATTTTCTTGAACTGAAGCAATCAGAGAATGCCATGACATAAAAAAGTTTGTTGTGCCATTTTCTCATAGGGTCAAGCTTTATAAAGTTGATAAATCTGCTTTTATCTAAATAAAATAATCTCTTCACTCACCTTAAGCCACTTGTCTACACATTTGGCGTGGAACTCGTGATTACAGGGCAATACCCTCAGGAGCTGGCGAGACTCAAAGTCACACATACATACCACACACCTGTAAGACAAAGGTTGGTAGTGTTTTACCCACTGCCTTGCAGTAACATTTTGAATCATCCCAAACACCTGCAACAACTCAAAAGAAAAATTCCTCACTCTACTCACAGTGTTTGCTCAGACTGATGGTTGTTGGGGTTGAACCTGTATGACGGAAGCTGTTCTATATCTGCTTTCGTTAGACCTCGGGGCTTGGCCTCTCCAAGACGTTCTGCGAGGTTCAACAGGGCCTAAGGGTTCCACACAGAGAGGGAAAGTTTTGAAAAAAACATCACAGTATTACCAGCAGTTTAGAAAATGGTCTCCCTTTCAAAGAACATGCACTGTGTGATAACAATACGGGCTGAATGCTGTGGTAGAAATTTGTCCTACCTCATAGTTCTCCACCTCTCCATCATCCACATCCAGCTCTAGACTGATAGCAGGGGCCACATTTGGGGGCACAGGAAGCATGGACCTGTAGGTGGTTGACAACAGAAGGCTTAGCACATATTTACCCCTCTTTAGTTTGAAGTCAAATTCACCTGTATGGTTCTAACGTAAACCGACAAACTGAAAAAACACTTACAAGAAGTAAGGCAGGAAGCTGGGGTGGTAGGGAGATGGCGGTACAGCCTGCTGAGAACGGTAACGACGGCTTGTGAATCGACGAGGCATAAAGTGAGGATAGGGCTGTGAAAGACAAAGAGAAGAAAGTTAATTTATTATACCAAGGGTAAAATCCCCATGTTTTAACTTGCCTACATTACAATCCAAACAAATTCGTCATTTGATTAATGTACCCACCACTGTAAAAAGCTCCTGTGACAGAGGGTCATGGTGTGAAAGGAATTGGAGTGGCGTAGAGGGCGGCAGGGTGGAAGGAGGCTGGGGGTGATGGTGGTGATGGTGATGATGGGCATAGCTGAAGCCTCCGCCCACTGAAAGTTGCTCTCCCAGAAGCTCAACCTCATTTTCGATCCTCTGTAATGGCTGAAATGAAACGACAACAGCATAACAAGTGTTATGGTGGGCCAAAGCTAGTTGCTGTTGTTTCGTTTTTGGTAGCAGTTAACTGTAATGCAGCATTTAAAGGAAAACAAACTGCAGTTATGTGCTATAATATAAAACAACAAAACAGAAAAATATAAGCAATTTACGATAAAACTTTCATAATTTTTTGATAACTTTTACTATACGAATAGGAATGATACCTCATTTATAGGAGAAACCTAAAGAGGCCAAAACCTGTATAACATGATGGCATTGTACTAATTTTAGCAGCTTTTTGACATCTTGGTGGGTGTCTTTGTCTTCTGAATTTATTTAAGTGTCCCCCTTGTACATAAAATGAATTTACTGCAAATATTCTAAAATTATTAACTTTCCAGTGCTTGTAATTACCTTAAGAAGAAAAGGGTGCAAGTTAATATATTTATGTTAATAAATAAATAAATAAATACATACATACATACATACATAAATAGTTTACATACCGATCGCGGCTGTTGTGTCTGGAAAGGCAGGAACTGTCCTGGTGTGGGGAGGTGAGGCGGGTGGTGAGAAAGGTGAGGTGGAGGGGGAAGCAGGAACTGAGGATCGCTGGACAGCAGTGAGGGGAAGGCATAGGGCACTGGCAAGTGTTGCATTGAACATGCCTGTAGCATCTGAAAAAGAGAAAAAAAGAAAAAAGACAAGAGAGAGAAGTTTTAATTGTATATTTTCTCTCTGCGGTAACTGTAACATGCACAGTCTTGCCACAAGGTGGCAGCCACAACTGGAAAAACTAACAAGCACCTTCAAATAGGAAAATGTGCTGCTACAATCTTTTAACAGCTTCTCTCATGTGCACTTGTCTTTTTCTTTGGTGAGCCATGGTAGAGACTGCACAGCACAAAGTGTACTTCTGACTATCAAACAAACCCACACACTCCTACAAAAGTGCACACTGCTATATTCCTCTCACCGGGTGGTAGTGTTGTCCAGTGCTGAAGACCACACTGCAGGCAGGGACCTGTGGTTGTGATGAGCAGGTAGGGGGAAGATGTTGACCACTACACAAAGGTGCAGTGAGACCATGAGGAGGGACTGGAGTCACCGTGTAGGAGACTGGTACACTGGCCTGCTGCAGCTGAAGAGAAACCATACCACAGTTAACATACAGTCTCATACACACCTTCAATACCTCCTACACAAAAATTGAAAATATTTGCAGACTAACCTGTTCATGCAAGTCCATAACCATGGCTCCTTGCTGCTGTTGTGTTGCATGGTGCTGTTGCTGATGATGATGGTGGTGGTGAGCGGCTGGGTGCAGTAACCGTGGCGACAAGGTGGGGGGGTGGAAGGCCCGGGGCTCCTCTGAACCTGCCCCTCCGCCACCAGCAGTGGGAGGCTGGCCGTAAGTACTGGGGGTGTGTGTTGGGTATGTCTGGTGTGTGGAGGGATGTGGGTTGTGGTGGTAGTTTTCATCCTGGAGCTCTGATGGTGAAAGGCGAGGAGCGGAACCTGGGGTGTAGGGGTGGTGATGGGAAGGCAAGTGACGGGATGGTCTGGAGAGACGGCCACGCTGACGCCTTGCTGGTGGGCTATAAGTTAGAAGAAGGACAGCTTTAAAGTCGTAACCCTGAGGTAACTTGTCACAGTGGAAATGTAGAAATCAAGAAAAACCTTACCTGCGTCTGTGCCGAGCAGGAGTGAGGCACCTCTCCTGGTGGTAGTGTGTGTGGGGGTGAGGCTGTCTCCGACTTTGGGGTCCTGACTCCCAGGGGCGGATGGGGGGAGAAGGGGTGGATGGTGGGGGGGCGGATGAAGTTAGCTGTTCCAACACGGACTGACTGGACAGCCTTTGGCGCTTTGGACTGGGGCTTTCTTCACTCTGCAGAGGGAGGGGTGGAAAATGGAGGAGGGCAAGAGAGCAGATGGGTATTGTGGTTAGTGACCAATAGCACTTGCGTCAAATAAATCAATTTCATTATACTTTACAGTCCTCAGGCCTACAAGCCATGCTATTGCATAGACACTATGTTCCTTTTGTGACTAATGGCATTTCCTGTATGATCCAGTGTGAGTGCTCATATGTGTTTGTGTGCATGCGTCTGTGAAAGAGAGCGTATTACACCACCAGCACTCAGAGGCCCTGAGGGTTCAAAGTCACTTCCTCTTGGCGCGAGGAAATGCAAACACAAGACAAGCACTCACAAGCCCCATGTGCGAGTTACAAGTACACACCCTCAACTGAATGGCTTGACAAATACTTTCTCGTAGAGAAAATATAAAAAGCGAGGGAAACAGTGACATAGCTGAACATGTACTCAGCTCAGGTTTAGACTGACTCAGGAGTTATCATATACCGTTTCAATCCTATTGACTCATTTGTGACTCACTTCACTTACTGTCAAACAGTGACTCTCACACTTAGCTCTTGGTGAGGCAAGAACACACACACACACGCCCATGTGTCAGTTCTTAGTCATTCCCCCTTACGAGGACCTTCGCTGTGCTCACAAGAACACACAGGTTCTTTAAGAGATACCACACACACAAACACACACACACACACACACACACACACACACTGCCCCTTCTCAACACTTTCCCCCCCTTTTACTTACTTGATCCCTGCTTCCACCTCCCCTCTTCGTGGGAGAGACACATTGTTAAAGTGTGATAAAAATGACTCAGCGGCTGTGACTTTTTAGCACACACACAGACACACACATCCACAGCTCAGCAACCTTGAGAGCAGTGTGATAGCTAACAGGAAACAGCTGGAGAGCAGACTGCTGAAACACACACACACACACACAGAGTTATGGAAACGCCTGCAGACATGCGCAAATTCACATTCACACATGGGCAGCTGCCACTGTTTGAGTTCTACAGCCTATAAAGAACAATACCTACTGAAGCTCTTTAAAGGCAAGCTCTACTGTTTTAACAAACCAGAACAAAATGTATTTTGACTGTAGGGCCAAAACAGACTGTACACTAATGGCTCGCTCCAAGTACTGGATGTGACCTGAGCTTGACCAGTTTATGGGAAAGACAAACAATAACAATGACTTCATTTGGTCTTGACCAGAGTGAACTGAATGGTAGGAGAGAACTGGAAAGAAGGAATAACTAGAGGTGGAGATGGAGCTAGAGTGTAAGATAAGCAAAGTTTTAGCCTGGTAAAAGCTTCAAAGCCCACAAGATCCTGAAAGACAGAATAAATATGGGTAATAGTGAGGTTTCGACACCACAATGTTGAGTCTGTCTGATTTTTCATATGCTATGCAAATCACCACACACATGAACATGTGAATCCAAGATGAGTGTTGTATCAACAAACCTGCCTCATCCTTTCCCTTCTAATCCACTGCTTAGAATACATTCTGCCCTCTAATTGTCTGACTGATTTTCTTTGACAGGTAGAACTGGCTATCAGGAGTTAACTGATTATCAGCCTGGTCAATTAGCTGATTGAATATTCAGCCTTTTTCCAGTTACCGGTATCATATGTTTTTGTCTGATACCCAATAAATAAATCCATCTAAAAATGGGCTACTATCTGTAATCACCCAGGGAACTTTGGCAATATCTCTCCCACAGCACTATTTGATTGGTAACAATACACCTGTAATAGCCTATCAATACTGACAAACAAACAATGAAAAGTTTTTTTTAATTAAAAACATTTTAAACACATATTAAACAAAGGCATTTCTATGAAGTTATGTGTTAGAGTTTGTGTTATTCTAAATTTTGACACCAAAACTTTCATTATTACCATAAATGTACAACAGTTACAAATAATCAGTATTGGCATTGAAAAAAACATATTACTTGATATACAGTGGAAAATGGTTTTAAATGACCTAAACGTTTCAAAATAATTCACAAAGGGCATTTAAATGGTGGCGGGTTTATTTTATAATGTTATTTTTATGAGTGACAATCTTTACCCACTTGGTTAAACAAATCTGATATTCAAGGTTGCCACTCATTCAGTTTTAAAAAAAATGAATTATTTATAATATAAAAAATCTTTTGTCAAGCAAGGATACTTGAACACATCTCAACAAGCAAAAATGTAGGCATGCTATGCTAATGAGTTTGACTTAACTGACCCTAAATATCAAACACAAAGGACAAGAAAGCCTTGACATTAGGAGAACACTACGAGTAGGACGAGTCCTCCTGAGCTTATACGTCTTTTTAAAGGAATATAGCTGGGAAAGTATTCAACCTGAGGGGCAAAGTAAGAGCTCTCAAAAACTACTTAAACAGCATTAAAGACAAGCGTGCTTTGTCGGATTCATCTTCGTAATGTTTTTGACACAATGAGGTTCTCCTGCCGTTTGTAGGACCTGTACGTACACACACACACACACACACACACACACACACACACACACATATATATGTATGTATATAAAAGTCACATAAAAATTATTTTGGTAAATTAAACAATACACACCATGTGATCAAAGTTCATTATCAAGTGACAGACAAAATTAAGTGTGCCAAAGTATATGTTTATATGTAAGAAGACACTCACTATCTACTGTATGCCCGTTATAGCATTGGATGGAGGGCACCAGCGATCCACCCCCACCCCTTTAGATTCCTCTCAACAATGAGCCCCTCTCCACCGACCCAACACCCCACAACTGCTCTACCAGCCTCACCCCAACCCCAAAACCCTAGGGACATCTACTGTGCCCATTTTCATATCTAAGCCAGCCTCTTCCACCACCACCACCACTACCACCACACTCTCCCCACCCTCCTCCACAACCTCCTCCCATCCCCCCTTTTCCTTCCATCAGATAAGCTAAACCCATCTATAGTCCCCCTTGCGCCCTCTCCTTTTCCGCTTGTCCGTCTGCCCTGTCCAAGACCCTGGCTTGAAATCTAAGGGGACAAGATAGGTTCTTAGGTAGGACAAACACACATACAGTTGGTCTTAACACATGCAGACTATTGCCCATTAGTATGAAAGTTTGATGGGCCTGTCTACCCACGTTAGTGGGAGGGGAGCACTGTCAGACAAAGGAGTGTATGTGTCCTCAAGCAATATGCCAAAACATAGCCTTATGTTCCAACTGAGTGCTTGGTGTGAACATATAGACAAGACATACATGCCTAGTTCTAACAGATTTAGACAAATGCTATAATGTATATATTTTTAAAATAGCCAACACACGCAGACAAATAGATACAGTAACTCCCAGCACAGCATGGAAAAAATATGCTCTATGCCTGATATTGAAGCACATTCTGCAGTGCTCGCAGCATGGAGACCGCACACACATCCTCCCATTCCTTCTCACTATGTCCACATTCAGTGTGTGCACAGACCAGACTGGACAGATATCCTGAGGCAGAAGTACAGACACACCCTTCCACATTCTATTTCACTATGTCCACATTTAGGGTATGCATGCATCTACTCACACACACAGTTAACTCTGTCCAACAGCTGTTGTGGCTTTGAAGTCAATGCTACGAACCAAAATAATAAGAGGCCCACAAAGTGCATGCAAATACACACCTAAGAAATACAACTGAGCCCAGGTTTCCCTTTTCCAGCCCTAGATTTTGTTCATGAAGGTGCACACTGAGCAAATACGGTCATTTGCTTTACAGATTCATTAATATTTGCAGACATGCTTCCACTAACACTCAAACACTTCTCCCTCCCCCACTTATTTTCTTTCCATCAACAAGATTTCAAAGCCCATTTTGTTTCCTCTGCCACTGTTCCTCCCTTCCTTCCCCTCCCTTACCCCTTCCCCTCCTTTTGCTTCTCTCACTCCAACCAAGTTCCACAGCTGGAGGTGAAATCATTAGCAATACCCCCTCCCTGTTTTTGGCCTCGCCTCCCTCCCGCCCTCCCTTCCCTCTCCCTCCAAGCTTTCTGCAACACCTTCCTCAGCATCCTACCTCCCCTCTTCTCCTTCTTCACTGTTTTTGACTTCATCGGCTTGCTTTTAGCACAGACCTTCGCTTGTGACGATGACTATCATTGACTGAAGTACACTTGTATACTCCATTGCTGAAATGATTAGTTCAGAAGATAAACACACTGTGTATTATCCTTTTCAAATTTAAGTGAATAATTTCTTAAAGAAAAAAAAGAAAAGAATAAGAACCCTTAAGGGAAAAAGAAAACTATATATTTAGTGAATGTACTGTTAATAACGAGGGTTTCATAAATGCATCATCCAGTAATTCGCTTAATCAGCAGTAAACAGAAAGTTTCCACAACTGGCCATCAGTTGTTTATGGAAAGGAATGGTCTGCTCCTACTTTGCCCTTTCCATCACATTAAAATAAACAAAAACAAATGGAGCAATGTCAGTACAACTGTCCATGAAGATGGTCCTTAAATAACAAACATGCACAGTATATTTCTCTATGTTTGGAAGGCAGAGCAGCCACAGACTTTCGCTGCTACAGTTTCTCTAAACTTGTATAATGTATAAATAGTAACATAACATGTATAAGCATACTTTAGGTTTTCCAAAATGTAAATCAGAGTAGCAAAGTGAGCTTCTTAGGCGCTGATGTTCAATTGTCTCAACAACAAACATGATAAACGGCTTCAGAGTGTGATATAGTCAACAACACAAAGCACTTCTCAAAACTAAAGCTTCAGGCCTCATCACTGCTAAAAGGGAAAGAAAAATGTTGTTATTGCTGCAATTTAGAAGTTTTTATGTGTGGCTTACCTTATCACTCTCCTCTCCATACGCGTGGTCTGGATGGCAGTGGTAGGTCCCACCAGAGGCTCCTGCACAGAGAAGAAAAGAGGAGAACAGGTCAGACATTGAGCCTAACATGCTTTAAAAAACTTACTATATATGTATAATCCAAAAATAGAGAAAATGTTCATTTTCTTGAGATTACAAAATACAAAGAGGTACCCAGAACTGGCCTTGAGTTGCTGTGTGAGCACAAAAGCCTGGAGTTCCTTCAGCAGTTAAAATATGCCACTGAAAATGTTAGTTTGCTTTAAGTATACCATCAGTCAAATAATTATTCTATGCTTTCCTATATAAAGTTTGATTTGTACAATTTTAAAATTTGATTTGAATGCATTTCCGAGCATGGGCAACTGTATTGTATTCTGTATTATTTTACAATACAATGCACAAAACATGTCGCTAATACCCTTTGTTGAAACTGATAGCACCATAATACCTAGTCATTGTGCTAGAGACCCCTGTTTATCTACATACAGTGCATTTAATCTTTTTGTTGTTATTGGAGCTTGGATTTAATACTCTACAGCAAAAAACAATGACAACATGTTTGTCAGAAGGGGCAACAAAAGTGACTGAAACACATATGTTGCACTCTTGTCTCAGATCAGAGGCAGTAGATGTTGGTGTACGTACACACACACACACACTTATATATGCACACACACAAAAAAATAAACACAGTAATCCTGGATTAGAGAAGCTTTCTGATGATACCGCCGCTTGCATCACAGCTAAGACTTTTACTCTTTTGTTTTTCCACAATCCTTTCATCTTTTTATTGTCTTTTTATTTTTTTCTGGCTTTTGTTATCCCTTTGTCATGGGGACGTCTTTGGTTGGGGACGTCCTCACCACAGATGGTGGCAGTGGTATACACACCAAGGGTAAGCACTCCCAAGGGCACTCCAGACTAGGCTACCTTTACAATGGAGATGAAGAAAGCTAACCTAGAAGGGAATAGATGCAAAAAGGCATTTTAAAAGAGCATTTTTCACCTATCGGCTGTTTGTTTGTGGGATTCTTCCTGCTCACAGCCTCCTTCTTTGAAGTAAAGCTATGACTGACAACAAAGAAGAGAGAGGGGAGAGAAAGAGAAAGAAGAGGCAGACAGAGTGAGGTTTTCACAACTGAATTCCTCAGTCCCTAAAAAAACCTTTTCCTCTCCTACTCCAATCCCTAGAGCAAGCAAAATAAATGAATTGAAAAGGTTAAGGTAAGTAAAGCTTATATTAGTGTCGTAAAAAATGACTAAAAGGCTATTTCCACTGAGATGATTTGAGACGGAGTACCGGTGAAGCATTCATGGGACTCGCCGGCTGCAAGGCACTCTTCTGTACGACACTCATTCACTGATCACAATAGGCAAAAATCCAGCTCCCTCCCTGAATGTGGTCTCACTTGCACATTGTCAGAAACCTGTAAATTGAGTCAGAGACGAGTCATTCAGTCCGAGTCACTCTATGGAGCGCAACACAGAAGCTACGGAATGGGTTTAAAATGTTTCAATGACATCATGTCCACTGTTAGACTAACAAACTGAACACAATTTAGTTTCTGCAGTTAGTGGCCTCAAGGAAAGTTGAATGGTGGCATTGCAATATGAATTACAATGTGTGGGGAAATGGTAGCCTCTTCACCTATATCTAAGAAATTTGAAACAATACTGATAGGGAAGATTTAATTAATAATGTGAAATCTGAACTATAGCAATATGAAAGCTATTGCTATAAAACAGAGGTTTTTTTCTAATGTAAAAACTTCATTAGCAGCCATGCATTCTGCATAACAACAGGGTCTTTTAGTCATGTTTTTCCTGCTGGGACAGGGTGATTGTTGACATGTACAGTACATGTAGTGTTGTTTGTGTAGTCTTAGTGTAACTCTTGAGTACACAGAAGAAAAATGACAGCTGAACCTGGAGACAGCAGCACAACTCAAGAGACTTAAAGAAGAACCAGAACAGAACTGTCAGCATGAACCCACTGCGACTGATAGCTCAGCACAGACCACATTCACGAAGATACAGACGACTTAAGCACGCAAATATTACACAAACACACAAAGTATGTAGAGTTGGTGTCAGTGTCATAAATGTTGGTGGAAAAGTAGTGAAAAGAATTAAGCATAAGGGGATGGGTGGAGGGGAGAATCTGGAATGATTGTATTGTTAAAAAACTAATAATAATCAATTAGAAATAAAACTGTATATAAGAGAAAACAGCACATCTGTGGTAAACCTCAAATTAAACTTCCATTACCATTCCAAACATGCTTCTTTAAATCATGTTTATTAAGTGTGACTTTTTAAACTTCTCCAACCTGAGAGTGATGTATCTTGCACCATCAGTCTCAGTGAAGGTGTGTACATGAAGAAAACTACTTTGACAACAGCAGGCTACTAAGTTGTAACTTTCTAAACTTGAAGCTGGGATGAAACAGCATCCATCATATGGTGGCTTTCCACTGCAGGACATCAGTACATGTGCAAGGTGGTACAAATGTTCACAGGAACCTCATGATGGGGCTTTCAGTCTTCAGTTTCCACTGTAGCATAGGAACTATTAGCTTCAGCGGCGACGTTAACTCAAAGTGCCAAAACAATGGAAATAGTAACTACTAGGGATAACATCAGTTTTTTGAGCGTGAAGGAAATAGAACTGAGGTTTGTTATGTTAGCTTGTATGGTGATTTTTTGTTGTTAATGGCAAAGTTAAACATGAGGAAATTACTACACAAGGAGGATTTTAGAGAGCAAACAAATGGTTGTCGTCCTCTCCAAGTTTAACCAGTCAGCATCAAGCCGCACACGACAGTTTTCTAGGGTCGCTTAAAGGAACTAACCTAAAGTAGGTATTTTTTTCTCCCAAAAAACGGCACAAAGATTCAGGCTGCCCTAAAACTGTTACAAAGTTCCTGCAGTGAAAAACAGCTTATAGACAAGGGTATGGTTGTGTGATGAGGAAGCAGTCAAAGGTAATGAGAAATTCTGTTGTATTTTGTATCACTACATAATGCCATACTGTAATTAGTGCAGGAACAGTCAGGTCAACAGACCGCATCAAGAATAAGGATTATTATTTTTAAATTAAACATTTCAATCTCTTTTCTGTCATGAAAAGCAAACAATATGAAATAATGTGACTTAGTGTGCTACAGTAAAAAAAAAAAACATAGGAGGAGCACAGAAATAACACACCACAATCCAACTCTCAGCTTTGAAGGTCACGCACAAACTCTAAATATTAATATGACTAAATATTTCCTGAAAAATTTATTTAAATGCGTGTTATACACACATAGGAAAAGAGTGTCTGCCATCAAAGCCAGCCTCAGTGACAATGTTCAGAGTGAACAGTTTGCAGACCACATAAAACCATCCAATTTTCACACTCAACCACACCATCCCAATGGCTGCAGATAATTGCCATTGACTTCAGTTGTTTGCTCTGGAAAACCAGCACAACGGTGATGGGGAGGAAAAGATGAAGGTGACGAGAAAAGGGCAAAGTGGAGGTACAGAAGAAGAGGACAGGCCTGGAGATGCACATGAAAGGGTGAGAGCACTGAGGAGGAAAGGGAGACGGGAGCAGACATGGAGTGGAGGGAAAAAACATAAGGAAACGACTGGAGGGAGAGAGCAGTGGAGGGTGAGAGAACAGCCAGAGAGAGGGAGCAGGGTGGGGGTTGTGGCTTCCCCTCTTGACTGCTATTGATTTTCTGTAAGCCTCAGAGTGCATCAGCTATTTCTATCCATTTCCTCCACCTCTCCCTCCCTTTCTCATCCCTCCCCCCTGCACTCAGCTCAGACACCCTCCTTACACATCCTCCTCCTCACACTCTCCATCACTTCATCACCATCCCTCCCAGCCACCGATCTATTTCCCTATCTGCTGGCCTGTCTCTCTCCCATATATTCCTGCAGCTTTATCGCACAGCATCCACGTTTCCTTTCCTTGCCCTATCGCACCATCTCTGTCCACAATCTCCATCACCCTCTCTTTTGCAGTCTTTCTCCATTAAACTACTTCTTCCTTGCTCAGGCCAAGACAGAAAAACACAAGAGAGAGAGGGTGAATATAAAGAGCGGTTGAATAGATAAGAGGAATGATAAGTGACTTCACAAATCACCAGCTTGACAAACAGGAAAATGCACAGAAACAACATCGATCTCTGCAGAACTTGTACCTATTCACGTGGCAAAGACGGAAAGTTAAAAAAAAATAAAAAATTGAACATATGTGTAACACAAACACACACGCATATACGCACCTCTCACACCACCCCGCCTCCTGAACACATGTCACAGCACACTCCACACCCTAGCGCAAAGCAGTCAAGTAACAAGCTGATATCCAGGCTTAAAATAGGCGGGCATGTAGCACTCGCCCAGCCATTACCTGCTACGCATGTGCTTGACGGCAGAAGAGTGTGTTTGTGAGCGTGCGTATAGAAATGGGAATAATTCTACTTCTCTCCCACTTCATTGTCCTCCTACCTCTCCCTCCTCATTATCTTTCTCATTATCTTCTTTTTTGTTGTCAATGATGAAGTCCTTGAGGTTACTCCTCCATTCTGCACTTCCTCTCGAGTCTGAGAATTTGCATCCCACAACATGCGAACATGTGCATGTGTTTGCACGCAACAAACTTGAAGTAAAGGTATTTTGTGTATTGATTTGTGTATTGATTTGGCAAAAATGAGAACATGAAGAAGAAAAGGAAAACTGAAGATGTGCATGTCAACAAATTCACAAGTTTATGTGCTAACCAGAAAGCTCCTCTGCATTATCCTAAAAAGAACATTTTTCTATTGTTTAGTATGTAGACTATATAGCTTGGCAACTTTTGCTATGTGATATTAACAGGCCGTTATGGCCCAATACTTCCCATCACATTAATGTCATCTATATCAGCTAATTTGATACACATCACTGATTTGTTTGGCTTTTATAGCAAAGAAAGAGTAAGTAAGAGTGACTACTTCAGATATACTTAAATACCTCTCCACTTAAATGTATGTATGTGTAAATATTTATACTAGAAGGTTTTTTTCTTTTTAACAGGGACATTTCTTAGTGCTGACCTTCAATCTGAGTATATAAAAGCATGATTTTGTGGCAGATAGTTCCTAAACCAATCTAAAAAGTAACCTTTAAATGACAGTTTTGACTCAGAAAAGACCTTTCAAAGTACCTTTAAACATGCCATCACAGGCCCCCAGTGCACAAACACACTAGCAGCTCAAGGACAATACCTGCCTGAATGCACTGTCAGCCCTGTCCAGTTTCACCGCCAGTAACAGTTCCATAGAGAACATTTTATTAGTCAATAAGAGCATTCCTATTGGTTGATTTTTCAGTGAAATGTTCCATCTAAACACCTTATCTTGTGTGCCATCTACCTTTGTTCTCTTGTTTTTGCTTCTGTCAACTTCTTCTCAGCACACGAGAATGTTTTGACAGTGACATCATTTTGTCTGTATCCATATGTTTTCTGACAGTCCCGTTCCTGCCCCCAGCCCACCCAGGGAGCTAGTAAACAAGGCATGTGCACACACACACACACACACAAAGTCAGTAGAAAAGCAAATTCATAAAGATACACAAAATACACACAGCCAACCACTACTTTCACTTTCTCAGTCTCCCTTCTGTCTTCACAATCTCCCTCTCGCCCCTCTCTCCCAGTGAAAGACAAAAACCTTCTGAGAGACAGTATTAAGGGAGAGAAAGTAATGGGCAGAAAAGGAGAGACAGATGACAGTCTTAATTCTCTTCTTCTATCATTAATCTCGACACTATTGCCACAAATTGAGCTTTAAACTCACTTAAACTACATTTAGAGGAGCTAATATGAAAAAGATGAGAGAAATGTACTTGGTCTGTGTCTTCAAAAGAAACTAAAGCACAATTTATAAGTTGAGGATCAATGTCACTATATCTACATAAAATGTCAAATGTCTGAATTTAAATCCTGTAATTACTTATTAAGTTTTCTTTAACTTTGACTCTGTGACTGCAGTAACAGAACCAGATGGTTGCATGATGCTAATCATAAAAAAGGGTAAATGTCACTTTATTTAGATGACAGAAATGCCACAGTAAGGACACACACACAACTGCACACAGATATAATATTGCTTTTGTTCAACAGGTGCCAATGCATGCTGACTACCTGAAAGGATTTGTCTAAATTAATACATTCAACAATAGGCTTTTGAATGATTTATGCAACACTATGATCTCCACGACAAAAATGCATGTATGCTCATGGTACAAGTTTTATTTTTTCACCAACAATGCCTGTGGAAATTTCAAAAACATCAGTTTTACCTTATGAATATGCAAATGCTACAGCAAGGCTGTACCTGATAAATTCAGTAAAAGTACTGAATTTATCAGGTACTTTTATCAGGTAAAAGTACCTGATAAATTCATATGCTGAAAATTGTGAGTTACCTAGTCCAAACAGACCTTCCATGAGTAAATCAGAAAATAAATAAATAATCAGTCAATCAATCAATTAATTAACCTCTTTACATTCTGTTTAATACAATGTACCTAAGTCCAATGAAAATAATAATTTAATTAAATCCAAAAGTAAAACCTGAATTTCAAATATCCCCAATCCCCTGTAGGCTTCAAAGGTGGCAGAGAAATGGATCAAAACAATCACAGAAACTTGTCATTCACTTCTCTACCATCCCTGCAGCATGTTTACTGCTCTCTGCTGCACTGTATCTGTATACACTGTATATTTAAACAGTCCTTATTTTGCCAAAATACAACATTGTGAAGCCCTGAATCTTCAATGTGTGTAGCATATTTAGCCATATGTTGGAGAATTCAAACACACTTAGCATATGTGAGGACAGCTGAGGAGTGGATTACGTTGCAAGAGATTTTTTAAAAATGTGTTTTCTTACAACTGTAGTGCCACAAAACAGCCAAAACAAACTTGGTTACTACCTCAATCAACACCAGTGAAGACTTGCAGTAAGATACTCCTTTGCCCTCTTAAACAGAGGCAGAAAATGAACAAGAGGTACAAATAGGGAAGGACACAGTGAGGGGTTATGTTGAAAAGACAAGCAATACTGAGGATGCTAAATGTCTGAGACATAGAATTGCCACAGAAGCAGTTGGAGGGTAGAATACAAGAATGAGAGAGAAAATGTAAAGGTAGTGACATCCATGGCCTGTGAGAACTGGTTCAGTTTGAAGCTGGATTTATTCTGGATGCAAAGAAGTTAAAGACAGTCCTGTCTTATCAGTAGCGTTCATTGTGACATAGAAAATATGACATTTCCAGTCAGTCTTTAAGTCATTAAATTACAAAACCAGGTAGCGAAATTTACAAAGAAACCACACCTATCTAGTTGCCTGATTTTGAACTACATCCAGTGGAACACGGTACTGCAAATTTGCACCCATGACATAATCAAGCCACATCCGCTGGACATACCCAGTTATATCAACAGGGACAAAAAGCTAGCACGCAAAAGAGCAGGAGCAAACAACACTTCCCTCCCTTCCTTCTCACAACATTCATTCATGCCATTCTGACACATACCTTTACCTACACTTGCAAACTCACTGCCAGTCCTGACTTCAGTCATCTCCTCTGCCCTCTCCATGCCGCCATCTGCTCCCAGCTAATGATTTTTGATCTCTCTCTTTCTAGTCACAGTATCCACACCTCCACCCAGGTTGCACACTCAACTGCTCTCTAAAAGGTATGCTTCCTCTCTGTGCTTTGCTTACAGTAAAACTAATGACATGCTATGTCTCCTCCACAGTCAGCCCTATTCCATGAAATTTGTTCACATCCTCCTTTTGCTATTACTCCCTGGCCTCAGCCTAATTATCTCTCCCTTTCCTTCCTCATCCCCTCACTGCGCTTGACCTTCCTAAAACTTATGTGCTGCACTTCCTCGCTGCGCTCCTATAACTGCACTGACTTCTTTTTAAACAGACGCCTCTCTTTTCCAGCTCTGTTTTTGCACTCTTATTGGCCTCTTTCGCCTCTCCTTTTACTGACCTTTCTTAAGGCTTTTAGTGACCTCTGGAATTCCCTCTTCCACTCCCTCCTAGAATTACTTTTTTTCAAACCAATTCAGAGCCCATCCCTTAGATTCTGAGCTAATTTAAGGTCACTCCACTATTCCAAAGATCTTCTCTTGCTGACCCAAGCGACTGCTTTGTTGTTTATTTGGAGTGACAGAGGAGCAGGGAACCCCTGCAACTTGGTCAATCCAAGTGAAAGAGTTTCTCTTCAAACTGGAGGGGGTTGCCTGGGCGACAAGACAAAGGAAAGCAAAAAAAAAACACACAGTGCATGTTTCCACTTCTGTTACAGACAGAAGGATGGAGAGGATAGGAGTGGAGTGGAGGGGTAGAGGTAGAGTGGCAGTAGTGTCCGCCTCTCTGCTGCTTTGGGCAATCCATTAAAACGATCCTTCCATTAGACAAATGTGAGGGAGGAGGCCAAAGAAAATGGACCAGAGGGGTACAGAAAGGGTTGACTGATCCAGAGGGGAGGGAGAAATGAATGTGACTAAGAGAGGACAGGCTGTGACAGAGGTGGATCAAAATCGGCATAGGATAGCAACTGCTACAGAGGATGTTTTAAATCCATTTGGACCAATTTGACAGCAGTTTCAAGCATTTTTGGAGCACATTTTCTGTGCTTCTCTTTTGCTCTTCGAGTCTCAATTTTGCGGACATGAGCTCGCAACACATTTACCTCATAACGCATGATGATTTCCTAAGCTGGTAGCAAACTCATTTGAACAATACAGGAGATAAAATGTCAAAAGCAGATAGGAAAAAAGTGCACTACAGACAGTATGTGGAAATGAAAGACTAAGGCCCAAAAGGGGGAAATGGGACCAAAAGAATTACAACAGACTACAAGGAGAGGAAGGAGAGGGACAGACTGAAGAGAACGGATATCATTATCTTTCATGCCCAACGCAGGTGACTAGCATGGGAAGAATAGATTAAGTATCTCTCCTCCTCCCGCACTCTCTCCCAACAAGCAAGGCCCATTCTGGGAATGGAAAGAGGGTCTAATAAAAGGTGTGTAGTGTTGGAGAAAAGTCCAGCTAGCCAGCTGCTTCATTCTTGTAAAAGAATATTCAACTATAAATTAGTCCCAGTGCGTCCTTGGCTAAGTTAACAATGTAAGTAACACTCAAAGATAAAACAAATACTGTATTTTATTTCTTTTTTACTAAAACACAACTAGCATTAGTTTTGAGCAACTACAGCTACTAAAACAAGAATATACCTACACCTTTTCAACCGTCAGATTTAACTTCTCTTACTTGAACAAATATAGTAGAGAGTCAAAGAAAAAGAAAAATGTGCAAACATGTACATCCACCTGTATTCTTTCCAAATCAATGCTTGTTTTGTTGCTATGGGTTTAAAAATAGTCTTGATAACAAGTCAGTGAATATCTAGAAGAGCTAACTGGAGCCTCCTCCTCCATCTTAAAATCAATTTGGATGAAAATACAATAGAGTCATTCTATCTATTGATTTGCGCTATCCTATACATGTCATAGCTGAGCTACTATGACTGAATACAGGTCACAGATCACAACAGACCAGTACACTCTGATGATGACTAGAGCTTTTTTAGTGATGCAGTGCAACTTGGCAAATTGAAAAATGACAAAATACAGATTACTCAGTTGTCTCAGTTCTTCGTGTCCTTTTTTTCTAACACAAACATGCAAACACAGATCTTGGTTTCCCTGTAACCCTTCGAGTCACCCCAAAGGTGGACATACAACACATATTGCTTAGACAGTCCATCGGCTGGGAGTCCAGAAGTGGCCTTTGTTTGTTTATGTGTGTTCAGCTGTTTTTTTTCTTCTTACTCTCACTCTCCCAGACAGGTAATTCCAGTCTCCATATGCAGTTGCTCAGTTTTCTGTGTATGCGCAAATGCAGACACCTTCTGTTTAAAGCTGTCTGTTTTTCAGTAAAGCCACAGACTTCCTATGCTTTATGTGTGGGATTAGGCCTGGTAGAATATTGTATTAAGCCTTTTATACAAATTAGCTGCATTTGACTGTGTAGTTCATTTGTGTGCCCAAGAGAAACAATAACTAGCAGTGACTGAGCTAACCCACAGTTAACTACGTCATCTGTCGTACATGAATTGTTTAGTGAGAGTTATGATTGGGTTGTTGGTCTATGGACTGCGAGTTTAGTTATCCCTGCATGTAGAATAGTATGAGTAGTTCATCACCTGTAGGCAGTGCAAACCTAAATTCATCTTTTAATTTAATCCTTATACTTTGATTATCAATGATTCAGATTAATTTTAAGTGATTTTTTTAATCACTCTACATAAGGACTTCTAGGTACAAATACACATCTATTTTTGTTTACAGCTTTACAATCTGTCTTATTAAAAAATTATCACCAATAAAATATTCCCCAGCACTCCCCTGAAGACCGCTACCATCTGTAGCATTTTTCTTAACCTGAGAAGCTAGTTTGAAGTGCTATTAGCTTTAGTGAAAGAAAAGCTTTCCTATAGCCTCAGTGAATGTGAAACTCAAGCTGTGCTGTTTCGGTGTTATGTGGTTCACTACACTGCATTCGTTGTGTGAGAGTGCCCTCACATGTATTCTACACCCAGCACCAGTCCACACACACCCTTGACAAGTTTTGCTTTGCTCTGAAGCAAAAACATCAAAGCATAGGTTAACACAGGTAGTTATTGGTAAAGAACGCCTCTATCGAAACAGAACATGCTCATACAGCTGACAGAGGCTGTATATCTGTTAGTACATAAAAACCTTATAAACCTCATAAAGCAAAACATCTTATTTTATCATTTAGGTGAACTGATATAGTTATGTTTAAAAAATGATCTACAATATGGCCATCTAACCATGAAGCAACACAATATTGTTCTTAGAATGAACTAGTGTCAATACAGAAATAGCCTATATGATAAGTGTCTATTTTCTTTCTCATTTCTTCAAACTTCACCTTTGCATCCCACAAAGCCAACCCTGTGGGTTATGTACCCACTATTTTTACTCCAAGCACCCATTAGTGTTTAAAAAAAAGAGTAGACGATGCCTAGTTTAGACAAAGATTAGTCTGTACACATTGTAAGGCTTGTTACCTAGCTACATCAATATTTGTGTAATCGAATAAAAGTAGACATGCCACAGTGCCTTAAGAAATGCAGTCTGGTTAACTAACTATGCACAGCAGTTGAACTGGCTCGAGGCTACCCCAGTCCACACCACAGACTGCTGTTGTTCATTTACCTACTGTATGTGCTAACTGTGCACCACATCCACACTACAGCTCAGTGGCAAGCACATAAAACACCCCATCTAATTACATCAAATGTGTTCACACATGCACAGACAGTACTGTCATGCCAACCCTAGGGCAGTCCCCTAGTTCTCAATTTGCTTCTAAAAAGGAATCACAACACCTCCATCCCTTCAACTTGGAGACTGTGTGAAGAATAAAAGTATCTGAAAAATGTGTGACTCGAGCCTACACAACCACATGCACAGTGTGTGACAAGTGTGGACGTTTACCTGCTGCCGGGATGCGATGCGCTCCGGGGACCGAGGATAGCCTCTGAATACCGGGAGAGGCGTTACTTCCCGGAGCTCGCTGCTGGTTCTCCGAGTGGTTGCTGTGAGCTCCAAGTGGCGAGCACCCGGCACCGTGCTGCTGCTGTGGATGTAGCTGCTGCTGCTGATGGTGGTGATGGTGGTGATGATGGTTAGGTACCATAACTCCGCCGCTGGTTATTCCATTGCCGTTCCCAACACCGTACTGCTGGTAATACCCAGACCGAGAGCGCGATCGAGTCCTTGGGGGCTCCATGGCCATTTGGTGGGGGTGAAGGGGATGGAAGAGGAAAGAGGAGGACGCGGTTGGGGACTGCGGCGGAGAGCCGTTGGTAGATCCGGGCTGTACAAAGCCCCTCGCCCCACTCTGGCTGTAACTATAGCCCCCGAGTCCTCTGCCCCCCTCCGCGCCCCCGTACTCTGTTCGCTCCGCCGACTCCGCCGCCCCCGCCTCGTCGAATAAATCAGCCCCTTTAGGGACAGGCTCCGGGGTGGAGGGCAGCCGGGGGCAAACTCTAGGCTCCTGAGTCGTTGGCTGTCCAGCGGCTGCGATTGGCATTTCCTTTCGGGCTATTTCCTCTGTTTCTCCTTTTTTCTTGCGTTTTTCCTCTCGTTTCCTCTCACAGAAGAAGCTTTTCACAGACTGTTCAGAAACACAAAGTTGGAGACTTAAGCTGAGCAGTGAAGTACCCCCACTCTGAAGCAACAAATATACACTAAATCAAACTATTTAAACCAACAACACCCTTGTTTGTTTTGACAAACACGTGCGCTGTAATTTGGGTTTAGCTTGTAGTTAACTTCCCCCAAGTTTGTCTGAGTAACGTTAGTAAAAACAACGTGACTCCCCCAAACTGGTTCGACAACTAAACAACGCTGCCTAGTCAAGATACCATCTTGTGTTTTTAACTAAACACAGCGGTGGGAAGGTTAAACATTGGTTCTCCTTTCGTAGGAAAATATATCTCACGGTTCACCAGCGAAATTTACTTAACAACAACCGAGCGAGTACGGCCATAGCTCGCTAGCTCACGAGAGGCTAACGTCGGGGGGGACTTGCTAACATTAGAGCCCACTGCACACTGTAGTAACCATGTTATTACGCTTATTTTACCAGTTGAATAATTGAGCTAACAGAGCCAACCGCTTTCTTATAACCGTATTCAACTCCGAACTGAGTTTAAAGCAACTTTATCCACTTTAAACCGCATTTAAACTTGTTTAGCCAGTCTGCGTAATGTCGTTCGCTAGCTTGGCAAGCCATACCAACCCCTCCTCCTCCACCGACCAACACAGAGAAAAATCCCGTAGCTAGCCACCCACGCCTCGATTCCCTTTAAAATGCTTGGTTAGTAGTGACAAAACAAAAAAAGGGTTTGAGTTTAAAAAAGAAAACTTATTCGGGTTGATTTCTCTGGTACGCCGGTAGTGTTTCCCCCCAGCTGTAAAGAGGCAAGCGGCGAGAGCGCAGAGAGAGAGAGATGAAAAAGTGGTCAATCTAAAATTACAAAGAAAGAACCAAGGCTAAAATTAACGCGATCTTAAAGAATGACCCCGCCTCTGAGTCTCCGGATGAAACCCGGTTTAATTCCGCTGAAGGGAGTAGTTTTATTGAATACAACAACTTACCTTCAACGTGCTCTCCTCGGCTGTACTCCTGACTCGGATCTGTCGATAATATTGTGAGCCCTGCGTGTGAGTGTATTTGAATGTGAGTGTATGAGCCCAGTGTTCGCTTGGTGTCAGCGTGAAATGTGACAGACCGTCAACGCTCAAGTCGGATTTCACCAGGCGCGACCAATCGATAATGGAAAACACGCCGCGTCTGTAGTCGCTTTCAGCACAACCCCCACCTCATTCATTCACCTAGAACAAAAGACCACGATAGAATATTCAAAAGTGTTAAATCTGGTTCGCTTTTGCTTATTTTACGTCAAAACGGCGACTTTTACCGGCAGCACCAACCGGTTTGCGATCGGTACTCGATTGGTAGCCCCTGTTAAATCAGAAGCTGTGGATAGCAGAGAGGCAGGCTAAAAGGGGCTTTAAATTATTTATTTACAAATACCAAGCCTACCCATTGCAGCTGTTTCCTTCTGGAGCCTGAAAGTTCGCTTTAAAAAAATAAGTATTCGCTGTGTTTGCAAAAGTTGCACAGTGCTGCCAGTTTACAGCAGCTAGAAAATGAGAACGGGTTTATTTAGCCCCTAATCTGAAATAAATTAGCTTAAAGCAAGCTAGATCATCGGGATGAATGAAGTGAGTGGGATTTAAGCGAACGTTCTCACTGATTGAACAGGTTTGTGCATGTTTCCAGATATGCTTGGGTCTTTTTTGTCCAGCAACTCGTGAAGCTTGAAAGAACGTGACATCTTTTTGGTGGAAATATTTAAGTGCTGCCGTGTCAAAGGTCAAGGATATGGCCTGTATGAAACATTTATGAGAAACTACTGGAAATAATGTGTCATGTTGATATTCTCTGACAGTGTGTGTGGAGGCAGGAAGGTGTGATGGTGTGATAGGAAGCCATGTGAGGCGAAAACATGTATGTGTTTTCTGTCTGTTCTCTCCTTCACACCATCTCGCCTACTATATACCCTATTCCCTTGGTCTTGTTCTCTCATTTCACACACACTCAACCCCAACCCATCAACACTACTCCTAATACACACACACACCCAACACACATACATTCTCTCCTCATTACACTCCCTTTCCCTACTTTGATGATATGCAAATATCCCTCCCACCCTCCTTCCTCTCACTCCTCCCTTCCTACCTCCCTACCTCCCTCCCACAAGCAGCAAGCCTCCACACACACACACACACATCACACACATCACACACAGGCTAATGCGCTGTGGCAGCGTCCACAGACAGGCGGGGAGGATCAATTTTTCACCCAGTGTGCTACCGATATTCATAAGATAAGGCCACAGAAGATAGAGGAGAGGGGAGAGAGAGAGAGAGGAGAAAGGTGGGGGAAAGAAGGGGAACAGCAAGGAAAATGGCGAGTGGGTGTAATGAGGGGGGAGGGAGTGCAGAATAAAGGGTGTCCAGGAATAAGGGGTGAGTGGGAAGAAGATTGAGAGGAGGACTAGGGAACAGTTACTAGGGAGGATGAGCACGGGTGAGAAAATGGAGAGGGGTGGGGAAGTCTCGTGGGTGTGTGTGGGGAGCCAGTGAGGGTGGAGGCAGGATGAGTAAGTGGGTTAGGGGTGGTAGGGAAAGGGGGATGGGGGTGTAGAGAGGGCTCTGGGGGATGGGGTTGGGAATGGATAGGGTGGTAAGGGAAAACGAGGGATGGTGTGTGTCTATGTGTGGATGGAGGTGGGGGGGTTATTTTGCTGACGTGCTCTCTTATTGGCTTGTTCAAATGCTGGGGGAGGGGCAGCCACAAACCATACTCTCGCCAGCTGTAGGGAAGAGCAGAGAAACAAAGAGAGAGAGGAGAGAGAGGGAAGGGAGGGGGCCCAGATATGTGTTTTAATGTTGATATTCTGGTCTAATTAGATTCCTGTCTGAGTGGCGGAATGAATGGAGCTCATCATATAGAAATGGGTGCAGTAGAAGAGGCAGCAGGCTTTGTTTGAGAATTTTTAGTGTGCACAAAGGCTCCTTGATCTATAGTGGAGAAACAGAGGGGAGCAAATTGCCAACACTGTTTCTTCTGGTAAACTAACATTTACCGAGTCGAAAAAGAGTGTCTTCCCAGGAGCAGATCAATTTTAGATGACGTGCCACCACTTTAATACTTACAGCCCTACCTAAGCATTATGCAATATGTTCCCCAAGGCTATATGTTACAGTTTCAAACCAGCCAAGTGTTTGAAACTCTAGAAAGTTCATGAAAAAATACACACATGGCTGTTTACAGCACAGTTGGATATCTGTGTCAGCCATTTGTATAAATGTAAAAATGCTCAACTGTCTTTTAAAATTAAAAAGAGGATTAAATGGAAAGCTTTAACAGCATAGAAAAAGAAAATACCATTCCAGCACACACAAGAAGGCAGATTGAGTGCCATGTGTTTGTGGAGCCCAGCTGAACTCCGCCTGCTAAACCAGTCCGCTGGCTGTGACAGACTGTCAGGCCGGGAAATAGAGAGGGTGTGTGTGTGTGTGTGTGTGTGTGTGTGTGTGTGTGTGTGTGCGCGTGTGTGTGGGAGAGAGAACGAGATGAGAAAATGAGACAAAAGAGGCAGATTGACCAATACGACCAAAACACACACACACACAAAAATACAACAGAAAGAAAAATGACAAACAAGAACGACATAGAAAAACATACAAAGAGAAAAGGGGTGCTTACTGTAGTCATACATGGAGAATGAGAGAGAGAGAGAGAGAGAGAGGGATAGAGAGAGAGAGAGAGGAGAGAGTAGAGGAGGCCAAGCTTTCTGTGGCTTAGCCAGACTGGAGCGGTGGGACTTGGCTGGCTGTGGACCCTTGGCTTCACTATTAAAGCAAGGGAGAAAAAAAATCACAGTCAAAAAATGAAAAGGGCAACAAGCTATGCCAAGAATGCACAGGCAAGAAGCAACACATTAGGTTCTTTCCTTCTGCCTGCCTCTCTGTTTCCCCAAGCAGATCTAAACAATAGGTGGGACCTTGAGAACTGAGCCATAGACTGTATAGTGCACATAGTCTGTGGCTCAGTTACTCACTTAACTTTAGAAATTTGAAGCCATTTATAATTATACATCACCCTCTATTATACAGTTTCCTCTTATGTTTCCTCATAAGAGGCCTTGAAGTTGTTAAAATTGGCTTGACATTATTATAGATGTGTTGCATCTGTAAGCTAAAGGATGTTTTTTTTAGTGAATCAATTAAACCCAAGTTGGATATATTTTTCATGGTTGCATTATGAAATCACATGGCAATTGAGATTGTACATGCCATGTGCATTATTTTATTCATTTTTCCTCAAAAATCAGGATGATGTGTTTTAATATCTCCAATAATTTGCCATCTTCACTAGAATTTAAAATACATTCAGTGAGTTTAAGTAATGCTCCACTAGTAGGGCTCGATATCTTACAGGTGTTACTTAAAAATGTAAAAGTGTCAGAAGACATCATAGTTTGGAAATAACTTTCTGTATGTTCTGTTAAGGGCTGCACGGTGGGTCGGTGGTTAGCAGCCTCGCCTCACAGCTAGTAGATCCCCGATTCGTGTCCCAGTTAGGACGCTTGGGATCTTTCTGTGTGGAATTTGCATGTTCTCCCTGTGCAGCGTGGGTTGCACAGTCCTCCCACAGTCCAAAAACACGCTGAGGTTAATTGATTATTCTAAAGTGTCCATAGGTGTGAATGAGAGTGTGCTTGATTGTCTGTCTATATGTGTAGCCCTGTGACAGACAGACAGACTGGCGACCTGTCCAGGGTGTCCCCTGCCTTCGCCCGAGTCGGCTGGGATAGGCTCCAGCCCCCCCGCAACACTACAGAGGATTAAGCGGTGTATAGATGATGGATGGATGTTCTGTTAAAATAAGAGCCATGCTAGCAGCTCTGTCGAGTGCTAATAATGAATACAGCACTGAATACAGAGTTCAGCTGAGTTTGATGGTGTTATACTTTTGCAGGTATTTGGTCAAAGTCATGAAAACTTTTCCTGACTGCCATTATGGGACTCAAGAAGAATTCAGACCAGAGGGCCGGGAAAAGCTTGTTTCATCTAAGACATGTGCTCCCCTGAAAACACAGATTTGTAAAATTTTGGTAGGGTCTCTACGATATTTCAACACATTTCTATTTGTGTCTTCCCCATTAATTATGTATAAATGTTTGGCTTTTATTGATGTATTATTCAGGCATGAGGGTAATTGATCACTACTTCACTTTAACAAAGATACCAGCATGCATGCTTGTCGTTCCATCACTCATCAAAACTCAGTATAATAAACTCACTTTATCTCAAAGATCAGAAAAAAGTTTGTTTTTTTTAATCCCAACCACCGTAAAACAAAACAGGAGAACAAACTTAACCCTCCCTGATGCTGAAAGCAGTCAGAAGCAGCTATTTTTCATTTGTTTTTCGTATTTTTTATTATTTATGTGACTATTATGAGGAATAATAAATAAATGCTAAATCCAGTGCTTTACAAATATTGTATCTGTCATTTCTGATCACCAAAAAGTGAAAAAATGTGAGGTTCCTGGAAAGCCACACTGATTCAGGCTATTGGAATTAATTCTGAAAGGGGCATAAAATGTCAGTACCAAAAATTTTTGCTGGCTCACCTGGTAAACATTGCGTTATTCCACTAAATAAGTCAAAATGTAGATGAAAAGTAGCACATTTCTACAGCAATCCATTCAATAGTCGACACAATATTTCAGTAAAGCTGTGGTGTCACTTCAGAAATAGTCAGGGATCCACCAAAGGGACTTTCACTGTCTTCTGGGGACCATGAATGTATAAAACCTCATAACAAACTATCAACAAACATCAACAAACTAACCCAGACCAAAATGGCAGACCAACCAATCAACTGGCCAACTTGTCACTAGAGGCATCACTAAAAATGTCCTTAAAAATCTCAAACTTGTCATTTACTGCATTTGCTCTATTTTGTTAGACAGCTCTTGACTTTAATAGCGTCACAACAGCTTTTTTTGTACTGTGCATCATGCTGTGCTAAGTTCAGTTTTTGCTATGGTTGGTGTGTTTGTGGTATTCCAGAAGCCACACTGGAGATTTGGAGCTTTCTATAGCAACCCTCGGGAGAACTAAAACCCAGAGCAACGCTGACACCTGTTAAATGTACTACTGGTGCACACACAGATGTACAAATAAACAAAAAAACATCCCTTCGTGGCTTTTCCAAAGACCTTACAAAACAACCAAATATCCCATAATGCAATCTGACTGACCCAGCCACTCACAGCTACTAATCGCGTAGTAATAGTTGCCGTTCCATAATCATATCACTACATTGAGGCATGAGGGGGGACTTATGGGCTTTGGCAGATTAATAGTGAAAAACAAGGACTTATTTTCCTGACTTTTCCATCCGCTGATACCCTAAGTAGAGGATTATAGCCTTTAGATGGTCTGACTCCACGAAGGCCGTCACAGAGGGGGGATATTTGTGAAAAACACACCCCTAGAAAAAGCTCGCCACACCACAGTGTTTAACTCACCAGAATATCCGTCCGACTGTGCCAAAGAAGCACCAGAATGGCTTGTAGCAGCAAACGGGTGGGAGAATTAGTTTTGGCTAGTTTAGAAATGTCTAAGCTGTTATTTTCTTGCTTTAAGAAACTAGTGATTATCAGAGGAGGCAATAGAAAATCATGCTGACAATTGATATTTTTACATGAATAGTAAAATCATGAACAGAGAGGAAAAAAGTTTCCCTCAAAAAGGTATGGCCAAATCACCATGTGGTCCTTTGGTTATCTTCTTCTGTCAAATGTTTGAAATGCTGTTTGATTTTTTTTTTCTTGCCATATGTTTTGTGCTGTGAGGCTGACTGTGTGTATGCAGCTGAGATGCAACCCTAAAGCCATGTCATATTCTGGGCTCGGAGGAGAAAGGAGGATGCCAAGAGCTGAAACGTGATGACTGGTGGGTGTGTGAGAGTGAGTGGGGAAAAGGAATCCTTCCAAAGGCTGCTTTTTTGCTGTGCTTGTGTATGTGTGTGTGTGTGTGTGTGTGTGTGTGTGTACGTTTATGTGAATGCACATGTGATCAAGAGTGCATTTATGTGTGGGAAGAAGGAATCCTTCCAGCCGTTTTCTTTCCTGAGCCTCTTCCTGTGTCCCCTCCACCTCCTCTTCTCCCCCCCCCCACTGCATACAATTCTCAAAGCCGGCGTCGGAGGGTTTGGCCTCGGCAAGATCCAACCCACCAGAGGACACGGAGGAGAGGAGCCAGTGTTTCTCTACTCTGTCCTCCCGAGCTCTTTCCACCACTCACTGAGTGTTACTTTAAATCCTTCTAGTTCATACATATTCCCACATCCCTCCATCCAGTTTGTGTTGGTGTATCTCATATGACTTGGCAGAAGTGAACTGTGCATATGTGCGTGCCAGAGCGGGAATGTGTCTGTTAAGAGTTTTGGCAGTTTTCTCAATGCGGCCTTACCAAAAGATCCGCTGGGATATGTGGTTTTAACGCCCCCTCTCCTCTCTCCTCTTGTTTCCTTTCTCTCTCTCCATTTCACAATTACATTGCGTCTGTTTCTCAATGCTCCACTCCCCTTTTTCTCTCTAATTTTTATCCCCTTTTCCCACATTTCTAGTTCATTTTCTTTCGACTTCAACCTGTGGAAATCTTCACTTCTTCTCCTGCTGCTACTGCTTCTCGCTCTAATGACGCCACTCTCAGCCTTTTTTGTGCATATTCAATATCTGCTCTCTATTAAAATCACAACATCATCATTTGCATCAAAAACCACTGTAAGCTGTGCATGCACATAGGCCTCTGATTCAGGATGTAACTCTCCCAGCGCTGTCCGCACACAATGAATGCTGATGGAAAGACATGATAGGTTATCCTGTAGGGAAGGCTGGTCAGATGAAATAGCTACTTGGTATTCCATCCCTCTGCTAAGCATGACACACAGGAGAGGGATGCTGGCAAATATGCAAATGGTGAAATACTTCATATATATTCCTTCTGAAGTTCATCAGCTACAGAAATGATGTGCAGATGTATTTGTGATGTGTAAGAACTGGAGGTTACTGCAAGCTACATGGATGTATGTGTGTACTTTGTCTCAGTGGTGGAATGTAACCACAAACTCAAACAGTACTAAAGTCCAAATTTCATGTACTTATACTTCACTGAGGTATTTCCATTTGAAGTTACCTTGAAAGAATTAGACATTTATATTACACTGAACGTATCTGGCATCTAAAGATAAATGGTTTTAATTATAAGAAAAATTTACAAAAGGTGATGGATTGCTATGGACTAAACTACTTTACAGTTTTTACATTTATTAAGATTAGCCATTAAAACTCTTTTTACAAAACCATTCCTATTTGACATGATTGTATGATCTATTTACACATCTATTCAATTCAATTCAATTTTAATTTATATAACGCATATTTGCAGCATAAGTCGTCACATAGTGCTAAACATTGTAACATAAAAAACTCCACACCCCCTGATTGTTTTTATTTTCACACCCATTCAAATAAACATAAAAATAACATCTATCACACTAATGCTAGACGGCCACTGTGATCATACGTTTTCATTTAAAAATATTACTAGTTTTGTTGATTCCACCATACAGGTATGAATCACAGAAGTAGAAATGACAAAAATCTGAAGTAAGTATACTGGAGTCTTGTGCAACACACCTTTCAACTGTGACCTATGAAGGAAATAAAATAAAAAATAATAAAAAAAACAGCAAGAAACCAGAAAAATGACATTAAAAAACATTCCATTTTGTAACAATTACAAAACTGTAAAACCACTGAAAATAACAACAACTATCAGTAAGATATTAATGTTTTTAGCTGATTTAAATGCATTCAAACTGTGAAATAAAATTAACAGTTAAAATGTAAAATAACAGGTCAAAAATTATTCACTATTTTTCAATCATAATATACATATTTTTCTTTAAATACCAGCAAATATTTGTGAAATAACTATTTTTTTCTGATTTAAATTGAGTAAAAAAAAAATTCTGTCAAATATTGTAAAAGAAAATATAGATTTAAAGTGACTTAATAAAGTGGCCACTAAAGCTTGATTTAAGAAGTCCTTAGTTTTATTTTGCCACAGATTTTGACATCTTTGCTTTGACATGATGTACATGCTTTTTTTTGTATAATCTATGTGGTCCCCATCATCATTTTTTATTAATAACCACTTGCATTTAATTTTAGGTTTAACTCATCATCAAGCTTGCTTTGTAAATCTGTCACTGATATTTAAACTCAGAAATAGTTTGTTTAACTCCTTAGTCATGTCAGTTCTCTTTCCAGATTATCTAAAAATTGTCTCATGTTACTATCATACACATGTAAACTTTTATGAACATTTCATTCCTCTAACATTGTCAGGTTCATTCTACAAGCAAAGCAGTAGTGTCACCACAACATTACCCACAATGCAGCTTCACTGGTAACATTTTACTGGGAGATTTGGGTGTGTTAGTCGTGGATAATGTATGTCACTCTTCTTTCTTACTCCATATCCTTTGATTATTTTATTTTTAAACTCTCTTAAGACAGTTTGGCAGAGATGGTTTGTTTAAATCAAACCAGCTCCTTACATATGTCAGGTCTTTCTCCACATTATCTAAAAGTTGTTCAAACTCTTACTACATTCATATAAACTTGTATAACTAAATACATTTGAAAGAATGCTTCCCAAATTTAGCATTGCTCTCCTATAACATGGTCATGTTTAGATGTACAATATATATATTTAAAAAAAGCTGTTACAAAATTGGTTCAAAATTACCCACAATGCAGCTTGATGGCCAACATTTTACTGAAAGATTTGGGTGTGTTATTTGGGTGTGTTGCAAGTAATGTATGTAGCCTGGAGCAGAGTGGGCTGCAGAAGTGCATTTCTTTCTAACTCCACACCCCCTGATTGTTTTTATTTTCAAACCCACTTGAGATAATTCTGCAGATTTGGTGTTACTCCCTCTGTAGCTCCAAAATGTTTTATACACATTCTTCACACGCAGTAGTAACCCTTTAGACGTTGAAAACAGATTTGCGTGTGTGTATCGTGAGTTCCCCTTAAAGTTTTGGAAACAACCAACCAGCCTCTCATAATGAGTACTTTTTGATATTTTAGGCCTGTTTAGGTAATGAACTTTTACTTTTGTTACACATCACTTTTATTTAAGTACTACATCCCCTTCCCCTACTGTATTCTTCCTGCTGTTCTGTGCCTATTTCACTTATTCATACGCCAGAGTCCCAGTGACAGAGATAGGGATCCAGCCACATAGACATTTCCCTGTCTTCCACAGTGACTTCAGCGGCCTCATTCAGTCCTCAAGTTCATCAGAGTTCATCTTCTTTGTCCCCACTGAGCTGAGGTCGACTACTGTCTCCAACCCTGTCTCGCTCATCTCTCCTCGCCCCCACTCCCTACCCACCCTCCCTCCGTCCCTCCCCAGGTCTGCTTCCATCACCTATCCCGAGGGGATAGCCGCCTCCACCCCCATCTGTCCCCCCCACCAACGCCGGCCTCACCCTTCGCCGCTCCCTCCGCTCTTTGGCTGCAGCCTCTCTTTATGTGATGTCATTGAGGAGAAGTGCAGCCCTTTTTTCTGCTGTGTGCATAAATGGGTGTATAGTGTGCGTCCGTGTGTGAGTCAGGAGGTGTGCATATGTGAGCGAGTATGTGACAGCGAAAGAGAGAGGGAGAGGACAGACAGAAAGAAGAAAAGAAAGGCACAAGTGTCAGGTTTCCCTTTTCAATTCAGAAGCTCAACTCCTTGTTTTAATCTAGAAAAGAGGGTGAAAAGAGCAGGGAAAGGGGAGAAGATAGCAGGGAATCTGAGCTGCTGACAGCTGTTTTTTGTTCCTTCCCTCCTCACCCTTCTTTCTTTCTCTCTGTACAGTGTCACAGCTGAAGCATGTGTGCGAAGACACGTAACTAACTGTAAAATGATAACTATTCACATGGCTTTAAATCTGTTATCACGTATAGAAGGCGTGATTAGAGATGCTGCCTCTCCCTCTCTCTATCTCTCTTTTTTCCACTGATGACTGCATTTACTTCTCAAATCTCAAATCTGACTCTCTTCCTGTGACGTCTTGCTCACCACATCCTGGTTTTGACTTCACAAGATGCTGACATATCTGTAGTTTAACGGTTTTCCTGTCAATTTTCGTTTCACACTTGTATGCACATGTGCGCTTCAGCGTAGCATATATTTTTTTTCCCCAACGCCGGCTAAAGTACAGCCATATATACACTGTATTATAAATAATTCTATGCTATCATGGTAGGGTACTGTCCAATCTGTGGGAAGCCTGTCTACTTTGGTAAGTCTTTAATTTTTTTACTCGGTATGTCTGTCTGTCTCTATCTGTGTGGCATTTTCTGCTTGTAGTTCTCTTTTTCCTCTCTGTATTTCTTTTTAATAGGAAATATTTTTTCACTACCACAGAACTTGACACAAAAAGTCTGTAGCAAATGGAAAAAATAGCATTAAGTTGTAGATATTTGTGCAACCTATATCATAAACAATGGCTGCAATCCGTTTGGACGCTCCAGTATCAGTGTGATTAATATTGTGCACATTGGCCAACAAACACACCTAAATGGATTCCTGATGTTACGAGCTACACATGCGCTTTCCCTGCTGCAAATTTGTAATATCTGCTTTGAAAGAGAGCAATTATGCCTATTCTGTGGTGAAATGAATAATTATTATCTATTTTTCGTTGTGGAGGAGAAAAGGTATTTTACTCTTTTTTGGGGGTCTGTTTTCTGCTTCTCTTGCAGATGCGCGCACTCACCCACACACACACACACACACACACACACAAATGCATGCACTCGTATCCATGATAACAACAGGATGTGGGTCTCGCCAAACGAGCTTGCATGCTGTTCTCTGGGTTTCCTCTTTACCCTTTTTCTCCTCTATCACACTCAGAACTCACTACTAGATGTACAACAGTACTCAAACCAGTCACTTATGTTGTACTTTTTTTTTTTAAAAATTCTCTGATGTGACCTGGCCTACTTACCTCTTTTCCTTCCAACATCCCAGTCTCTGGCCTATTTGTGCTGATGAGGGGAACAGTCTATGTGTTCTCAGCCAGACACCTACATGTCCTGTAAATTAAATTAAATTAGATTAAATATATTTGCATGTAACTGAACAATGTAATAAAACAAAAAGAAAAATATGTAAAAGAAAAATATAGTAAAAGCAAATATCTTTAAGATAATGACGTTCTTACATGATTGAAATGCAGTCAAACAGTGTCATTTTATGATTGCGCATTGTAAAAGAATTAATTACTACTTGTAAAAATACAGATTTTTGATGAGGACATTATTTATGGTTTTGTTTTTTTTTTAGGATTATCATATAAATAACATGTAATTTAACAAAACAGGGAAAACATGTAAAGGAACAGGTGAAAATATTCTCAACATACATAATTTTTCTTTCAAATAACAGCAAGTAAAATAATACTATTTTTTCTTGTTCAAATATAGTAAAAAAATATGTCTAATGTTTTAGTCAAATGCTGTTAAAGACCAAATTACCGTTTTGTATACATACAGACCTTTGATCTTGACATTATGGTAGATTTGGTGTGTTATTTTAAGGTTAACATGCAAATGAGTATGTTTTTTTCTGTGAATTTACTAGTTATTATCTGTAATTTAAACAAACAGAGAGAATGTGTAAAATAACAGTAATTTCTTTAAAAAATAAATTAATGTTATGTTGTTTTTTTTTTGTTTTTTTTTTTACATTTTTTTAACATTACATTATGTGTTGTTGTTGCTTTTAACCCTTATTTTCTGAAACCCTTGCTGCCAGATTTATTTTTTCCAGATTCTTCTTCTCTTTTTAAATTTACAGTTTAATATATAAACTGTAAATTAAAAAAAATAAATATAGGTTAAAAGCAACAACTACACATACTGTAATGTTAAAAAAAATGTTAAAACCAGTGAAAATAATTCAAATAGTTTTAAAAAATGTACAGTTTATAGTTGTTAATTAATTCATTAATACTCTTTTCCTCCAACATCCCAGTGTCTGGCCTATTTGTGCTGATGAGGCTAACAGTCTGTATATTCTCAACCAGACACCTGCATTTCTTGTGAATTAATTTTTTTTTTTAATTAATTGAACTAATTGCTGTATATTTCTAAAAAACAAAATCCAAGTACAGCATGTATGTGTGCAGATCGCTCTGACTTTTCAGCTGCATAAAAACATGTCACTCTGCCTCTCATTAACACATCTTTCATTGGTGCAGGTGAGAAGAAGAGGTCCTTAGGGAGGGACTACCATCCTCTTTGTCTGAAGTGTCAGAAATGCAACAGACAGCTCACAGCCGGACAACATGCTGAGGTATATGGGAGAATGAATGAATGAGACAATATGTGAGCAAAATGGTGAAGACATGAGTTATCGAATGAGTGGGACAGTGCAGTAAATGTGTGCTGCTGATTGTGTTTCAGTATGATGAGAAGCCATATTGCTCACACTGCTATCTCAAGATGTTTGGCCCGAGAGGTACACTGCCATCTCACAATGAAAACACACACACACACACACACAGATTGGCACCTGTATACAGATACAATTTCTGAATGTCTTTTCTCTGTATGCATCTTCCTTGACAGGTAACAGGTGACTGATGTTGCCATGGCACAGTACATCCCTTCTGCAGAAACCAGGCTGAGCCAAAATGAACAAATGCAAGTGGCATATAGAGGAACCAGTTTATAAGCCGAAAAAATAAAGGAATGAAGGAAATTTTAATATTTATAAATGTGCGATGACCACTCGAAACTATGTGTATGTTATTGTTCACTTTTCTGATGTAAATGAATTTTGGGTGTAGAAATTTGTAAGTCAGTATCAATAAATACATTTTTCAACATTCCAACATCAAACTCTGCTCAAAGTTTCTCTGGTGAAATCAATCAGAGGCCTGCATGCGCACACTTTTTGGGCAAGCAAGGCAGTTACTCGCAAACTAACAAAATACTCCAATCACCAACAACACACATGCACGTAAAAAATGAGTTGAGCCATAGGGCTCTCCTTCTCTCCCTCAAAATGCAGCCAGGGGAAAGGAGGAGGAGGGAAGAAGCAGGAATGGATAAGGGTGGTTGCTGTTGGCAGCGTAAACCAGATCTTCTGCCAGCAGAATCTGCTGGAATGGGTGCTACACCGAGGCAAAGACGGATCTCTCTCGCACGCACACACATGCATGCATGCAGTGTGTCTGCAGTGTGCCTTGACTGCTGCAGGGGCTTGTCACCCAGTGGTGGGTGAAGTACATGGTTTTGACACAGACACAGAAACACACACACACTTCCTCTCTCTCTCTCTCTCACACACACACACACACATACACATAAAGATAGAAGACAGACAGATGTGCTGATGTGCTGTTCCTGTCATGTGTCACACGAGTGACATTTCAGGTATACGCGTCCTTGAAGTAGAGATGGATACTAAAATAAAAGGTGAGCCAGCCTGAAATGATACTGAGAGCAGATGGACAAAGGCAGAAGGGGCTGATGGGATTATTCTTACATCTACCAAAGAGCTTGGAGAGAGATGCCTGTGTGTCTCCAGTCTTTGAACCTGTCCATCTCCCCCTCTCATCTCCATGGATCCCTCCCTCTTCCATCCTGAGTACCCCCACCCCGTCTCCTCTCTCCATGTCTCCTTCACCCCCTAACCTCCTACCTTGATAGATCACATGACTGCTGTGATACCAGCTGGCTGACTGCTCATTTGCATGTGTTTCAGCTACAACTCCCTTATTAGAGAGACGAAGTGGTGGTGGTGGTGGAAGGGCCGAGTTATAGGTGCAGAGGGACTGAGGGATGTGGGAGAGAGCAGTGCTGTGGAGGCCACTGGGTGATTGAAGGGCACTGACAGAACTGAAAGAAAAGAGAAGGCAGCATGAATTTATAGGGGCAGAGGCAAGCGAGAGAGAGAGAGAGAGAAAAGTGAAGTACAGAAATGAAGAATTACCATATTGAGCCCGGCTAAGTTAATGTGGAGGTTATTAAGTTTGCATTAATCCACCTACTGTCCTTCTGTCCAAACCAGACTACTTACTATGTGTTAGCAGCAGGAAAAGCCCTTTTATGGACCCAGTCTTAACTTTAGAGACTGAACAAGGCAGGAGTTATGATGACCAAACACTGAAAACAATGATGCTTGATCAAGAACTGACAACTTAATAATGTAGGTCAATATTATATAGCGAAGGTGAAAAACAAAAAACAAAACAAACAAACAAACAAACAAACAAAAAAACAATGAAAAAAGTATCCCATGTTTTGTATGGGATTCAACACTTTGCAATTATTTTTATTTCTGCATTACTGTCGACATCTAGTGGCCATAAAGGTAATTGCCACATTTTTCAGGGAGGTAAGCAGTGATATGCATGAATGGACAGTGAATGCATCAGCAGAGTTGTTTGCAGTGTCTGTCTAATTTTGATTTTCAACAGTGATATCTGTTTATGTATCAGAGTGTTTCTTCTTAATTAAGTTTCACCTACATTGAGTCAGTGAAAAAGGCTGCCATTTTCCACTGTTTTAATATGTATTTACATTTGGGAAACTTTTCTTTGCTAATGTAGCTTATGCACATACTCTGTTTTTCTGAATAATTTAATTAGTTTAAACTAGATATGCTGTAGCACACAGAGACAAAAAGAAGAAGAAGATATTTTTACTATTAAAGCAGAGACAAAATATGGTTTCAGTGACCACAGTCTAGCCATAGAGAAAGGACGACACAAGAAGTCAAGGCTACCAACGGAAGAAAGAGTCACTGAATGAAAGGTGAGGAAACTAATTTAGCTGCATAATATATACATACACATATACATACGGCACACTTAAAATTCCTAACATTACCAAAAAAGGCCAGCAAGAGGATATGAAAAACTTTGACAAGCTGTGATGGCTCGAAGGCTACGTCAAAGCATCTCCAAAACAGCAGGTGTTGTAATGTGTTCCCAGTGTACAGTGGTTACTGTACAGTGGTGCAAGAAAGGACAACTAGTGAACCAGAAACAGGATCATGGACTCCCACGACTCAGTGATGCATGTGAAGGAGTGAAGGCTGACCTGTAGATGAACTACTGCAGCACAAACTTCTGAAAACCTTAATGCCGCTGATAAAAAAGGTGTCAGAACACACAGAACACCACAGTTGACTGGAAGGGGAAAATGTGGTAGGAAAAGATGCACAAGCAACAGTGATGAGCGCAGCCTTGAGAAGATTGTCAAGAAAAAAATTTGATTCAAGAACTTGGGAGAGCTTCACAAGGAGTTGACTAAGGCTGGTGTCAGTGCATCAAGAGCCACCGAGCACAGATGTCTTCAAGAAAGGAGCCACAGCTGTTGCATTCCTAATACCAAAACACTCCTGAACCAGAGACAACGTCAGAAGCATCTTACCTGGGCTGAGGAGAAAAAGAACTGGACTGTTACTCAGTTGTCCACAGTCCTCTTTTCAGATGAAAGTAAATGTTGCATTTCATCTGGAAATCAAGGTCCTAGAGTCTGGAGCAACAGTGGAGAGGCACAGAACCCAAGGTGTTTCAAGTCCAGTGTGAAGTTTTCTCAGTCTGTGATGATTTGTGGTGCCATGTCATCTGCTGGTGTTGGTCCTTGGTGTTTAATTAAGTTCAAAGTCAACATGTAACAGGAGATTTCAGAGCACCTCATGCTAACATCTGCTGAAATGTTTTATGGATATGCCGATTTCTCTATCCACCAGGACTGAGCACCTGTTCACAAAGCCAAAACTACGATCAGATGGTTTACTGATCATGATATTACTGTGCTTGATTGGCCAGCTCAGCTGACCTGAACCCTGTTGAATCCCATATGGAGCATCGTCAAAAGGAAGATGATAAACATCCAAAAATACAGACAGCTTTAATAACACCTGCGTAGCGTCACAGGCTTATTGCCTCCATACCACAGGAGCTCCAACCAAATATTGAGTGTATAAATTAACTTACTTTTCAATAGTTGGACATATCTGTTTTTTTAAATCTTTTTTTTTTGATTGATTGTTCTAATAATTTGAAATACTGGATTTCTAATTTTTGTGAGCGATAAGCCAGAATTATTAAACTTAAGACTTGAAATATTTCACGTTATGTTTAATAAATATTAAATATATCAAAATAGATTTTTTTTTTAATTAAATGACGAAAGAAAATAACGTTTTCACAATGTTCTAATTTTTCTGAGATGGTCTACTTCTTTACAGGAGATAATTCGATTGAAAAATTGCCAAAATTTTGGGAGGGTGCAGTTTCCGAGCAGCACCTGAAGGCAACTTGGGCCAGCGGCGTTGTTTTGTGTAGAGCATGCGCAGAGAGCTACATAGGAAGCAGAAGGACGCAGACAGTACTGATTATGTGGAGACATCGGTGAGCGAAAGCAGCTGCTTTCCAGTAATTTATTTTGACTTTATGTACTCCGGGCGAGAGGGTAGTGTCTGTAAGATGAAAGACTGACAGCTTGAGGTGGAGTCATTGTTATTCAATGTACATTTAACTGTGTGTATTAGAAACTGAGCGACAATGATGTCAGAATGCGACCCGACAGAGACGGAGACGAGCGAGGACACCGGAGCAACAGCGGTGCCGGTGCTGGAGTCTAACTTTCTCTCAGCAGAGCCTCCCACGGTATTATTTGACAGGAGTCGGATAGGTCTGGGGCTGACGGCGAACCCCGGACTCGCCGTTCGCATTTCGGACTCTTGTGAAAGCGTCTTGACCGAGCTGGAGACGGACGGCTCCGGCGAAGAGGCGCTGTTGTTGCCGTGCTTAGCAGGAAGCTCGTCGTCGCCGAGGGGAGTACGAGAGAAGCGGAGCAGGCGGAACAGACACAGCTCGTCGTCGGATAAAGACACCTTGGCCTCCCCAGGTAATTATTTTGGATCAAGGCTATTCTAAATCTCATTATAGCAAGTTCCGGCGGATAATTTGGCAGCTAGGTCAGGGCACTCTCACTCAGTGTCTCCTTTCTTTTTTGATCCGTGCCATATGGTTATTTTTGACGCATGTAGTTCAGGGCCAATATCGGCCACACAGGTTGATTACTGTTATATGCCGCGATATGAGTGAATGCAACGTGGTCAAATCAATGTGATGTTATGCAAGATCTTGTAGGAGTGTCATTTTCACTGTGTCTGGCCAATGGGTCCCCCTCAGGGGCCCCTGTAAGAACCTGGGCCTGACTTTAGGAACCAATTTTTTGGATGAGTAGAATTAAAAGCACTGACTTGTTGCCTCAATATAGCAGAAAAGCACATTTTTTCTGAGTAATCAGACAATACTGTGATTGTAATAAAACTGATTATCCTCCATTGGTATATTAAAGGTATTTGGGTTGTTTTTTTTCACGAGGATGGAGGCTGTTTGTGTTTCCCTTCCCTTAATACTGGGGTGTGTGTGTGTCCTTAAGTGTCGCATACAGATGTCTTACTCTGTACAGACAAAACTACAAAAATGTATTTTTTGCTTGAGTATGGGTTGTATTGTCACTCTTGCATACTCATAGAAATACATTTCTTCTGGACTATAAAAAGAAAAGACAGATAAAGGAGAAAACAGAAGAAAGGTGGTGTAGTCGCCATGGAAGCAGCACATTCTGACTTAACTGCTAAGTGGATTTAACAACACTCCCCCTCATACTGCCCACCTTTTTCTTTTTTTTCCCCCATGCAGCATTATTTTTGAGCATTTGTTTTCTTTTTATATTCATTCCTTCTGTGTTCTCAACTGTTGGTCTCTTTCTCCCTACAGAGATTTATTATTCGACCCCTGTTCTATCAAAGCCAGAAATCTAGGCCACAGGTAGAGGCGCTGAAATCGCAGGTGTTAGCGTCCCATTTCTCATGGCCTTTTAGAACAATGGTGTTCACGTCTGAAATTACAAAATTGCTTCACAAATTCGCGGTCACGGAATCCACAGAGCTGGTGCCTTGTCACTATGTGTGATTAAAAAAATGACACGGCAATTTCCATTGCAAATTGTGGCAACTAAACTCTACAATGCCTGTCTCACAGAATATGAACTGAACGTTGGGTATGTTTTTACAAGTCAGTGGTAAAACTTGCATGTACGCAACCTTGGTAGTAGATTCAGCTTTGGGTCACTCGTTCATGTTGTCTTCCTTTACTATACTTCATAGTGACCAAAAGCAGCAAGTAGGGTTTATTTATCTGATACAACAATATAAAATTAACCTCAGCTGAAACATTTAATTAGGTTTATGCACATTTTTATCTCATAGCTAACTAAGCATGATTTTTAAGCTGTTTTAAGTCAAGTCATAACAATTCTTAAAGGTTGCAGTGACCTAAATATGCATTTTATGGGTCTGTCTCAGCCCTTTTCGGAATGCAGTGTTGTGACATGTCACACACTGTGAGCACTGCAGGTCTGCTGGTCTCCAGGGCTCAGAGTGAGCAACACTCCTGCTGTGAAAGAGCTCTGTGGGTCCCATTAACTGACCAGGACGTCTGAGAGATGGATATTAAATATGCATAAGGCCACTGTGCCAGCAGACACACAAACACTCTTTCGTCCAGTCTAGTGTGTGATGATGGTAACGAAGAGGGAATTTGGGGACGAGGAAGCACAGCATGTGAATTTACTTTCACTTTAAGTTAAGATCTAATGTAAAGAGGGAGACAGAAAAAGGGGCATTGCTGCTTCTTGCACTCACACTCTACAATGATATTACTAAAGACTTTCATCAGCAGTGGTTAGGGTTATCTTAACCCTAGTGGAAGCATATGTCCTTTATCATGCTAGACAGTTGGTTAAACATACTGAATCTATTGTTGGAAATTAAGTAATAAAGATAAAATAATGGGTCACCAGCCTTACATATACAGAAATATTGCTGAAAATTAGAGACCACCTGCAGAACTTTGCAATCTATCTTTTGGTCTGAGTTGACAACATATTATTTCCATACTTAAGTCACAGTGTAGGTATTTCATCACTGGAGACCACAAAGTTACCTTCATGGCCAAACATCTTGCAGTCATCAATGAGTCTGGAATCTCTTAATCAGTAAAAACAGTGAAAATCCCATGGTTGTTGTTGATTTAACCCCTTAAAAATGTATCTTTGTATATCAAAGTTACATATTCAGAAGTTTTTTGCACCATGAAAATAATCCCTTCCTTCCTTAAAATGGCTCTGCTCAAACACTGTAAAACTAGTCTACATTACTTTGTGACAAGTTGTAATATTATAGCTATTCAGCAATGTGTTTTTGACATGAAAGCCAGTTCTGATGATGAGCAGAGATACAGAAACCTGGTTCCTTGAGTTTGTAACATGTGAAATATGGAAACCTGATTCTGAGTTTTTGAGACCCTCATTGGTGCACTACAGTTTTAATAGAAATGCATCACCATAGCTTTGATTGCTTGTTTTGCTCATAAAGTATCTTCCAGCATGTGAAAACCACCATATGGACATGTTGACGAGATGAAAAAACAAACTTGATTTTTACCAGAGGAGGTATTTTAATATGGAAGTTGGGTTCATGTGGAGGACAGCCAGTCTAGCCTTAAAGGATTGTGTGTGAACATGGTGAACCTACGGATAGAAGTTGTTCTATTTTCATGCCACTGTTTAAATAATTTTTCAGCATGACTTAGGTTCAGCAAGTACCAAATAGAGCACAAAACACAAGGGGAGACTGGCTTAAAAAATACCATTATGGCTGCTCCAGTTAGATGCACCTCCTGCAAAAAAACTTTGTGGCTTTTAGAGATGTCAGTGCTAATGCTTTGAGGCTTTTGGATTTTAGATGGGCGAAAAATAGAACACAGCTAACCCAATATCGGAAGAAAATCTTTGTAGCAGCTGGAAGTTTATCTGAAGTTCACTGTTAAGTAAAATTGAGAATTTTGCTCTAAACAGTTAGATTTCTAAATTGTTTAAATGTATTTGATCAGGACTATGTGGGCTACATAACTAGGATAAAACTGTCAAGTATCTAATCTTCAATTAATCCATATTCCTCATGTAATATTCACGTTCTATTCTCTTTTTCATTTGCTCCTCTCTCTGCCCCTTCAAGTGACATAGCTTCAAAGCTGTTTTGTTTCTCCTTATCTCACTGTGACAAATTACATGTTAGCTATCTTTCCATCCCTGTGTCCACTCCCCAACCCTTCATCCCAGTGTCTGTCCCTTCATCTCTCCCTGCTTCCCACTGTGACTTTGCTGTGACTGATAGACCATATGGAGCCTCTTTGTCAGCTGACTGTTCAGCCCCGTGCGAGGGAGAGACGGTAGTTAGACATTGTGTCCTGTGATTGGGCATTCATCAAAGGAATAATTAGCTGCCCACATCCACCAGAGAGCAGCCCCTTCCAGAGAGTTCTAGCAGATCTGCAAGGAAATAGAAAATACTGTGTTATGACGAGTGGCAGAATCACTCATTTAGCATATTCGTTCACAGCAAGAAGGTTTAAATTCTGTGTGGATTTTGTCAAATGTGGATTTTGTGTTGTTTTAGTCCTGTGATAGACTGCTGATAGCCACCTGTTGTACTCCACCTTTCAGCCAGTGTATAGCACTACCAGCCTTCCAGAACAAAACAAGAGGTTAATACATGAAATGACATGACAGGACAGCCAACAATGACCTTTAAATTGGGGTTTATCATGGTTTTATAGTTTGTATGTTTGTGATTTGAGTGTCACCAAAATTGTACTTCAACTGGAAGTGGCATGATTTTCCATTCTTTAAGAAAGGAAATGTATGTTTAATTTTACCACACTCTTGTTTCCTGTGTTGCAAAAATGATTTAAATTTGTTCCCCTGCTAGGTACCAACAGTGGGGACTTTAACCATTTCCCAGACGATCCAGAGTTTGCAGATATCATCCAAAGGGCAGAACAAGCTATCGAGGGTGGTGTCTTTCCAGAGAGGATTTCCCAGGGTTCCAGCGGGAGCTACTTTGTCAAAGACCCAAAGGGGGTGAGATGCAGACAGAGGAACGATGCTGATAAATGAGAAATAAAGGAGACTAAGAAGAGACAAAATGACATTAAAAAAATCTCAATTAATCCCACAGCTGGGGAATTTGCAATGTTACAGCAGCATAGGGGATAGTTCAAAAATGTGAGGACATCAGTCAAAAAATATTTAAAATAAACAAGAATACTGTTGACATTGCACAGTTTCTCCCATATGTAGAAATTCAGATGTCACAGAGATTCCACTGAGTGTGGAAAGTAGCGATGTCAAACAGGATTATTCTATATAAGGGAAAGTACTGATATTGCACATATTCTTGTATATGTAGAAAAACAACTGATGTTGTGTAAAGACTTTTTAAATATACAAAACATCATAGTGCACAGGTTTGGATGCCTAAATGTTGCAAACGTAATAGCATAGTTTCAAAAGTTTTCCTCAGAAAAAAATGCTGTCTTAATTGTAATTGTCATACTCATTTCTCTAGTGTTTATGTGCACTGCTATTTCAGAATCCCTTGTAAATAATTATGCTTCTTTAGGTGAGGCGGCCTCGCTCTCAACCTGATTCAGGCAGCTAAAAGAAGTGAAGAGGAAGTGAGGAGTTGGAAAGTACACAGGAGGAAGAATCCTGTACAGTAGAAACTTGCTGAATAATGCAGCAAGCAAGGCTCTCATTGATAGCAGGCAGCCTGCATGGATGATTAGCATCACATTAACAAGCAACTACAGGGAAACGATATCGATCTCTTGCTTGTTAGCAGCATCTCTGTCACTTTGCATTTGTTTCCTGTATGTCTTTGTCTCTCGAATTGTGTTCTTCAAAAATGGTGTTTGGTCAGTTTGATGAAGTTAGGTCCCTGTGTTTTTGTTCTATTATTTGGCAAGTGTGCTTTTCCAAATTGCATTGTTTGACATGTTTTTTTGTTGGTTTTATTTCTGTCTGCAGAAAATCATTGGTGTTTTTAAACCAAAGTCAGAGGAACCTTACGGTCATCTGAATCCAAAATGGACCAAATACTTTCACAAGGTACTCAAAGAGTATAAGCAGATGTGTAATCTCTTAGTTTTTTAAAAAGGTTTTGCTTTACTTATTTATTTGAATATATATGTCTATGCATACACTATGTGTTAGAACTACAAAATATAGAATAATTTCAGCATCTGCATCTCCAAAACTCTGTCCATATCCTTGTCTCTTTCTTCAGCTCTGCTGTCCCTGTTGTTTCGGCCGAGGCTGCTTGTTACCTAACCAAGGTTACCTCTCAGAGGCTGCAGCCTCTCTAGTTGATACTAAGCTGGGCCTCGGAGTGGTGCCGAAAACCAAGGTGTGGCTCTCAGAAAGTGCAAGTTTGTTTCTGTATACAGCTTTTGAATTTACAAGATGTAATCATACTCTACCTTAAATCATACTGATTTTTGAATTCATGCAATCAAACCTAGAATTTAGTGAACACTCGGAATAAATCTGAATGTGATTAGGTTTGTGATGTCTTTGTTTTATTTGTAGCTATAGGAGACATTACCCAGCAGTTGTCATAAGATAAACTAGTGGTAATTGAGTGTCTTTTTTTATCAGGTGGTATATTTGGCCAGTGAAACATTTCACTACAATGCTATTGACAGAGCAAAGTCCAGGGGGAAGAAATACGCCTTAGAGAAGGTCCCAAAAGTGGGACGACGCTTCCACAGAGTTGGCCTGCCACCCAAGGTAACACACTGTTTCTGATCTGTCAGACTGAACACATCGATGACACTGCTCACACAGCAGTCAAAGTTCAAATTAAGTAAACTTTGCCCACTGCATGTTGTGATGAATACATGCAAAGCCAATGGAAATGAGACATCCAGACTGCCACAGACAAAACAGAGGAACAGTTGATGTGTTTTTGAATTCCCTGAATTATATGACATAAGTTTGCAATTATGATGAGACCATGGAAGGTAAGTCTGATCTGGGATGAAAAGGTTCCCATCCAAGTAAGCATGCCAGGTGTATATACCTCAGTATATAGAGTTCATGATGCTAACAGGTAGCTTGTTGTAGGTTAGCAATATGTGTAAATGTAGCTTAGATTTATGTTTCCCCTTGATAGCGCTACAGACGAATAAAATAGACGATAAAGAGGTCTAATTTTTACACGTAATATTTTATTGTCTGAGTGATGTAGTCAAGCTAGAAGTTTTAAAAATGCCACCTATTTTGCTCTGCCCTCTGTGATTCTTTACACCAGTGCACTGAACCCAGGAGTGAGCGCTTCTCTAACTGCAGTGTCTGAGAGGGTTGTTACTCCTTCAGGGTCTAATGTCACCTATCGTCAGTTGTTTGCTATCAGCTATAGCACTGCAGCAATTAATCAGTTAAGAAAGCCAAAATGCTCTCATTGCAGCTTCTTAAATTTGACTATATCCAGTTTCTGTATTCCTTTATGACCGTAGACTGTCGTAGGTTGTGGACAAAACAAAGGCATTTGACATTTTATAGACTAACCAACTAATCACGTAAATAATCAACAGTTAAAATTGTCAGTTGCAGCTCCAGTCAGTAATTCATGAGGAGCATGGGCTGTTAAAAGTTCTCCTGTTCATTCCTTTGGCTTGTTTTTTTTCATCTAGTTGTATAAAACACTTTCAGAAGGTCTCTATAATCACTTACAACAAATACTAATCCTCTTGTTTTCAGCATGAATCAATAGTTTCTTTAAATATCAAAACTGGGCTATGCTCACATATCCACTGCCTGCCGTCTCATCAACGTGTAATACAAGAGTTGTAACGGTGAGCCAAGGGCTCAGAATAGCTGCTGATGCAGACCCTGGTAGAGGATAGTAAAAGGAAATGTTCCACAGTGTCTGTTTTTGTGTTTTCTGAAAAGACAGGTTTATTCACATAAATAGGTCAGGGGAAGCATAAATGCCATTTCTCCTTTAAAGCATGTTCTTTTTTCAGGGGCCTTTCATACACTGAATGGATATATTTATCTCTTGCGTAGTAAACTGCACTCCTGTATCAGTTCTAGCTTTTATTCAGTGACAAGTATAATGGTGTATTATGCAGCTGATGCCTCTCATATGAGACGGCCTTCTGTGTATGTGTCTGTAGCTTTGTATGTGTTGGATATTGAGAAAAGGTGGTTGAAACATGTTTGCCGGAAGTAGTATGAGGAAACTGGTTTCTTATTACATGCACTATTGACATTTCAGTTACATAAGTGCCCCACACCACATCATTATTATACAAAAAAAACTACCTACTGTTTTTAGAACACTTAATATTGCAGTACAATGTTTTTTTCTAAGTATGTATGTATGTATGTATGTATTTATGTATGTATGGATGTATGGCTGTATGGCTGTATGGATGTTATGTGTTACATGCTGTGTGTGCCTGTGTGTTTCCAGGTAGGCTCATTTCAGCTGTTTGTGGAAGGTTACCGTGAAGCCGACTATTGGCTGCGACGCTTTGAGGCAGAACCTCTGCCAGAGAACATCAGGAAGCAGCTACAGTCACAGTTTGAGCGGCTGGTGGTGTTGGACTATGTTATTAGAAACACAGGTGAGGGTGTGTCTGACTTGACATTTTAGCATTGTTTATAATAAACTCATTATTCCATCCGTGCAACCTTTCAGTACAGTGTGGACAGTTTTGCTTCCTTTGATCAATAGATTTGATAATGGTAAAAAAAAAATACATTCATCATATTTGACTAAAGTGAAATTACTGTTATGATTACTCTTAGTGTCACAAGTGTTTGCACTTTATAGCTGCTTCATGCATGGCTGTAGTTTGTGCTCTTATTTCTCTTCTTAGATTTAAGATCAGATAAGATAAGGCTTTATTAAACATAAAGGAACATTTTGTTTTACTCTGCATGTAGTTCTCATTATTTTCTGTTTGTCTTCCTCATCAGATCGAGGGAACGACAACTGGTTGATCAAGTATGAGAAGCCAGGAGAAGGAGGAGGAGGAGAAGGAGAAGGACTAAAGGTGAGTTTAATTGAGCCTGTACTTAAAGTGTGCTCATGCTATTAACAAAACTAATTTTCACTTTGCTTCACACTGCTGAAGTGTGGGAGCATTGATCTATGTTCATCAAAGGACACAGCTCTTGTTGTTTTGGGTCTGTACGGCGATTGTTTTTTTCTTTTTTGTATCTCATATACACATGCAGACATACTAAGGCTGTCCCGAGTACCATTTTTGATTCTTTTGAAGCTTCCATGAGAATTATGTGAATATTTGACACTTCAACTAGCAGCTAGTAATAGATTGGGCAGTACCAGCATGTCAGTGTTTATTTCCGAGGCGTGCCAAGTGCTATGAAACTGACAGAAGCTGAAGCTTGTCGCCTTCAGTCCCAAGCAGAGTGGGCGGACATAATAGAGAATTTCTGGAGAATTTGGAACTTCTCCAAGTATTTGGGCAATGCTGATGGAAAGCATGTACAAATCAAAGCGTCACCAAAACAACTACTTCAGTTATAGCTGTTTTAATGATGAATTTTAAAGGTGTGTAAAATGCGGATTCTCCTTGTACAGCCAGGATTTGCTATGAGCACCATTTGTTTTCCAGGTGCACATTTGCAGTTGGCATGGTAACAGATGTTGTCCTGCACACAGACATCTGCTCAACAAAATTTACATCACGTGGACTCTTGTGGATACAGAAACCTTGAATTGGCCATAAGCTATTACTTACAGTTTTTAGGACATTTGTCAAACTTTTTATAGACTTGTGATGTCTGGCACTTAACTTTTTGGGGGTCAATCATTGTCATGATTTTGTTATTCCAGATGCTTTACTTCTTTGACATCTTGCCATCCTGGCTGTAACTTATAAGCCTGTCACGTGGACCACATGCTACTATCCCAGTGTCAGCGCTGGTAACATTAGATGAGAGCTGTAAGGCACTAAGATTAAATGTCCATGTCTGAGAACGACTAATAATTAGTGCAGATTCAAAAGGAATAGCGTTGAATTACTCTTTCTTATTTCATAAGTTTTTTTATTTATTTTTTGGCAATGCATATAAAACAACCATCAAAGTATCATTATTTGAAGCTTGGAATGATTCAGATCAGCCCTAATATATACACAAATGCACACTTAATCATACACTTTGATATTGCAGGTGCCCTGGTGACCTCGCTGGTTACAGCAGCTAGAACGCAGTGACTGCCTGTCATCAATATTTATGTGCCATGTATTGATGAATGAGAAATGTTGTCATTTATCTATCTAATTAATCACCCCGTTTAAACAGCAATCAATAACTAGCCCGGCCATCGGTCATTAATTATTCACCTGTCTTCTCTGGTCCTCTTTTTACTCCTCGCTGCAGGAGTCAGAGTGGCCAGAAAACAGTCTGGACTCCTGCATCAAGATCGCAGCTATCGACAACGGCCTGGCCTTCCCCTTTAAGCATCCAGATGAATGGAGAGCCTGTATGTTTCACTTCACTTTGTCTCACTAGTTCTGTCATTATTTTACCGTTACCAATAATCATGTAAACAGTGGTTACTGACTTTCATTCTGGATTCTTGTTTTTTTTTGTCATGTAGTCTTGAAAAGCTTCCAAAACATGGCCGTCATAAGTTAAAGGGGCAAAGCATGTTGAAATTATTTCTTTAAAGTTCTAATAATATTTATAGTTCTAGTTTTTAGGCCATTTGAAATAATCAGTTAGTAGAGTAGTTTGACATTTTGAGAAATACTCCATTTACTACTCATTTACTCTTTGCTCCCTTGCTAAGGAGATCGATCCCACTTTCCAGCCAACAATTTGCATCTTTTTAATAGAGGAAACAGGAGATGGAAAAATAGCTAGAAGGACCTTTCCTGAAAGTAAAACAAATCTGTAAATCCTTGTAAAACCACTCTTTTTTGTTTTTGTGTATGGATTAAACAAAGAAGATATAGCATGTTTATCAAGTTGAACGTATATAAAGTATTAGATGTCCTGGTGTGACTTTACCTTCTGACAGAGCTGCTGAAAGCTTCATAGTTTCTCTACGCATATGAGAGTGAGAAGTGTCTTCTCATCTGAATTCCTAATGCTTCTCCTGTATTTTCAGACAATAGGATTTGTTAACAGAGAATTTTAGTCTGTTTTTTTAACCAGTGTTCAGGCAACAACTAAAGGGCTGTTTAACAATAAATCAAAACAACATACACTATGTAACTAGACACTGTGGAAAATATAGTAATAGTTATAGACAGTTGAGGGAGAACACAGCTATAGTGGCAATGACAGGCTGTTTATTGTGCTTTAAGAGAACAATATAAACTGTTGTATTATGCCCTTCCATCAGACCCGTTCCACTGGGCTTGGCTCCCTCAGGCTAAGGTGGCCTTCTCCCAGGAGACTAGGGACCTGGTTTTGTCGCGCCTCTCCGACATGAACTTTGTCCAGGACCTCTGTGAGGACCTTTATGAAATGTTCAAGGTACCTGTCCTCTTATAGGTTTCCCGTTTGGCTCTATTCATTGAGATTAAAAATAAGATTCTTGAAATAGCCTCACACATCAGCAGATGTCTGACCAGAAAGTGCTGTATTCTCTGTTGAGTTTAATGGAACGCCTGCTGATATTGGTAATTTTCTTTGTCTTCAGACAGATAAAGGTTTTGACAAAACCATGTTTGAGAGACAGATGTCTGTCATGAGAGGACAGGTGAGTTTTCTTTCTTTTCTTTCTTTTTTCCCCCCAAAATGAGCATTTCTAGCCTTTTTTTTCTTACTTTTCTCTTTCCCTTTTGTGTCCTCTCTTTTGCTCTTTCTGGCTGTTTCCTTTTATAACCTGCCTTGGTCTCCACCTCTCCTCTCCCATGTCCTGCTTTCTTTCACTTCCATTGTGTGCTTTGTAACCTCATCACCACACATCCGCACCGAATTTTGGGTCCTCTGCCCCTGTCTACTGTCCTGCCTCACCTTTTCTGCCTTTCTACTCTGCTCACCTCAAACGTCTTTTTTTGTGTGATAATAAGGCATGTGTAAAATTACAGTGATTAAAGGAAGAATACAGCAGATGGTTCCATGTAGCATTAACTGCCTATGATGTATTACACTTATTTTCTCAGGGTCGTAAGCCCTTTTTCAGACATTGCTGCCTTCTTTTAGACAGGATTTGGATTCATTTACTGTACATGTGATTGGACAGCATCAGCCACTATATTCAACAATATCCTACATCAGTACATAGTAATCGTGTGCGTGCCTTTCTGCTAATGCAATGGTATGCTGTTCAGACTTGTGCTGTTTTGAAAGTGAAGTAGATGTCACTGTGTCCAACCAAGTAAAATTCATGTTGTGACTTTTACAGAAAAGTGAGCAGGTTCCTTATTCAGACATGAAGCCAACAGGTTCAGATGCTGCCAGAGTAACAGAAAGGAGTGCATGTCTGTAAGGGCCTTAAGACAATGGAAAATGACGAACAGCTAAACATGTGGCCAGCGAAAGATCTTATGTGTATAATATGTTCTTTGTAAAAATGGCACATTGCACTGTAATGTTACTGTACCTCATATCCTATTTGTTCCAGGTGTTGAATCTGACCCAGGCGTTGAAGGACGGTAAGAGCCCCATCCAGCTGGTGCAGATGCCCCGAGTGGTGGTGGAGCGCAGCCGCTCAGGCGGCCAAGGTCGTGTTGTCACGCTGGGCAACGCATTCACACAAACCTTCCACTGCAAGCGGCCCTTTTTTTCCTCTTGGTAGTCAGAGAAGGCTGAGGAGAGGTTTCTGCAGTGACTCTTTTCTTTTTTTTTAATCCTGAAGTCAGTCCTGAAGCAAGGAAGGATGAAATAAGGAAGAAGATGAGATTACCACACTGGAAACTGTTCTTATTTGTCCTTGCAAGAAAGAAATTGAAGAGGATGATAAAAAATAAAATGAAGATTTTTTTTTTGAGGAAACTGAGTTTAAGCAGATTCCTCCTTTTTTGAAGAGAGTGCAGAGAAGCATGGGAGCTAGAGAGATTAGCATACCGCTGTCTCCTAGAGAGACCTTGGGGCTGTTTGTGGTTGCCATGGTGACTTGATTAGATAATCGGCTTTTCCACAGAGGTGGGCTTTGTTTATTGTTAGGATGCAGAAAGGATTTTTTTTTACCCACCCAAAGTACCTACTGAAGTCTCATGCAAGGTTTCCTAGTGGGGTAATGGCCAAAGAACAAGCACTTACTTACCACAGACTAACAGATATGTGGTCCAGGGGTGTTTGGGGAATCTGAGGGACTGGTTTTACAGATATATCCAGAGAGTTAATTTTTCGCGAGGTTGACATTGTTACTCATCTGGGATAAAGTCCTAAAATATCTGCTTTGCCTTGTAGGATTACCTGTTGAAACATAGATGTGCACTTGCACTGCTGGAAATGTTTGACTACTTCTGTCCAGCTGGGTCAGACCACCTTTTACCAATGTTAGTCTTCAAAACCGTATCTGTTGAGCAAACACAAACCCAGTGTCTTTAACTCTCAGTACTGCCAAAATCTGTTTGTCGGAGGAATTTTGAAAAGCCTCAAGAGAAGAATATTGTTGAAACTTGAATTTGGAGGAGGAGGAGGACTAGAATCAACACATTGCTTGAATGTAATCTGTTTACGATTTATACGCAGATTCTCGCTCCTAAACATTTCAATACAAGAGAATGCTGTCAGAAATAGATTTCTCATAACAATGAATGTATTTGTTGTTTGACTTGTATTTAATTGCTGGCAAGCAGCTTTCTCTCGAACCTCGTGGCATGAGGGACGACAACTCCCCTCCCCTTTATAATATATTGCGTGAAACGGAAAAACAAAATTGAGGACAATATTTCACACTTTGCTTGATGCCGTTGTGTTTTCTTATGTATGCATCTTGAAATTTTTATTCCAACTCAGTGATTGTATGAGAAAAATTGTATATTTAACAGAAAATGAATAAAATTTGGGAAATTAGAGTCTTTGTTTTGGTCAATTTTACACATTAGTTTTAAAGAAAAAGCTAATTTGAAGGTGGAAAATTAAAACTGCTGAGAGAAATGACATTCAGTCCTCTAACAGTGCTGACAAAGGTGTGTTCAGTAGACCTCAAGAGACCTGTATGCCACAGTTTTTATATGCCTGTGGAATAGCCAATAAAGTTGAGGACTTAATAAATGATATGCAGACAAACCAGCCTGTACCGTCTTTACAGCACAGGAATTTAGATGTGAATTAGCTCCACATTATTGTTTAAAAAACAGCCAAAAAAAGTGAGTACAAGACAACACTTGCTTTGTATGGTTGCATTCTAATTGTCAAAACGCTGTGAAGGTAAGACAGCAAATCAAAACGGCAAAAGAAATTAGAGACAAATATTATTAAAAATGTAAATATATTGCAGTAATTTAAAATGTAAATTACTGCAATATAATGTAGTGCATTATAAGTTATTCCTGATGTGCCCTTTAAACCGCCAAACTCCAGTTATTTTACCCCTTGATTATTTTCCAACCTTTGCATCTATGACTACAGCTAATTCTTTTCACTTCTACTGTATCTTTCCGTTATTTAGTCATTAACTCATCTTTTTGACTATAAAATGTCTGAAATATTATAAGATATCTTCAAATGTCTTCAAACCCATAGACTGCATTTGTTAGATGTACATAGCCACCGGGACGTCACCTGTTGGTGTGTGGTCTACCATTCTGAAGCCTTAAGTTTAGAATTTTATTTTTTTCTATTTTAAAACCAGATGAAACGAGTAAGAGGTTCTGTCTGAATCTGATGATCTGAATGATGACACACAAACACTATGCTCGCCGATACAGTAGAGACCTGTCACTCACAAGGTTGCCCCATCTCAAAGCATATCCTGCTTTATCATCAGTTTTTCTTTTAATGGAACCATAATTTACAAAGTTAGCATCAAGCTGTATTAAGGGAGATATGACACTAGCGGTGGAGACCATAAAGTCATTCATAAAATGTTTACTGAGCTAACAAATCAAGAGAGAAGTAGGGTACTTTTCCCACAGACCTCTGTACAATTTGACTTTTTTTGCAACGAAAGGAGTCACTCCCCTGCTGGCTGTTTTTTTAGACTTTGAGGCCATCTTTTATATCAACAGTTTCTGTGAAAACCCAAAGATACAGCATTAAAACAGTGGCTGTTTGATGATTTAGCTTAGATGACTCAAAGGGTTAAGTTTCTGACAGATTGGTTAACTGACTAAATGCTTCCTGTACTATAGGTACTAAAGTAGGGATTTTATCTACATTGCAGAGGAAGAGTCCAGATCCTCACAGTTCATGCTGCAGGTGAGACTTTGAATGGAGGCACCAATGAGAAGATGTTTTCCAGTGGGCGCCAGCACGTGCATTGTTTACCCACCCTCATCTCTCATTTAAACATCTCTGGATGCACATGTGCAAATGAAACACAAACACACACCCACGTAGTTCATGTACAGTACACTCCTCACAGTGAAGTGTAGCTGAACAGGTTCACCACACACACTCACTGAAGCGCACATCTGGAGAGGAAATAAACTCTGAAAAGGCATGTTGCAATATTACCAGTGTATGTGTCATCACAGAGCAGAGGGGTGACACAGATCTTAGATCAACACTGCCCTCAGGTGGATAGTCGTATCTATAGCCATCAGTAGGTGAAATTCACCACACCAAAATAAGGATCCTGAATTGACAACCGAGTAATTTAAAACCATAAGTAGCAATATACAACAACATAATATGAGCAGCTTCTTTCTGATGCGGTACATTGCTTGTATAATTACATCAGAATTACTGTTATCGGGGAAAAGGTACACTGATGAATCTGAATTATACATGAACATGTCTTGGGTTGCACTGAATTTGCTGAGAATGTTTCAGCTGATTTTTTTTTTTTTGTTTTGTTTTTTGTGCTTTTATGTTTTTGAGATGCTCAGTTGTATTTCCTGTTTTATTAACAGACCTATAGTTAGATTTCTGATCAGTTTAGAAACACTTGAATAGTAGATTTATCATCTGCAACTCTAATTATGCATGTGAATATGGCTCAGAAGTGTTTGGTTACTCAGTGACGGTGGCAGGTTCACAAATACTGTTTAAAAGGCATGTGTGGTATATTGTGCTTGTAAATACATGGATTTAAAGTTTTGTTTATAATGTTGTGTTTGTAACAGTGTAAGACCTTACAGTTAAATACTGACATCAAGGAGCATAGTGAGGGTTCAATAGCATCCAACAATCCCACAGCAGTCAAAAATTACAGTATAATGTCATCAGTATAAAAGATAAAAGAAGTATAGTGGAAAGAATTTTACAAGCTTTTTTTTCACTTAGAAGGTCTGTTGAATTGTTTGTAAGGGTACAGATGTAGCTTCCAAAAATCATAGACCATGAGATGAGTATCCTGAAACTCAAGGAGTTAGATGCCATTCAGCCATCATTCTTTTTATTAGTGACATCTGCTATTACTTTTTTGCCCATTGGTGCCGACATAGATGTGTCTGAAGTCTAATCCAACCATCCATCCATCCATCCATTATCTATACATCGCTTATTCCTCTGTAGGGTCACGGGGGAGCTGGAGCCTATCCCAGCCGACTCGGGCGAAGGCAGGGGACACCCTGGACAGGTCGCCAGTCTATAGAGACAGACAACCAAGCACACTCTCATTCACACCTACGGACGATTTAGAATCATCAATTAACCTCAGCATGTTTTTGGACTGTGGGAGGAAGCTGGAGTACCCGGTGAGAACCCACGCATGCACAGGGAGAACATGCAGACTCCACACAGAAAGATCCCAGGCGTCCTAACCGGGACGCGAACCAGGGATAAGTCTAATCCAGTACTGTTAATATTTCACTTTTAGCTGAGACTTTTTGCCAAATATGCAACAGATCTGACAATCACTGAACACCTCCTTTTCTATAAGACCTGCAGTCTGCTGAATATGAATGTGTGAGTTCAAAAGCAACTTGACCAACACCATGGTATCTAAAAAAAAATCTTAATTTTTGTGATAAAGTGAATTTCCTTGCTACATGTGCCTGAAACTAGGCCTTGTTACAAACACAAAATCTCCACTGAGCCACTAAAAAGGAACTCAGGTGTGTATAAAAAAAACTTGCTAGTTAATATATATATATTTTTAAATTACTACCTATAATAAAATAGTATTGTAACCCAGTAGGAATACAATAAGAAAATCATTTTAATGTGATCTTCTATCATTTATACTGATGACATCCTGAAACATCATTGTCCATGTTTCAGGATGTCATTCACCATTTCAGTGCAAAATAATGAGCCTAATCTGACTTTAGATCAGACTGTCTGTGCATTATAATACAGCTGTACTGCATACAGAGGATGAGCAACCCCTAACTTTTCATTGCTTTCACATTGTGTCTGTTAAGTGTTTTTTTAATCCCCACTAGATGGTGCGCATTGTCGGTTTGGCTCCATCAGTTGCTCCTCTGCACTTCAAGGCTCAGAGTTTGACTAAAACTAGGTGATGTACAGTCACACGGCTGTCAGAACATGCAGGCACCGATGACTCTGCTATGAGTTACATCCAAACAGAGCTTTGAACACCAGCTTCATGTAGGTATATCCCTTTTTTCATAACAGCAGCCAGTGAAGCCACTGGACACTGAAGGCTGCTTTTATCTGAGGTCTTTACGCAAAGGAGCAACCAGGTTGTTGGACGTTTTTAACATTATAATTGAATATGATTTTATGAAGGGGAAAATCCAACTGTCCAAGCTTGCTGACGCTGTCAATATCCATCAGAATGCAGTTACTTTTCCTTGCCGCTGTGTTCCTCTTTACGCACGCCCTGGACTCCGTGCGCTCTGACAAGTGCGCCTCCCGATGCGACGTGAGCTCGTGTCCGAGCCCCAGCTGTCCCGGCGGGTACGTCCCGGACAGATGTAACTGCTGCCTGGTGTGCTCGCCCCGGGAGGGAGACCCCTGCGGCCGCAAGAACGACCTGCCCTGCGGGGATGGACTGGAGTGCAGGATGCTCACCGCGGGGAAGCAGCGAGGCTCCAAAGGGGTCTGCCGGTGTAAGATGGAGCTGGAAGTGTGCGGAAGCGACGGGAAGACGTATGGAAACGTGTGTAAGATGAGAGCAGCCAGTCGTAAAGCTGCGCACAAGGGGAGACCCGCAGTGAGCCAAGCGCACAAAGGACCATGTTCGCCTCCAGGCGCAGGTAGGACTACTGTGGGTCCTCACAGATCTCAGATCTCAGGAAGAAATTCGAGATGTTGTTAGAAAAAAACATAAGAAGTGTTCTGTTTTGACTTGTACTGCAGTTGTGCTACTGTACAATATCAGAAGTTATTATTATTATATTATTATTATTATTATTATTATTATTATTATTATTATTATTATTATTATTATTATTTCAAGTAATAAATTGTCAAATCTTCTGTGATGTCATGTTTTTATAATGGAAAATTAAACAATTTGAGATGTGTGTATGACTAGAAACTTTAAAGTAATGGAATCTGGGGAATTGTGACAGACATTTGTCACAATATTTGCATCATTTATAAAGAAGTGACCTAAAAATAATAATATTCTAGTGTATTTTAAGTTGAAATTGCTTTGCATTTTACAGTACTCCACTGGAGAATAGTTGCGACTTTGTGAGTTATGTCTGCAGTACCAGGACATGAAGCAAGATAGACAGACAGACAGACAAGCAGGCAAATTATCTTTAAAAAAACATTTTCAGCTCTTGGCATCCACTTTTCTCTTTTGTTTTAGTTTATGTCGCCACAAAGGTGAAAAGAATGCATTACTAATGGGTCAGTGGCAAAAAAACCATGAATTTCATACAGGTTTACTTTTTTAAAAACCCGTATAACTCTCTGTCTGAAATGAGTATACATCAGCTTGAGCCAACTGTTCATTCAGATAATGTCTAGTATTTTTGGAACATTTTGGATCTCTCGACTGAAAATAAATCTCTGTGTGATTGAACAAAGTTTATAGCAACTGATTCACTGCTGCTTCAGGTGAGATTTTAAGTTTGAAACTGCTTTAATCCTACATGATTGTGTCAGTGCAGGTTTGTCCCTGGTCCGTACCAGCAGCCCTCGCTACAAGTTCAACTTCATTGCTGACGTAGTGGAGAAAATAGCACCTGCTGTCGTCCACATAGAGCTGTTTGTGAGGTGAGGAGTGTGGTTTTAAGGAAGGAGAGTAATTTCTTTAATCTTTACTTCCTAATAATATTTAAGATTTTAAAAAGGGCACAAAAAAACAAATCTAGAGTGGAACAGAGATATTTGGCCCTTTTATAAAGTAAAACACTGTAGGTCTGAATCCTTTATTATAGCCTAATCTCGAGAAAATCTCAGCCAACCTGCTGCTTTGTCTTCTTTTGTTATTATCAGCTGCATAAAATGATGTTACACTGACACCACTTACATGATTTTAGGCTATAAAAGTCTTCAAATATACTTTGCGGTCACACATGACCACCACAGTGTGAAATGGCTCCTAGAAAAATATACATCTTTACTATTTTTGCCACTAAATCGGTCTTTGTCTTCTTATTTCTTTCCAGACATCCCCTGTTTGGTCGCCATGTGCGTCTATCCAGCGGCTCCGGCTTCATTGTGACCCACTCAGGTGTGATTGTCACCAATGCTCACGTGGTGACCACAACTTCCACAGTGGCGGGGAGGCCTCAGCTGCGTGTCCAGCTCCACGACGGCGACGCATACGAAGCCGTGGTCAGAGATCTCGACAAGAAGGCGGACATCGCCACCATCAAGGTCAATCCACAGGTGAAAGAGATTCTTTACCCTCTTCTCTTTCTCCAGTGTTAAGAAACATCATTTATTTATTTATTTATTTGTTGCTTCTATGAATCCTAAATGAGACCACATCCTGCCAACATTTAACAGTTTCCTGCGAGACACTCACAAGGCGAGCAGGAATACTTTCATAAACACCACCTCTGTGACTCACAGAAGCAGCGCTGATGTGTGTATTCTCGCACCCATATCTCAAATAGTTGGACAGTTTTGTCAGCTTTAAACTCTTCCCCCCTTCTCCTATCTTCTCCACATGCATTTTTTCCATTCATCCTGTGTATTTTTCTCTCTGTAATATATGCCTGGTGTCTAATGTGTGTTTTTGACTGTGTTTATGTCCTTATGGGAGCAGAAGAAGCTCCATGTGCTGTCTCTGGGTCGCTCGGCTGGTCTGAGGCCAGGGGAGTTCGTGGTCGCCATTGGCAGCCCCTTCGCCCTGCAGAACACCGTCACCACTGGCATTGTCAGCACAACACAGAGAGACGGCAAGGAGCTGGGCATCAAGGACTCAGACATGGACTACATCCAGACTGATGCTATTATCAATGTGAACACACAAACACACAATCTATCTATCTATCTATCTATCTATCTATCTATCTATCTATCTATCTATCTATCTATATATATATATATATATATATATATATATATATATATATATATGTATGTATGTATGTATATATATAAGCGTATGTAAACACACTAATTACATTACTTTCTTTTAATATTTTGACTCTGTGGGAAGATTTGTTCTTTTGCATAAGTGTCAAGATTATTTTTGTGATTTTATGTTTCATATCTTTCATATTTGGGAGAAGTATGGCAATTCAGGAGGGCCTCTTGTTAACCTGGTAAGTGATCCATTTGATTGTGATTATAATGTGTAAATCACCTAAAATGCTCAAAAATGCTTCACCAAAGTAAAGGACTCGGCTTTCATCAGCTGTGGAGCTATTCGTAAAACATTCAAGGGCTGTAACAGCCCCACTGGTACCTGCCTGTCTTGTTTATTTTACTGTTAGCGTCTGTTGCTAGACCCAGAAATACTTTCCTCTTTGCAAAAATGGTTAGACTTGTCCTTTTTTGGTCCACTCCACACTAAAACCACATTCATCATGCCCACTGCAGCTCTCTAATCCTCTCACCTACTGTGTAATTATGCCTAAAGAGTGGCTTTTGACCACATTGTTATTATTAGTCCCCATAAATCTCACACTCTAATTGTCATGCGAGTCTGAAATATCATATTATTTCCAAGAACACAGAGGGAGCTACACATACATATGTAATTGTAGTGTACAGATATCATTGGTCTATAATTTAAGCCTATATTGTTAATTCTGGTTTAGTTTTTGTGTATTTAACACATTAGCAATAACTAGATATATTTTTTAAACCTCTTACTTGTGTGTTAAGAAGCTCAAAGGCTGAGAAACTCAACGTGGCACAGAATCCATTAGCAGATTTATACATCTGTAATTTCATGCGTGCAATCATTACCATATAACACTACTACCCCTTCCACTCCTGCTGTTACTGCTATTACTACACATCCAATAAGAAATTAACTACTGAGAATGAAATGTGTAGTTTATCATTAATTATTGCATTAAAATCCATTTACCAGGTTGACAATTCTGTGTATTGATATGCTGAGTTACATTTGTAACACTGTGCACCAGTTTAAACAGCCTACATGCAGTGTGCTAAACTGTTAAAAATCTTAATGGCATTTCTTTTCAATGACATTGTGTCTTAGGCTCTAAATACTAAATGGCACAGTTTTTTCTTTTACATTCTTATGTATTTTTTCAGTTCTTGTCGGATTTTATGTGAATCAACACACAACCTTCCTCAGCAGCTGCTATTTGACATTGAATATTTTGAAGTGTCCTTTTGATTTCTTTGTGACTGTATGCGTTTGTGGCCCGTGTTTCTTTCAGGACGGGGAGGTGATAGGCATCAACACTCTTAAAGTGACAGCAGGGATCTCCTTCGCTATACCCTCAGACAGGATCCGCCGCTTCCTCACCGAGTCAAAGGGCAAACACAGCAAAGGTGGGCGTCACAGCTGGAACATTTTTTTTGCTGTAACACCTAATTACCTCTTATGAAGCACTTGTTGCTTGGTATTAGTCACTAACTCTCCTTTCTAAATATTGTTGCTGTGACAGAAAAGGCAAGACTGCAGAGAAGACTTACAGAGGAACCACAGTCTGATGCAGGTGAGAGCTTCTGACACACCAGCAGTGGTTGAAATTGAAGCACTATGACTGTTTACATATACGAGATCCTGTCCTGGCCTTGCTGAAATCTATTATTCTAGTTTTGTGTTGTTTTCAGAAGTGTCGGAGGTGAAGAGATACTTTTTAGGCATCAGGATGATCACCATCACCAAAGCGTGAGTTGCAACATTCACATACCCATATTAGACTATAGCTTTCAATAACACAGCCTGAGCATTTTAGCATTTAGTTGAATGAGTATGGACTTATTTGTGCATGCTATCAGTGTAATGTGTGTTATATTAAAATTCCTATTATTGTGCTGTGTGTGTGCCTCAGTCTAGTAGCAGGGCTGAAACACCAGAACCCAGACTTTCCTGACGTCAGCTGTGGGGTTTTGGTGCAGCAGGTCATACCTAACACTCCAGCAGAAAAGTATGCTCACACACACTTGCAAAAACCTAAGTGCATACACACATACACACACTTTGGCATTGCTTCAGTTGATGTTTATGTGGCTCCATAATGTGATTTAAACCTTTGAAAAACCCCAAATCTGCTAACTGGTTTGCAGGACATGTTAAGGTTTTTTGTTGTTGTTTTGTTTTGTGTTTTTTATTGCTGAAACTACATCAGTTATTAGAGCCGAACACTGAAAGACAGAAAGACTCGTCAGATTTTCAATGTTCTGATGGTCTTTGATCTGCTCATCTGTGCTGTTCAATTGGGAAAATGATCCAAATGATCTTAGCTCAATGACACAATATTTAATCAGAATCACTTTATTTCACATGCATTATTTAAAAATGAGCCAAAAATAAACAGTTTACAGTTTTTTGGCAGATTTTGTGGGGAAAAAAAAAAACAAAAATTCTGCACTTCCTGGTACAACCAAGAAACCATTAATGACTCAGCTGTGACTAGCAGGCACATTACAAAATTAAAGGAGTTTTCAGCTGAACTCAGTTTTGTTTACACAGAGCAGATAGGAGGAGGTGAAGTATTTACACAAATGAGAATGTCAACTTTACTTATTATGTAGAGTCACCATTTTTCCCATTTTTGGCAATACCTGCAGACACTTGAAAAAAATCTGTACATATTGATTCCGGGTATTTTCTGTTTTATGAATGCTGACATCATCATATGACTATGATGAGCTGATGACTTCTTACATAGTGAGGCTGGCTTATGTGTGGCCATCTATTATGCTTCAGACGCCCCTTATAGCAAATTGCTCTCTAGCTTCTTCTTTCTTTTTTTGTGTGTTAGCGGAGGGATTAAGGAAGGCGATGTTATAGTGAAGCTGAATGCACAGCCAGTCAACACCACTGATGACGTCCGTGTGGTGCTGCAGAGCAACCAGCCTCTTCTGCTGGAGATTCGGAGAGGGAACGATGACATGCTGTTCAACATCCAGCCTCAGCTTTTAGCGCATTAAAGAACAGGACAGTTTGCTTCAGTGTGAGCAAAACCTGTACAGGACTCAATAGAGGCTGGAAACAGTGTACTGCAAGGAGTTATGAATAAGCTGCATGTGGAAATTAGAAGTGATGTGGAATCATTTCAGTTCGGATTTTTTTTGATGAAACAAGAAAAAAAGCATGTTTCCTTTCAACTTGTAAACTTACACAAGTCTGATAATGATTTTTGTTTAATTTTGATTTGCAAAAATTTTTTCCATCATATAGTCTTTTGTGAGAAATACATTTGTTTATTACGATTCTCAAAATACTTCTGAGTAGAATCCACTGCACTGACATTGAATAAGCTTCAGAATAAAAGCTTCCAAAGAAGGATTTGTGCAGCAGTGTGTATTTATCTGTCTGGTCTATTCAGCAGCTGCTGTCCAGAAAGCAGGTTCCACTCCTCTGTTTATGTCTTCTCAACCCTCCTCCTTCCTCTCTGTCTTGGAAAGATGTTCTGCTAATTTAAACAAACCCAAACTAACACAGATCACACATACACACAATGAGCACAATCCTGTTAGTGGAGCAGTCACTTTTACCCTCTCCTGTTTTGGTAATGGAAATTCTCATGTGTAACATTATCTGAAATTTGAGGTTACACACTCTGGCTTTGAGACTGAAAATCCTTGCAGGACTGTTTGGTGTTTGATATCATTTGAACACAGCCTGAAACTACTTAGAGAGTTTAGTGTGGTCTCATTTGTTTCAAAGGAACTAAGCATTTAAATTTGACCTGAAAGTCTCTGCGGCTTGGCATTTAATACAATGTTAGGATAGTATTAGTCACTGTTTGCCCGTGTACATCTCCTCAAATGATGAAATTACCTTATAAATGACCTTGTAACCCCACATGAAGCATGTCTGTGGGCGCACAGCTCATAAACCGAACCCAGACAGACAATCCTTCCTGCTTTGTTCAAACACATACTGTGTCGTGTTACTGTTGGCTGGAGCAATGACAGAACCAAAAACAAAAGGAACAAAAGACAAACTGATGGGACCACAATCAGGAAAAAAAGGAGGGGGGAAATGGTAAATAAGTGACTCCCACTGTGGGCGAATTAGTTGCCGCTGTAGGAATATACCTTTAACGTGTTGTGTTTCGCTGACCCAGTTTTTGTAGTCTGTGTGGTGTTTTCTAGTCCTGCCAAGACATATTGTCATAGCAGAACCCCAGACTCCCTCACAGCTGTTTATTCTCACAGAAACCAAACTCCACATTAAGAAAGTGACCTCACAGCAAATATAAACGTCTCACTCGACTACAGAGATGATCTGTTTCTGTAAAAGCATTTATGAACGTATCAGCTGCTAATGCATCCATGTGAAGTGCAGCTTAAACCTTACATTTCCCATATGCGTCCTTATGTTTACAGTGTGGATGAGATCCCCTTCTCACAAGCCATAAATCAGTTAATATATTGCCATCTAGAGGGCAAATGCAGTTTAGTATAAAATGAATCGACTGTATGATTTCCCAAACAGGCCACTAGATGGCGTGTTGGGAGTAAAAAATTGCTCCTGACGTGGCAAACTGCTCAGATGCTCAGATTATAGGACCCATGTGAGGTAAAGCTACTGACTATATTTAGCTCTGGTTTCTGACTGAATTATTTTAAAGCTTAAATAGAAGGCACAGTTTAACATCTCAGACTGCATATAGGACTAAATGCGGAGTCCAAAAATAAACTCTTGGCCTCATGTCAACCTTGTCTCTGTAACTTTAAACAGAAAGAGCAGTCTACCAACTGAAAGACCTCCTACAAATCTGAGTTTTCCTCCATGCGATCCAAGGATTTCTGGATTTGCATGGACCTTTGAGCTGCCCACTGGATTGATTATCATAATTATGCTTGTTTTGAATCAGATGTGCTTAAAACCTTGCAGCAACACACTGATATTCAGTGCTAGAGTGGCCTGTACTGACCATCTTCACCAGAACTGAGAGGTTCAAGGGATGGTTTGGTTTCTTTGAAGTGGGACTGTAGGAGGTACTTATCCATAATCAGTGTATTACCGACAGTCGGCACTCCCCCAGTTTGGAGAGGCAGACATTAGGACTAGCATGGAAGATGTGAGGCAGCAGTGTACTGCTGTGGATGGAATCAGAAAAATGTATTTTAGCCCCAAATGAAGAAATCTTTATGAGTTTAAAGCTGTACTAAGAATATTTTCACCACTCTACCTTGCCGTCAGACAGTCTCTGTCAATGATGCAGTCATATCTTCAAAGGCACCAGACTCCACTGACAAAAACAGTAATTTTACCTCACAGTCAGTTATTGTGTGACTGTGTTTTACCACATTGACTTGGATCTGAATTGAATTTAGAATAAGCTTTATTGGCCAAGTGTATAAATGCTTACAGGGAATTTGACTGTTTTCTTCTTTGCTCTGTACTTGTATAAAGACTACATTCATTTAAAAAGGCAGTGGATTAAAGGAGGGAAACAAGTGCTTGTTAAAAAACGTGTTTCAAAGTCAACCAAAACTTTTGTGCAAATTTTGCAGATTCTCATGATACATGAGTAGATACAGTTATTAACAATAACACATGTTTTATTAATGCTTAGGTAGGTAGGCAATAGCAGATAACAACATTGCTGGAATGAAAATATTGATAGGAATGTAACAAACAGTATATACGGTAATTCAGGGTTACAGATTGCTGTTGCAGCGGCTGTTCAGCATTGCAGTTATGACTCAAAAGTTGTTCCTGTCATTACCGACTGATTAAATTGTTTATCAGAGTGATGGCCTGTGGGAAGAAACTGCTTTGTGTCTGGTTGTTTTGGCGTCTGCATGTTAAAATGTGTTAAAGCACCAAAGTCACTCAATAGAACAAACAAATGAATAGATCAAGGCAGTGGTAGACCAGCTATGCAGTATCGTCTGTATCATTTCAATTTCATGATTACAATGTGCAATACTTAATTATTCAGGTACAATATTTCAATATCATGTGTGATATGTCATTATCACATGTAATATTACTTTTTTACCTACGTATTATTTCCAGCACTTCTTCTTGCTTTCCTAAAGTCTTATTTTAGCTTACTTATATTTATTTTCAGTAATATATTGTACTTATATCTTATTGCTTTGATTTACTAGGTACTACATTTCTTATGTTATGAGTTATATGTTATGTTATGTCATGTGTTTTTTTCTGAGCAGTATCTGGCAAAAGAATTTCCTTTCGGGATGAATAAAGTCTTATGACTGTTTTAGTCTCATACCTTCAAAGAAAGCATAGAACTATATAAAAGTTTCAGTTTCCCATCAGAAAAGGCTGTCTCAGGGAACACAAAGAAGTGAAAATACTTTCAATATATATATATATATAGTGCACTTAAACTTAGTTCCATTTTTTTTTTGGCTGCACCTTTTTTTCAGGCAGCTAAAATACATTTTGCACTTGACCCCACGGCAGTTCATTCCTTGCTGCTTCTCAAACTTGGGGGCTTTTCAGCCATTATCTATAGTAGCAGGTAATACTAACTGTGGAGAATTACCTCATGCAACCCCACTTTAAAGAAACCAAACTATCCTTTTAAGTGGCTGTATATTTTTAGATTAACAGGGGAAGAATATTCTGATATTGTGGGAGATATGTGTGTGTGTGAATGGAGTTTTCTACTATATTAGCTTTTTTTTTTACAGCTGGCAGGAAAAGTAATCTATTTGGGCTAATATGTGCTAATCTACATCAGAAATTTAAAGGCCTTGAAAACCTGTTTTCTCTGTCAGCTTTTTGTTATAAATGGTGGTATTGGACACACACTCACTTAATAGTTTTGGTTATTGAGAGAGATTTCCATATTTGTGTTTTTGCCTGTACTCTACTATGCAGGTATCAGTCACATTTTATTCAGCTGTAATATCTTACTGTTAGTTTAATCTGATAACTTTATTTTTGAGAGACAAACTCAGAAAAATAATAACAGTGGATTGTGTAGTTTCTGTTCCACTGTTCCCCTTTTTGTAATGTATATTTAATGTTTTAGTGAAAAATTTAATATTTAATGGACTTTAAGGACACAAATATTCCATCTGACCTTTAAGCCTCTGTTTTTCATATCCACTTCTCATATCACCTCCTCTTTCTTTTCCCTCTCCTTTGATTGGTTCTGCACCCGTGTTTCATTCAACCCTCCCCACGCTTTTGTTCCCATCTGTCGCTACTCAGTATCCGGGTAGAGTCCATCCAGGGTATAAGACCCAGGGACCTTAGACCTCCAGGAGAGGCAGCCAAGAGGAATAATGGACCTTCGGCTCAGTGACACATTCGTGAAAAGAAAAAACAATGATGACGCTCATGATGCTGTGTGAGGAAGCGATAAAGACTAAAACAGGGTGCAGGTATAATAACCGCGTATAATGCCAAACTGTGAGTCATCAGTGACCTGAGAACCTGATGGCATTTCGAGCTCCATCAGTGGTGCTTAATGGAAGCTAATCAGCATCAGCGCTCTGAAAACAAACACAGTACACATGCATTTTACTGTGTCACTCAGATTAACCTGGGATGGAAGCATCTGTTATACTGAATTGGTATTTTCTGACAGTAAAAGTGTGTGGGCTCTAATTTGGTCAAAGGCAACATAAGACTGGGAATGTCCCTGAAAAAATACTAAAATAATATCATGAGGATTCAAGTGAATGTCTAGTAAGATAGGTTTAGAGCAAAGTTAAGAGTAAAAGACTGGGGCTACAGACAGCTTGGACTCAATAAAAAAAACACCCCTGTTGAACTGTGGAGTTACAGTAGTACAGGCCCTAACTACTTCCATCTGTCTGGGATCCGACTCTCACTGTGTGACTCATTGCTTTACCAATCAGATCTACCAAGGGCAACTCGGTGTAAGAAGAGAAGGGACGAAGTGAACAGACTTTTAGAGACAAAATTATTAAGTCTTTCAGCCCTCCTCCCACACATACACTCACACAGCCGCAGCAAAGAGTAAAGCAGAGCTTAAGGCCACATTTCTCAAATGATGAGGCTCCACAACTGGACAATTAGTCGTGGAAAAAAAACCTAAGTACATCCATGTGTTCTTGTGCTGAGTGTTTTGGCTGAAACCTGTACCCTGCTTCCTCCTTCTCCCCCAAAATGCAGTAAATTATTTTATGATAGATTCATGGGCAAATCTGTACATGTGAGGAAAGTCTGTGTTTGTGAGAACGACAGCCACTTTAGGACACCTCGGAATATAATATGTTCTCCAAAGGCCACATGGTTTTTGAAGTTTTAAAGAGGGATGGGATTCTTCGCATTCCTGGCAAAGTTTGTGTTGAGTTTTTCTCTGGAAATGCTGTCTGTCCACAGTCATTTCATAGTTGTTCCTTGACTGAAGGGCAACAGTGGATGACTTCTGGTCATGTCTTTTGCTGGCTTTCTCCTTTGACCTCGTTTACAGCAGGGTTTTGGAAAAAAGAAAAAGTGGAACAACAGAGGGAGGACAAGAATCAAAGTTCTCCCACAGTGTTTTTCCCTTTCTTTCCCCTTTCTTCTTCTGTCTATGGTGCCCCCTCAAACCATAATGTAAAAAGTTTTAACATTTGGCACACTGATTGAGGACAGTCCTCTGATTCTTTTCACCAATGTCCATGTCTGTGCCACAAGCTCTTTAGCACCACTGATGGGTCAAAATTGCAGGTGTGTTTATACATGTAACTTTTAATACCATAGGCCCAATTTTCAAAAATGAGGTACTGTTGAAGTTCAAGTTCAAAATTTCCAATGATGTCAGTTTCTGCCGAATTAGATTTAATGAAAAACGGGCACAAATCTTTCCCAATCCTCACCAGAATTGGCACAGAGTATCAGATCAAGCCTCACAAAAGACATCATATAGATTCTTGATTTTCAAAAGCATGTGTCTATCACATCTATCCATTTGCTTCCACTTATTTGAATCTGGGTTCCTCTACCTAACAACATTTTCTGGTTCCTCCTTTGGGATCCTGAGCTGTTCCCAGGCCAGATGAGATATATCTCCAGTGAGTTCTGGGTCCCTTCCTAGTTAGACAAACCTGGAAAACCTCCAAAGGTGCCAACGAGATATCCTAATCAGATGCCTGAACCATCTCAGCTGGCTCCTTTCGAGGCCTAGGAGCAGAGTTCCTGATCCTTTGTCGGACCCCCTATGAAGGAAACTCATTTCAGCTGCTTGTATCATCGACCTCATTCTTTCGGCCATCGCACAGAGTTCATAACCACTGGGGAGGGTTGGAGTCGTAGATTGACTGGTAAATAAAGAGTTTTGCCTTCTGGCTCTGCTCCCTCTTCACCACGCCAGTCTGCTATAACGCCCGCAGTACTGCACACGCTGCACCAATCCATCTGTCCATCTCACGCTCCATTTTCTTGCAACCCATGAACAAGCTCCTAAGATACTTAAATTCTTCTTTGCAATCTCTGAAAGTTCAGATTTTAACACGACACATATTTAATATTCACTAAAGTAAATATCTGTTGCTAAAGCTGCTAAATACTCCATATACACTGATCAGGCATAACATTATGACCACCTGCCTAATATTGTGTTGGTCCTCCTTATGTGCTCAAAAATGCTCTGAACCATTAGACATGGACAAGAGGACCTCTCACGGTGTCCTACTGGGTCTGGAACCAGGACGTTGGCAGTGGATCCTTTGGGTACTCTGGCTTGTGCAGTGGGGCTTCTGTCAATCAAACTTGTTCCACTGCATCCTGTTGATGCTTGATCAGAATGAGCTCTAGGAAGTTCAGACGTCAAATCAACATGTTGGGCCATTGTCATGTTCCTCAACATGTTCCTGATTGTTTGATTTTTTTCCATGTGGTGGGGTGCATTTTCCTGCGGGGGTAGACCAGCGACATTTGGGATCGCCATTTGTATGAGGGAGTGTGCTTGTTGTGGGACAATGTTTATTTGTGTGTTTAAGTCTCATCAACACGGATGGCAATATCCAAGGTTTTCCAGCAGAACAGCACATAGAACCAATATGACCGATGTTATTCACTTCACCTTTCAGTGGTCATATTGTTGTGGCTAATCGGTGTTGTTTATTACTGAGCAGTTACCGAGTATTTTACTGAAAACAGCCTAAATATGGCTCCTTGAATCCAATCCAAAGGAACCAAAATCTGCACAGTGAAGATGAGCTGCAGATTCAGGTTAGAACTCTTAAAAGGTCATCCACATGAGCCACTTTTCACATTGTGTTTGCATTGTTACCCTACATATACATACATATGGCTTCTTTAATGGGGAGTTGTGTGCTGTATCTTTTTCTTGGCAACCAGCAACTAAAGTTTTGCCAACATTGTGTTGCAAGGCCACAAGCAGAGAGTCTAGTAAGTTACCAGTTGCCAAGAAACACAGCAAATAACTTCCAATAAAACCACATGTCATCCTGTTTAGCTTTCTGTTTGTGTCCGTATTAGCGCATTAAATAGTGAGGTTGAGAATGAGGAGGAAACTTCAGATTGATATCGGGTAGCTTTCCACCTGCTTCGTCTTAATGCTAGTCCAGGCTGACTGCCAACTCAACACTCTGCACAAACATCGTATCAGCCCTCTCATCCAACTCTTGGTGAGGACATGAACAGGCATTTTTTTCCCCCAAAGTGAAATTATTGCTTTGAGATTAAAGAATTCCAGGCATGCTGTGAGCAAAACTGTTGAGCAAATTCTTTCAAAACAGACATAAAACCTGGTGCTTTGCTGTGGTCTTATGCACATTCCAGCAACTACATGGCTGGGAAATGGGACAAACACAGACCATGCAGTGTTTACATCACTTCAGAGAACACAGCATTGACTTGCATTCATGCTTCAGAGACTTACATTAACCTCAACCAAAACTACTATTTGTCTAAACCTCATTTACCCCAGTCTTAACCAACTTGAAACCAAAACGTCATCCTAAAATTTTTTTTGATGAGAATTTGCTTTTTGACACCAAAATGGAGGCAGGTCTGCAAAATGTGACAGTGTAATAAGATTTCACTCCCCACTACATGAGTAATACAACTCCAAACACGCAGACAGTCACACTGTAAAGTGAGCCCAGAAATTCTTTTGTCAGAGCTCCAGTGATAGCTAAATCCTGTGAGCCTTTCCTCTGTCTCTCAACTCCCTGTTTCTGGCAGACTGCTGACTAATGCATTCTCCTCCTCTTTCTCACTCAGTCTGTCTCTCTTTCTTTATAAATCCAGTCTGTAGCTTTTTTTTCCTTCATCCCCCTGTTCTTTCTTACACAAGCATTTCTCTGGATTTTGAATAATTCAGCTACATTTCCTCATCTGGTGACCTCTGCGTGGGCGTGAATGTGCGCTCCTCACATAGGCGATATTACTGTAAGCGTGTGTGTTGGTGAATTCAGCGTGGGCGTGTTTATGTGTGTAACCAGTCTTTGTGTTTTGAAGAAACATGGTAATTGCCTCGTGCTGCAGCCATATAGTTGGCTAAATCTTTTAATGAGAATAATGCCTGCTGTGCCCGAGCTAGAGGCCCAGAATTCTGTGGGTAAAACTTGGCAAAGACAACGAAACAGGCATTTTACTGTAGCTGAAAAAGATTCCTCTTGTTTTGAATATTTAGTTGTTTATATTCACCCATCTTATAGTTTTTGCTTGAGTTTGGCTCTAAGTAGCATCGTAGGTGGTGGTGAGATAGAGTGCCTGGTGGTCATGCATGTAGTTGCAAGATGCAAAGTAAGGAGGCTTTTTATTCTACTGTGTCCAGAGGTCTCTTTTCGACATGGCCAGAAGGGAGACATCTGGAGCGTAGATTTGTGAAAATAAACAAGTCAGCCAAGGAACACAGGAACTGTTATCTTGGATTACAAGAAAGAGGGGAACCATATGTTCTCTAAAAGTCTGGGAATTAAACTGAGTTATCATATCTAAAAGAAATAAACTCCTCACTGTATTGCATGGAGAATAGGAACCACACTTTGAGCCCAGTGGACAGTAAACTGAAGGGATATTTTAATTTGCAAGAAAAACAACAACACTTTCTGGCTTGAGGACAAAATTTCTTTTTCCTACTAGTCATGGGATTTAGAGAAGCAATGCTGATTGGTTGGTTGATCCATTAGTCATTTTGTCTGTTCTCACTTTAGCTAAACAATTTGGTGCCGAGCAAGACATCTTTACAAATGCTGTCCATGATGGAGTCACGCCATATCAGTTCAGTTCCAAATGCTTTATTTGTCCTTAAAGACATGCATTCAGGCAAACAATTGTGCAAACATAGGTACAGGGAAACAATTCATTTGCACAAATAAAAACAATCTAAAAAATGCTTGAGTTAAAATATAAATCTACATAATACAATGCTAGGAACCACATGCATTTATCGCATTTATCAAAGCATACACAAGATAAAAGGACTATTTCTTGTTCTGTGGCTGTTCAGGAGTCTGACTGCTTCTGGGATATACCCAGCTTTACTCAATAGAAATATAAATGTAGCACATAATATTTTATTAGGTTCTATTTTTTTTAACAGAGGGGAATAAGCATTTGTTTCCCCAATACATGGCATCTCTACAACAGAACGGACATCAATGAACAACCAAATATGCACTATGCTGGAAATGATAATGGCCAGAGTAAAAGTGGGGTTGCAGACAAGAAATCACAAATTGTTCATGAGGATGTTGATGCTGGCTTGTGGAATGTTGTCCCACTCATTCCACAAGTGAGAAAGGACTTGGCGAAGTTAGGGGACATTTTTTGGAGGACAGGATCACATTGCCTAACACGTCCATCCAGATGTTTCTTAGAGGACAAATGATGGCGTTGTTGACATTCAAGTTCCTGGCTACATACCATACTTTTATAGTCTATGGTCAAAGGAGTGTCTGTGTACCGGTCACACTGTCTGATCATTGTCCTTTAAAGCTCCACCACTGTCAAGGATATGGATTAACTCAGTGTTCAAGAATTTATCACCCCCTGAAGATCTAAAAAAAAAAAAAGTTCTGCAACCCTTTTCCAACCTTTTTCTAAACATAACAATAGAAAAGAGATTTTCGACAATTTGAATCATGTTGCACTCATGTTTTTGTTCAGTGTATTTGTTTGTGTTTTGTGTTTTAGGCAGCCTGAAACACCTTCCGGATTGCATAAAATAAACAGAGAGAATGTGTGGAGGTCATTTCAAAATTTAAATATATGCTGATCTCAGAACTACAGTTAATTCATGCAAGACTGTTGTCTTTTGACATTCAGCCTCTCCATAAACACCTTGAACTTGCTGATAATGTTGGTGAAGCGTACTGTTTATGTAGATACCATCACGAAATAGCAAAGATAAATGAGAAGAGGAAAGATTGTACAAGGAAGAGACAAGTCTAAGTGGTAAATACACTGATCAGGCATAACATTATGACCACCTGCCTAATATTGTGTTGGTCCTCCTTATGTGCTCAAAAATGCTCTGAACCATTAGACATGGACAAGAGGACCTCTCACGGTGTCCTACTGGGTCTGGAACCAGGACGTTGGCAGTGGATCCTTTGGGTACTCTGGCTTGTGCAGTGGGGCTTCTGTCAATCAGACTTGTTCCACTGCATCCTGTTGATGCTTCATCAGAATGAGCTCTAGGAAGTTTGGACGTCAAATCAACATGTTGGGACATTGTCATGTTCCTCAACATGTTCCTGGTTGTTTGATGTTTTTTCCATGTGGTGGGGTGCATTTTCCTGTGGGGGTAGACCAGTGACATTTGGGATTGTCATTTGCATGAGGGAGTGTGCTTGTTGTGGAACAATGTTTATTTGTGTGTCTAAGTCTCATCACCATGGATGACAAAATTGAAAATATGATTGATGTAATTCACTTCACCTGTCGATGATCATGATGTTGTGGCTGATCAGTGTGTGAATGTTAGTAACATCAGTGGAATTTATCATAATTTTACACTGAGGCACGAATGCTGAAAGCAAAAAAATCACGTTTGACCAGCTCTCGTGTTCCCACCATCAGCTATGTTGTGAAGAGGTTTCACTCCTCTTAGAGAGCATTGTTCATGTTGTCAAGCGTAAGAAAAGTGTCACCATTATCTGCATCATACATTTGCACACACTCAGTCAGCCTCCGATGCTGCGAGCATGTGACTGAGAGTGGAATAAAGAGAGAGAGAGAGAGAGGCAGGGAGGGAGAGGCAGAGTGACACAGAGTGTGGATGAAAGTGAATCTATATGTGCGTCTGGACATGTGAGTGTCTGTGTGGGTTAGCGTTCTCTGTGCAGAACATTTGCTCCGTAGCTCAAAGGGCCGAGACCTATTCATCCATCCAGAGCCCCCACGCTCCACAAATGCTCATCCACCACATTTGTTTTCTGTTCTTTCTCATTTTCCCTCACATCTCGTCTCTTTTTCTCCTCTCATGATCATCACCGTCAGCGCCGGACATTTATAGCAATGGAGGGCTGTGCTACCAACACCTCAGCGAAATGCCTCTGCTCTTTGGTCTTTCTAGTGGAGAAGTGAATTTAATAGAGCAGACAGATCAGGGTCAAAGCTGCCAGAAATGGGCAACCCTCCTCTCTCAGTCATTAACTGCCTGCAGTAGTAGTAAAGAGCTACACTCAGGGAGTGGGCAGTTGGAATTACCATGTATTTGTGCATGGTTTTCTAGATAAAATAGACAAAAGTCACCTGCAGGGAACCGAGCCTCAGGAGGACTGAGGGCGATTTGCGTGCAACAGTGAGGAATGGATGAACAGATGGATGCACGGACTGGTGGACTGACACTAAAATCTTCTTCTAGCCTAAAGGGAAATGAATAAAGGCGAACTTAAGGTGATGAGAGAGCTCCATATTGTGTTGCTGACCGTGGGAACTGCCATGTTATGTAATGGCACACACAGCAGCATATACATAGTCATACAGCCAGAGGCGGTGGCTCAGGGGTGAGTCAGATGGACCCCTTTTTTTCCTGCTAACAGGACTTCTTAAGTGCTCCTGCCATCAGCATTCTGTTGCTTGCATAACAACCTCTCCAGCCCCAGGAACCCAGAGAAAACACGTGATCACTAAGAGGGTTCCTTCTGGCTAAAGGGTGATTTCTCATTCCCTCACATCTTCTTGTTCTTCCTTTCCTCTCAGTTTCTCCTTCCTAACAACAAAATGAGGGTTTTTCCTCCACAGCAATGGAGCCATCAGGTGAACAGGGACAGCAGTTCCACAGAGGATAACAGGATGACACAAAAAGGGAAGTAGATTGGGGTGATGACTGCTTATACTGTAAATTCTTTAAAACCTGTTAATGACTAAATATAAAGGGAGCCTTTGGGGGTTGCAGGGATAAACAACATCTGGGGATCGAGGGAAGAAAAGCAACACAGCTCACAATGCAGCCCGTAGACAACAGACAGCGTATAATTTGTGTACATACTGAGGGAAAAAAAGCTGCCCACACATTCTTCACACACTACACTCATGCTTTGCAGAGGTTAAAGCGATGGAAGATTAAAAATGGCCAAATAAAAACAAAGCAAACAGAGGCATAAAGAGAAACACAAGACACATTGTTGTATGCATTTTCTCTTTTTGCATGTATTTACTGGCAACATGAGACTTTTATTGTAGCAGAAATAATCCAGGGAAGTTTAAAATCAAATTAAAGCACAGTAAACAAAGTGAAGTGTTGTGTTTTAACCAGTGTTATTGGCTTTCATTAGATGGTACAAGGGTGGTTATTTTCTTTATTGAGATGGAAAAACTTCATCCATGCAAAAATAAAAACAAAATCAACAGCCTTGGGGAGAAAACATGTAAAATTCTTATCACAATGCAAAACAAATTGTCCACTCAACATTTTTTTTTCATTTAATTATGGTGCAGTGAATATATGCATGAGGCGTAAACACATATACCAGTTTATATTGCATTAGCTTTTGGTTTGATGTCTTAGGCATTTAGGCATTTTAAGTCCTCCACAGAGAACTAACACACGGATCCCTGCAAAAAATACTGATTTTAAAAGGGTTTTTATCATGATAATTCAAATCCAATATTACTACAGTTCAGTCAGGGTTACAGAAATAATTGAACACCTGAATCAGACCATAGCTGCCTGTAAGATATTCTGAATGCTAACTGTCAACCATCTGTCCTGCACATGCCCTTCCTTCCCCCTTAATCCATTTTCCTCTGAGCCTTTTATGTCCCCTTCTTCCTCTCCTAATTCCCCCCCACCTCCTTGATCTTTGCTCCCTCCAACCTGCCTTTGTAATGTATATTCTGCCTAGCGCAGTGTGTGATATGTTCAAGGAGTGTGTTTAAACGAAATGGTTTCTTACAGGCATTTGAAGAGAGATCAACACAAATCAGTGCTAAGTGAGATGAAGTTCAAAGAGTGATGAAGCCACCAGAGATTTGGTGTTGCTATGGAGATGAGTGAATATGTGGATATGTGTGTGTGTGTGTGTAGAGTGTGTATAGTGAGTGTTTCACCTGATGTTTTTGGTGGGTTGTACTAAATCTGTCACTGTGGTCACCACTTAACTGTGGCTATGTGCTTCTGGAGGGTGTTTGAAAGGTAATAAATGCTGTTTGACACAAACAGTAACTCCCTTACACACAATTCTAAACACACACCACAAAAAAAATCTCAAATTTTACGCAACAGCTCCTCAAACAAACACCTTTTCACAGTCAGGTTTTTTTATGCAAAAAAAAAACCCCAACAACTCATCTTTTGAGATATAAATGGAAACTAGTGTGCAAAAATCCATGACAACTCGATCTCTCATGCTAACTGCTGCTCACATGAATATTGTTCAAGCGTCACATGAGCCAGCTACCGGCTGCACGTGCAGGGCGCACGGCATCTCCAGCTCGAGAGAGAGAGAAGGAGGCGCTGGATAGTGCGCATGACCAAGAGTAAACACAGAGAGACCACTTTGGTAACCACAAGTCATCATTTGCTTTTCTCACTTTGGATTAAACAAGTGTAATTACTGGAGAAATTGGAACACAATTAAGAGTAAGCCTGGATGTTTTGAGCAACTTAAAGGCTGCTGGTTTTGCACTGACAGGAGGGTTCGTCGGGGGCATTTCAGCACCGGACAGTTCTTTCTCCCTCTTTGCACGTCTGATGCGCACAAGCTCGTGTCTGGCATGTGGCAATGACCGACCATCACAGCTGGTGGGGGGTAAAATCAGAGAGAATGGCGGACTCTCCACGGCATCCTCTCCAAAGCTGCTGCTGCTAGAAGCCGAGCCTGGAGAGATGAGCATACCTGAGTTCCTCCTGGAAGTGTCCATAGTGGTCATTTCTGTCGTCTCGCTGCTGACCAACTTGTCAGTGCTGCTATGCTTCACTCAGAGCGCAGAGCTGAGATCCCATGTGCCAGGAATCTTCGTCCTGAATCTCTCCTTCTCCAACATCCTCCTCACTGTCATCAACATGCCCGCCACTTTCCTCGGGGTGGCCAAAAGTGCCAAACCCTTCGGGGACTCGTTCTGCAACGCTGTGAGCTTCTCCGAGACTTTCATCACCACTAATGCCATGTTGAGCATGGCCGCGCTGAGCATGGACAGGTGGATAGCGGTGGTGTTCCCCCTCAGTTACTCCAGCAAGATGCGCTACAGGGACGCGCTTCTCATCGTGGTCTACTCCTGGCTGCACTCCCTGACTTTCTCCCTGACCCAGCTCCTGATGGACTGGGGAGGATACAGCCACACTTACGCGTCGTGCACGGTACACCTGGACGCGGAGGAGGCGTCGCAGCTCACCGCCTATGCGACCTTCACGACGCTGTTCCACTGCAGCAGCTTCGCGCTCTGCCTCCTCGTGCTGTGCTTCGCCTACCTGAAAGTTCTGAGAGTGGCCAGGTCGCACTGCAAGAGGATAGACGTGATCACAGTGCAGACTCTGCTTCTGCTGGTGGATATTCACCCCAGGTACAGTACAGTGGAGATGTGAACTTAGCTGGAGAACAATCTGGACCCACTGTAAAAAAAAAAAAAATGCACAAACCTGCTCTGTAATTGTCTTCATTTTTAATAGACAGGATTTATTCATAATTAATGTCTCACATGAATTAATCTCTCTGTGTCTGTCTGTCTTGTCTGTCAGTGTGAAGGAAAGATGTCTGGCCCAACAGAAGAAGAGAAGGCAGCGAGCCTCTAAAAAGATTTGCATCTTCATTGGTTCCTTCATCCTCTGCTTTTCACCCTATGTAATAACAAGGTAACATAATTAATTTATAATGATTTTATTCTGACCATGTATTTTCTGTCAGACACAGGCTAGACATAGTGTCACACAGTAGGCTTTTAAATCAGTAAAACAGAGACAAACTGCAATGCCACTTCGAATGTTGTTGAATCTGTAGTTTTAAAATCATTTCCATGGTGGTTTCTTTCAATATCAAGACACAAGAACAGCACAAACCTCTGAATCAGCTGTCAAGTTGAGTCATCACTCCTCTAACTCAGCATCATCATAATAAGCTATAATAAGGGGACTCTCTTTCGCAGGGATATTGCAGTAGATTGCTCAAGACTTTTTCGTATTATTAGGTCTACTCAGGAGTTAACAGGCGCAAAGTAACCTGAAATGTGTTGGAGTCATTTAAAAGATTCAAACATGGCAACACAACGGCACATGGAAGGTCATGCATTCAATTCAGTAGAAAAGTATTGTTTTGAGAGTATAAAAATGAAAAGATCAACCTTGATACAGTTTCAAAGATGTGCTACATTTAATTGGTTATGTCAAAGAGCACAGACATGAATTTCTTGCGTTCTTTCCCACCTCCCACAAGCCACATCTCTTCTTAGTTTCCCTTCACACTCAGACACATATGACTCTGTGCAGTAAAATACAAAACCCCAGTTGGTAAAAATCTAGTTTTTAAAAACCTTGTTAACATGTCCATATGTTGTCTTTGATATGCTGGAAGACATTGTGGGTGAAAAAAGCCACAGCTGAGACTTTTTGCCATTAAACTGCTTTGTACTGATGACAGTCTCAAAAACACAAATTCAGACTTTGGGGATTTTAAAAGTATGAAAAGCCTTGGAGTTTCCAGTCTGAACCTTGTACGGCTGAATGACTCCAATATTGCAACTTCTCACTGTGTAGTACAGAATAGTTTTACAGTTGTTGAGCAGAGTTGTAGGTGAGCTGATGGGCTTAAGCTGCAACCAGCAAGGACGGGCGGATGGAGAGAAAAGCAGGGACTTCATAGATCCAAGCACTCTAGAGAAAGCAACAGTGCAGAGTTCTAAGCCTTTTATGGCAAGAGGGGATTAATTTCATGGGGGGGAGAAACTTATAAATATGTAACTTTGATACACAGAGATTAGTTTTTGGGGATTAAATCAATGACCGGAGGGGGACTTTAATTCCGTTTCATTTATGTAACCCAAAATAACAAATCACAAGGGCCTTTAAAGTCTCTACAGCATATGACACTATGGAGCATTAAATGACCAAATCCTTCTAACAGGGGAAAAAGTAGAAGAAACCTCAGGCAGTACAACAGAAAAGGGATCCCTGTGGTGTTTTTCTATAACTTTCCATACTGCAAATGTCGTACAACAGGGCCAGCAGAGCTGACTTTTTCTTCTTGTCTCCGTCTTGCAGGTTGGTGGAGTTGTTGCCGTCTGTGCACATCCCCCGCTACTGGGGTATCGCTACCAAATGTCTGTTCTACGCCAAGGCCTCCAGCGACCCATTCGTGTACTGTCTCCTACGGCAGCAGTACAGGAAGGTGCTGGTTGGCGTTATCAGCCGTTTCTTGAGAAAGGATCAGTACTTCATGTCCGTCCACAGCACGAGCAGCACGTTGGACACCACAGATGACAACTGTGTCGCCAGGATTACCTGAGCTCGATGTGCATCTTTAAAATGATTGTCTCTTCTGCAGGAAGGTCAAAGGTCAGGCTGTTTTAAGTGCAATAGGTCAGCAAAGAGAACAAAATCAATGCCTTGAGCTAGAAAACAGGGTTGTTTATGCCACAGTATTTCCCACTGGAAGAATTGCAAAGGGCACATGACGTTGTTGACTCAATGAGGCTCACCTCTGATGTCTGCCAAAGGCCTTTTCAGACTCTACAAACTGCTGATTCCACAGGGCTTTCATCAGTTTCGCCTGCTGGGGCATTGCCAAGGACGCACCACATGCTCACCATGTTTACTGCCGTCATTGGTGTAAATGTATCTCTGAAGTGCTGTAACACTGAATATGTCTGAAAAGTGGTCTTTAAGTTTCAGCGGCAAACTGGAAAAATGTTCATTCTGACGACCGTTTTAAAGCTAATATTAATGTTTGTGTCAGTGCCAGTAGAGTGTAAAAAAAAAACTGGTGTGAAGATGTTATATCACAGCGAGAACACTTATTAAAAATAAACTCCACTGCCACAGACACACAGTGAGTCAGCTACATGTGTGTGAAACATCATCAAGATTTTGGGAATATTGCCATACTGAACAATCAAAAAAAAATGTGTTAAAAATTAAGTTCGGTCTACATTGAATTGGGGGAAATAGCTTTTCCCTCACAATTAAAGGCATTTTTAATTATCAATCTTAACCATCTGAATTTGCTCAAGTACGTTAATAAGGAAGAGAAGGTGACTTGAATTCCTGAAATCAAAGTGAAGAAAAATTAAGTTGTCAAGTCAATTTCACGAAGTTACCGCCACTTAAATTTAGTTTTAAATTAACTAATGCCAAAAATTTGAGTTCAAATTGCACACAATATTAAGTTGACGCAATTACCAACACTATTAGGTAAATAAATAATGTTTGCAACTTAATGGGTTCATTTAAACTCAGAAATTTAATTTATTTTTAGTTCCCTCAACTTGGATTTTGGTTAGTTTAAGTTCAATTAATGATTTGATGCAATTACCAACATTATTATTACGTCAACCCAATCCTTTAAAAAAATAATGCCCTGGGGTAGACTGATGGAGGTGAGGCTGCGTCATCGGCCCCTCTGACCACCACCAACCACTCGCTCTCACATTGCATTCACCCAGGCTTCCTGGTGTTCCCTCATGGTCTCCCATCCAGGTACTGACCAGGCCCAACCTCGCTTAGCTTCCGAGATCTGACGGGATCAGGCATCCACAAGGCGGTATGGCCATAAATCATAAATCAGGTGATAAACAAAGTAACACAGCTGGTGGGTGTTGCTAAAGTCAAAGAACTGAATAAAACCAAACAAAGGCTAAAACTAAAACTAAATAACAGAACACAACTAAACTCCATAGCCAAACCAAACACGATAGCAACACCACACCAAACAGAAATAACAAACGAGTGACAAGTGCACATAACTAACTAACCCAAAACTGGTGCCTCAAAACACACCCATCACAAAAGGGACGTGAGACACGAATCACCACATACAGTGGCTACAGAACACACAGTAACATTAGCATCCTTTACAAACAGAAACACTAATGCTCTCACTAAAACTAATACAGTTGCTAACAGAGGCCACAAAAGTCTTCACCAAGACACGAACAAATGCCTCTCCACGTGTTAGCAAACTGCCGAACAAGTTACAGTCTAAGTCATACAGTAACACAGACATGAGGCACCAGGGTGAACTAGCCACATGAAATCCCAGCCACTCTGACTGAGAGTTGGGATGTAGGTATTATATTCTTCAGGTGTGAGATGGCTTCAGTGGATTGGCTGGAGGTGGAGGGAACCGAGTGGTGGCCCAATCTGACAGATCCGGAGGCGGGGAGAACAGGTGCTGCAGATCAGGTTCTCAGCTCAACTAATCAGCCGAGATGGCTTTCAGGTGGGGTTCTGGAGCAGTCTCCCAGGCCAGCCACAGCTGGGCTCACACAGGCCATCCAGACAAATGATTCTCAAAAGTCCACCACAGATAAAATACGGCCCACTGACACCAGTGGCCATAACACCCTCCACCAAAATGAAGGAACTGACGACTAAAAAATTATCGAAAATCATATATATATGTTTAACTAAAAACCTCTTTGAGGCTCTTTATATGATATATCTAATTCTTTTCTTTAAATGCTGACATATGTAGCTGTTTAAATGGGCTGATCCCCTTCTTAGGAAGCAAAATACATCAACCAAACACAGAAACACTAGGACTGCGTCCCTGAGGTGCCAGACAACCTTCGCCAAGTATAAAAATATCTCATAATAAACCATACTTGAGAACAAAAAAATACACAACATCAATAAACTATTAAATATTATAAAATCTATTTCATAAGGGTTGAGATGAATTTCCCCCAAAAATATCTTTTGGTTTGATAAAGCTCAAAAGGCAGCATGATTGTTCACTGTGGAAAGATTGTCTTACATTGTCCCATCGTAATTAGTGTGTTTACATGCGCATACACACACACACACACACACACACACACACCACACATATCTTTATGTAGCACCCCATAAAAGTTGATTTTTTTTCCATAATTGTATCCGGCCTCTAAAAGAGATGAGAAGAAGTTATTAATTTTGTTTATTTCAACATAAAACCTGCTAAAACTTCTAATTGGTAGCAAAATGCTAGTGAAAAGACAGCACCAGTCAAACTGTCACTCAGTATCTAGGAAAGTTTGATTCTTCAGATTAATTAGAAAAATGTAAAGTGTTGCTTCTTGATGTGTTACAAAAGATCTAACAAATTTTATATGCATGTGTGTGTGTGTGTGTGTGTGTGTGTGTGTCTTTAGTTAGGTGGTGGGAAGAGGTTCTATAAATTACTTTTGTAAGATTCTTAAGCAGTAATTATAAGCTTGTTTGGCTTGTGGCCCCAGATGATATGACGTCTTGTGAACTGTGTTTTTTCAAGTTTCACATTCCAAGATGTGGAACTAACCAGTATTTTACAAAAAAAAAAAAAGAAGAAAGAAATAAAGAGAGACTATAGTCACATGCAGTATTTTATGCATCAGATTTTTATTTCTTTAACTACTTTTGTGGCCCCTCAGACTTATTCTGGGATCTTCTGGCCTCTATGGAGGGAACTTTATGTTAAATCAACATAATAGTTTCCTATTTTTAAGAATACAAAAGCGAGAGGAATGACATTGGTGACACATTATTATTAGTGCAAAAAAATCTTTTCTTGCATTTAATTGGTGAACAGCCTCTATTGTGTCAAATAACCCAACTTCTTTCATTCCCACCCCCACAAGCCACGTTTCTTCCTCGTGCCCCTCCACACACACACACACACACACACACATTGAAATATGATCGGAGCAGCACTGAGCCATAATCCTGGCTCCGCTCTTTCGGGTCAGGGATGCTCCGCGCAGACAAAGGAAGGAGGTTTCCGTGCTGTGGGTGGTAATTATCATCCTGCCTAAAAGACTCGGAAACAGCAGCTCGAAAACACACTCACTGCCACATCACACACACAGCTCGCTGCGCTACAACATGCATTTAGGAGTTTCGCTGCTGTTCCTTTTCTTGGCGAGGAGTTGCTGGTGCGCCCCGCAGCAGACTTGTCATCCCGGAGACGCTTTCTTGGGTAAGATCTTCCTGTTTAAACAGATACTGTGGCGTAGAAACTCTAAGATACCGCGCATGGCTGACTCTTTTTGGAGATGGAATTGCGATTCAAAGTGAACAAACTAAGTGTTAAGTTTCATATCAGCTGAGCTCGGTAGCTGCGTAACACGGATCCTAATTCAAATATCCATGAATCCTACCCAGTCATTTTAAATCTTCACCTGAAATCTGCTAATTAGAGGTGATTTTTCATTAAATTTTACATATCCCTCCGCAGTTCCATTACTTCATATCTGGATCTGGGTTCTGCAAAACCCTGTTTAATGCAAACTGAAAATCATGCAACAGACAAATTGCCAGCTATTGCTCTTTATTTTTCCAGAACCCCATCAGTCCTGTAGTAATAAGTAGCAAGTACTGTAGTAACAGTAATCACAGTAAACAATAGTTCTTGCTTTTGAAGATGTCGCCCCCTAGCGTTGGATTTGTTTCTCTCTAAAGTTTGTCTTCTTACTCTCACAGGAAGATGCAGCAACAACGTCTATGAAGAGAAACGTATGTAGATCATTAATTACACTCATTTTTGCAATGTGAAATGCGTGCAATAAAAAAGAATAGAGTTTATATTTACAGGTTAAAAAAAAAAGTGAGTGAGTTGAATTTGCAGGCCATAATCTGACCTCCAGGGCTCCAGTTTGAAATACCAACTGCTCCTACAAGATGCGACAGGCCTCAACTCCAGAAACCTCAAGCTCAGTCTGTAGCTGCGAGAGGATTTATGGAGCGTCAAATGTGGCATACTGTCTATGTGTCAGAAGTTTTCCAGCTAGAAGATAGAAAATAGTGTTTCTTGTACTGGTTTCCAACCCAGAGGCAGTGTGAGTGACAGGCTGCAGCTGAGCAAGAGGTCAGTGAAGGCACCACAGGCTCATTCCACATGGAAGCTCTAAAGTATGTAAGGAAGGAAGTCCAAAGCCTATAAAATGTCTCATCAGATCCACATGCGGCGCAGAGATAAGACTTTATTTTAAAGATGTGGCATAGAGGTCTTTGAGCACTACTACTGACCTGAAGTCCCAGACTTCCCCTGGATCCAACCACTGAAATTAAACAATGAATTCTAATTAAGAATAAGAAAATGAAAGCAGAAAGAAATATAAAAGGAGTGAGAAAAAGAGCAAAGCTTTGAAAAAATACAGATTAAAAGAAAGCTTGCTCATAGGGAATCCTTTGATTTGTTCTAGATTAGTCATGTTAATCTCCATAGTTCATAACACTGTAGGGTCTTAGCCTTATAGTTGTATTTTATAAGATTTTTTAGGGTCTGTAACATGTAAATTACTAAGTAACACTCTTCACCTCGATATTTAAACTCGTTCGGTTGATTTATAAAGTCTGAAGTTTCTACTGGAAAACACTTTGGCTCAACAGCTGTCACTAAGTATGCTACTTAATAGGAGTGTCTTGATTTGATTAAATGAATTAGACTCTGTCCTCTTTCCAACTTCTCTCTTCCGTCTCCCATCAGCAAAGTGCACAGAGCTGAACCTGGGCTACTGCAATGATTTGGAATATTCGAGGTGGGTCATCAGAGTGGTGAAATCAGTGCCAATCAAAATCTTTAACCATACACAGCCTCCTTTGTTTTGAGGCTTTCATTCTTATTGTTTAAAACCAATATTATTATTTTTTTAAATTTATGACAAAATACTGTGGGGACTATGTTTAAATCCTGCTATTTAACACCACTTTTCCAGTACCATATTCCCCAACATTCTCGGCCACCGTACTCGCATGGACGCAGAGTCTGGAGCAGAATACCTCCTCCTCAGTGTCATCCACGGCCTGCTCAACGGGGAGTGCTCCCCTGAGATTCGTCTTGTAGGCTGCTCGGTTCTCGCTTCACCTTGCAGGGATGACAAGATGATCAGACCGTGTCGCAGCACATGTGAGGCACTGAGGAAGGACTGCGTTCATGCCTTCGAGGCCATCCAAATGGCCTGGCCCTACTTCCTGGACTGTGACCGCTTCTTCGCCAGCGACCAAGAGGGCTGCTTCGACCCGCTGGCAGGGCTGAAAGGTAAAGGTCACACTGTTGTGCTGTTTCTTTTTGTACCAATGCAAACCAGGTTAACGTTGCACTCTTCTGTCCTTCCCTAAATCCTTGGTGTCCCTCCTTCAGCCAGACAGGAGCTAGCCATGTCCAATCTTTCTCCTGAGGAGCCCAGCACCATCATCCAGTTCACCTACACCTCTAACGCCCAGATGTACAGTTTACTGAAGAGAACAGCAGCCAAGTGCTCCCATATCTCTCATGTGTACAGCATCGGACGCAGCACTGAGGGCAGAGATCTGCTGGTGATTGAGTTCACCAACAACCCCGGACAACATGAGCTACGTGAGTAAGAAAGTAAATAATAATAGTGTTAGAATGTGGTATTTGTTGCCTCGTGCTTACATCTTATGTTATACTTTTTTAAATTTTCACCTTTTTCATCGTCATTTCTCTGTTTACCTGCAATGCACTAATACCCATTTAGCCCATAAATTTGCATTACCTGAGTTTTTGGCCGCTTGCAGGTGGTAAAAAACAGCACAATATTGATATATTATCACTTTATAATGTGACTTTTGCAAAATTCTATAATAGTTGCTTATTTACACATCCAGCTAATGCTCCATAAAGTTCACTAGCTTATTGTTTTTTTCTTTGGCAGGTAGTATACAAAGCTGTTATCAGAATTTTGGAAACAACACTAAAGACAGCAGAAAGACTGAACCAAAGCAGTGTGGTGAAATATATTATAAACCTCCACAGAGCTGTGGGTTTGCCACTAATAAAATATCTTGGTTTGAATTGATTTAGTTATGATTCAGTGTTAGATAATGGTCTTGGGGGAAACATACTACCAACCTAAACCACTATCACTTATAGTAATTGTAAAGGCTCCCTCTGGTGACAATCAAGGTTTTTACCTTGTTTACATGTCCTCATATTTTGCTAGAAGACACATCATGAGCAAAAATAAGCAGTCAGCTCCACTGCTGAGAATTTCAACCTTGAAACTGCACTGTACCCATGACAGTCTGGAAAACTGTGTTTGAGCAGAGTCATAGGTGAGCTGGTGTGCTCGAACTGCAGCAAATGTGGAGACACTGGTAGAGGGAGAGGCAGAGACTTCATAGTTTTGTTTTTTCTAGAAGAAACGACAGTATAGAGTTACATCAAAGTCATTTTAGGGCAGAAAAGAATGATTTTTATGGAAAAAAAACATCTAAATATGTAACTTTTATACACAGAGATGTGCCTCTAGAGTGAAATCAATGACTGGAGAGAGACTTTAAATGATTCTGGAAGTGCAGGAGGCAGATCAGCAAAGGATCTCAAAAAACATCACATGCAAGCTGCAGATGTTAGCATTCATAGTACCCGAGAAATACGCACAATACACAAGACAGCGGAAGGACCCACACATCAAATGGAAAAATTCAGTACTAATAATATTGCTCTTGTGAGTTTAAGGATGGAATAATCAATAGTCTTCTATGAACAGAGGAACTAATGATTTGTCTACCGCAAAGTAACAAACCCCCAACTTTATTGTTTTGGTTCAGCCCAAAACAAATGCCCTTCTGTTTAACTTTGAGGCAATGCAATTATTGTAAGGTAATTGAATTTTGAATGATTTGACATTTAAGTCACGTTGCACAGGGGTGTACTCACTTCTGTTGTATGCTAAATTAATTGCTGTTTGTTTTAGAAGATTTGCTATGACAGTTGTGCCACAAGCCAGAAAATATGACTTAGTTACAGTTTTTCTCAGTCACTTTGGTGCATTTCTCTAATCAGAATTAAAACTCTCATAACTATTAGTTCAGCCTCAACAACATTTAGTCATTTGTGCACATCATAGTAGCAGTTTCACACACAGGAACGTCTGGATGAATGATTTACAGTACTGTTTGTGTTGTATGTTCAGTTCCACTATGTACTGCAATATTGTTTACAGTTGTGCACAGCTCTACCCAAAGGGTGTTTCTAATGTTTGTTGTAAATAAGTGTGTATTTTTGTTTTGCACAATGCTGTGAACAAATTAGAATTGCAAAGAGCATCTGCAGTAAAAATGTGAAATATGCGTGTTCAGTGTCTTGTACTCAGTTACCTCAGTAAACACAGTAATGTGTAACTTTACTGTAGTTTTCAAATGGCTGTGCAAATAGTGTATAGTGCTGTCTTGGGCATTTTCAGGTAGAGTCACCAAGATGTGACTTTTTTGCATTTGAAAACACTTCCAGAGTAAACTGTCTTGATGAAAACATGACAAAGCCATTTGACTCTTGTTCATAAACAGTGGTGTCAGGACTTTTCATCTTGATGACACTGACACTTTCATTGACATGAATACTTGCTTTTGAGGAATGAACTATCCATTTTGAGCAAGTGCCACGCTTTTTTGCAGGTTATCAACTGGGTTTTACAGTTTGTACTAATTGTTTTGAGAAATGCACTAACTGCTGTGCAAATGTTAATAGTGATGTGAGAAATGAACCAAAGTCACAGAGAAGAACTGTAAACATCGAGCATTTGTGTGATGTGTTTTAGTGTGATTTGTCTGGTTTGTATCTGCATTTAGCAAAAAAAAATATTTGTTTGGATTGGTTGACTCCACATCTCATGGTTTGCCAATGTTCAGTGCATTTATGTGAGCCCAACTCATCACATGCTACTGTTTTTTTCTGGCAAAACTGAGGCTAGACAAGATCCCCTAATTAGAGGAATTCTTTCTCCTGGATGTCTGAAATAGATACTCAGACAACCTCATGCCAGAAGTGAAAGTTCACGAAAACACATGTGAAAAAGAGAATCAAATCTATCCCTCTATCTTGCTGTCACATCACTCTAATCAGCCTTATTTCCAGCTGTTTTTAGTTAAAAAATCCTGGTTGTGCACTGCTTGCCCAACACCTAGTGCAGACAGAATTAATGCTAATGAACATAGTCGCAGTTGACAAGCCATATAAATCCCTCAAGAGGCACTAAAATAGGGTAAAAAAAAACAGTGTATATTGAACTTAATGAAACCTAATATTGATCCATGTCTGCTGGATGTGTAAATTTGTAACTTCCGCTGCCCCAAAGTGGCCAAGAAATTAGAGGATGCAGCTTTAATCATGTTTGCTTCATTCCATGAACTGTAGTGGAGCCAGAGATCAAGCTGGTGGGCAACATGCACGGCAATGAGGTGCTGGGCCGCCAGCTGCTCCTCTATCTGGCCCAGTACCTGTGTTCAGAGTACGTTCTGGGAAACCAAAGAATTCAGACCATCATCAACACAACTCGCATCCACCTTCTGGCCTCCATGAACCCCGATGGCTATGAGTTAGCCGCCGCAGAGGTAGAGGATAGCAATGACCCGGAGCTCGCCAACCACGAAGTAAATATTGTTAACAGAGGAAAAGACAAATCTGCCATTATCCGCTCTCATTTGATCGTCTGGTTAGTTTGAGGTGTGGAGGTGGAAGAATGAGGTTCTCCTGCTAGTGATGAGGATTTTTACATTGCGATGAAATAGAACACCATGGAGCGACATTGTGACAATGCTGCAGTTGAGATTTCTGAGAAAAGAGAACACTCAAGGCTTCCACCTCCTACCTGTTGCTCTGTCTGTCTATCTGTCTACATAGTCTTTCTAGTCCTGATCTTCCCACTGCCAGACCAGTCATCAACAAGTCAGATCTCAGCATAACTAGAAATGCATTGAAAAGAATGTAACAAAGATGAGCATTTCTAATTAGGGCCTGAGCACCTACGGTGCGTAGGACCCTATTGGAATGCTGCTCGTTATTTTTCTTTTTCTTCTCCTGGAAGAATCGTATTTTTGAGGGCCTAAATGTGCTCAAAAACTCATGAAAATTTGCACACACATCAGAAGTGGCAAAAAATTGTATATTTCATGGGAGTTGCACGTGTGTGGGAAAATGGCTCTATAGCGCCACCTTGAAAATTGGGCTCCAGTTAGACTTTGAGTCCTGACTGCAACTTTGGACTGAATATCTGGTAGTGGGAAAACTGCATGTTCTCTGCATGTTTTTACTTCAGTTTATTAGCTTTCATAATATTTGTAGAAGTCTTTTAGCTGTGGTTATCCTACTGTGCTTTGTACAGGGGGATTTTTCAAACTAAATCCTGTGCCAAACCTGAGACAGCGAAACTTCTACATTGGCATGTCTTGAGCATTACCCACAACCTTTGGTAGAAATGTTGTGTATAGTTATGAATGACTTGTCATTGAACATCTACCAAACTCTGCATGGATATTATGCTGTGGATTGATCACATGCATGCTCAAATTTATGGATCAGTCATTTGACACAGGACGGCTTTATGTATGGGAAAGCTTGCATTATGAGATCCATAATGTAAACTGTGATGATTGACTTGACCATGTATGTAATGTGCGGTTTTAAGTGTATTGTTTCTTCACGTAATGAAGTATTACACATGTACTGATCTAAATGACTCATACTGCATACAGTACATGGATGGAAAATTAACAAAAGTGTCCAGTATACTGCACATTTTATTAATATGATCAAATGTAAAAAAAATGTTCTGCATATTCATATGCAGTATTTTGCATGTGTTATAGTAAATTTTTAGTTATAAAGGAAAAAAAATTAAAACCTCAAACTGTCATATGTCTACTGTATATGGCAACATATACATACATGCTTATAATATGACAGTATAAAATCCAACAATCCCTTTTTAATTGTTTGGATGGAAACTTCCTGAACTGAATATCTTCTTCTCACCTCTAATTTAAAAAAAAAAATGGTTTCAGCTACCATTTGCTATTTTTTCTCATGACGGATATATGGTCTTGTCTATGTGTTAACAATAGATTTAACAAAAGTAGCCTAACATGTTCCTTCTTGAATTACTGACTAATATTCGTATAATTTGCTTAGTAGTTTCCTCATATGATCACTGCTCCTACTAATGCCTACATACCATCATCATCATCATCATTATTGTTATTGTCAGTCTGAACAGTTTCACGTGTTTTAATGCTTCTAGTTGTTTGAACACAAATGTTGCAGGGTCACTTGTTGAATGGTTGGACAAATGGTCGGGGTAACGCACAGAATATTGACCTGAACCGCAACTTTCCGGACCTTACCTCCGTGTTCTACCGGAACCGGCGCAGCAGGCACTATCGCATTGACCACATCCCAATACCTGATGCCTACTGGTTTGGGAAGGTAGGAAGATGTTAGCTGTTAGTTATTTTGACTAACATTTATGGAGACTTATATTTAAGCCCCAATTATTGACACTCATGCCAAATTTTCATTTATCCTTAATTTTTGTGGGTTTCTTCTGGCTGGAAATTACGAAAAACAAGTGACAAAAGGCAGCAACAGTTCTTGTAATTGCTAACAGGCTTGTTGCATGTCTTTACTAGGATTTTGTTCCACTGCTCTTTTGTGACAATCTCCAGATCTATGGCTTCTTTGCTGTCACTGTGGTCTTCAGTTTCTTCCACCAATTCTTGAAAGGATTCATGTCCAGCTCCAACAAGTTGATTTTGCTTTCTAATAGGCATTTCTTAACCGCTTTGGCTGTATGTTTTGGATCATTGTCTTGTCAAGGCAGAATTTTTCTGCAATCTGTTCTCCAGAATCTTAAACTTGTCGTCTCCTCTGCTGCTTACTTTGGCAAAGGTGCCTGGTTCATTGGCTGAAAAGCACCACCAAAGCATTACATTCCTACCGCTACTCTTGGGGTTGAATGCTTCTTCTTTCTCTAAACCAAAGCCCCATCTCTGTGTCCAAACAACTCCATTTTTGTCTTATCAAACCTAGACTTGATGACCAAAAGTTTTCTTCATTTGCAAGGGTTAGGAAAGCTTTTGTGAGACTGAAGGTGCAGTTGTCCTTGGTTAGCATCCATGGACACCAGGATTGTTCAGCATCTGCTGGAGAGTCTGATTGAGATATTGGTACCAGAGCTGGTCAGATTCATCAGGACGATGTTGATGGTGTTCCTTGGACTCTTCTTAGTCTCTTGCACTACCATTCTCACCAGTGCGGAAGTCACATTTGGCTTTCTACTGAGCCCTTTGAACTTTTTCACAGTACTGAACTCAGTGTACTTTTAAATTATGTTTTGAACTGTGGCCACTTGCACTTGGAAACACCTTGCTATGACTTTATACCCTTATTCCATCTTCTGAAGAGCCAGAATTTGCAGTTCTCTATCTCTCAGTAATGGACCTGAATAGCAAGCTCACTAAGCTCTTTGATTTCAGCAATTTAGTAGTAACTGATTAGAGTGCTACTGCATTAGCTGCTCCTAATCTATAGTGTATCTGAAGGTCCCAGAACAAGAGAGAAATTACCAGAATGGTTTGTAATGGTGTAGAAGCTTGCATTTTCTCAAAAATGTGCGGAAATTTTAAAAAGGGAATTAAAAAAAACATTAAAAAAAGCCATTAAACATAGTTGGTATTTGCAGTTTGTCACTTGTTTATGTCATTTTGAGCCAGGAAAAAAAATATTGGTAAAATAAAAGTTTGCAATAAATCCAAATTTGGATTTAAACTTACCTATGTGTGCAGTAGATATTGCAGTCTTTTCCCCAAAACAATCCAGTGTTATCTTTTAACCTGTAGGTGGCACCAGAGACCTATGCAGTGATGAAGTGGATCAGGTCGCTGCCTTTCGTTCAGTCTGCCAGCCTCCACGGAGGAGAGCTGGTGGTCTCTTATCCCTTCGACTTCTCCAGACATCCACATGAGGAGAGGATGTTCTCTCCCACTCCAGATGAACAGGTATGGAAGGAGGATTTATGCATAAGCATGCACTCTGTGTATTATCCTCCTTGACCAATACTCTTCCACTGCTCAGGTCTTAAAGCAGCTGGCTCGTACCTATGCTGACGCCCATGCCACCATGTCCAACAATGACACAGAGAGGTGTGGAGCCTCCTTTTATCGAACCAGGGGCATCATTAATGGGGCTCTGTGGTACAGTTTTGCTGGTGGTGAGGCTCTTTTAAAATCGCAAATAGAACCATTTATACAACTTTTTTCTGCTCTTCACAATCCCTATACATACATCTCTCCTTTGCAGGCATGTCAGATTTCAATTACCTGCACACTAACTGTCTGGAGATCACAGTGGAGCTCGGCTGCGACAAATTCCCGTCAGAGGCTGAGCTTTACCCAGAATGGAAGAGGAATAAGGAAGCTCTGCTCAGTTTTCTAGAGTCTGTAAGTGAAGAATGGCAATTCTGTGTTTAAATGAAAACGTCATAAATTTTAATGAAAATTTACAAAAGGGCAGAAAAGACAAAAAAATAAATAAAAATTGTCTCTTTTTTCTGAACAGGTCCACCGAGGATTAAAAGGAGTAGTTAAGGATGTCGATGGAAATGGTATTAAAGGTGCTACTATTTCCGTCAAGGGGATCAGGAAAGATGTCACCACAGGTAATTACAGAGATGGGTGACAAATAAAAGGAAAAACCTGAAGCCTTAAATCCTACAGTGACTGGATCTGTTGGTTCTATTATGCTTTGGGGGGCATTTTGCTGCCATTGGTTTGCATCTACCTGTCCTTTTTGAGGGAAGGGTCAATGCAAATCAGTAAAACCTGGTTCTGAATGATCTTTTCCCTATCATGAAATCATGAAATATTTTCATCTTGATGGGAGTGGTCCCCCATCCATAGAGCACAAAGGGTCAATGAACGGTTAGGTGAATATGGTATAGCTTTCACTGTCACCAGATTTCAACCCAACTGAACATCTATGGGAGGTTTTGGTTAGATGGTTAGATGTAAGATTCTGCTCTGTACCACCATCATCAAAACGCCAAATAAGGGAATATCTTTGGGAAGAATGTTCCTCCATCTCTCCAGTAGAGTTCAGAACTTGAAGAATCAATGCTGAGGCGCATTAAAGTTGCTGTGGTGGCACGTAGTAGCCCAGTTTTCCTCTAATTTGTCCCCTGTCTAAAGTAATACATGGGTACATTTATTGTAATGGACAGATGGATAGACAACAATACTGAAAGAAAAACTAGAGCTGCAACATCAGTCAAATTTTGAAATAGTCTGGCATCAAAAAATATAATCGCTTGCATCATTTTTCAAGCAAGAAACAACAAAATATTATGTGATTCCAGCTTCTTCAGTTCAGGATTTGCTGTTCCTTTTTAGAATTTTAGAAAAAATTTAACAGTTTGAGGGTTTGTGAAGAAGTCACAGTGGATTCTGGGGAATGGTGATAGACATTTGTCACAATGTTTGGGTATAAGATAGATAGATAGATAGATAGATAGATAGATAGATAGATAGATAGATAGATAGATAGATAGATAGATAGATAGATAGGTAGCATAAAGTAGAAAACAAAAAACAAGGTAGTAAACAATTTTTCCGCTAGCTTATGTTTTGCTTTTTCCCCATACCCTCAGCTGAAGATGGAGACTACTGGCGACTGCTGAACCCCGGCACTCACATTCTGACAGCCACAGCCAAAGGCTACTCCAGGGTCAGCAAGAGGGTTCATCTGCCTCACAACATGAACAAACCCGGACGTGTCGACTTTGTCTTGGAGAAGGTTTGACTCTTCGTTAACCTACAGTGCATGTTTTTAGGTCTCACTTCCTACTCATTCATCACTTCTGCACTCCGTTTTCACCCGATTCTTGCATCCAGGTTCCCGTGGAGCCCGATATTGATGACCACCTCTTCCCCACAGTCGACTCATGGGATCGATTTGACCCCTACAACCAGTTCGAGCGGTACAGCGAGCCAGATGTGGTAGAGAGAGGGGTAGAGCGGCAGGAAAAACCATGGTGGTGGAACTACTTCTCTCAGTCTGGCATCTCACCTCCACACTGGCTGCTGAGAAATGTCTAGACACATTTAGGGGGGAAATAAAGATTCCGACGTACCACTATACAGGGAGACTGGTGATGGACAACTCCACATCCAGTCCCACTGGTGCTCTCAGAGGCATCTATGTAGCAAGAACTGTGACACTGAAATCTTTAGTAACCAAATGCATTTCAGTGCTTCCTGAAAGGAAGAAAATGCTTTTTCCAAACAGGAGAACAATTTTATTTCCAGTCTGTGAGCCAGGTTTTGGGCTACTGTTGTTTTTACTGCTGCGTTTAACTTGTTTGAAGTAAACATTGGATCACTGGGTAATAAATGAAATACGGATTCCACAGTGATTACATTGTGACCATAGATTTCGCATGTGACGGCAGCTGCATAAAACATCTTTGAGCAAATCGGTGCAGCGGTTTGGTACTATTTTTATGATCACATTCCACAAGTAAATTTTCTTGTAAGATTTATCCACATTTCTTGCATTATATATGGCAACTGTTAAAACCTTTAGGACCGGTAACATCACCACATTTAAGCTTGGATTAGCAGTAATACTGTGCCTATCTGTGTACAGTAGAAATTCTTGCTTTGTTTGTTTTTCACAAGCATAAAAAATAAATATTAAAAAATGCTCGACCTTTTTTCTTTGCTTTCAAAAATGTTTTGTTTAACACTGCTTGAGCGATATGTGTGAGTCTGAGTGTCTATGAGTTTCTACTTCCGTATAGTCACTTTCAGAAACACTTGTAGTCTCTGGTCAACAGAGGGCGCCACAGAACAAGTAATGAAAACTTCATTAAAGTCAGATGTGAGCGGTGTAATTAGTGCTAGGTGGCAAAGGCTGTTTGTGTTCTTTATTTATTAATTCATGAAATTAATTACAAAAGAACCCAGTAATTTATTTATGTCTTTTTAAACACACCATTAAGGAGAATCTGTTTCAGTTACTTTTTAATATCTTGATTTTTCACTCTGTGCTGTCAAGTGAAAGCTCAGTGTAGTTCAGGGAAGATTATTTGCCAGTTTTCAGTCATTTTTATTCCTACAGTTTCTAAGTTATCTTGCGGAAGAATACAAACATATAGAGCCGATGTCCGGCCGGGCGCTTGCCGTATGTATACCTGCGCTTTCACCTGTTGACAGGTGCGTATGTTAGGTTGTCATTGTTACCTTTGGATAACCCAGTTGTTTTGCAGTCAAATTCTGCAGACATTAAGCTTTAATGCAGGTAATTCAATACGTTTAAATCTGATCTTTCTAAAGAGAGAATAAGCTCTCACATTTGGCTGAATTTAGTTAGTTTTTTGTGGATAAAAAAACGACAACACGTCATGCTAGTTTTCTGCTCGGCACGTGACTTCCCCGCATGTGCTAACCCTCAGGTAAGCTACTGTGTCACTGAAATCTTAAAAAGGTGATTTCACAGTTCAGCAAAATTTAGAGGGATAGTTTAATTCTCTCCTTTAACAGGTAATGATATTTTCCTGTCAAAATAAATTTAAAATGTAAAACGGTCACCTTAGTGTCTGTTTGACCAGCATGAAAACCAGCAGAGCAAATTGATTTGGTGCTGAAGGCAGAAACTGGCCATGAAATGCGCAAGAAAAAGGCGTTTCATGGACACGCATCGACTAATCAAATGCAGTATTTAGTAGTTATGTAGGACTATATACCTCCTAGTCAACCTATTTTCTACATGTTAGGATATAAAATATGTTCCCCTCCACTAATAGTTGTCAGCTGTTACATTAATTGCTAGCCATTCTAATTTTTGCTTTTGAAAAAGTCCAAATTTTCCAATTCCATCTTTATAAACTTAAATGTTTTCTAATTTCTCTATTCCTTGACTTTATTGACTATTTTTTCAGCTTAGAATAACATTTTGTCACAATATTAAAGTCTGAGGGTTTGTTTCTTTTACCAACATGAGAAAGATGTTTATACACTGCAGCACATCTCACTTAAGTACTCTGACAACACCACTGGTATTAAGGGTTAAGTGATGACCTTGATTCTTTACTAGGTGAGATAACACAAGACACTCAAAAGCTATTTATTGGGTCATTTTCTGACATTTTATACATCAAACAAGTAATTGACAGTTTAAACAACAGGTAAAGTAATTGCTCATTGCAGCTGTAATTGTAATAATATGAAAATGTATCAATTAGTCAGTCAGTGTGCAAAATAGCTTGGGCTAGTGTGTAACATCTCAATGGAATGCTATTGTCATTAATTTTATTAGTCGCATCTTGTTGTTCTGACAGAAAAGTTTGCACTTTTACATGCATTTTTGTAGCAATCAATTAAGAGTTGGTTGTAATGTTGCTGCAAAACTTGACACACTTTTCAGTCAGTACTGAACAAAAGTGTTGTTCTGTGTATGAACATTTTGGTTTGTGCAGAGTAGTGACAGCTACACAAACGCAGTGGATCGCAATTATTGTGAAGATAGTTTTTTTGTTTCTCTGTGAAATTGTTGCGCTCTCTGTATTGTCCAGGGTAACTGGAATACAATTCAGGAAAAGAACATTGTTTGTTGGAGTGGCAACAGGAAATCTCATTGAACTGTACGCTTGCGTGCTTGGATACCATTAAATAAATGGGAAAAAATATTTTGTTTGCAAATTTAGTTGAACTGACCCTTTAAAGCCCTTTACTAGCAATACTTTACCAGATAAAATTACAATACCATTCTGATTTAAATGACTACCCTTGGGAATTTATAAGGTCTAACTCTCACTGCTGATACACATAATAAATATATGGCAAATGCTCATGCTTATATAACCGTGACTCCAAACAGCGTAGTAATAACAGCAGACATAAAACTAATCCACACTGGCACTATTTTGTAGTGTGTTTATTTAACTATCCAGCGTAATCTGTCTGCACCACCTGCATCCCCCAGCTTACCCAATTGTCACAGCTGGAGCACGAGCTGCACAGCAGTCTATCAATAATATCTGCTGGGCACAGGGTTGCGTGCAACCTCTCCTAACCTCCCAGTCCATCTGTAATCTGTTTCTAAAGCACACTGACCTGTACTTGAACTAATGTATGCATGTGTATTAAGCCACAGCTCGATTCATATCCGTAATCTATCCCATAATTGGCCACACTAGAAGAAGGGGGGCTGTATTGTATGTATAGACAGTCTATATTATTCATTTCATGCAGTTTAAAAGGAAGCTAAAGTAGTTATTGACCTTGCAGACCGGTCACATCTCCTCAGAGCAGCTTTTATGATGATGAGCTTAATGCAAGTCAGCAGAAGGCGGTGAAACACTCATTATTAGACCATATATTTGTGAGCTAAAGTCAGTCCCACACAAAAGATGTGGGCCACGGTAATAATATTTCATTAGTGTTAAAAAAAGATCTTGTATTGGAGTCATAATGTTCCTAACATGTGCCATATTGCTGACTGTAAAGCATAGATGTTACACATTTAAAGGTTAACTGCACTAACACTGCACTAAAGCTGCACATTAAGAGGAGCCAGACCAGGCTCATTAGAACATGCCTTAGCTTATTGTAAATACATTATTTCTGTATATGTTGGCTGTTAAGTGGCAATCGATGGCAGACAGGAAAATGAAAGTAGGTCTGAGGTGATTTGGAAACAGTGCCCCCATTGCATAGTTTGTCCACCAGAGAGCAATGACAGTTGATTTTTAAGCTATGAAATGTGTAAAAATGAAATGAAAAATAAAGTTTATGTAATCTGTATTAAGAAGAAATGTAACTCATCAAATACTGATATTATTGTGTTTGGCCTTAAAATTAACGGAAAAAAGATTAAATAATAAAAAATTTAGTCAGACTAAAATGCTAATGCTTTCTTATTTACAAGTCAACAATACATTTTTGGCAAGTCAATTACATTTTGGCATTTGTGTAAGTGTGGATTATGTTTTGGGACACTCTGAAAGCGTTACTTGGGGTATTTTTCATTCAGACCCCAAGGTTTTGGAAATCTATAATAGAAGTGTTAGAGAGTTAAAGTGTCTGTTTTTTTTTTTACTTGGAAAAAGTTATGCTGAATCTAACAAATTTGAATGAACTCTTTCGTAGGGATTAAAGTCTGGATGCAGCAGATACCAGCGGAGCCTACAGTTATGGATACTTGTGTTATCTGTTCACCTTACAAACTCCAGAACAAACATGGTATTGTAAGCACGCAACACACTCTCCGTTACATCTAACAATAATTGCTATATTTTTTAGAGAATTTTGCCAGAGGTGCACTGTGTAAAACAGCTTTTTCTTGTAATTGTCTGTAGCTCAGTTGGTGACAATAGCTAAAAGTCCTTGGAAGGTTATTTTATAAACTTGCTACCAAAATTTCAATAGTTTTGGATGTTTTCCATCCATCCATTATCTGTACACCGCTTAATCCTCTGTAGGGTCGCAGGGGGACTGGAGCCTATCCCAGTCGATTCAGGGCGAAGGCAGGGGACACCCTGGACAGGTCGCCAGCCTATCACAGGGCTACATATAGAGACTAACGAGAACACTATCATTCACACCTACGGACAGTTTAGAATAATCAATTAACCTCAGCATGTTTTTGGACTGTGGGAGGAAGCCGGAGTACCCGGTGAGAACCTACACATGCACAGGGAGAACATGCAAACTCCACACAGAAAGATCTCAGGCGTCCTAACCGGGACGCGAACCAGGGATTTTCTAGCTGTGAGGTGACGCTGCTAACCACCAAGCCACTGTGCAGCCCTGGATGTTTTCCTTGAGAGATAATTTCTTGAAAGGGCTTTAATAAGGAATTGCTTAAGTGGTAAATGTAATGTCACATACTGTCAATAACCAATCAAGATTGAGCAAAATTTAAATCAAATGGGTTTTTGCTGATGTCACCAGATCAGTATCAACCAAATTTGACCAAATCACACCAACACTAATCTAATAAGGCAGGTTAAGTGAACTTTAAAGTGGTAAATGATAACAAACTGTCTTTTTTGTGCCTTTTGAAAATGATGATTGAAATTCATTATTCACTGTTTCTAAGAGAAACAGAGAATAATGAGGAGTAAGAAATCACTTGAACTTTTGGCCAAATCAAAGTGAAACTGATGTTAATGATTGATTATACGCTCATAAATACCAAAACACTAATCAATTTTCTAATCTGTGTTCTCTTAGTTGCTGTAGAAACAAGTTTATCATAGTGGCTGCAACTTTTGCACATTTCTTTTTTTTTAGTGTGGGCTTGGTGGAATTTCCTCTGTGGTCTTTTCTCAGACTTGGACTACTGACTTTGCCACTGCTAATGTTATTTTAAAAGTCCTCTATTTCCTCCACTGAATTAATTTGGATGACAAGATTCACTCAGATATCAAAAACACATTTTAAATTGATCCAGCATAGCTCTCACTGAGAAACAATTTATTTTTTATTTGGTAATATGTGTGCTTGCACACTTAATTATAGTTCCAAGATCTCAAGTAAAGCCTGACTATTGCTGTCTTTACCAATTAATTTAAAATTGCAATCCAGCATGTATGTCATATTGTTGAATTTCTATTCAGTCGACACCTTCTAGTCAGACAGAGTCTAGAGTTCTCAGTGTCCATGGTGCATCTTTAAAGCTTGTTATAGCACAACAGGTACACATATTACCTTGTGTTGTTTGTATGGTTTCTGTATATTTTATTCACATATATATATGAACTTTGATACCAAAGTCCAAAGATTCAAGTCTCACCACTCAAGAGCCTTTTTGGTGACATCTGCTGACAGTTATTTTAAGGCTAGTCTGACTTATTGGAATTGTCAACCTGTCCAGGATATATTCAGCCTTCGCCCCAAGTCAGCTGGGATAGGCTCCAGCACCCCCCGTGACCCTACAGAGGATAAAGTGGAGTATAAAAACCAGATAGATGGATGACTTACTGAATGTAGATTGTGGGTATAAGCCTGCTATTAGCTGCACATTTCACTTTGTCCTCCTGTTCAGTTTTCTGTGTTTGATTATTTTCAAAATCGGCAAAGACTTTGGGTCTAGCAACCTACCACACTGAAAATTCCATTTTAGTGACAGTGCTCACCTCCTGGCGTGCCAATTTTTCACCACAACAGACACCATTGTTGTATCATTGACTGTGCTCTTCCCACTTTGAATGGTTACAGTAATGCAAACAAGCCAGAGCATTCCCCCCTCCTGTAGCAGAATGATAATGAGGTGAAGCCAGACCATTCTGTGCTGCCAGTGGTCTGGCTGTGCAACGTTAATTTCAGGCTAGCAAGACCAGACCCCTATCTAAATGAATGAATGACAAGTCAATGGCACACAAAAATTAAATATACAGAATCACCAGTCAAATCTGATTTAAAATTTTGAAAAAGTTTGTTGACTTTGCCCCGAAATGAGGTTTAAAAAGTATTTTTCCATGCAGGTTGAACTTCGGTGATGCATGCACACAGTTCAGGAACGCTGCGCTTCTGTTAGCGCAACAATGCAATTGACTGGATGTTTCCTGATTCAGCTGTTACAAAGCAGGCGATTGGCATTTTGGAGGGAGGGGCAGGACGTGTGTGATAAATTGCAATCTTTGGCATTACAAAATTCCCCCTTCCATTTCTTTTTATGATTCTTTAAGTGGCGACCCTCTTCCTTCTCTGGTAATACGACCCTTTGTAAACTGTGAGCTGTGCAAGATTACTATTATTAGCATAGATGGCAAAAAACAAGTTTATCACAGTGGCTGCTTGTGTGTGGACATTAGTATAAATGTTGTTTTTGGTTTAAGTATGTTCACACTCAGGTCTACTGGGTGGAATATAACAGTTTTTATTGTGGTCATGGTGATTTCAGAAGTCATCTATGGCCGTAGATCACCAGTGTCTGACTGAAAATGTTAATGCGCTGTTATCTTTAGACAACATTTTTTTTGAAAAATGCTTTTAGGACAGACTGTAGCAGCAGAACAACAGTGGATAACCCTAACCTTGCAAGCAGCTTATTTTTCCAAGAGCAGCCATTGTTTGTGAGTCGACTCTTGACTGTAGCCTTTATTTATTTCATGAGGTGTCCTGAATAAGTATAATTCGATTTTTTGTATGTCTTTTCATAAAATTTAGCAACATCTCCTTTTCGAGGTGTATTTATTTGCTTTATCAGTGAACTCTGCTAATATTGTAGTCCGAATAAAGTAAACAGTTATGTCACATTTGTAGGTTTTCTTTTTAGAAAGGCCATTTTGCATCATACTATAATTATCTTTTTCCAAGGCAGTGTGTTCCCAGATGTCTCCTCCTTATGTTCCTGGAGTGAGTTTCCATCTGGCAGACTTCCACCAAGGTCTCTGCCTCTCTCTTTTTCCCTGGCTTCCCCAGTGCACCATGTAGTCACTTTCAATCTGACTGCATCAGTTTCTCTAACATAACACTTTTTAACACTCCGCATATATAATGCAAATGCCAAACCACTTTACTCTGAACTTCCTCTATCCTTCTCTTTTGCTCTCCCTCCTTTCTCCCTCTGTTCGTCTCTGCATCGGTCTGTCTTTCATTCCTGTAGCTATCTAGCTGCTATGCCCCAGGAGTAGAGGCCTGCTCAATGTGGCAGAGATGATTTGTTTGCTTTGCAATTATTTTCCGTCAGTGGAGACAAATGGATTCATACTGCATAGAAAAACCCACACAGACAGGGCTGAAGCGATGAATGCAGTGGATCAGACTAATACCCAAAGATAAAGATAGAGATGAGGAACTTAGAGCACCTATGATTAAGAATGGAAAGCTTTATGAATGTGTCTATACACAAGAAAATCACAGTACTGAAAAGTTGTGCTGCGCCTAGAAAGACATAGGTGTAACTTTGATGAACAAGTTAATGTTTTAGAGTTCCAGCCTGTATCTATATGCTACAGGCTCAAGTGTGGTATTTTGTTAATTAAATTAACTTTTTTTTGTGGTAATCCCACAGTGCAGTGTTGCAGCTGTAAGTTAGCAGCACTGATTTAGGTGGAATCGCATTGTGTAGTAAAAAGCAGTAAAAAAAAATTACTACTAATTTGCAATAGCAAGTATGTTTTGAAAGAGAAGCGAAATCAGCATGTTGAACACAAACTAGAGCTAGATTGTTTTTTAAATTTAATTTTAGTTATTGCCAGTGTGTGAGGTGTCTCCTTCATGAACCTAAGGTGTGCAAACTTTACGGGCAAAAAATAACTATTTTGAGTTATAATGTCCTCCTCTGAACTGAAACATGATTATTTATACTATACAATCTGTGCATCTGCTGCAGTTTTTGGGACAGTTGTGACTTCAGATGCAAGGTTGACTCTGGTTATTTCATAGTAATCTGACATGTACCAGAGAGACTACACGCTGCACACTGATCTGCGCTCTTGGTTTGCTAATGCTAGCTAGGCATCTGTCTGCACATATCAGGCTCATGGAGCAGAAGATTTAGTGTGTGGACTTTGCTAGTTGCTGAAAGCTGTGATGTTTCAATCATGTTTTAGTCCGCCCACATTTTGCAAGAAAAACAACTGATTAAAATCACGAGCTCTAAAGGAATGCATCTGCCAAATCACACAATGTTAAGACTAGCTGTAAAAGGTTAGCTGTCAATGATTTTTGTTTGTTCAGTATCCATTTGGGCCAATGAAAGCACAGTTAACATTTTTATGGGTATATTTATGCCCTTTACATGCTATATGGTCAAAATCAAATGTGGCTTTAATTACCTCGAATGACACGCTTTGGCTGATGTGAGTCCTATTTGTTTTTTACGCGTCTCATCCAAGTTCAAAATGAAAACTTGGATGCTGACGTGCGCGCTGTTTACAGTTTTCGGGTTTTTTTTAGGAAACTGGTAATTATGGTAACTCCAGTATGACATGACCGTGACACTAGGTATCTCAAAACACTTGGTAAAGGTTAGGAAAAGTCTGTGGTCCTGGTTATGCACTCAAATTTTCACTGGGAACGTGAAGAATAACAGCGTATCTGTTTACTTCTTTTAAGGTTATTTACACAAAACTACAACCTCTGTGGAAACTGAACCAAAGTATTTTAGTGGACTAAATCTCCATCAAGAATACCACCTTGTGATTTCTTCTTCTGTATACAGAAACAAAATAATGGATCGACTAAAAAAAAAATGCTGACAGTGATCATAACTAAAGAAGCTTGTGTATTTCCTATAAAATGTTGTCAAACATCAGTTTTACTTTTTGAGAGTACAATGTGGCAACATTTTTGTCAAATCAAATGTTTTATTTAAAATTTTAATTGAATATCACTTTGGATGATGAAAAAAACAGTTTATCCTCATTAAATGACACTTTAATTTCTGGGTACTACAGCCTGACCTGACTGTCTCCTCTTTAAAACAGAGGAAGTATCAAAATAGTCCAAACATGGTTTCTGCCTTAGTCACGCCACTAATCTATCATATCCAGTAATAATTATAATAATGACACCTAAAGTTCATGAAAAACTACAAAGACATTTATGAATCACTGAATTTAGCAGTAGGAAAAGGTATTGCATCCTTGTAGCGACAGATGATTGTTTATAATTTGGCTGCTAATAAATATTTATTTTTCAGGAAGCCTAATTTTGCCATACAGGATGGCATTGTACAGGGAGCAGCAAGCTTGCAATAGAAAGGTGGACTACAAAGCAAAATTAAAGATGGTTAGATCACCATAGTAACCGATGCTGCACAGGTCACTTAGCGATTCAGATTCTCATCTGAGGGAATGCGTTATGTCTGTAAACCTGTTGAGCTGTACGTTAATAATTGCACTGAACAAAGCCATGCAGTTACAGTAGGCAAACTGCATGTGTTGTGTTCTCCTGTGAACCTACAATCATTTAGTTGGCAATGCAAAAAATGCGCACATATGTTGTTATGCTTGGTCCTGGTTTGCTGCTGAGTCCCTTTTAGACTACTGGTATTGGCATGCATAGAACACAGATTGGATTAATCACTGAGAATATTCAGTCATTAACATTACTTTCCCTTTGATTTGCCCAAAAACTAAAGTGAAAACTAAAGTGAAATTCTCCGCTGATACTGTCTTGTTCATATATAAAAAGTTTATTAAAAACAAGTACAGAATCTCTGGCACCAGCTGGTTGCCAGCGAGAAGATTCAAAGCTAAATGGAATCTACCCCCGAGCATCCCTTTCTTCTACCTTATATAGGGAAGTCATGAAACGAAGATAGGATGTACGGTACATGGAAGAGAGAACATATAAGCACTTATTCTGTGTCTTCTCCATATTCGGTAGCGAGTCTTACATAACATCAGACACCACATTAAACATTTGTCACAACATAGAAATAACAGCAGTACATGTTGTTTCAGGTACTTGAAAGACTGTTTCTTGACAAATGCACACCTCCAATCTGTGCTCAAAGCTTGCTGTTTTACAGTTTGGACCTTCAGTCTGGTGGTGACATGATGTGGAGTGCATACATGCAAGTATTTTTTTAACATGCCAACAGTATTAGTATGGATGCTGAATTTTACTCTAGAAGTGCTCCATTAATCTCCATAATTTTGCCTCAGAGGCTTAGACCATTATGGATAATGGTGCAATGCAAAGTCAATCCTAAAAACAATTATATTTAGCTGGCTTGGTAAAATATAATAATAAGACAGGAGGCACTACTTTGTGATGTGGCCAATGTGCAGCTGATTATCTAGAGGGCACAGATTTATACCATGACAGCTGTACAGATGCATAACTGCCACACTTTTAGAATTTCATGGTGAACTAATAGAATATGTAGTTGGAGGATAGACTGGAGGCGATTGGTATCCGTGTTTGCCCCTATACAAAGGACAAACACAACTGGACTGCAGACTTTTCTGTCTATGTTGAACTTTCAAACTATCCACTGTAAAAGAGATTAACCTTTTCCTCCCAGCTCACGTCTTCTTGATTTTTCTTTTCTTGTGCCTTCTGTTTTCCTTTCTTTTTTATGACCTTGTCTCCCCTTTTCCAGTGTTTCTGTTGTCTATCCCTTGTCCTGTCTCCCCCTCCTCCTCTTGTCTCTTCTGTCTCTCCTTTACCCTCCCTTTCCTCCCTTTATACGAAGGGCAGGTTCAGGGGTCACCAATTACTCTGAGAGGGCTGAGAAAGTTGTATGGGCTCTGCCCTCGGGGCTGCCATGTTGCATTATCGTCAGGGAGATTGCAGGTACGCAGCAGCCACTGGCTGCCTGCACAACAACCACAGCCTCAGCCCCTGCACTAGGCCATATAGACTCAGCGAGGTTCAAACTCTCCTCATGCCTGAGCGGCTGGCTGGCTCCTAGTCAGCCCCCCTCTCTTACTGACCTGCTGGGCAGAACTAATATGTATGTCTAGACATCCTGGGAACTCCTCTACCTGAGAATACACAGCTGGACAGTTTGTGTGCAGATTGTGGCTTGTATAGTTTTGTGATGCCTGGAAAAAATTCTTATAGTTTTAGGCACATTTAGAGATGACGCTTGCAGTCATGAGTTGTGTTTCTGACATAATGCATGGGAAAGATAAGTGCTGTTAAAGTGAAGTAGATCAGTGGATACCACCAGGAAAGCAATCTATGAGCTATTGTTTTGGATTTCCTATGAAAAAAGCAACATTTTGATCATTGGACAGGTTGTCTAAATGAAGAAAGTGTTTAAAAAATCTAGAAGCAGACTTTTTCTTTGCCAGAAGCATTAATCATCTCTGTAACATAGGCAGTGACTTCAATAGGCAACTGTTGTCAGCAAAGAGACAGTTCAGCACTTAAACCCCCTCTAAAACACGCTCATTGTACAAACAAGATTTGACATAGTAATCAGTGAGCTCTAGATGAGCCAGTAAGCAGATTTGTTTTACCTATAGATAGAGGAAGGCTAGATATTTACCCCTTGGTCTAAGCTGACAGTCTCTTTGCTATAGCATCCCATATAATGGACAGATATAAACTTGGTGTTGATTTTCTCATCTAACCAGGTGTATTTCCCCAAATGTCTAACTATTCTTGTAAAACTTAAACACAAAAAAAATTGTTTCAGCAGCATCTTTATATGAGAGTTTAAACTTCAGTAAATGTGTAGCATGTAACAGAATACCACAAACTGTCAGACTGCATTGTGGCTACCTCCATTGGTTCTCCACAGTCATTGTAACATTTAAAGTAGTCCAGGATCATGTTATAGTTTTTTCAGACACCCTGCTTCATCACAGCTTCAGTAAACTCTGCAATCTTGATGCTCTCTGTTGCACCTTAAAAACATGATGGCTAATGAAAAACTTCAGCCTCCTCTTGCCTTTCTACCTGGCCTTCAGACTGACCGCACTCAGCCATGAAACAAGCAGTCAGTCCTTTTTACTGCTTTGTTTATGCTACTTATCATTACTGCTTGGGTGCTGCCTTCCACAAAAAATATTAGGATTGTAAATTTTTGATCCAGACATTAAAAAAAAAAGTGAAGAATTGTTTCACTTATTCGTTTTTTCAAACCTTCCATCAGAACAGATTTCCAGGCTCATGCAGAGGCCCAGCCCAGCGCTGTTTAGGCCGGGGCCAACAGAAGCTGTGCAGCCAGTTGGAGTTGAAATAGCTTCTGAATAGAGAATCCCTGAGTCTGATTCAGTGTGCTCAGCCAAAGCCTCAGTAATTGCAAAAACAGCACTTGGTCCACTAATAATGGGTGCGTGTCATCTCCAATCCCCAGTCCGCCTGTCTGTCCATGCCACAGAGGCAGCAATTACAGACTCGGGCCTGCCACTAGACGTGCACACAGTAAGGGCAGAGGAACAGTACACTGTGTGTGTGGGGGCGGTAGGTTACAGGGTGCATGAGTAACTGAAAGAGGTGTATGCATGCTTCTCTGCAAAGACACTGTCGCAGAAATGCAGACTTGTAGGTTGAACTCAATTTAAGATTTGAACAGACATTTATTAGGCCATAAATGATTCCAAACAGTTAAAACTTTAGTCTTCAGCTGGAAACTCCTCAGATTGTGATGAAGAGCTATGCAGTAATAGTGATCAATACATGACCATTTGTTTTTTTTTTCCATATGCTTATATGCAATGGTGTTTTTCTTCAGTTTATTTTCTTATTTACTGTGTATTATGAGATGGCATAAAAATAAAATAGCAAGAAAACATCATTTCTAGCAATGATAAAGGAACATGTTGCATCAGTAGTAACTGAAACATCCAATCATGTGTCCATTTTCCCCTTAAGTTTAAACCTCTTTACTGCCTATTTTCTTTTTCTTTTTTACTGGTCATGTAAGTGTGTTAACCAGGACCTTGTGTGAGCAGCACACAGTTGGAGATCCCTCTGAGTCACTTCCTTTACTAAACACTCTCATGGCTACCCATCCATGACTCCTACAATGGCCATCACGAGGATTTACTAAAACATCGACTGATCTTTCTGTTACGCTGCTATTGTTTTATTTGATTTCTTCCACAGAAGCATGACGAGCTGGTGTTGTGGCAGACAATAGAGCAGAGCCAGGGTCTGACCCCAAAACTAATTTGCCAGCTTACACTCTTTTAACAAGTGATGGTTTCACCAGTGCTCAGTTTGTTTACACATCGTTCTTCTCTTTATTTGTTGTGGTTTTTGTCACTGTTATGCACAGAGCTGTAAAATGGAAGTAGGAAGTATTTAAAAAAAAAAAAAAAAACGTTCCTGGGTTGGTCCCCTTTGTTTGCTTTCACAAGTCCTTCTCGTATTATCTTTGGCTTGTTTTTGGGAAGTTTGAGTTTGACCTTTAAACTTTACTATTAAACCATTAAGTTTACAAGATAACCATTTCTATGTATGACTGTCACATTATTGTATAATGAGTTCCTAAATTGATAAATTTGTTTTCCTTGTAAAGGCCTCATTTGTGTTTCTCATATACTTGAATTTCATTGCTCACAGTTTGTTAAAAGACAGTATCTGCTTTTGATTTGGTCGGAGTGCTGTTGCCATAGAATTGTACCACAACAGCCAGTGTCTGATTTCCGAGAGGTCAGAGGTCGGGGCAGAGTAGCCGTAAGCGGCAACAATGCGTGTGAAACCCGACACAGCTATGCACCATTTGTGTGTGATTACGTCGATTTCCTAGGGCAACTTCTGTCGGCAGCTTCTCACAGACAGATAGCCTGCACAGTGTAGCAATCTATGACATGAGGAAAAGCTGATGTGCTGATTTCTGACTTTCGAAAATGATGCCATCATGTGTAGACAGTAGCTTTTTCATACTGTGAAAGTATGAAAGATAGCATAAATTTAGTTATGATGAGTAAGTTATCTAAAAATGCCTGTATTGGACAAAAAGAAAAACAAGGGAACATAGTGAGGCTAAAGCAAATACTATGTTTAAATTCCACATTCTCCAAGAGTCTGACTCGGTAGCTTTTGACCGACACATAATGTTGGTCATTGTTTTAGCAGGTGCTTGGACACTGTGGAAGGATGGACTCACCTCTGTCTGCCTTCTGCTGGTAAGCCACAAATGAGTTAACATGCTATTACACTCCTTTGTTATATCTTTCTTTCAAAACCAGGAGTCTAAATGATACAGTAACCCAGTTCTTCTTTTTGGCACTTGGTACACACTGATAATATAAACTATAAGGCTCTGTTTCACAGACATGGGAGGTCTCTTTCTAGACTAAGAAACTTTTTTTGATGGCAGTCTTCACTGGATTTGTCTTTTAGTCTAGGACTAAGTTTCATCCACATCTGGAAAACTGAAAGATGGTTTAGTTAGCAGTCAAAAAGTGTCACACTGCCAAAGTTTTCCGGGTATTTTTTCAAGGTACAAAACTAAGATTCCCAGCAACTTCAGTAAAAAGCAACTGGACTTCTCTTTAAGGTTCTTGAAGATGTTCCAACATCCAACATCCTCATCCAAGAGACATCCTCTTGGATATTAGGTTTTTGAAACATCTTCAAAAACCTAATAGAGAAGCCCAGTTGCTTTTTACTAAAGCTCCTAACATTACCATAACCTGGGTGACTCAGAATCTCCACAGATAAAATTCAGATTATGTCCTTATAAAGCTGTATCTGTCTGTATGTATCTGCAGCTGTTGGCAAACATGTTAACCGATAACATTTACACATCTAGAAGTCCTGGAGTAACATTTTCTTAACAAATTTATGTTTCTTGGCACCTGACAAAGTTTAGTTGAATATCCAGTAGGGCTGAACAATTAATCAATTAAAATGAAAAAAAAAACTGTGATTTGAAACAAATTCCAAAAGCTGCAATTCTTACAGCTTAAAGTCATCCTTGTGTGGTAGTGAAGGCATCTTATGTGGTAATGCTCCGTCATATTTTATAAATGTATAATACCGTGAGTTTTGAACTGAAGCCTGACTATAAAAACTTGTATTGCAAATCATAGTTAGATATTCTCCCCAGATCCTTCAACCCTAATATTCAGTCTCTGTTTAACTGTGTTCTGGTCTCCAACAACTAGAGAGAAAAATATCTCAGTATTCCCCACAATGTTCACCATTCCTTTGCTAACTGTGTTTATCTGCTGCTTGGAGCTGTATAGGTACAGCGGATTAATCAGTGGTGAAAAGTGTTTAAAGCAAAAATCTGCATCCTGAAACTTGAGCTAAAAGAGCTCAAATGGTTCTGCAGTAATTCTCTGTGGATTTTTTCATGAGCGATTCTTTTCACACTACAAAATGTAACTTGTTCCGTTGATAATATAAAGAAAATCTAAATTAGTTGGAGCTTTAACTAGTCATAGGCTGTACTAAACCAAATCAGGTACTAAGTCCAGTGTCTGAACTGCTCAGCAAAAACACACTTACATTACGCTCTTAGGAGACAGTCTGGCCTGTAACTGCCCTAGGATGGTGGGCAGAAGATGCAGAGACACACAACATGTGTGCAAATGAACAGTGACACTAACAAACAAATATGCAGTGCGTGAACACACATACAGTTAGTTTTCTGAAAGTGTTCTGGCCCTGGCTGTTTTCTTCAGAAGTAAAATGCCCCAAAGCCATGTAACCACAGAGACAAATATAAAAGCGGAAGATAAAAACTTATGGAAAGCGTATCTTTAGTGTTAGTCACTATGATTCAGGGTAGAAGTTATAGCAAAGTTAATGAGGAGAGAAAAAAAGGTGAAAGGACAATGCGATTATTATGTACTTCAGCGCTTTCTGAACCAGGGAGAAATTTTAGGTGGATTTCGAAAAAGGCATAAGGAAGTAAAATTATTTGGTTGTTTACCCAGCTAATGGGATTATTTCATTTAGAATCCGCACATACGTCTATAATTTTCTCTTGGATGGGCAGGCTAAAGATTCACTCAAGGGATATTTTTAAATATGTCTGATTCACAGACTGATGTTAAATTGGGGTGATGAAGTCAAATGCTAAAGTTGAAATGTCATTCAATATAAATGTCAGGACTTGAACATTTTTCAACCATTCACTGTACTTCACTCAGAGAGCTTCTTTGTGTCTGTCCTGCAGGAAGTGCTCTGAAATGACCTTTGCACCATTCAGGTAAAACTCTTTTATCTGTTTTTTGTCCGTTTATTATTTATTTATTTATTTTTATCTCTCCAATCTTTTTCCTCAACCTCCAGTTCCTTTTAGGTTTTGTGGGAAGTAGTGAAGTAAAATGCAGTTGAATTAGGAGGTTGTTACCCTGAGGCCTCTGATGTTCCCTCTCTCCCTGCTGCAGCTCAAGTCCATCTCCCATCTATTTCTTATGCAATGGTGAGAAGTAGACCATGCAATATTGTTGTTATTATTATACATGGCTACCCAGTAGTGAGCTCAGGGAAGAAGAGGAAAAACTGAGGGAAAAGGCACTTAACACAGAGACTCCTTTGCACATATTTTGTAAATTAAAACGACTTGAATACAACTGATCATCTTTTCTCTGATAATTGCACAAAATCTTTACCTACACCTGTCTACCTGGCTCACACGTTAATGAAATATAGGAGGGAAGTTGTGAAAGTATTGTGTGGACATGGAGTGTCAAATCCTTATTCTTCCTGTTTAGAGCTGTCAGTGCCACTGAGTGGCTGCACTGCCACACAGGTAGGTCAGTAAAGAATTATGTACTTCTTAACTGACCTTGTTGGCCATATAGCTTCTGTTTTACATAAAAACACAGCTATCAGCATCAGCTGGACCATTTTAGAGAAAATCTAGCACTGGTTAGTTTACTTACAGAGTCTTAATAAGTCCGCTTAGTTATTAAAGTAGTTGTGGTTACTGGAATGTGAAAATGGTAAAGTAACTAGTCTAGAATTGAAAGTAAAAGGGCTTGAAACGTTTACCATGGAAAAACATCATGAGCTTTACTTAATTATCAGTATAGCAGCTAATGCCATTTGCAGTTCTTTCCAAATAGGGAATATGGGTTTTCATTATGTTAACATGAGAGTGGTTAAGCCGTAATAGTTACATCTTGAAACATGTCTTTGGTAGCATCTTTAATCACTGAATAATGTCTCATCTGTAGTCTCACAATGTCGGGTTTTATAAAATAGTTCAGGACACAATAAGCTTTAAACCCCCGCCTCACCTGCCCTCACTTCAACCTGAATTTTACTGAATGACGTGTAAACTGGCGAAAGACTTTGGCAGGGCCATGATAACTCACTAAACAGACACTAAGATCATTGGCCTTGCTCTCTCTAAAGCCAAGCTTTGTTGGTCATATTTCCTCAGGGAGAACAAAAAAAAAACAAAAAAAAAACAGAAGAACACTTAAAAAGTCAGCAAGGAAGAGAGAGAATAAGAAAAAGCCCTGCAGGCAAATGGCAGGAAACATCAGTGCCGTTAGACGGAGCTACTTTAGCTGTCATGCAAGAGCATGTGAACGCACCAGTGAACGCACACAGTCAGCATCACTGAACACACACAAATAGCCATGCTGATGATGATGCCAAGCTGCTTCCTATGTTAAAATTGGCTTTATTACACTTGAAATCTTTTTTTTTAAATTCAGAGCTGTACTGTGTAGACTTTTGACTATATGACTGAACATTTAGTTCAGTATGACACTGTCATTTAAACTAGAGCATAAAAAGAATAAGTAATGTGGGGTTCATTTCAGAAATAGTGTTTATAATTTCTGTATTAGCTGTTAAAGATCCTCTGCAGTATGCGTCTAATAGTTTTTTTTCCCCGTAAAAGCGATCATATACCTGGTTAGGAATTACCAAAAAATGATATCTACGCCTCTGTCCTCATTACAGAGATTCTATGAACTTGCAATTTTTTCAATTTCAAAAGCTAAACCTCGGGTCTATTTTCATTGCATGTACATGTTACAAAGTTTGACCAAATTTGGCTTCCATGCTAGTTTGATGTGACAAATCCTACAGATGCACAACTTAAAACTTAGGTGAGCTCTGAGAAACTTGGCTCTTCAGACACAATGTCTAAACATACATCTTTATGAACAATGAAGATCAAACATCCAAGAAAAAGGAACACTGATAAAATCACATATAGGGAGACTTAAAAAAAAAAGCTAAGCAGCAAACTGCATGTGTCATTTTTTATAGGTGTTTTATCTGGCTTTTTTTGCAGAACAGGTCAGACCAAATTTTTATGGCTTTTTCCTGATTTAATGTTACTATAAATTCCCTCTAACATCACATAGCTGTTGGAAAAACAACTGACCTTAAAGCCACACAATCTGCTGTGTAGTTAGAAGTCAACCGACAAGTCAAACCAAGTGGCGTAAACTCTCCAGAGATATTTGGTTTGTCAGAGCTAATTAGACCCAGGGAGGCATAAGCAGACACTCTGGGATAACACGTGGTGGCGTTGAGTCGAGCCGTTGGCCTCAGTCTGTTTACTGGGCGATGTGTTAGGACAGGGAGAATGAAGCGGACAACTCGAAGAGAGAGAGAGATGATGATGGTTGATTTCTCTCGTACAAATGTCTCTCTGTCGGTCTTTCTTTGTATTTAATGGCACTTTCTGTGTGATTTTTCAGCTAGATCTTATTATCTTAGCAGTCATGTTTAAATCTGTTTGTTCAAGGCGTATTTATTATAATGCTGTTATGGTAGAAATACATTTGTGTGTTTGAATACAGCAAAAAGGAGAGCAAGTGTGTTTTTTCTGTGTCTGTGTGTTGCAGAGAAGCACTATGGAGCTTTTTGTCACAGTTCATCACCCTGTAAAATCACTCAACACGATGTGACGGTGCACAGTGCAGCTCAGCAAGTGGCGCTGGGAATTTAATTGATGTTAAAACCACCAAGTACTTGAAGTGCTGATTGGTGTACTAAGGACAGGATCATTTTAAAGCAAGGCAAACCCAAATGGAGAAAAATTTGAAGTAGATTTTTGCTTCATGCTACCTTGATGTGTGTGGAGCACAATGTGTATGTTTAATATGATGATTCTCTTGAGATAGCTGTGTTTTTTTCTAGTTGTAAAGGTTTTAATGCATTTCAATGGCATTTGCTCACATTTGTTGTTACATTGTCAGCAATAATTACCCTTACCATGCCAAGAATGGCAGGAATTACTTGCTATTGCTTGTTTCAAGCTCAAAATGAGCTAATTGTGATATAGAAAAACAGTGCAAAATCCCCAGCATGAAAGCTGCTGACATATTATCAGTTTTAATTATTATATAGTCACATCGACATCAAAATGCATGCAGTGATGTAGAATTACACAAGGGATACACATGTCAGTTAAGTGCAGTTAATGAAAATTACAAAAATTTTGTACCACATTGTATTTCAATTTGTTTTTTACCCCGAAGTGAATTTTTTCCTTTGTTGGTACATAGCATAACTCACCAAAATTCAGTGAAATCTGATTTCTCAGACGAGTACACAATTGAGATATAGATACAAAACTTTCAACATTTATTATTTTATCCTGATGGAAGTAGAAAGTTGACAAAGCAGACCTATGGGCTTTAATTATTTTTTTTTATTTTTTTTTATTTTTTATTTTTTTTACTGTTGGAGTTATTATACACTTCTATCCAAGGTTAAGGCTACACATTTATTATCAAAAACAACTGTTCTACCAATTATCCCATTCAACTTTTTAAGTAGGTTTTGTCCTGAAGGCAAGCTACAACATTAAGCTCGAGTTCCCCCGACTTCTTAAGTCATGTTCCTTTGAGAATCCAAACTAGTTAAAGCCAAATCCTCTGCATATGACCTTCCTTAATCTTGTATTAGACCAAAGTGATCCTCTGTTAGCTGAGTGCATTGAGCTTATTACATGATGATAAATCTCTCACATTGAGTTAAATCATTTGGAAAGGAAATACATCATATCAACAGGGCTAAGCACAGCCGTGTGCAGTATTACGTAAATGTGAGATAATTCAAAATTGTATCACCTCTTAATAATTCCACTATTTCAAAGTGTACAAGTGTAGCATTTTGTCTTTAAAATATTAGTTTTTGTTGTTCCTGATGTTATGAAAACACAGACCTCTAAGTAGAAAGTTAGTGCAGCAAAATGTAATACACCTGTGCCACATAAGTTAGGAAAACCAAGCTAAAAAAATGGCATGTAAATACCACAACTTTTGCACTTTCGGCCTGTGTTTATCTGCATCTCTGCATTATGGCTCCACATACAGAAGAATTGACAGATAATAGGAAAAATCTGTTTGTAAGAGGGCAAAGGAGACAGAAAAGTCAGTGACCAACTCAAAATCAGTCAAAACACATTTGCAGCAGGAATCAGGAGGCACAAAATGAACCATAGTACCACTAATCAGAATGACCTAAAATGACAACATGGACAATGTGTTACTTTCACAATCTGGGGTTGTGGAGTTGCTAGGCTGTCTATGTATGTTTAATCATATAACCTTTTTGTACTCAATACTTTAGATATGTATTTGTATTTTATAGAATATTTACTGTTCTACCTGATTACTCAGGGACTGCAGATGTACAAATCTAGTATAATACATCTCTTCTCCCAGACAAATAAATAAAAAGTATCATGTAGCTCTGAAAATGGGTGGGCAAGTGCTTCAGACAAGAAAAACATGCTTGCTTCCTCATTGGCCCAAAACTAGGAAGCAAGTTTTGCTTAAGAGCATGAAAAGGAACCTCATGAATACTGGGAGTGCATTCTTTGGTCAGATAAATTTGTTTGGCTCATATGGGGTCCAGCATGTTTGACGTAAACCTGGCCACAGCTGAGTGCAAAAGTGTGTTGTGAACTTGACATTTACAGATTGGACCATCAATGTCTGTGGATGTACCAAAATGCTGACTGACAAGATGACTCCCAGGTTGTTTTCAGCATGATAACAATCCAGAGCACACTGCCAAGTTTGTAATGAAGAAAAAATTGAAAACTATGACCTGGCCAAATACGGTGCCCTATCTGAATCAATTAAAACTCCTTTGGAGTATTTAAAAGAGAAATTTCGGGCAACACAACCCTCTGAACATCTCTCCAGAAATTTGTGCAGTTCGGGAGTACTCCTTGCCAAGGATGGTTGAGTCTGTCATCAGAACTAAAGATGAATATATACAAAGCATTGAAAAATAAAAGATTTTGAATCTCTTTAATGAAAAGCGTATTTTTAATATAGTAAATCTAAACTACTGACTTTTAATGTTACATAAGCACAAATACCTGCTGTTCAGCTTAGAAATAATGCAAATACTGTAAGATAATACATGTAATATTTAAGTGATATTGCACAGGGGTGTGTTCACTTCCTTTGTATACCGCGTGTAGGTGCACTGGGCGAAATTAGCATAGCTTTAGCTTAAGCTATCATAGCTTAGCCTGGCGGCTATTGAAAAAGGCACCTTTAGGCTGACAACAAAGCTAATATTAGCTTAGCATTAGCGTTAGCAAACAGGGGGCTTAATCAGGCTGCTGGGCTGTCAGAACGTATCACCACATGCTTCCAAGGGTCCCTTTGGAGTTATAATCCTGGGTCTCGGCAGGCGATGACCTCATGGGCTGGACTGGTGCCTGTGGGAGGAGAGGATTGGGGAAACTGTGTGTGTCTAGCAGGCCACTCACCGGTGTGCGTGTGTGTGTGTGTGTGCGTGTGTGCGCACGCGCACGCACGCTCGCACGCTCGCGTCTGTATGTGTGTGTTCTTTTTGACTGATCGTTTCATTGAGTCATGCGACAAAGAGAGACCACTGTCACTGGCGAGGTGAACTTTGAAAACATGCACAGGAATAGAATTCCAGCTGTTTTGTTTGGGCATTTTTGTCCTGTATCTCATGGAGAATACAGTGTGTGTAGGCCCCGGGATATGAGAGCAATGATATTTCAATTGTCTCCATGCCACATTGCATTAGCAGTGTATGTTCTTTTTCCTCATGGCTACGAGATAATTGAAAAGGTTAACTTGTCAGTTTTATCTTATGTTATTTGTCTTTACTTAGACTAAAATAGTAGTTAAGGACATCTGTGACTGCCAAGATGGCACGCTCACTCGAGTCCGCTATGACCAAAAGGCCATCTTGTACACTCAGAATTGATGACAGTTCTGCTATAAAGTCAGGATTTTAGTGGGGGGAGGTTTTAGCTAAGGGTTTGGGTTAGCAAACCTTGTCCAGCAGCAAGAAAGGAAAAAAAATCTACCAGTTAAATGTATTTGTAGTTGCACTTGTACTGTATCAGCAGAAAGGGAAAAATAATAATCACTGGATCTATATAGAATCTATATTGCTTGTCTTTTCCTTTCCATCATTATCAGAGGTTCCTAGAATGATAATCCAAGCTGAGAGGCCTTAAGCCCAGGCAGACCACCCCTTTACAAGAGCCTAGTTCCAAGAGAGGAGGGCTTTGAGGTTAAAATAACTCCACATCTTGACACAGAAAAATGGAGATTGGAAATTAAAATTCATTTGACTGAGTTAAAGGCACACACACGCACGTACAACACACACATAGATGGTGAGTACAGGGACTCTGGAAGCAGATTGCTTTGCTGTCAGTGTTGGGCAGTGTCAATGGCTCCAGCCAGCCATGGACATTGTCAGCCAGAGAGACCCTGGACTCACTGGCTCCACTGAGCTCCACAGCAGAGGTTAACTGCCAATGTGATGCACAAGGTTTCAGAGTTTGAGAGTTAAGAGTCTTTATGAAATGTACTCTACCGAGAGAACTTTGCTGTACTGTGAAACTAGCAGTTACAGAGAGAGGCAATGAGTAGAGCCAGAGATGGACATTAACCTGAATGCTATGGCTACAGCAGGCCTGTGGAGTTGGAAGTTTAACATGGAGGGTTGATGTCACCATGGCGGTTTTTAGTTTGATCTCAGAATGAGTAGCAGACATGCATAAAAAATAAATCTGGTACATTTTGTGACGAACCAAGAAATATTCAAATGACCGCTTACATCAGCCAGCATAGAGAGGAGAGGAGAGTGCCAGGAAACATTAAATCTGAATAGCTGGTCAGATTCATTGTTAGACATAAAATCAGTGCACTAGGAATAAGCCAGTAGTCTTCAGTAGTAAAAGAATTTCAGGTTCTGTAACAGACAGGACTATTTCAGACATATTGGGGTTCTGAAATCTAATATGCTTTGGGGAGATAAAAAATATACTATAACATGTAAAACCAAACACTAGATTCTACAGTCTACTATGCACCTGCAGTTTATAACTTAATTTGCAAAAGTTTAGACAGTTACATTTTCTGTATTCAAATTAGATCTCAAATAAATTGCATAAGATACTTTTTGTGTTACATGGTAAGCAAATTAGTCCCCCAATTGGATTTGCTCTGATTGGCCATTCACATTAGTTAAACTATCAAACTAAGATGTAACTAAGTTGTGGGAGTCGGACTGATTAGTTTATTTTTATGGTTAAATCATGACAAAAAGTCAAATGTCATTATTATTATTAGGCAGTAAAATGATGTGACTAGTGTACTAATGGTAAGCCCAATTTACAGTGCACTGTAGATGCTGATGCATGTTATATCTCTCAGCTCCAGTACATGTGTTTCTCATTCATTTTCATCCTGTAGATGCTTTAGTATCTATATGTAATCAGCTTGCTGAAAAGCTTAGTGTAAACTCTTTAAGCAGTTTTTACAACTACAGACTGAACCTGAAGCACACGCTTAATGTTGAATTGATGGATTGCCGTCTGTGTCAGTATTTGTACTGATGCTGTCTCCTCCACATCTTATCTTGATGTATGTCTGCTTGTATTGGTCATGTTGTGGGGACATATCTCTGTTTGTAGAGTCACATTAGTTCCCTTTTGGGTACTAAAACTGACAAAAGTCCTCTTTTCGTAAGTCATTACTTGGTGTAAGGTTAGCTTCAAGGGTTAGACAAGTAGTGATGGCTTGGGTTAGTAAGGAAGTATCCAGGAAAGTAATGTAAGCACATGTATTGCCTTCTGAAATGACAGAGACACAACGATGTGTGTGTTGAAGTGTATGCACTCCTGCCCTGTGAATGTGTGTGTCCATGCTCCCTCCATGAGAACCAGCCCCCTGGCCTTCCAGCTGAGTTCACAGATCCAAAGTCGAGTTAATCTGGTTTTACCTTTAGCCCCAAAAACAACACAGGAGTAATCCTGGAACAGCTGTAATCAACCATGAAACCACTGATGGCTGCATGCTAGCTGAGGTCAGGGAGCACAACAGGAAGAGACCTTGAGATTACGCTGGGACATTGAACTAATAGTCATAAATTATGTGGATGCAGCCTATGGTCTGTCATGTTGATACAGGATGGATCTCCACAATGGACATGTAGAGTTTGTGACAGATTCAGTCTTTCTTTTGCTTGATTTTTATGATCCCTTACTCTCAACATACATTTACTGGTATTGTTAAGTAAATACATAACTTGATCCCACACTTCAAGGATGTTTTTACTTGCAAGCTGCTCTTCTGTTTACTTGTAGTCCCTGTGGTGTCCTATGTCATTTTACAAATTACAAATGTGCGGGTGTTTTTGGCAACAGGTCAAGGAATCTCTCTGGTTGATAGTGTCTGTCTGAAGTGAAACAGTTTGGACCACTGTCAGTGAATCTCTGTCTCAACACACTCAGAACAATTATATAAGGAGGCTTGGGACACTGAGAGGCAGAAAGAGAGACGAGGGCAGGAGCGAGAGAAAGAGGGGAGCGAGTACAAACAGATGAATAAATGAGTTAAGTGGAGAGAAGGGAATTTGTGCTTTCACCCTCCCACCCCCTTTCCTGTTGGACAGTTGAGTGTATGCTATAAGTGCTCTCTCCCCCCCTTCTCCTCTCGCTTCACTGCGTCTCCGCTCATCTCCCATTAGATTGCTCTGTGGCATTAAATATGTAAAATTAGCATTTTAAGTAGAACACATTTCTGTGTCGCGCCCCACTCTCCCCACTCCTCCCCTCTGCCTGCTGCCCAGCCCTGAGCGCATCAGCCACACAAACTCATGCATGCATATGATATGCATTTGGTCATCTCCATGGCAACACGGGTGGGGGAGGGGGTGCACAAAGATGGGAAGATGAAAAGGTGTTGTCATTGAAAGTAGATCAGATTGTATTTATTTTTTATTTAGTGAGTTTATTCAGGGAGTAAGTCATACCAGCACTCTGTTAATGTGAAGAGCTATATACTATATATATAAAAAATATGCACACACATATCATGGGAACACACACTTTTCCACTCTGCACTGCTGATACAAATTCAGGTGTACTTTGACTTCCTCGTTGTTCGCTGTGTAAATGTTTTATTGTAATCTTCTGTTAAAAGTATTTAAATTTCCTGCAGAGGAAAATATTTTGAGAGTCCGAGAGTTCCTCCACTTTGCAGTATTGTTGTCTACTAAGATGCACATGTAGTTATGAATAGAAGCAATACAACTGGCCATATGCACCCACAGACACACACACATACACACTCACACAACGTGATCCATTAACTTTTGCCTTCACAATTCTGAGTCAAAAGGGCTGAAAAATGAAATGGCAAATGGTGTCTGTGGAGACAACTGGCCTTTGATACCCCGACACCCCAAGTCCACATCTAATTCTAAAACACCCAGTCCAACTACACTGTACACTGTAGCATCGACTTCCTTCTTACTATAAGTGCATTTAGTGCCTGTGGGTCACAATGTGTTGTACTGCATATGTCAGACAATATGGAACATTAAAGGATAAATGCCTGCAACTACAAGAAGATATATATATAACAGAGAAAAGCAATTTATCTTAACATTTTAGAGGCTGAAACTACAGTTTAGCTGATCTTCTAATCAATTAATTGTAGTATTAGTTTAAGAAATAATGTTGGGGAGTATACCAAGTTTATAGATTTGTATGTAGAATAAATGGTATCATAACAAATATTCCACTTTATTCCCAACCATGGCAGTTAGATTAATGTTTGGATAAATAAATAGACTTTTCGGTATCATTCAGGCTGCTGCTCCTAAAAAATACCTCGGGCAGATGTATAAATTATGCATATCCACAAAAAATACACATTGGCAATGAAGCAATGATGTTGCAAAGGAATTGGCACTGTGTTTTGAGAATATGTGGACTTCCATGTTTACATTATACCATGCATACACAGTGTTTTATGAGTCTGATGTAGCTAAATAAAAAAGAACACAGAGGAAATATCTAAATTAATAAACATTTTCACGTGTCAGGTGTTTTTGTCACACATTGCTGTATGTTTAAGAAAAAACATACTAAATGGGAATTTTGAAATATGTTTTAATATCATGCTTTATGCTAATTTAGTCAGATTGCTGTTTGTTTTTTATTTATTTATTTTTAAATTTAAGGCTTCTTTCCCCAGTCTGAAAGGTAAATGATTGTAGTCAGTGCAGTAAAACAGTACCTCCATCTGAAATAGACTGAATAGATTGGGGGGTAATACTGCTGTACTGTGTGCTGATACATTATGACAGCGGATGAGATAGTTGAGAATATGTTAAAATTGCAGTGGTAAATAGCAGCAAAAAGGTTGTGTCTCAGGCAGCTAAAATCAAATAGCATTTGATTTTGAGCATTCTCAGCTCCAGCAGTCACTGGCCAGTGAATGACAGTCCGCAACAAGATCATCAGTTAACAGCAGCAGCAGCAGCAGCAGCACCAGCACTTAGCAGTGTTGTACATGTGGATTGGTTACAGGTCAACTGATGGTTGTCTGTTTGGTGGTCCTCTGTACTGTGAGAACTGTCTGTTATTTTACTGTACTGTAGCACAAACGCATGTCTTATTGGTGATCTAAGTACAAATGGAATTTTTTTTAAAAAAACGACTATTTTGTCTTATTTTTTTATTATTATACTTGCTTTTCTTATGGTCAAAGTCATTTCACCACATTTTATTAAAAAAAATAATTAAGGTTGTTTTTTTGTAGATGTCCCACTGAGCTGCTAATCTAAACAGATTTAGAAAATGTAACATGGTCTGAACAACTTGTGCATATTTTCCAGTGGAACTTTCTAATTATGATGTTTTATAATTTGTAGTCAGGAGTTTCTACTCTCATGACTGAGGGGAGAAACAAAGTCATGGGTGCAGCCAATGTCACATGTGAAACATTGCCTGGGATTCAGTATTTATGTGAGTGACATGCTGCTCTTATCACATCATTGTATGTAGTGGCACAAAACCCTGAACAGGCCCAGCAAACAGAAAATTTAAGGACACAGGTCTATTCTGTGAGGCATCACATACTGATTACACCTAAGGATCAATTTTTCTTTGGACCATGAGCCAATGTGTGGAGGTTTTTAACACAAAGACACTAATTTTTTGAAGGTCCATTAGCCTTGAACATCAGCAGAACATTTTTCCTCTATGTAGAATTTTTTAATATTATTATTATCAGTTTAATGGTTTTCCTTTCTTACAAGCTGTCCAACAACATTTTAAGGGATTCTGTAAGTTTCTTAATGAGTTTTCATATTGAAATCGCAAAATAAGTTATCTGTATTAGACAGATATGTCAATTTTGCACCATTCAGCGAAAGTTGTGATTATTGTTAAAATAATAGTTCAAATGCACTTGCAAACACAGTAAGTTTCTGGAGTATCAACTTGTTGTTTAGCAGCCTTGCAAAAGCAAGACTACAATTGGCTAGGAAGTGCCTCCCATTAAAAAAAAAAAAGAACAACTATCTGTAAAACCACAATTTGTTGTTTGCACACTTTGTTTTTACCCATATTAAAAAAAATAGGTGGATGTTGGTGAGCTTTAAAGATACTGGTAAGCTTTGGGGTTATTTTCTTTCCTTCAAACAACCAGCAACTAACTGTTGCCACAGTTTCCAGTCTTTGTGCTAAGCTAACTGACTGTAAGCAGTAGCTTTACCAGACTATAATGAAATTGGATTATATCCAGGTGCACACATAAATTTGAGCAAAAAAGTCAGGAAAGGTATTTCCCTAAATGTTGGAGTTCTTCTTAAAAAGAAGTCAACGTTGATGTCAATATTCTGCGACATCCAACTTAAATGCTTTGTAGGGCCACCTACCAGCCAAACAACTGTTGTAGTGATATAATGCCCAACACATGATTTCCACAGTGTCTTATAAATGGGAAACTACTTGATATCTTTTCAACAATTGACAATTTTCATCTCAGCAACTCATCATTTGCTTCACCACAGCAGGTTTCATGTAGTTGCAATTTTCTTTTTACAGGAGGAGCCTGCAACTTTGCAGAAGGATGCTGATATTAAGCTACTCGGAGTTTTTAGATGGTTGACATGTGCCAGCTGTGAGTCCATATAGTTCCAGTTGTCCTCTTTTTCCCATCTGTGCACACTCGTGCTTGTGCATGTTTGTGCTTTTGCACAGGACATGTTGGAATAGTGTTTTGTGGATCAGTCCAAGCCACATTGCTTCCCATTTACTAGTCTAAGCTTTGCCAGCCCATTCTGTAGTACTTAATGGTCTGACTACACTTCCTCATCATCAGAGGCAGAAAACACTGTAACTTATTTGTATTTTTTAAACCAATCACAATCGTCTTGGGAGGGGCTAAGCGAAGTATGTGGCTTTGGTGTTTCCTGAAAACTGTGATCGATGAAATTTTTTGGGGGGGTAACATTTGCATGTCGGGAAATCAGCACTGTTATTAAAATTGATAATCAGCCACAAAAAATTAGCATGGCTGCCTTATTAGTCAGCAAAACTTGAAATTGTTAGTGTGGCAGGTTGCTAGTCTGGAAGTACTGTTCGTTCCCATAGCCAAGTAGATTCTGAAAACAGTAACACACAGTTAGTCGAAGGGGAGGAGTAAAACACCTGGAATGAGCGGCCAATGAAATGACCTGTCAGAATACCTATTTACAGAGCTAGGAATGTTTATGAACTCAAGATTTGTTTTCAGTGCACATTCTGAGCGTCCAGTTCATCAATCGTGAAGAGATATTTGGCAAATTTGACAAGAACATAGTGGAAAAAAACTGCAAAACAGTGGCATGTGCACAGAGCGACCAGCTTATAAAGCAAATGTATACAGTTTATTGAAACTGAATGCAAAATCCAGAAAACTGTTCACCTCTGAGATACATTTAGCCTATATTCACTGCTGTGTTTTATTAAACTGCATTATGTAAAAATGTGGTTCAGACATTCGCTGTTCTCTCTTATAACATACAGTTTGAACTTTTTAAATTATGTTGTAGCTACTATTCACAACAGGGAGCACTGAACAGCTCTTCTTGGCTTTATTTATTACTTATTTTTCCTGTAACACAAAGCCACTTTGATCGCTTACTATCTTACACTGAGTGATGTATGGCTCTTTTATGATATGTTTTATAGCATACAGCTCAGACCTTTTTCCTGTTTTTTTAGCCCCTATACATAACAGTGAGCACTGAAAAACAGTTTTAGCTATATGTATTACTTATTTATATAGCACTAAGCCACTTTGCTGCTTACTTTTTTCTTTTTTTACATGCAGTGATGTCTTTTTTATGATACTTGTTCAGTCTTAATGATGTGTATATATACTCGAATATATACCTTATGTGTGGAGCTTGTACGATGATAAACTTGACTTGACTTGATATTCTGGCCACTCTTTATATGCATAAATGTGGTGGAACAAAATATGCCGCTACAGCCCAACTAGAAGGCAAAGCTCATGTCAAACTGTCACTGAAATAAACAGAGGTGGCAACTTCATGCTGCTTAGAATGTAGAAACCTGAAAGGAGAAAGCTGTCGGAGAGTGAGAGGTGGTTGTGAAGTAATTTTATGCTTTTTTTGTATGTCCTATACATACTCACACACATACGCACACACACTCACCATGTGTTTCTGTTTTATCCTGAATGTGTGTGTGTGTTTGTGAGTGTGATGGCCTCCAGCTTGGCTGTCTTTCTCTGTTCGTCTGTATGGGAACCAGCCGCTGCACACGAGATCATTAAAGCCTCATTCATTAGAGTCATCATTTAACTTGAGATCTGCCCTCTGTCCAGCTCAACACCACTCCCAAGACCTCCGCTGTCCCCCAACTCTCACATTGACACTCACAACCCTCATGCACACACACAAATGACCAAGCTGCACCCACACTTTACAACTTTACAGTAAATCACTGTGTTTACATCTTTATGATGCATTTCTCTATTTTATACATTTCCTTAATGTTGTCATGTTTCCCCTGAAATTTCAGAAATAGCAATGAAAAAAAAACTTTCTAGCTCCCAAAAAAACACCCTCAAAATAAACTTTGGCAGGCCTTTCCGTCCTGAGCACCCACATAATCAATCATAACCGGGGCGTACAAATTCATCAGCTTGGATCCATTTTGCCGTAGTTAGAGATCAAAAGGTTGCCAGTTGACTATAGGAAGTCCAGGTACTAACCCAGACTAATTTATCTAACATGGGAGAGATTTAGCCCCCTAAGGAGATGGGGACATGGTTTTTCTCCATCATGTTGAATATCCTCGATGGGGCTCGAGGGCACTTGGTCTTGCCGCAGCATATCCTGTACGCCATTTAACATTCCATTGATCAGATTAATTGCAGTTGATTGTGTCCTGTGTGAGGAAGCCTGTGGAAAGTACACATTTAATAGAAATAATTTATAAGATGCATCGGGTGCAAAACAACAGACACAACTTTTTTGGGCCTTTGGTTATGATATTTAGTTAAGAATAATTGGGTGAAATCTGATTGTGATGAATGATTTCTGTTGTGCAGATTGGAAATTAAGTTATTTCATTTATTGTATAAAGTCATGATTTGGGTTTCTCAAGGGAACATAGCCACTTTTTCACTTTGTCCCAGATCTTGGCAAAAAATAAACTGCTTCGCTCTCTTTATTTCTCTATTTTTCCATGCAAGTTCGCCAAACTCTTGAAAGCTGCTTATTGAGTTTGTCATTTTGCGGGTCTTTTAACTTTCCCTTTCTCTCTCTCTCTCTCTCTCTCACACACACACACACACAGAACGCAGACTCTACATTTCTCCGCAATTATGAATAATTGTGACCGTTGAAATTTGTGAGTCTGGAATCCCCTGGTTCTCCTCACTGCTCGAGGGGGCAGTCACCTCTGCCGCATTGGTTTCAAGTGTGTGTGCATGTTCCCACCCGTGCACACACATTTCACACGTTCAATGAAAGGGCAGCATTCAGGAAGTAGCAGCCCTTTGAAGACAGCAATTCATGTTTCCAAGCGTGGAGCACTTATTGGAGGTCAGACTGAGGGTCTATTAGGACTCTCATATTCATTACGGAGGGTGAGAGGCGAGAGATCCAGGGAACAGCAATACCCCCTAGTTACCATAACCTCTGGACTCAGGATGTTTTTCTGTTGGTTTTTGCTTGTTAACTCCTAAGGCCTTGAAAGAGGACTCGGTGATTACAGGCTACAGTTTTTGGGTTATGTTGGGGAAGTTCTTCCTTTGCTCAGCTAGAGGCCAAATTGGTGTTCAGGAGAAGCCATTACTTTAAATATTCATCACTGCGGTATGTTTTCAGGTTGTGATTTCTGTATGAAACCAATAATAGAGAGTGGTTAGGTATTTTAGAAACAAAAGAGTGCCCAAGGCTGAGAACATTTGAAAGACGGTGGTGAAAATCATAGTGATGATTATGATGATTATTGTCCAGACATGGAGGGGAAAGGCAATTTCAATTCACTGCCTGAGGATTAATGCCAGTGAGTATTTCCTCAGTGTGGTTTGTGTGATTGTGAATGCTTTAAGCCTGCTCTAATGCACCATTACCATGCAGTAAAATATAGCTTTTTGTCTCTGTTACATGCTGGAGAACATGCCAAAACATACAACGCTCAATCTCTCACGGCCACAGAAACTAAAGTACATTCAGCACATCAAACACGCATACACCTCCTGAGCCCCGTTAGGGACGATATTCTACACCACAGGCCAAAGCGCATATCCTCGTTGATGCAGTATCGCCTCGAAATCCTTGTCATGCACACTACCTGGACTTGTGTGTGTTAAGCAGACACGTCAGTTTAGACTAAGGTGATCGGCTTGCTCCGGCTCAGCTTGGGCCCCGTGGGGGTATCCCAGTGTCCTGCTGTCCCGGTGTGGGAAAGCAGAGTGTTGGATGGGGTATCCCGTAGCGCCTGCCTGGCTCCTGGGCAGCAGACAGCTAAATCAGTCACAGATTGGATTATGAACAGCGAGTTATGAATACATCTTTCTTAGATTGCACTCACAGGAAAACACAAGCAGTTGTGAATGTGCCGAGGCCATTTATTACGACTCCTATTACCATGTAGACATAACATGCACACCAGCACCCAGATTTAGACGAAGTAAAAGCCCTTTCTTGGTGCGTTAACTATTTTTTTTATTTCAGTGTTTGCCATCCTTTTACTCCCTCTCCTTGGAAATTTCCTTACCCACTTTCTGTGTCTCCTTCTCTCCCCCTTTCTCCTTCTTCCCCCTCTCTTTTTCTGCTTTCTTCTCAACCCTCGGGTCATAGACTCAGTTTCAAAGTGTTGATCCTCATCTGAAATCTATTGCAATCAGTGCAGCATTGGACATAAAATACAGGCCCGTGAGATCCGATCCGTGTGTGTGCATGCCTGTTTGTGTTCAGATGGCTTTTTGTTACAGTTTCAGTCCAAAATAATCAATGAAACACCTGGTAGAGCGGTTGTGAAACATGTAAGATGATGCTCTTTTTTTCCACATTCGTGTGCTCTGTGTTGTTGTGTTTATCAAATACACTACACTGTCCTATAATGTATTACAGTATCCTGTACAAGAAAAGATGCTGACTTAAGGAAACAACAATACAATACCAAACAGCAGCAATAATATTATGCCTTCATTTCTAAGGTGTTTGATTTTTTTAAAATTATTTTACCCTATGTGTGCCTCAATCTTGCAGTTACATTTTTACGGATTTGTGCAGGAGAAACACATGTTTGTCCATGGAGTGAGCAATGTCTTACTATCAAGTCTATTAGGCACTCTTAGCTAGAACCATTTTATCAATACAACAACGCAGGATTGTTCTGTCATTGATATAAATGGAGTAGTCCAAAAATTACAAACACCTGACAGTATGACACTATAAATTTCAGCAGCACAATACACTACAACCTCCATAGTACCCTGGGTTTTAACCGTTTTAACATAACCTGCATTAGTTTTAGCATGGTGTACCTGTAATAAACCAACAACTAAATGTATATCTGTACAAGCTTAAACAAGCATTTGTAAAAATTTTGCAGTTTGTGTCATTTGTGCAAATAATGAACACGTTTTTACATTTAATGTCTTTTTGTTGCATGTAGCGAGCTGAGCACACCCATATTAAGCAGCTAATCACAAACTACATTTGCATCTCTTTAAATGTCTTATAGGAGATTTCATCTCATTTACTATAAAACCGCTTCTTTCAATTAATGTATTTGCAAGTCTTCCAAAATTGTAAATAGGAATTTGACAACATAACCAGAGAATAAAGGGGGAAAAAATACTGCAGCTTTGAATCTGGAATGTTGCTCAAAAACCTTCCTAAAATTCAAGAGTTTTAAAAGTTAAAATGAAAGAGCCATTGTTGGGTGGATTATTTCTCAGCGGGGCCATTTCGACTGTCATCAACTCTTGGTAAGAAGTTTTTCGGTCATTATTTAGATTATAGTAATTTATACATGTATTGTGTGTTTGTGTTTAGTGTGTTTAAATGTGGCTTTGGCAGATTTGTATGGCTTTACTTGTGTGTGTGCTCCTCGTCTGCGGGGTTTCTGATCCCTCATGCGAGGTTTTGAGTATCCGTCCTGATCACCAGGAGCTGATAAGATGAGTGTAGTTGTTGTCTTTCATCACTCTGGATGAAACATTCCTTTCTAATAGTTTGGATCAGCCTCACAGGCTGTTAACACAGGTCAGATGAAGACGCAGAGCAATGCTACCTCTGTGTTCACTGGCTGAAAGTTCATATAGTAAATATTTTCGTGTGTGGAGTCAAACTCTGTGTATTTTTATAAAAAAAGGAAAAAAGTAATATTTTTATGCACATTTTACGAGCAATAGTATTTATTTTTTTAATTACAAGATAGAAATTTTCCTCAAGTAAACTTTTTTCATAAAACATCACACATTTATCACCCAGCATGCAATTTATACTCCTTTATTAGTCCCTGATTCCTCATCAGGAAAGTAATATTGAGCCCAAGACATGACACTTATGTTCAACATCTGCTTTCTTGTGTTTCTAAAAGCACAAACCAGAGCTCTTTGTAGTCTTTGTCCATGGCCACTCGGCTCGTGTGCCAGCCAAGTTAGGAGAAGGCCAAAGCAGTTCTCTACATTGTTAACAACATTTAATCAAAGCTCAATCAAAATACCTACCTTTTCCCCCCCGTCCCTAGCCGGAGGTAAAGTATGTCTGTCGAGGGGCGTCTCATCTCCGTCTGCTGACAGACAACCAAAGAGAGGGTTCTGTATGTTCTTATCTTCATCTAACCTTCCTGTCAAATCAACCTACACATAAAAGAGAGACAAGAAACACCCCCTAAACTAAACTGTGCAATACTTTGTAGGCTGTAGGAACGGAATAGTAATGACAATAACCTTATTTTAAATCTGTGGTTTTGAATGTTTCACTGATGAATATTTGGCTTTTTTAGAAAATGTCAGCGAGTTCTTAAAGGCTTTAGCTTTTGACAACCAGTTTTTAGGGTTTTTATTTCCAGCTAATTCACTCGAGCACAAACAATAAATGCGACGGGCTTCACCGCAGATAGTGTTACCCATATGGGAATGGTCTGACTTACAGCTCGAGTTCCCAGCCCATATGCTGACCACTTCAAGTATCAATCACTGCATCTAAATGACTTAAAAGAACCATATTGATTACCAATACAGCATCATAAATCAAGACGTGGGGCGCACACTTTTTATCTCACACATACACAGACCTCACTAGATCATAACCATAAATCTCAAGGACACAGAACAGGGAGATGCAGATGAAGTCAGCCTGTCTGTAACCTGATAGACGGTTAGAGACGGAGAGAATCAAAGTAGAAATGTGTGATGAATAAAGCTGAATGATAGAACAATACTCAAGGAAAGGTTATTTTGGTTTGTTGCAATTAAAACAAAGTCTGTTTCCCCACAACAGTCCCACATCAAGTGTATGTTTTCATTTTTATCCAGTGTACAAAGTGATGGGTTTGTCTTCTCTGTGCATTCCCATTCTGTAATGGGACACATGTTCCTCTGCTGCTTCGCCAGAGGGCATACATGGAAACTCTGCAGCAATAAGAGCATTTCATCCTCGAAATGTGTTTTATTCGCTTATTTATTTATCTCTACAACACCCTTGCAATATTGATTGGATCAAGAAGATGCCGCAGCATTTTGTTTTAAAAGCTTTTTAGAGATCCGAAGAGGAAGAAATGCCTCTTTGATCGCTTCAGGTGATATTGAGAATGTATTTAAGATGGCAATGCATTTAGTTTTTTCTTTTTTTCTTTTTTCTTCTCATGCCATGTGTACTATTTATGTTGGTTTTGTGCTTTGTGTGTGTTGTTTAGCTTAAATTTCTTCCTTTCTCCCTGTTTTTTTTCGCCCTCTGGTTTATTGTGTAAGTACAGGCAGCCCACTTCTGAAACAACAAACACGACAAGCTTCGTGCAATAAAAGTATCCCATCTAATATTTATCAATAGAACTCTAGCTAGACTTGGTGAATTGAGTTGTGTTCCGCCACTCAATTTAGTGTGAAGATGGAGAGAGTGCTGCATGCTGATGATATTTTTAGGCAGTCAAACTTGTTCAGTGTCCTCGCTGGAGAATGGAAAAGTGAAGCAGAGATTTTACTTCTTCTCTTGGGGTTGTTCTAAAAGAGTTATTTACAAACCACACCAGAAATGATAAAGCTGGTGCTATTCTACATTTTTTATTGTCCACAAATCCCACAATATGATCAAAACGAATGATGCAGTTATTTTATCTTTTAATACTTTACAACTATCTTTGTATTATTCTGCCTTAGGCCCACTTGCTCCTAAGGCTGATTGCAAATATAAAGATAAATATAAGTATTTTTTGTTGTTCTTAAAAAAATTAAGTAATTTCATTTACTATTTGAACTCTGTATTTTAGTTTTTCAGCAATTGTTACTTGGACAGGAGTAATGTATTTATTCAGCCCCTATTTTGAGCCCTGGAATAATACACACTTGATATGGGATTGATTTGAGTGACCATATTTAATGTAACAAAGGAACATGTCACCCAGTGCAACAGGGGCAATGTTTGTATGTGAAGTTATGGCATAGGGGAGTAAAATATATCAAGGGTTGGTAGCTCAGCCATTTTATGCTTTTGGTTCACTGGTTTTGAGTTTGTCATGCAAATTTGTTGACAAAGAGATTTTTTTAAAGTGGTCAGTCAGAAAAAATGTCAAGTCAATGAAAAAAAAGAGCAGTTCTGCACGTATTCGTTAGACATACACACACACGTCAGCATTATAATTGAAATGACTTAATATTTAAATAAATTAATTCTATGTCGTGGTGTTTTATGTATTATAAACAGCTGCGTAGTTGGCCATTGTGTTTACCATCTGTCTGTTGCTGTTAGAAATAACCTGGACTATATGTGGAGAAAACAAATTGCCACTCTCTTGTCCTTTTTGTGAACAGCAAAAACACACATCCCACCTCTTATTTTAACAATCAAAACGAGACAGAATTATGCTTTTTCTTGCACAAAAACTATCTTTGGCAGAGCATAAATATATGTAGCTTAATATGGGTCCAAGACTTTCAAAATTGCAGAGTTTACTAAGATTCTGATGTAAAAACAATAATTTAGTCCTTTAACCAGCCTCCCCATTTTAGATCAACCCCCTATAATAACTTTGAATGTAATTAATTATTGTTTGACTGCCTTTCTATCTTCCTTTACATCTCTGTGGAACCTGTTTTTATTCTCTATTTTTATGAATTCACACTGATGAGCCAAATTATTTGACCACTCGTAGAAGAAGTGAGTAATGTTGATTATCTCACAACAGCCTCATGCCAAAGTCTAAGATGTATTCGCCATAAATGACCAGTTGGATGATCAAGTGTAAAGACCTAAGCAAGTTTGACAAATCAGTAGGGTATGTAATGACATTTGGAGCATTTCAGAAATTGCAAGGCTTGTGGGGTGTTAACAGCCTACTAACTGTGGCCTGCAGAGGGACAAATCAGCCACTGGATGATATTTGAAACACTACTCTGCCTTACAACTTGTACATTTTACAAGATCTTCTGCTAATGTCTTGGTGCCAGATACCACAAGATGCCATTAGAGGTCCTGTAATGCCAATACCTCAGCAGGAGCTGTTTTAGCAATACGAGAAGAACCAACAGCCTGTTAGGCAGGAGTGGTCACAATGTTTTGGCTCATCAGGGTATTTCCTCAATCTAAAATGCACCTTTGTCTGACAAGTCTGTCTTGTTGGCACTCACTCTGGGTAATAGTTACTCACTCAATCCTCGCCCTGTCAGTGGGGATGAGAGGATTTGGCGGCACTTTTCTTCAGGCAAGCAGCGCCAGTCTCATTAAATTTACATGAAGTTAAAATACACACACATGCTCTCGCACACATAGCGCCGCGTTTGTAGCGCTCACAATTGTGCATTTGTATTTGCATTTTGATTTTTGTGTCATGCAACAGCAAATATCAGTTTCTATAAAACTCACAAAGCTCTAATATCACTGTCTTCATCATAATGTAACCTCGTGAAAGTGGAGAGTATTTCCAAGTTACAGACTGATTAGTGTATTAAACTTAACTCTTACCAACACTGTGCCCGTTTCTCTTGTTCCTTTCTTTTAGTTTTCCTCCATCTGGTCTCTTTTACATTTGCTGTCAACCCCCCTCGCTGTTCCTCCTCTCTCTCTTTGGTTATACAGTCCAGGTCACTGCTCTCCCATGTGGAAATGTGAGAGTCACTCCTCCAGCTCTCTCAGTGCTCTGCCAGCCTGTATGCGACAGTAGTTAAGGCCAGTTTCAGTATAGGAGGTTTAATATGCACTGCTCACAGTACCTCTGACAAAAGATAAGGTCTTGATGAGGAGCCTGAGGTCAGTTTTTATAAAGCATGCCTATTTAGTTTAAACACATGTGTGTGCTGTGGCTGATATTGAGTCATGGCTGCTCTGCTTGTTAAGTTGCTGTAATTTTCTCTACAATACCTATTTTCTGTTTCATTGTTTTTTATTCTAAAAATCTGTAAATATTGAAGTCCAGATTGAAAATATATTTGTGTGTTTTGCTAAGAATGGAATGATAAAAGAGTAATCCAGCTTTTCTAAGGGAAACATCATGAATAGTTCAGAGACTTTATATTGTCTGCAACACAAAAGTCAACCAGAGCGTGGGAGAGGGGGGGAAGTGTGAGAATGGGCCTCAGAGACCTGTTCCTGTGTTGTGAAAACACAGAAGTACATCAGAGTGAATGGTCAGAGATGTCACTGCCAAACGGAGAATGAAAGAAACAAAAAAAAATTCGGCTTGAGTAGCTTTTTTTCCCCCCAACTGTAGCCAACAGTTTAGTGTATGTTGGTCATATTTTCCACCATAGTTTTTCATGTTAGCATGTTAGTCGCATTAAATATAACTAACTATAGCTAAGCCTAATGGAAATGTCAATAATTTTGCAGATATTTGGTGACTGGACTTTTAACCAAGTTAAAATTTTGACCTGATGATTGGCCAAGATAAAAAGTTTGAGATCAGGGGTACATGAATTTCTCTCCAATATTTTATGTCATTTGATCAGATAGTTGTCAAGACATGTTACTAAAAACAAAAAATATCAACCTGGTGCTAATGCTAAAGGAAAAGTCATGGGATCTCCAAAATTGGCATGCTTCATCGTTTGGGGACCACAACTTTCTGTACAAAATGCCACAGCAGTTCATGCACAAGTTCCAGAGATAATATAATGTGAAAGTTTTATAGCAGCAGATCATCAGATCCACAGAGCCATGCTGCTAACATGACTAAAATTGTGAGGTGTTGCCATCTTACATTGTTAAAAGAATAGTATGAGATGTTCATATGGTGTGTAGGTTTGAAATAACAATAGCTAGTTGAAGCATATGCCAGTAAAAAAATTCCATAAATTAGTAGGATTTGCTACTTGGTAGAGGAAAATTAGTTTGTGTTTATTAGTGCCTTAAGCTACCAGAAAAGCAGCTATGTAGCAAAAAAAACAACAGAGATACCAGTCAGAACTGACAAATGGCAGTTTATCCAGTGATGAGCCACTTTCTGTTGTGCTACCACGCCTGTATGCCCACCATGTTTCACCATCTCAGTGAGCATTAACTCAGACTTTGGCAGGCATAATTGCAAAAATGTTGGTGAACAGTGAGAATTTCTTGCACCTAATGTTATTTGAAGAGGTATGCTAAGTATACACACCTCCATTTGCCCATAAATGCATATAGAGGCTCACAGAGATTACAGAGTGAGATAGTACGAAGACCTGTAGTCCATTCTGTGCTCCAATTTAAGCGTCTGATCTGAGCAGAGCAGACAAGCGAGAGCAGCGTGCCCTAGAGTCATGTAAAATGCAAAGGAATATACTACTCTATTAAAACCTCCTCATAGCACAGACAGTCTACACACCCGCACATTTTACACAGACTCACATACACATTCCTATGTTTGTATACACGAGTGCAATGCTCTTAAACTTATTGTTCCGTCTGCGGCGGAGTCCAGGCACCAGCACTCAGCAGTTCTTGCTTATGAATGGAATGCATTCGCACTAACTGCCTTTAGGCTCGAACGTAGTAGTAGAAAATAAGCTACGTGCTTTATGACACAGTTGGTTAATCAGATGCGGGACATTGTATGGTTGTTTAATTCCAATTACCATAAAGGCAAATCTGTTTCCTCGACCGACAGAGAATTGACCCAGATTTCAAAGCTGTGGTTTGTTAACCATCTTCCTGGCACCTCCTCGTCCCAACTTGTCACCTGGTATCTCTTCCACAACACTTTTGAGTGCACTCCTAAGTGTACTTAACTCTAGCAAGTCCACATGTTCTTGTTACATTATTTAACCCTCCCAACAGACTATCAACTTTTTATTCCGCCCACTGCCAGAAGTTGGTTCTTTCAAATATTCCCCAGCACTCATCTAAGCCCCCTAACCCCAAACGACACTTTAAAACACTTGAGTTTGAAACTGTCCCCCGAACACTGTACAAAATATTTACTTCCAGACGGGATTATTTTTCTGTCTGACAACAAGCTTGCTTTATACTTCTTAAGTAGCGGAAGTGCTGGCAGTAATGCAGCTCTGTAAAGGGAGATCTCAGATGACGCGTTCCTTTATCATTGTGGGAAGAGCTGGGAGACTCTTTTATGAGACATGCACATTATTATTGATAGACAATCTCAGCGCTGCGGGGCAAAAGTAGTTAATGTCGACTTCGGTCTCTTGTTCATCTCTTTTCTGTCCATCTAATTGGTGTGCAGTGTTGTGATGAACGTGTCATTTCAGTTGCATCGTGAGCTCTGAGGTTAACCAGGGTTACTTTAGTGCTTTCTAGTGTTTCACAGATGAGTAGAGGCTTAATTAAAAGAGCTAATTTACACTGACCTATCTAGTTATATCTGTCAAAAAAGCATGAATGTGCATATGCAGCGCAAAATTTTATAACGCCTTTAACTTTTGTGGAAGCTATGTTTCAGACTCATCTTAAAGTTCCTTAATTGCAGGGTTTTTTTCCTCATTAATCTATACAGAATACTCCACAATGACAATGCAGGTTTGTTAGTGTTTAATTATTAAAAACCAAAGACTAAAATATGCCATTTTTATAAGATTTTAAATTCTTTAGTCACCATTAAGTCTTTTTGGGAATCATCCTCTAAGCTCATCACGCCTTTCTTTTAGGAGTCTCTCCCATTCTTCACATTACATCACATAAACCTCTGCATGAATACAAACACAGTGACACAAAATATCTTGAGGCTTATCTCAAGTAACAATATAAAAGGGAAACGTGAATCTCTGAGCTCTCCCAAGACTACGCTGTGACTATTTTTGGACTCTGCGCTCATCTTTGCTCATCTCTTTCGACTCTCTTACAGTTCCCCCTCTCATGCTTCTCTAAAATGCTTGCTCACTCCGAGCCACTTGTTTATCAGTCTAATGTTTGTTCTTGTCAGGCACAATATGTTCTCTCTCTGCAGCAGTCTACTCAGTTATTCTTCATCTAGCCCTTGGGCTGTTCTTAGTCAGTCCGTGTCCCCAGACACCCCTCCACTGACCAATGGAGGGCTTTAACTATTTATGGCTGTTAGGTATGGGCTTCATACAAGCAAATTAGGTAATGGGGGTGTATAGGCCACTTCAGGGGAAACCAAGTGTTAAGGCATTTTGTAAATGCTGACTGGAGCGAGGGGGGGTTGTGCTATCACGCAGGAATTATGAAGTCATTTTAAATGCAGATGTGTTTCTCTACAACATCATTACATCGTGAGTTGTGCAATTATGCTCCGGTTAAGATTTTCCCAGGAAATAAAGAATTGAAATCCTGCTGTAAGTATTCGCTAAATTATTCTTAGTGTGAGACGGCACAAATGCAACTTGCTTGGAAGCTTCTGGACCAAAAGGAATATTCCTTTTTTCATTTCTGTTCACTTGAGATGAGATTTCACACCATTAGCCCCCCACCCACCCGCCTCACACCACCCATGGACCATAAATATTTCAACCTCTCAATCTATATTCATTATAAAACACATGCCCAATGCAATATGTGGTTGTGAGGACACAAGGCTTTTATTTATTCATCTTATTTATTTATATTTTTTCCTGAGGGCAAGACGTTGGGTTCTCTCCATCTGTGCTGATTGCCGGCTATTACAGAGCACTTAGAGCCTCCTCTGAACTGGCCAGAGGGGAACGTAAGCCTCGAGAGATCCGCTCGCTTCAGGGCTAAGAGGTGTGTGTGTGTGTGTGTTGTGTGTGTTTTTGCGAGGAGGTAACATAAAGTGATTACAAAAGTGATAGTGATTATAAATATCTGGAAGGAAAGACAAAACTGTGTATAACTAAGAATTAAGTTGTTTCATGTAGGATTTCCACTTGGTTCTCATCAGTTCCTGCGATGCTCAACAGATTAGTTTTCATTCTCATTAAATAGATACTAACTGTTTGAACTCCCATTATGTAGCTGTCTGAATTGGTATGAGTTTTGCCTGGTAATGTCTGAGTTATTTTATGCCAATTATAACCTTTAAGCAAAGCGTCATTAGCCTTTAACTTTTTTATTCTTTCCGCACACGTCCACACAGCCGTCATAGTCTTGTTTGGATAGCAAGAATGCTCACACGAGCTAACTTCTGTTTTCAATAATAGAGAAAGCAGGCTTATAGTGCTTGATTTTTGCCCAGTTGCTTCACATTCAACCTGATGTCTTTAGGAACTGAGGTCTTCAAGGCCAAATTCTCTCATTTAATGGGACATTGTCAAAAGCCTTAGTAAATGTTCAAACAAAAAAAGCCTCAAGTGTTTTGCACTACTGTAGGCATATTGCCTCAGGTAGAAATAAGAAGATAAAATACCGACCAGGAAGTCAGTTTTGCAAGACTAAATAGATGAATTTGAAGGTTTATCACATGCCAAAAAATGCGTAGCAGTTTGGAGGATTTTCCAACTCTGGAAAGTTTTTCAGTCATTAAGTCATCATTTTATCTCAAGTTGAGGCAATTTTGCACATCTTTAATTTGCTTTGGCAAAAGTTGAGCCAAGTATTTTTTTTTTTGGTTCAATTACACATTTTTTGCCAGAACTTTACAACATGTATTACAAAAAAATCTGCTGCCACCACCTGATGTTGCATAACTTAATCCAGCTGTTAATGTTAATAATGCTTGGGCATCTCTTTATTTTTGTGAAATGTTATAGACTAAACTCAAAACATGCCAGATGCAAGAAACACCGTTTTCATTCCTATATCTCTGTGTGTAATGTAGTGATTAGTACTTTGTGCAGTCTCTTAGCGTGCTTTCTGTTGTAGCAGTCCAGATACCACATCTGAGACCAAACTAGGAAGTAGGCGTTGTACTGAAGGTGTAGCCAAATTGCCTGTAAAACACAAAAAATATAATATTTTAGAAAGTTATATTTTTTTATTTATGAGTATTTCAACTAAAGTGATGTGCAAAGTCCAGAAAGCCCCATTTAAACACTCCATGTCCCCATTAGCTCTGCTAATTACCTCCTACAAGTATTTATCCATGATTAGCAACAAAGTGGAGCTCTGGCATTGATGGTACGGTAATGTACCCAACATTCTCATTAACTAGAAGTGCCTGACTGAAGCACTTTTATGTTTCATTTCATACAGTACATTACCAGTTAATGTTGCAGTAGTTACTTACGTAATTGTGTAATAACAACATAAATGAGATGTATATTTCAAAGAAGTCAGAGTTGGAGTTGAATCAGTGTGCCATTTCCAGAATGTTTTGGCAGACGTGTTAGATACTAGCTGTAAAAACTGGGGGTTCAAGTCAACACCTTATGTACTATCATAAATCTGCTAGAAGGTTAAACTAGTAACCTGTTTTTACGTTTTCCTTGTTCAGGTAAATTCATGGCAGTCATTATTCTCCTTTGTACCATTGTATCAGTGTGTTTTGTTGTTTCTGGATTTAAAACTTATCAAAAGTCTTAGATTGAAAAGATTACTATTGCCCAGTGCCCTCAGTCCAAGTTTTACTTACACAATATGCTCCAGTTTTTTGCCCAGGCTCTATTCTCTCCACCTGACTTTTTGAGATCTTGATGGTGGTTGACCGACCTTTAGGGACTGGGTTTCACTGCAGCTGTTTATTCAGCAGCATCAAGTGAAGCTGTAAATGGCAGCAGGCCAGTGTCTCTCTGGTCTCCTGGGACTTGCTGTGTGTTATGTCACTATAGAGGCATGCAGGTCGGCTCTGCTACATGCACAGTACATGTTCTGCTCTGCTTAGACCTGGATGACCGCATCTTGTGGTACAAGATCGTCAAGGTGTGCACAGGAGGGTGAAATGATCTTTTGTGTAGAAAGTGTATGTGGCTATCTTTGTGTACCTTTGTACGGTTATTTGAAAAAGCATTTGAATCCTATTGAATTCATTGTTGTTGTTTTTTTTTTACATATTTGGATTAGGTGCCTACAGATAAATGTGATATACTTAAATGACTTACACATAGATCAGCATTTTTTTAGTCATATTCTTGATTTAAATGAATGAAAGACCGATCAGTCACATGGAAAAAGCATGTACACGAATGTATTGATCACACCTTCAAATCAGGGGTTCCAGATTAGGTGCCAATGATTATAACATCTTAGTCAAACCTCTCATGACTAGGCTTTGCTGTTCTCTTTGCTAATTAAGCATTTGATATCAATATTCCAAGATCTAAAGAGCTCTGCAGGAAACAAAAAAGTGAATGTCCCTGGTCAGTGATCTAAACAGATCTCCAAATCATTCGCCTAGCAAATTCCCAAGAAAGAGTCCAAGAACCAAGAATTTCACAGAATCTGCAGATAACTGTTGGCGGCAAAGTGCATGTGTCTACAATGGAGATTGCACAAACTTGACCTGTATGGGAAGCCAGAAAGAAGCCTTTGCTGTTCAAAAAGAACACTGGAGCAAAGTTTCAGCTAGCCCATCGGTATATAGGCAAAAACGAGACATTTTTAAAATAATGGATTCTAGGCTGATGAATCAAAGATAGCTGTACGACCACAGTAACAGCTGACATATTTGGTCCAGACTAAAGACAGACTTTTCAGGATGAGAATCTCAGACCAACTGTGAAGCGTTGTGGTGGAAACATTATGTTTTGGGGATGCTTCGCTGCCTCAGGAATTGAACAGCCTAAAGTTATTTATTCAGCTATGAATTCTGCATCATATCAAAGAGAGCTTGAAGATAATGTAAGACCATTTGTCTGGAAGCTTAAGTTGAACCTCAAGTGGATCATTCAAAAGGATTATGATACTAAGAACACAAGCAAATCCACAAAGGAATGGCTCGAAAGGAAGAAGTGGAGGGTTATGGAATGGCCAAGCAGAAGCCTAGGTTTGAATCCCATTGAAGTGTTGTTGGAGGATTTGAAATGGGCAGTACATGCAAGAAAACCCCAGAAACATTCCCCTCTTGATATTGTTGTTTAATAATCAACTGAAAAATACCTTTCCTTTTAATGTTGTCCAAGCACAACATGTTTATCTGCGGGCACTCCGTCTTAGAGACTTACAGATTTGCTTGTCCAACTATGTAAAAAAACCAAAAGTATACTTTCTTTTTCACATAACTGCAAATGTTTTCAAGGACAGAAAACCAATGTGGGCTCTAGAATTGAATTATATGACAGATCTTTATTAATGCTGGTAATTTAACTTTAAGCTACATATAACTACCATGAGACCAAAAGCCAGGAAACTAACCGTAACACCAGAACCCCTAATTCAGCCCAAGGGATTAAACATAGGCTTAACTGTCCTGATAACATACAATTAGAATTAAGGCATTCAAATAAAATGTAAGCAGACTCTAAATTATACTGGTTTATTGAGGACAGTGATAGATGGTGGTATTTTAAAGGATGCAGGGAGGAGGGGAGTAGAAAAAGTTAGTATACTCTGACAATTGTGTCTGTTGTTAATGGACCTATATTGACTATCAGCACGAAACCACATTGAGTATTCCATGTCTGCACATAGTGGAGTTCATTCTCTGGTGTTCTGGATAAGTGTTGACACCCCCCACCTTCACTCACACACGTCCCTTCAGACTTAAAGCATCCCTCCCCCGGCCTCCTGTCCTTCTCCTTCTTCTTCCTTCTCCTCTTTCCTCTGCCTCTATCCTTCCATCTTACCTATTGATTGGCCAATAATGTGTTTTCAGTGGTAGATTAATGGCACATTATACTGACAAGGGTGTCTGAGGGGACAGGACGTGAGGGAGCGTGTTAGAGATGATGCTCTTTAATTGATATACCGTCTGTGTGTCGGTGTGTGTATGTGATTTTTAAAACGTGTAATGAAACAGATTGCGTTTTGACTGTAAAGTGAAAAGTACTTTATTCTAAGAAATAATGAACTTTGCCTGTTAAAATGAAATGGTGAGGAAAAGCTTGTATCTCTAAAATGTAAAATTGTGAAACATGAGGTACAGGAGCTTTTTCTGATTTGTTTTAGTTTTTGTCAAGGATTTTTTTACAGTCTACATTAAACCAGTCATTTTTAAACTAATCTAACAAAGACAAAAATGCAAAAGTGTGCACATGTAGATGACAGTGTTGAACAGTCAAGTGTGTGTTTCACAACTTTGTTCCATACGAAAATATTTCGACAGCTACACCATGGTTTGTAATTGAATTCTGTGATTTTTTTTTTCCCTCAGTGCTACAATGACCCTGACAAAGTGACACATGTTTTCGTTAAAATCTAAATTGCCTAAAATGTAATAATATTTCTGTTAGACTCAGGTGTACTTGTATTTAGTGCTAATTAGCAACTATTAACATGCTAAACTAAAATCGTAACATGACAAATCTGTTACACACTGTATGGTAGCTTTGTCAATGTAGGTATATTAACATGCTAAAATTACTATTTACCTCAGTGCAGCTGGCTAAAGATGCAAAGGGGGACTCTTACAATGGTTTCAGACCAAATATGCAAGTAGTTTAAGTAATTTAACACAGAGAGGAAAGAACAGCACATAATCTGACAAAACAGTAACTGAGGATGATGCACATTACAGTGTCATATGAATTTCACACTAGTGTAAACATTAAATATTTGTTCAATCACATGAACGTGCAGAAACATGATTTTAATCACGCACATACACACGAAAGCATTAGTCTACTTTATAGACTATGGAAGTCTTTCATTTAAATTTATATATTTTTACGCTCACTTAGCTCGCCTTGCAATTAATTTTTGGACTCAGTCCAATCTGGTCTCATTTTCTCTTGTCCCTGCACTCTCTCACCTCTTATCCACATCTCTGTATCACTTGCTTTTATCTGATTTCATCCCCTCTGGCATCTTTCAATTTCCTCAAGCAATTTGCATTATGAAAGGAAGGGGGAGGGGAGGTGGAGGGGGCTGGTGTCTAAATAAGCAGATCAATAGGCCATCAAACAGTCTTTAAGAGTGACACATACATAGACCTTGTGTCTCAGATTTCCACCTCTAACTAATAGCCTTGTTGTTTACTTTACAATGTGCTGCGTCATGTAGTTTTGGTCTCAGGTTGCCCTGCAGTGCTTTGGGACACTCCAGGGAATCCATACACAGACTTTACAGTGTCGGCTGATGCTGGAAGGAACAACCGCAAATACTTTATGCGTTTTGTTTTTCAATGTATTGTGTTTTATCAGAATTGTTGAGGAAATGAAAGCTGCGGTTGATATGAATCTTCCTTCATTGGAAAATATCCTCGTAATTTAATATCATTGAAACGACAAACGTTTGTGGCAAAAACAATAAGACGGACAACAAAAAAAATTCTTTTACCAATCAGTTGGTCATGGAAGAGAAAAAAAATCTTCACATTATCTGTAGATTAAATAAAGTGCAATCTCCCTGCTAGCCTTATTAGCCTAAATGAATTGTCAACAAACACAAAGAGCTAGTATTTATTAAATCATGGTTACCTTTTTTATTTTATACTGTCATGACAACGTGCACCTGCCTATATTCATATGATTTCCAAAAACAGAACTTAACTCATGATCTCAGAACAAGAACTGTCGAGGAGTTTAACACTGAGAAGTTAGCCTAGCGTTTTTAGATGATCTGCCAAGTTTAGGTTGTTCAGCTTTGAAATGCAGTTGTTGTTTGCAAAGTTTATGCCACTTTTTGGTGATCTGTTTTGACAAAATGCTGCTGGACAGATAATTTCTTTTATATGGTGTCAGTTAGTTTGGAGAAGAAGTTGGACGTAGCAGTCTCCATTAGATTGGACCAGTTCAGAGTTGTGAAAACACAGGGGTGTTCACAGGTAGTTTGTTCCTCCGGCAACCAAAAATAATGGATTAATCCTGGAAGGCTATGATGGAGCGATAAAAGTAAGACAGCTGATTATTTGAGTCAGAATTTTTTCAGTTGAGAGCATATCGACCAACCAGTTGACCACGTGACCTGGAATCTACAGCCTTAAAATATAAACACACTGTAGAATGTATATATGAGTTGAACCTGTAGAATAAGACAGCATCAGTATGAAATCTTCCTTGTGAAACCTTTTGGTGACAGCTTTTTCTGTGTTTTTGTGCCACCAAAATATGTTCAAGGACTATCTCTCCCATCATCTTAGGCGATGGATGACCTTTGTCAGATGACAGGGAGAGGTCGACAGAGGTTAAAGTAAAGGGTGAGCTGAGAAAGGGGGCCTCCACCTAGTCATGCAGAAAGGAGCTGCCATAGAGTTTTACACAGGGATAATGTGAACACACACTTAGAACTGCTCTTCACCCAACAGGAACAGCTCTTCCTCGGTCCTGACCAGCCAGACCTCTGCTATACAGAGTCACAGACCTGTGCAGAAATACAAGTGTGATCGTAGTTTTTCCAACACAAACACACACTCATCAACTGGTTCTGAGCGATCCCCCTTCCATTCAGTCATAATCGTACACAGTTGGGCTTCAGTGCACAGATTACTGTGATGAGCTATGACAAGGCAAGAGGCGAGAGGGAAGCACAGCAAGAATAGGAGAGGAGGATGGAGTTACAGAATGAAAAGCACAGTGGTAGAAGCAATTAGCACCTCGTACGACAATTATTGAGATAAATTAGTGCATTTGAAGCCTAATGAACCAAGTTTTACAATAAAATATTTACCTTATTCTCTGCAGTCCAAAGGTTGAGCCTCGGTGCCTTGACAACAGTATGATCGTCTCCATTAACAGCAACCTAATGTTAATAATATACTGTTTGGCCACACCTCACATCTCAACAGTCTGCCATCATGTCTGAGCTGCCAGCCGCTGGGGATTGTGGGTACTGAGCAGTGGTGTGACTCTCTAGCAGCTCTGAAACACGAGACAGCCTGCCGGACATAACAGGCCTCTTTTTCTTATGTGAATACACACACGCAGACGACGTCTCTGAATCAGACACACAATGATGCATGTGAATGCCTCCGAGATTTCTTTATTATTCGCCAGAAAAGGAATGATAATGAACACATAGTGTCCTGGTTTTTAATGTAATGTTCCATTTACATCAGAAATGACCCTATACCTTCATAGCTTAGATGCTGTATTCGGTGTGACTCAGATCTACATAATTAAAAATGTAAAGGTTAAGTGTTGTGGCAAAGTGCACCGAGGTGTCAAAGGTCAGCTGACTTTCAACCCAGACTTTTTATTTGAGGAGAAACCTGCACGACTTTTATGTTCTTTTGCACCAGATAACATTTATATTAGATGTTGGTTTAAAACATGTTCTGTTGTGTTTAGTTCTTTGTGATAGATCCTGTGAACCAAGTTGAGGGTATTCATTTTGTGGAAAAAGTAGGGTTTCCTGCAGGAATCAGCGAAATGCTATGTTTGGTCTTGGGATAATCATGAGATTCCAACATCTCAGCTTCGCATTATGAAGTTCTGTCATGATGATTTAAAATGTTTTGAAGGTCAGTGTGAGCCGTGTAAAATAAACACTAAGAGAATGCCGCACGGTGTTTTGCTCCTCAAGGGTTTTTTCCAGAAAGTTTTTGCTTTCCAGTGAGGAATAAAATTAGACTAAGTTGCGTAATGTTGCCTGTTTGATGTATCATAATGCATAGTTTATGTGATTAATATACATATTATAACAGAAGACACAGAAAAAACACATTTGGAAATTGATGTTCATTGCATTGAACATTAACTTTCAGTATTATTACAGTTAAAATAAACCAGAGCTAATTATATATCCAGGGGTCACTGTTGGTTAGTTTTTCTCTTTTATTATCTGTTCTTTTGGACTGCATTATGAATAATTTAACATCCCACAAAGCACAAGATGGGACAGTTAAGACATATGGTCAAATAAACAGGAAATCTCGTGAGCAGATAGTCCTGTTTCTGGTTTTGGGTAAATGAGTGTGGCGCATTGCTTCACTGTGGAGTCTGAAGCGCGTTTCCAAAGCACAAACCCAAATCTTTCTGTAATGCAACTGACTCGAAGTTAGCTCATAAGGGATGAGCCTTGGCTGGACTTCACAGGAGTGGGAGCTCCAGATGAGACTGTGGGTATATTGGTGCAACAGCAGAGTGATCACTGGTTAAGAGAATTTAGGTTTGCACCAAAATGTAGGAGAGGATGAGCCTCACCTCCCGTCTATCAACCACTCCTTTCATGGATCAGTAGTTTTTCCCAGTTGCTCTTCAGATATAGCATGTTGAATAATGTATACATGAATAAATAAGGTATCCAGATGCAGTCACACAGACACTTAGAGCTGGATGAGTCGCACTTCTTGTCTGAGTGTGTAAACACGTCCTGTGTAACATATTGACATACTGTATGCTTGCAGTGACCCTTTAAATTTAGCCAGAACAGATGAGCATTTTTCTTAAGGTGTAACAAAATCCATCTCACAACACACACACACTTGAATTTCGTAAACATGTAGTTTATATCCCTAATATGCCAGTTACACCATCTTTACTAAATAAATGTCAACTTTGAAATTAACGTCCACTATTTTAAAAATATTTTTCCCAGACACACTGATGTTAATACAGTAAACATGGTCTTACAGTGTATGTGGTTCTTTTTCATATTATTCAGCTGATATAATGTATTTTATTTCTTTTCTGCTTTCCTTGCATTTTAAGAAGCAGTGTGCCAGTATTTTATTAAAGCCCACATTTAGTTGAAAATAAATGGGAATGTGGGTTGACAAGCAAAATGGGTCTATTTAAAAACCCAGAATGGCGTCATTTAAGAGATTTACATCAAGCAGAGACCAAATTTTTAAGTTTTTGCTCAGTTTTTGCAACTCGGTATTACCTGTTCAAGCCCTATCCTAACTCTTTTTTATATTCTGTAAACCTAAAATCCATGTAGCACTTAATGCTAAAATCACAGTGGTACCCCTCTCGGGATTGATAAACTGAATAAACATGCATTTGCATTAACAATATTTACAGTTTCATGTAGTAATAAACCAGTGGTGTCTGAAATACAAAATTTACCTCAAAATACTGAATCAAATCTGTAAAGTATTTCTTGAATGAAGATATTTTAATTACAGTTTCAGTAAAAGGTGTAATGAGCCTATAGGCAAATGTGAAATAAAAGTAAGAATAGTAAGATACTCAGAAAAAACACATGCGTGAAACAGAATAAAATGTTAATTACATTCATTTAAATACATTGATAATTTCAGTAATTCAAAATTCATTATGATACTGGAAATGCATGCAAATAGACTATAATTTCTTTGGTGGCTTAGGCTGCTGGAAATGCTGTTGTCGGTAGTAGTAGTAGTAATAATAATAATAAAAATAATGATAATAATAATAATGACGTAATGTAAACAATAACATGTTGTAAATGATACTGGTTTTGGCCTCCCTCAGGCTGTCATTAGTGCAGCCTGGTATTTTCTACAAACTGCTGTTTAACAATAGGTTCAGTGATAGGCCTTTACAAAATAACTGACTGAAAATAAATAATACCGAATCTGCTTATTTTTCTGTGATATGTACCAACTCCTCTGCCATTGTACTTGCAGTCTTCATAAAGAGTTAAGGCCGCAGCACCGGCCCCACCATCTAAACACCTTAAATGCTTGAAACTTGGCAACAAACCACCAAAAAGTGTCTCTTTCACGCAGGGGAACGATTAAAACCATCATACGTCCCCGTCATACAGGCTGAAGTACTTGCTGGCGTTTGAGAAGCAGAGGTAAGGCGTGCTACTCCCCGGGTACACTACGGGCAGAGGCATGGGCAGCAGGCATCTCCCCAGCAGGTTGCTCTCTTTGTACAAGGCCGGGAGCTGCCCCACTACCACCGGCTTTCCAGTCTCGGGAAAATCGCTAACTGGTCCGTCGATTTCGGTCGAGATTTGCCGTTTCAATTTATTCCTGCGGTTCTGAAACCATATTTTCACCTGTGTCTCCGTGAGCTGAAGGGAACTAGCGAGGCAAGCGCGCTCTGCGCTGCTCAGATAGCGTTTCATGTCGAAGGTAGACTCCAACTGAAAAATCTGTCTCTTGGAAAAAATCGTGCGCGTCTTCTTTTTCGTGATCAATTTGCTTTTTTTCGCAGAGCTCCCTCCTTTGTGGAGGTCTGTGGCTGCGGTGGTGGAGCTGCTGTCGTCGCAGCTGCTGTCCCCGCTCTCGAAGCGCGCCTCCGCCGCCTGCCGTTGGCTCCCCCGGCTGATGATGACAGACTCCGTCGCTCCGCCGCAGTCGGTGATCAACTCTGCAACAAATTGACACTTGGTTGAACCCGCTGTGGTTAAAGATCAAGCTGTGCTGCTACATTGACCTGAAACTGTATACGAGCTGTGCGTAACGATGGCAGACGATTCTGTAAACAAAGCGTTCATCAAACTATAAATTCACCTAAACCCTCTTACCACTTTCGCTAAGCCTGCTGCCCGGCTCCTGTCTCTGCTGGGCTGCTTTTTCCTCGTGATGACCCTGGAAATCGTCTTCACGCATCGCCGTTGCCAGTTCATCCTGCAGTCCGGCGGGCTGACAACTGTCATAGTTTCTCCCGCTGGTCTTGAGGTTAAGGATGTTGTCAATAGTGAATTTCAGAGAGGCGGAGGGTCGGCATGGCGCTTCTACTTTGTTCATATTCTCCCAGGCGGTAGTCCTCTTTTGCTCACTTCCTCGACTCTACTACCTTAAACTCTGAACCGGGACGTTAATCTCACCACTAACGTCTCGACACTCCACGCACCATAGCAGCAGCCACTGAGCAGACACTGCCGGGCTGCCTGCGCTCTGCCTGCACCGCTACTACACGCACAGGATGGAGCGCTTCGTCCTCGCCGATTGGTCCAGAGGAACGGTCACTGCGAACCAATGACGGTGAGAGAACAGAAGGAGATGGGAGGGCAGCGGAGTGTTGTTGTGTCCTCCCTCTCTCACCCCCACCCTCCACACGTCTCCGACACCCCCCCCCAGCCCCCCACACTACTCATCCTCAAACATCTGCTGCAGAGAGAACCAGGGTCCGGAGCCCTGCAGGGCCTCCCAAGATAATAAAGTATAGCTTAATTTCACTGTTATTTCTCACCATGTACAGTATGTGCGCTGTGACACCATGCGTAATTGATGTGATTTTAATCGATGTCTTGGTCAGACAGCTGCTAAACTCGTGTCTGATTTGGGATCCCGAACGTAAAAAGTTTGTCGACGTATGATAAAGAAAGAAAAATAGGTTAGTATTGTTTGAATTGCAGTATCTGTTTATCTGTGGATTTACTTATTTATTTATTTGGCATCACATTTCTCAAAACTACATACTGACTTTACGCATTCACTGATCTGTCTTTTGTAAGTTGGCCATGTTGCGTTTTAAGTATAGTTAATAAAATACAGGCCGTAAAAAATACAAGGTAAATAGTCACGACAAAATAACTTTTTAAAATGATGCATTCACACACTGGTCGTGTCTGGAATGGCCTGCATACTATAGTTGATCAGCCATAGGCCCAGATGCATTTTTCTCATTTAAAGTCGGTAAGGAATGTGAAAGTTAATGCTTTACAGCTCACACTACGTAAAAAATGAATAAAACTTTATTCATATTATTTTATGTACTTTGCAAAGTCACTGTCCTCTTCACCTTTTCATTTGTTTGAAAAATGCCTTTCTAAATATTAGACTTAGTTTTTAGCCTATAAAAATTTGAACTACTTTGTTCATAAATACGTTTTCACGTGTCAGGTGCAAAAACTCAAAATTGCTTAGAAGCTGGATTTTTAAAAAAAAAATCTGCCAAGCTGGTGGATTAAATAGAACTAAATGGGATGACTTTCCTGACCAGTTCATTTACACATCTCCAAAGTCTAGCTCCTTTTCTAATATCTTGGATTCATTGTTATTGTTGTATTTATATCTATTGTTGCATCTGCCTGTGCGTACATATGACAAAATGAATGTTCCAGTGCAAGGGCGCCAAGCACAAGAGACTGGCAGAAGCCTACTTGCAACAAAACTTAGAAAAGGCGCACAAAGGTTAACTTTTCCATTTCCGAAAAAGACACGTGTTTTTGCTGTAAACTTCCTTTACATGTGTCATTGAACATATGGATTCACTTGATTCTCTATAAACACACAGTCTTTGTGGTGTGACCCTGTATATCCGTTATTATGAGAAATGAAGACACGTTTTAGGTCACATAAATGCACATAAACAACAGAGAAGCAGATAGTTTTGTGCTTGCTTTTTTATTTTTATTTAATTATTATGTGAAAAAAGTGACAAAGTTGGAAAAAAATCTGTGACTTTAAATATAAAAGTTTGCAAAAATATGTGTGTATTCAAACATACATCAACAGCTCCGGAGTCCCCTGCCCTCCTCGGCCTTGCCATGCTCCACTGTTTATACTGTGTCAAGAGAGATACTTCATCGCTTTGTGGTATAATCATGGACTCTGCAGCTCTATCTTTGGATGCAATCAACATTTTTTTTCTGCGGTATTGTGGGTTATTGCACGATTAACATTAACGGGGTGAATTCCTGTAAACACTTTTATATATCAGTCTTTAACAGTTTTTTTACACCAGGCCGGTCATCTGCGATCTGAGCATGCTCATGGAGTGAGCAAACGACGACAGAGGGTAGTTGATGGAGCTGGAGAAGCTCGCTATGGGTGGAGAAACTGGATGTCCGTTTAAGTTGAAACCCAGGGCTGCAGTGGGCGTAGGTCCCTCGTGATACAGGATGGGAACCCTGACAATCCGCTGGGTCGAGCTTGGGATATGTGCAGCCTCCAGATCGGCCGCCAGCTGTCTCTTCCATTTATTCCTCCGGTTCTGGAACCAGATTTTGACCTGCGTCTCTGTCAGGTGAAGCGATGCAGCCAATCCCGCCCTCTCCGAGCTGCTCAGATACCGCTTCACGTCAAAAGTGGACTCCAGCTGAAACACCTGACTGCGACTGAACACGGTGCGGGTCTTCTTTTTCCGAGTGGAGGTCGGGTCAGTTGATGCGTCTTGCTCTGACCGTGCGTCAAAGGCGTTCTGCACGTCCTCGCTGTCGTCCGTCAGGTTGCTGTCGCTCGCTTTCCTGTCGGTTTCATCACTGCCCTCAGTTATTGGCTCAGACACGGCAGGTGAACCTCTGTCACTGGTTGATACTGAGCAGCAGAGGTCCTCTGAACTGGTGTTGTCCCTTGGACCTTAAAATGAGTCAAAAGAACATAAAATTATTGAACAAGCGAGAGAGATTTTCCAGATATTCAACAGTATTTTCTGACAATTAAAAACTTTACATATACAGTTAAAAAAATAAAAAGCAACCCACTGAACAAGAAAAATGTGTTTTAGGGGAAAATGGCTGAACCACGTTGTAAGAGTTTTCACTCCTTAAAATAAGCTACTATTTGTATTTTGCAGTTGATCCGTTACCAAAAAGTTGGGATTCAAAGCTAAGGCGTTTGACTGGATTGTATAACACATGAGCCATGCGAGGAAGCTGCTTTAGGCCCGATTATTATACAGATAAGAGTATAATGTCTTCCAAAGTAAATCCTACAATATCTCTGGAGATTACAACCTAATAGTAACATCCAGCAAGTGACTCCTGGTTTAGTGTGGGCCTCTGTCACGTGTGAACACAAGATGGTGATTTTGGAACTGTAAAAATGAAAGTATCTGCTTGTGCGTAAAAAAAGGGAGGAGCACTTTGTTTGGACGTGAGGGCGCGTATGAGTGGCACTAATGGCACCGAATGTGCGTAAAAGCGTCACGCTGACGTGCCCTGTTACTGTGCTTCTGTTTTGGGTTGTGTTCTGGGAATTTGTTTATAATCCATGTAGTCAGCACGTAATCTTCAAACCGTGTTACGGATCTAAAGATGACATGCAGCCATGAAACGTCCTCTGTGCTAAAGCGTACAGAAGTTGAAAAAAATGCAAGCGATCAAATATGAAAGCACCAAGCATTACACGTGTTTTACAGCTCGATGCATGCCTCAGCTTGTGTACAGAAATAGATGTTGCATTTGCATTCAGATGCCCGTCAGGCTTTTGGGCAGCTCGGCAAGCTCAGGGAGAATAAACGCAGAGAGGAGCAACATCTTCAATAATCAGGGCTCCGAACTCAACTTGCCCTAAGTTTGTTGGTGTTATTCAACGAATATAAAAGCAAACTGAGACGTGCCAGCTTTTTGTATTAACTCAGTAACACAAATAAATACGCGACCAGACCGTGTAAGTAAGAAAGAAAAGTTGTGAATGTGTTCTAAACTGAGCTTCCACTCTTCTTCTGTTTTTATCTTAAGATTCATTTGCCATTATAGCTTTTTTAAACTGGAATTTCGTATTTAATTTCTGTATTAGTTTAAAAAGCCCATTAATTTAAAACAAATAATCACACACTGCATGCACCAGTGTATTAAACTCCGTATAAATGTACCAGAGGCAGCTGCAGTACATTGTCTACTCTTTTTGTACCACGCTGCATAGTGGGATAAAATGCCCCGAGCTAAATTGTTTGCACAAAATGTTTTGCATTTCTGCGTAACAACCAACTAGTTTCACCGCCTGTATGAGCCACTCTATACTCACTGTGTGCTGTTTCCAAAGCTCTGAAGTTCAAGGTCCCCCCGCTGTACCACTGCAGCGGCGACTCTCTGTGCGCAGACCGGGCTGTGGAGCTGGAGCCACCGGGCGCTGTAGCGTCCGTCTCGGCGTGATGCGTGTCTAGGTTTCGTTCGGTGGATCCCGTCGCCGCGCCAGCATCCTCTCGACTGCTGTCCGGCACCGGCTCCTGTCCGTTCCTCCCCTTCCCCAAAAGATTTTCGATAAAAAACGAAGACGACGCCCTCGATGAAGTGGAACTCGCGTTGTCCGTCAGCTTCTTCTGCATGTTTTCCCCAATGTCGCGGTGGTATTACGCAAAAAAAACAGCGGATTCTCTTTCGATCGTGCGTTAAGGCGATCAAAAATCGAAGCAGTCATTTCAAGCGTCGCTGCTTTTGCGCTACGGTCTGACAAGAAGTCATGGCCGTAGACTGGACGGGGGAATCTCCTCGGTGCCAGCGGGAGGACAAGGAGACAGAGCGACGGAGGCAGCAGTACAGTGAAGTCAAACGATTAATGAGCCGAGGGCATCCAGCGATTGGACGAGCACAATAGCAAATGGGGTTTTCCAAGGAAAGAGAATGTCTCATGCGTCAGCCGCTGCTGTGCGCGCACGCGCGTGTGTGCGTGCGTGTGTGTGTGTTCACGTGCAGGCCCGTCCCCTCGAGGCCACGCAGACAGGAGAAAACCTCAGTTCGTGGTCCTGCATTCTATATTTGGGTCAATTAGAGTGCAAATCAAAATAAAAGATCAGCCAGGGAGGAGAATGACGGTATGGAGCCTCCAAATGTTAGCGTTTGTACATGTGCCCTGTTTATAGTATGAGCAAAAATCAAGTCTACCTGTATTTTTTGATAGCTTTAGCGGCCTATAAAATCCTGTAGCTATGAAAACAAGTTTGGATAACGTCTGACAACAACTTACAAGAGCTTAATGTTTAAATTTCAGTATTGTGCAGATCTAAATAAAAATAATGTAGTGGCATGTTACTGCAGTCTGATTTGTGAACGCATATGCGCACTGAACCGCGCAAAATGGCACGCTGCGCCATGGAATTGGCTGCTGTCAAAGGTTATCCAAACTTTGCGTAATGACTGTAATATTTCTGATAATAAGGCCGTTTGTGTATAGCTGTAAGCTGCGTGGATTAATAACGTCTTGCCTGTTCCCTCTTATCTCAGGATTTTCGTTTGATCAGCAGAAATATTTAGGGCTATTTTCTAATAGGCCACAGTTGGCTTAATAAACAGCCGTTTCAGCTGAGGCTTCTCCCAGTGTAGTTTTGTTTTGTTAATGTCCATTACTTTAAATGATGCCGCCTCAGCAAATGGGGAAAATGTCTGTTGATTGAAGTCAAACATTTTATATTAGAGAAGACATTAATAATCATTAACGAGGCCTTGGAAAAACAATACAAACCTTAAAAAGCTCTCCGTGAAGGCACAAAACCCCAAACCAAACTGGAATAAAGTTGAAGAAACCCTAAACGGTTGTTTTGGTGCGCACTGATGGACTTTGGGTGAATCCTCTGCATGCAAGTAGCCCAAATTTTAGGCTCCTGGACAAGCACGTGAAGTTAAAAGTAGTATGTTTCCGTTAAATGGAGTCTTCATCGCGCAGATGATGATAAGCTTATCACTATTAGATCATCTGAAACATTTAAATGAGTGCTGACGGGCGTCTTTACCCTTTTCCTTGAAATGGCAAGACATTTGAGCTTTTTATTTCCCTCAATGGAGTCAGCGGCTCTGACCTTTAACTCCAGCCTCTCTCTCTTTCTCCCCCTTGTCTCTCCCCCCAAGGCTAGACTTACCCTTTGACAGAAGATCAGCGTTAATGCTGCTCCTCAACCTAACACTCGGTGCAGACAACAGTAACACGACCTCGTGTGTTGAAGAGCTGAGGTTTGCACCTGTCTTGTAATATCGAGCTCAGTAAATAGACCAAATAGCGCCTTGGCTGATTGCGGTTTGTGTATCATGGGGCCAAATAAAACCTGCTTAACTTAATGAGTAGAAAAATTAACAGTTAGTCTCAGGATTCTTATTGCCTCAGATTTATGCAAAAAATGCAAACATTTTTTTTAAATGTCAATTAATGTCCAACGTTTGTGTGTTGTGTTGGAAAGCAAGGCCTAATAAGCTAAGATGTAAGTGAGATCTATAGGTCTATTTTTAAGTTATTCTAATAGAAACATAACTTTTAAAATGAGATCAAGATGAAGTTTTTTGATCCCTCAACTAGAAAGCCTATCAAGAAAAATCTAATTTATTAAAAGTACAATGACAGCAGGAAGGTTAAGTTTATGCAGATATTTATAACAGTACAGCCAAATAATAAAAACATTTTCAGGCTCTAAAAGATAATTTCACAACTAGTTGCTGACAAAAAAATACAGAGAAAAGCAGTCTGGGGAAAAAAACAATACCAGATGTGTCTATTTTCTGCAAAATTATTGCTTTCTGATTTATTACTTGGATTTTAAGGTAGATAAATTGGATGAGGAAGAACCCAGTGTCATTTAAAACTATGTTTAATTGTATAGAAGTTAACAATATATCAATATTAATGTTTGTACTTCTATAATAGTTTATCATTTTCTCTCTACTGTTTTGCCTGGCAGGCATTTATATGAAAATCTTCATACCTCATAACTGGCTTGTTACTTAAGTAACAGATATTAAAAACTTTGCAGGAATGAAAATCAGGGATCATGAAAATGAGCTTGTTCACTGCTGGCAGTTCATGGTAATGGAATTAATGTTCCTCAATGTGAACTCATCCTTATGTGTGACCTTGATTAGAATTTGTGGTTCTTATTTTTGGCTGCTTCATCAAACACACACAGCATCCTTCCACTTTTCTCATTCATCAGTCATCATCAGCATAAGGCTTATAGAATTTTACCTTCCTCCCCACAGCATCAAATACCTGCATACACTTAAGGTCCACTTTATTAGGTACACCTGTGAAGTGTAATGCAGTCCAGTGCAGCCACTTTCCCATAAACTCTACTTTTGTTTTTGTTGATTTTGTCAAAACAGGGGGATAATTCTGCTTATTGTTTATAACTAAGGTTATGGCGGGTGGTGGCCAAATACTGGACTGCATTGCATTCAGAAATATATGTAATATTTTGTCCCACTCATGTATGTTAATGGAGTGGACAAAATATTAGGAACACTTTTAAATGTAATGTAATCCAGTACATCACTGCCACTGTTTCAAGCACATTTTGACAAGAAAAAACCTGAAAATGTCGAAGCAAAAGTAGAATTTATGGCAGAGCTTTTGTATTCGATTGGATTACATTTCAAATGCATACTGAATAAAGTGGCTGGTGAGTGTATTTCATGGACTTTTTGATGGTGCTTCTGTGAAAATGATGTGTTTGAGTGTGTGGAAAAAAAACCCACATTAGATCAGGTTTCTCTGTGTACACCACACCGTCTGAACGATGTGGCACCCTGGCCGGCACCCCCTGCTCTGGGGGCCGACAGTCCAGACCCAGAGGCCCCTCTCTCACTTTCCTCCCTCACTCCTAACTCCTCTCTCCTCTCTCTCATCCTCCTCTGATCCTCATCCAGACTGGCATGCCCTTTGCTTTGTAAGGGCCTGCTGGCCTGCTCCACAGCTCACAGCCCCCTCCGTTTCCACTGCAGCTCTGAAATACAGTTTCACCACACAAAATCATATCATCAAGCATGTGCTCCAGGAGACAGCTGCGTCAAATTGACCATGTTTCTGCAGTTGGCGGTGGTGAGTGTTTTCCAGCCCTTGGTGCTGCCAGGCCTGCAAGCAGTGAAGCAGTGTTGCAGTTTTTGTCATTTTCATCCAAGAGAAAACAGAAGTCCTCTGTGAGATGGAAGCAAGGGTAAAATGGCATGGTTTTTGAGAAGCAAATCGACTGTGTGTAATGTGCATTATATGGTTTGTAAATCTTACACAAGACCAGTACGAAACCTTTCCAGCATTTTTGCTAACTGCCATAGTCAATTCAGTTTTTTCTGCTCAGAGTTCAGAGTCCTTTTATTATAGAGTTACAAAGTGGGACATTAAAAAAAGAATACATCTATTGAGAGTATTTGTATTTTATATCTGCCTTCCAGTGGTGGTGTCTTATTTAAAACACATGTTTTTTTTTCATATAAACTCAAACATTTGAATGTTGTTAACCAGCTGTATCTCCTCTGCAGTCTGCTGTTTTTAGTTTACCCAGGTCTGATTGTTATTTTACACCAGCTTTTATTCCTCTAAGTGTGATTTTACTGATTCTGGAGTCTATCGCTCTCAGTAGGGGTTAACTGTCAATGAAAAAGGAGATTGTTTGACCTAGTTCATTTATACTGGAGGTAGTGAGACAGGCAGGCTGAGACAGGAAGGCATGGATCTCCTTTGGGGCATTTCACAGCTCTTACGATTATGATGTCTTCATAGTGACTCAGTGAAGTATAGTGACCTCAGCTGACGTTTATTTGGACTCATGCATGTGTATCAATATGAAAATACAGTAAACACATTTGCACAGTGAAGAGACTGTGCAAATAATAGAATAATAGTGCAAATAATAGACACCTAAACATTAAGTCCATAAGCTTAAACCACATTCACACAGATGGTAGAGACCTACATTCAGCTTGACTTGGGTTTGTGGGGGCCCTCCGAAGGTTAACAGGGTGCAGTGCACCTTAGGGTTATACATACATAACACCTACAAGTTGCAAAAACTGTTTTGCACCATGTAGTTTAGAAGGAAAGTAAAACTACTTTCTTGCAGTAAGTTAATATTCTGTCAAAGCAGATTAATATTCAGATCATTCTGCCCACAATCTCCACATGCTGCAAGTGGGATAAAGCAGGGTGCCAAGCTGATCATGTCACTGAGTCAGAGCTGTATAAAAGCAAAATGGATTTTCTGTCTGTTCATAAAGCCACAATTACTAGAATTATTGTATTGGATTTTCACCACTTTCAAGTTATTTCATATTTCAGCCTTTTTGATTGGAGAATGAAGAAGCCTTTTTTCATCTCTTCCCAATAGTCATGATCTTTCCAAACCTTGAAGCTTTTCACTCCAAAAAAAAATCTCATTGCATACCTGCGTTCCTTATCTGGCAAGCCAGCTAAGCCTAACTGTGCTAGCTCTGGCATTAATAATTCACTGTACATAATAAGTTGATGCTGCAGAGTTTGTTCTCATTGATATTAGCCGAGGTGAGCATTCTTGGCCAGACTGTGTGACGCCAGCAGACCAGCATAAAGTGGGCTTTAATTGCCCATAATCTCTGTCGTTCTCTTTCCTCTCAGTGCAAGTCAACAGCGTATAGGCTGTGAATGCCAGACCTTAGCGAGGCATTTTTAGCTCCGTACCAGCGTGAACCTCACAACAATGCTTGGAAGAGATTTTTGACTCAGAAACTCAAAGGACTTGAGACGATTTTGTGGATTTTTACACCCGCTCTCCCTGTACTGGAATTTCAAGTCAGTACATTCATATTTGTATCCAAAAACAAAACAACAAAAGGTTTACACTCTGGGCACATTGTTTTCCTTCTTAAGATAAACTTTATTAGGGCTGCTGCACTGAAAAAACAATCTTCCTGAGGAAACGACATGTGAGGAAATGAAATAGTCCTGTCTCCCCTTTAAGAAATGCTTCCGGTGCTGCTGTCTTTATGCATATGTTTACCCCATCTATGATGCATATGATCTCTTTCATCATTAAGAATGCATTCAGAGCTTGCTGTAACCTATTTTTTTGATAATTCTGCTTCATGTATTTGTGTCAGTGGGCCACTCATTTGAAGAAGACAGTTTGTTTTACATATAGAAGGTGACACATCTAATCACTATCCACTTTCATACTGGATGATGTTATTAAATTCAAGGGCCAGACCTTTTTAATTTCTAGTCAAACATTCAGGTTCAAAGATTTTGATCACAGGTAGTTTTATTCCACACATATGTTTCATTGATAGGCAATGGCATTAGCACGTCACCTCAGATTACATCCAAACGAGTATTATGGAAAGGAAATGTTAATTACAGCTAAGCTGGACTGCTGTACCTGACCATGATGCAGAATGCAGTGAAGAGTTGCACATTTGTTTCTTCTGGCATCACCGATTAAACATTAGTCAGTCCTGCTTCACACAATTAAATGTAACTTGTGGTTTTTGCATCAAATCTAATGGTGTATATTTTAATTTTTATTATTTTTATTCACTGTTTTAGCCCTTAGGAAAATCAAGAGTAAACTTAAAGTGATAAATCACAAGCACTAAGTTCAAGTAGGGCGAAAATAGTGTATAATGGATACATCAATTCTCTTAGATTTATTTTTCAGGCAATAATTTTAAATGTTGTTGTAACATTGGATGAACATCTTGTTTTATGCCTGGCAGGTTGTAAACTATTTTAGCAAGCATTTCTTTAGGACTTCACTGATGAAAATTAGAATAAAGGAAATGTCATTCAGCTAATGAATATCACAGTGCATCAGAACATAAAATCCACATTAAATTAAAACCTGCAGAGTTTCTTTGTGGGAGAAAAAAACTATACTAAACTTTCCTGCTTACACAAAGTCATAGACTGGATTTACTGAATTTAATAACACATGTATAAAAAAAGTGGTCAAGTTTAAAAATGAATCCTGCAGTTTCAGCCTTCATCCCTGGTTAAACCCTGAGACCACCACTGCCAATTTATCGACTTATAAGGCCTTATGTGTCTGGAGGATTTCTAACGGGAATGTCCGTTTGTTTAACCTCTTTACGGTACGTTAACCCCTGTCAGGACGGACTCGTCAGCCCAGTACAAAGGGGCTGAAAAGCGGGGACCTTTTCCCCCTCAGCCGACCCTGTACTCCAATCCAAGCCTGCTGCCCTGCAATAAAAGAAAAGTCCTTAGAAAGCTCAAAGTCCCTCGAAAGAATATTTAAAAATGAGAGGAACAATATGATAGAAAAAAGTGGTGTGGCAATAGATTAAAAATGTTATAGATGGCCCTGATGACATTAAATGTCAAAAAGATCACTGTAAATTAACTGTAAAGTAGCACAGTCACTTTTCCTGGCAGCTCTCAAGCCCAGGTATGTAAGTATATTGAGCTGTCTCAAGTTAATTATTTTTCCAAATATAAAAAAGAGCAGATTTCAAACCTGCACTCCCCTCTAACAGCGTCATTTGTCTTTGTACAGCTTCACCCCGATGCCTTGTAGGCGAGGTGTAATATTTCTTAATAATTTCTTACCATAGTTGAAAACACGTGGCTCGGGGACTCGCTGATCTCCCGTAATAAGCTTATGGCAAAACAGATCCGTGTGTGCGTAAGAAGCCAAGACCTGCCCAGCGTTCGATACGGAAACAGAATCAGGCTTTGAAATGGGCTAATGAACGTGGTCATATGGCCAAAAAGAGTTGTTGAATTAATGCCTAGAATAATAATAATAATAAAGTGTTCAATCACACTATTTGGCAAAACAAACAAATCCATCAGTGGCACCAGGCAGATGCAGTTTGAGTAGAAAAACACTGACAGCAGAATTTAAATTGAAGCTTCAGGATCGAAACATGCTTTATTTATTTATTCATTTGCTTATTTATTTGGTGATTTTCTCTCATTTGAGTTCAGTTTAATGCCCTGGAAACTCACCTATATCAGAATTAGCTCCATCATCCGTTCCATTCGTTGAAAGTTTCCGTCCTGTTCCATGGCGTGCTAATTGGAGGTCAGTGTAATGCCATAGTTTGGTCTTTCCCCCCCTTTTCCTGAACCAACTTAAACCTACCAGGCGGCCAAGCTGCGGTTTTAAAGTTAAACCGCATAAAAGAACAAACGCTTGGTGCCTGCTTATTTCCCCACAGCCAAACATTAACAATAACCCTGTGTTGGCCATTAGTCACTCTAACAAATCAGATTAGCAGCATTATATTGACCACAGTTACAAATCTATTTAGCCCACATTTTCGCCACAATAATAGAAAAAAACCCTCAAATCCATCAAAGGGAATCATGTGATTTTTTTTGCCCCTTTTTAAGTTTGTTTTAAAGCCTTTCTTTTAAATTAAACTTCAACTGACCACAGATCTGTGTTTTCACTCTTCTCATGCTCAGATGAGCGTCTATCACGTTAAACGATGGCGTGAGAAAGAAGAGGAGCGCGCAGGGAAAAGCGGGGACGGGGTCGAGAGCGCGACCTATTATAGGCCCGATCCGCGCTCCCGCTGCCAATTACACTCGAGATGAGTAAAATAGGAGGCTGGAGGAGGCGTTCACACCATCAGTACACAGTTGGAATAGCTGCATCCAGGCTTTAAATAGACGTATAGTCCGCTGTACAGTTACAGAGTCACTGCAGGAACATTTATAGACCAAACCGTAAATTTGCTTAACCATGAATTGGCTGCGTAAATTGGCAAAACCTGGCAAAACAGCTGCTAGAAGGTTGACTGGAGATTTTGTGATACCTTTTTTGGGTCATAAATTTATAAATGTATATATTTATAAATGAATTAATGTTAAGATTTAAAATGTATGTAAAAAGTGTGATAGAATATATGTGTGTGTGTGTCTGTCTGTCTGTCTCTCTCTCTGTGTATGTGTGTGTGTTTGTATGTGTGTGTAAATACACAACATATAATTCTGTGAAGTCTTGGTGAGGAAAAAAGTTTTGCAGCTAATTATTGTCAAAATTTGTGTCATGCAAGAAATACAAAACCAGATTTAAACACGATTTTATCAGTATTTTCAAGTGATCAGGTGTATCAGTGCTTCTTTCTCTTGTTACGCACAAGAACTGAAAAAAGTAAGAGTTACTTTCTGTTTGACTTAACTTACTTTTGCTTATGTTAAACTTTTGCTGCTGCTGAAGTTAAAGTGACTGCAAATATGCAGAAAAGCAACATGAAGTAAATCTCTTAGCAACTCAGCGTAGCACACTAAGCAGTCTGTCTTAAAAGAGCATCTCTCAGGTTGAGCTGGACATTATGAACATGATGTGAACATTTCCAGTCCACTTCCCCAGCAGTCAGGCAGCTATGCTTTAGTTTTGGTTTGATCTATGCCTTTTATTTAAATGACATTCTCATATTTTTGTCAATTAATTTGTGGAAAAAAAGTAAATTATTTTGGTGCAGCTGGGACACACACACACACACAAATCCACAAAGCCCAAACAGCAAGCATACTAATTTAAACAACAACAAATGTATAGAAGAAAATACAAACTGTATTGTAATACTGTCCGTGAGTTGGGTTCCTTAAATCTTTAGTTTGTATGAAACACTTAATGAATTATTGTTTTTAAGCAATAGTTCCATGATCTATTTTCTTTTAAACTTGTCTCGATGTTTCACTTAGCTTTTGCCAGGTAAATCTTAGTCTTTAACAGATATGTGCTGCATGTATTGCTTCTCTGAGCAATGAAACATTTGACAACATAAATTTGCCAGAAACTGCTTCACTTTTACCTCATTTGCTTTTTCAAAACTTCCTATAAGGGCCTTAGTTATGCAGAAACAAATTCACATGACCACATTATGTTGAAACTATTATTAACTGGCATTCCCTTTTGTAATTATATGGAATAGTACTGACAAGTAGCTTGACATGTAGAAAAAGTTAGAGGAAAAACAGATTGTCGAGACTCGGATATTGAAAAGGAAAAGGCCGCAGAAGAGTGAAAGAGGAGAGAAGTGGAGTAGAAGCGACTGAAAGGGGTGAGGGGGGGGAGAGAGTAGAGAAGGCAGGGCAGCCAACCTAACCTGAAGCGACATAAAAGAGTAAAGAGCCTGCTTGTGCACATGCATGAGTGTTTATGTGTGTGTGCATTAATGGGGAATCAGAGTGCATGTGTGTGTGTGTGTGTGCATGTGTGTTAGTTAGATGCCAGGCTGCACTCTGTTTTCTTCAGTCTTGTCACGCAACGCTCCTCGAAGCCCCGCCCTTCTTCCACTACTACACTTCCTGAGTGTGTGTGTGCCGAGTTCTTCTGACCCACCATCCAACTCACACACACACACACACACACACACACATCTGAGAAATGGCCTATTTTTCGATGACTCTCAGGCTAAAGTGATTATGTTATGGTCTCCGTGTTTGGGTCCTTTAATGCGCTGTCAATGAATTAGTGAACACAGGGATCACCTTAATCTTACCCTCCCCCTCCTGGGATAAGTCGCCCATGTGGGCCCACAATACATTGATGCAAAATGAGAAGCCTGTAACCTCTATCACACCCTAATGGTGATATGTGCAGTACATGTTACTGGGGAGATAGTTCACTAAATGACTAGAGTGTCACCTGTAAAGAAAAACTTTCTTTTTTTATAATCATGTGTAGCTGCTTCAGTAACATAGTGTCAGCTTTGTAGGTGACCAACTAACACCATTCCTTAAATCTGAAACAAATATGATGACGAAGTTTTGGTTTATACATAACTTTATCTATTCTGTCTGAAAAATTGAAAAAGCCAGTGTTTAAGAATCTAAATCAGGTTTAGTGTAGATTTACTACACCTACATGACTGAGAATCCTCCTAAATTTATATTTTGTCTGACACTGAAAATATGTTGACAAACTTCAGGATACTAACCAACTCACAGCAACAAAAACAAAAGCTACTTTTATTTTAAAAAAATAAACCATGAACATGTGTATTACTTGAACAGATTTTTCTTTGCATTGAAATAATTAAACTGTATGATTTACTCCATTATTGCTCGAAATCTTATTTAAATGTTTCGTATTCATTTTCAAGCAATGCCACAAAATGACTGTCCTTTCACTATTGTGCTTTAACCTGTACAGTCTGCTCAGTTGCTGTAAGTTGTATTTTTTTTCCTTTTCTTCCCCTGTCCATGGAGAGAAATCACTGCAACAAAAGAGAGTGCAGAGAAAAAGTTTTAACTATTTAAAATCAAAACAATCATATTGCATAATTATATTATAATCCAGCTGTTACTGTAGTATTTTAGTAATGCAATTTAAGGTGAATTTTTGGAGTGCCATGTTTTAAAAAAAACTGAATTAAAAATGATAACATGCTAATAAAAAATATATATTTCTGAACAAGTTCAGAAAATTTTAGTGACGAGTCATCTCCACCAGACGTGTCATCAGTGGGTAAAAACAATGTATCCAATATGATAAACAGTGCTCTTATCTAACAGACTTAGTGTAAAAGGTGCACAAATTTAATGACAAAACAACACTCTCTGAGAGTCCATTTGTGGTATTTAGTTCACCTATATTTAATAGGTTTTCTTTTCATAGCTTAACTATCTGTGTTTTACCAGAGAGGTTTAGCTTCCAAGTATAGTTTTTCATTCACTTCTTTTCTTTCCTGCGGTTTTACTCATAGTTAACCAGAATGATGCATATTTTATACTTCCATAGGATCATTTCCCAGGACAATAAGGAGTGCTTTTCCTGCACATTTTCTGTGTGTATATACACACTCTATATGTGTGTCTGTGTGCGTGAGGGACATGATTAGATACATGGAGGCCTACTGCAGAGCTCTGCCCTGAGGATCTTGACTGATGATTGGATGAAGCTACACAATTTCCTCTCTCTCCACAGGTCCCTGGCCTTTGTCAGGACCCTCACTGTCAGAAAACATTTGTTTCAGAAAATAGTACCTAGTCAAGAGTGCATACGCACAAATACCCACAATACCCACATGCATGCACATACACACTGGTGATCTTAATTACAGCTCTGTTTCAGATGTTGAATTATGTGTGTCTGATTCAAATACATATTAGACTTTGATTTACAAAAAACAGTGAATGACTAGAAAGGTTCATCTTCACTAGCATTTTTCAGCTGTTGTGTTTTTAAAATTTATCTCAATCACACAATCCATTCAGGCATGCACACAGAGACAGGCATCACCAGGTGGCACCAAAGTACAAGTTTTCATTGCTTCTCTTCTGCAGCTGACACACAGGTCCAGTGATCTTCTCAGACCTCTTCTGTTGCTCATCATCTTCTGTTATTATGTCTTACAGTTTATTTTCTCCTCAGTGAGCAGAAACTACAAGCAACTATCCAAATGTTCATGCATCCAAACATATTCCCTTTTAACATCACTAGTCTTATATCTGAGGACTGATCTTCTTTCAGTACTGGTTGATATTTGTGTTATTTGGTTTGTTGTAATTCCTATTAAAAAGAGAAATTACAGACTTTCAGGTTTTACAAACAGCATGTAGGACCAATGCAAATTTTATCCATGAGATGGCACGAGAGTCTAACTAATGCAGCCTGGAAGGGAGCCTGTCCCTCTGAATTCTTTTCAGTGGTTGTCATAGCAACAGATATGCTTTTCTTCTCCTCCTGAACGTTTTTATTTTCCAAGGTCCTTCACTCTACCTCGATACCTGTTTGGGAAGGCTAATGGCTTGAGCACCACTGAGAAAAAAAAAAAATCGCTCCCTGTTCTCTCCCCGAAAGTGAGCACAAGTGCAACAGAGCACTGAACTAAAGATGTTGGGACTCAGTTGCAACATGTTTTCTCCACATAAATCATGTCTTGCTGATTGACAGAATTGCTTTTATTAGGTGGAATGTTGGAGCATTTTTTTACTACTGAAACATTAATCTTGCCCACATGTTGTCTTTGATACTGCCAAATACTGTATAATATATTTTTGTGATAGGATTTCTCAGAAATGTTTCAAATATTAACAAGAACTTTAGTCACAGTCCTTTATCTCATGTCTTTATTATGCCCATCACTTCTTCAGCTTCTCCACTTCATGAATAATGTGTGAGGTTAAAATTATTCAACTACAAATGGCCCCAACCCCATTAGAGCCTGGTAATTAATGTGCGATTTAAATCGGTGGTTTCCAGTCCCACAGTACTGCTGAATTTCACCGGGGACTATTTTAAAGCTGGGACGGCAAGGAAATGTGTAGTTTCATGTTACTGAGGGCTGCGATGTGACACACAATACACAAATTTCAACTTGAATTTTGGAAACAGTAGAAAGGAGAAGCTGCAAAACACACACAAACAACTAGAATACTAATGCAACTTAGAGAATGTGAGCGGTAACAGGAAGAAAATGCTGGCTATATACAGAGAGAAGAGCAGCTGAAGAGACTAATCCCTATTCTCATTTCTACAGTGTGCACATCCTCGATTCCTTTCCACGACTCCTTGCCTCGTGTTTTATTCCCTCCCTCGAGAGATGTGAGAGGAGGGGGCAAGGAAGAGACACCAAGACAGAGGAGTCAAGGCGACAGGCATTTAACAATGTGACATCCTTATCGCTAGTGTTTCAGAGCAATGTCAGTAAAAGATGATGTGTTGCATCATCTGCATCAGCTGCATCATCTGCCCATTGCTTTATCACCTATCGCTGCAGTTGATGATCTGTCAGTGTTCATGGGAATTTACAGCATACATTTGCTCATAAATCAGTTCACAAAATGGCATAATGTGTCAGGCATATTGTCATACATTTGTTTTTTTTTTCATTTAATACACACATACGCCATGAAGTAGAATAGAATTGAATTGAATAGAATTTATTGCCATTTGCACGGGTACATTACAGTACATGTACATTGGAATTCTTTGTGCCTTTCTCAAAGTCAGCTTTATATGAAAAAAAAAAGGTAAAGAGTAAAAGTTAAAAAAATATATACATCATGTGAATAAAGTAAGGACACGTTATAACAAGCAAGAGAGGTGTGACACACAAAGGAGCACTACACAAACACAAAGTGATGTTTGTTATGATTGAGTGATATGTATTATACACACAGATTTGTCAGTCCCGCTCCCAACATGGTTTGTACATTTCAGCTGTGGGAAAAACTTATGCAAAGAATACAGCGAGGATACATCTGTGCATCCTCACTCCTCGGGATGCATTTTAGGAATTTAAACATCCTTGAAGACGGAACACTGAGATTAATTTCTGAGCCACATGCAGAAGGATGGACAAAGGAGATGAGGAGGCTCAAAACAGAGAAATGAGAGAAGCTTAAGCTCATCTTGGGAATCGATATGCAGTGCTGGGAAACATGGTAAGGGTGTTGGTGGACAGGTGAGGCATGACTAGCTCTGAAAAGCCCACATAGACACTGTGAACATAGAGAGACAGAAAATAGGTAGTTAGGCGAGGGAGGCGGTGCTGATGTTTCTATGAGTGCTGATTCAAGCTGTTATTACCATGGCAGAATGCCACTGGTCTGAGCCATCGCACCAATTTGGGAAGTCTGAAAGCTTTGCTCTCTAAAAACCCAAAGCCCGACTGTGCAGATTTTGGCCCCAAATTGGGCTGATTGGAGTCCAATGGAGATGAAGTTCTGCCAGTTTTGTTGTTCTCTTGCAGTTTGGTTCATCTCTCTTATGAATTGTGTGATACTCAAATTTCTGTGCTGGCAAATCAAACATGTCGTCTCGGTTCAGTGTGGAGACAGAGGTCATAGGACTGATGGCTAAAAAAATATGTAGTGTGAGTTAGCACAGTGTGCCCAGTTAATAAAAATGGACAGTGTCTACCTCCCTCTAACCTTTTTAGTAGCTACTGGTACTTGACTAACTCCTGTTGTGCAAAGATGTCTTAAGAGAACAATGGATTTACATGAGGATGTTCCAGTGATTACTGAGCAACAGCAATCCCACTGCATGCTGTTGCTGGACAACCTTTGTCCCCCTTTTGGTCCCTATTTTAGGCTGGTGTATTGTGTCTCCAGGTGTCGCCACCATTGTAGAGATTTTGGAAAACTGGGTTTAGTGCTGGGCAATAACCCAGAGTTTTTCAAGGGAATCATTTTTTTTACACCAATAATTTTAAGAAATTAAGCTGCCTGGAACAGACATTTTTCTTGTAGTTGATTTTGGGGATGTGAAGCAACCTCAGGATGGCAATGTTTATCAAAGCTGCAAATTCATGAGATGTAGTTCCAAAGCTGGGATTTTCCAGGTCTGACACCAACAGGTCCCTCTCTTTGCAGAAACAGCAGTAAACACAGGAACACAAATAATTTCCCAAGGTACAATGTCTCTGTTGATGTCCTGTTCTCTTTCTGTCTTTGCTGATCCCCACATTGAAGGACGGACTCACACATGGAACAAACCAGAGTGCTCACCGGTGTCAATGTGCTGGTGAGAATTTGTCTGGCAAAGAAGCGATTTTGAAATAGGCTACTGCTGTTGGTTTACAGAAATGCATTTCTGGTCTGCTGCTTTGCTATTAACCATGCAGACGTCTCAGGTCATCTGGGACAGGTCTACTTTCTGTCAGCAAAGTCAAAGCAAAGAGATAGGTTTTAGTTTTTACACACCACATATCTTCCAGAAAAAATGCAGGTCTCCTGCAACTCTCAGTTCTTCTAAATCAAGGCTGAAGACTTGTCTGCTTGTCTCTACCTTTCATGCACTGTAACTTTTTACTTTACGTTTTTTAATCTCTATTTAACTCTTAACTGTGTTAAAATGTCTTTGTAATGGCCTTATTGTTGAAATGTGCTTATACAAATAAACTTGCCTTGATTACGTTGCCTGGAAAGTATCCCTGGGTGAAGATCTCTAATGCAGTTATCCATTCCAGATGCTTCATTTCTGTTTTAATTTCAGTTAGAGGCAGCGTGGTGGTGCAGAGGCTAGGGACTTTCTGTGTAAAGTGCAGAAGAAGCATTTTCTCCAGCTTCCCTCCACAGTCCAAAGACATGTATGACAGGTTAATTGGTGATTCTGAATGGACTGTACATGAGGACGTGTCTCTTTGTGTTAATTGTGGGATGAACTGGTGCCCTGTCCAGAGTCTACACTGGCTCTTTTCCAGTGTCGGCTGTAATGGGCTCCAGCCTTCTTTGGCCTTGTACAGTATAAAGCGGGTAAAGTTCATGGATGAAACTTTGGTTAGACCACGTGTTTCTCAAATAGTGGGGCGCGCCCGCCCAGTGGGGGCGCGTGTGACCCTGGGGAGCGTGCTTTTTGTACTAGAATGAAATATAATTGCACATCCACTACAGTAGGTGTCCGGGGGTGATACCGGAGGGTGTTGGCAAGTCCGCGTACTACAGCCTCAGTGGCGTTCTAGAGCCTCGGCGATGTTCGGCAGCGTTCGCCCGTGTCCCGCGGCGTACTACACCTTCGGCAACGCTCGGCTGCGTTCGGAGACGCTCGGCGGCGCCCGGCAGGTGCAGGACTATTCAGATATCAAAATTATTATCCCAATACCACCACAACGAATGAATATTCTAATATTTAAATATTCAGGACCAGCCCTAGTGTTTACTGTGTCTAAAAATGTTGGCAGCGGACAAAACAATGTTAATAAAGTTATTCTTTGTTGTAAGTTGATCTACATTTCTTTCTTTTTTGTATTCTTTAATGTTAATAAGGACACCATGTTATGCAGAGGTTTACTTATATCAATTTTATAGACAAATTATACTATTTATAGTCGCGGCAGAGAGTGGGGGATATTTTCTTCTTCCTAGGTGGGGCGTAACAGAAAATAATTGAGAAGCACTGTTAGACTGAACAAATGTTTAAAGTGATTCATTCTTTGGAAATCTGCAAAGAGCTCCCACTGAATGCTGTTTTATGTGACTGAATCACCACAACAGAGATGAAGACTTCAAATAAAAACCTGAAATAAACCTGAATTCTTGTTTAACTTACTAAAACTTCATTCAGACTTCAAAATGTTGATCTTACAATCTTGTAATTAATTTTCCTCATCATATGTTTCATATTTTCCAAAGCACTTACTGTTCAGTGCATATCAGGCAGGACTTCAATTGAATGTTTACCCTTATTCTGCACTGTTGCCCATAAAGTTGGAATAATTTAGTTTTCAGACACATCATTCCTCTTTTATTCCTATTTATACACATCAGTAATCACTTTTGACCACGTTCAGTGATTGCATACTGAGTCCATGGCTGTGTTGTCCTTTTCCGGCTTAAAATATGCAGTAAGTCCATGTTTTTAGAATTGGCTGCATAATTTTCAACTAAATTTGACACAGAAGTTCCCTAGGCTATATGTCTCGCGACGCAACTGGTAACATGCCAAAGAGTGCTTGCACTCTGACAGGATGGATACAAACAAGCCAGCATTGCTGATTTTCCTTGGAATATCGAGTGCAGTCTGTAAAATCATCAAACATCATCGAGAGGAGGGTCATTTGAGGTCACAAAATTATCCAAGACAACCACAACCAACTACCAGATGATCAGCAACTGTTTAATCTGTGCTGTAGAAATTGGAAAATGGCAGCAAGCTGCCTTCGTTGTTCGTGGAGAAGATACAGAAATAAAATATATTTTATTCCAACTTTATAGGCAACAGTGTATCTTAGACACTTAAAGTACTAAAGTTCAGGATCCAGCCTTTCAAGCAGTGCAGTTTACCTTCCAGTCATCCATCAAGTCAAGCAGCTCAGTGTCCGCTTGTCAGCAGCCAGCAATGCCACCACAATTTCTCCAGAAATTGCCTTGCATTGCAATTGTTCATCGTTGTGAACATAATCAACAATCCAGCAGCAATGGAACTCAATTTTCACTCTAATTTTCACCTTTCATTGACTCAAGGACCTTCGTTAGATTTTTATCAGTTTGTATAAACAAACCCACAACCAAAAATAAAAAGAAGAATAATGCAAGTTATTCTTGGTTTATCGATTGATAATGGCCCTTCAGACATCCAATAGGGTTATTTTGCTCAGATCCAAGGTCGATGTGTTTTGCTCTGCATTAGTGATTTTTTTTTTCCTTTTTCTTGTTTTCTCTTTTTTGTATAACACCCATTGAGTGGAATCGGAGACACATATTGCTTTTATCCACCTGTCTCATTCCAGATTGGGGTCTTTGAGATTAAACACAGAGAGGTTGATAGAGGTTTTAAGATGTCGGTATCTTTCAGATTGTGAGGTATCTGAAACCAGCTCATCACACTCTTTTTTTTCATTTTTGAATTGAGGGGGCAGAATCTCTTTGAAACTGCATCTGACAAACACACCAACTGCGTGCGGCTTCCAGGTGTTAATATGCAGGAACAAACTCTCACAAGCTCTTTTCTTCATTGGTCACACAGCTGCTCTTACCACAGATAGTGTGTACAAAAGAGTACCTGCAATAAATACAGTGTGAGAAGAGACTGTTAGTAATTGTTTGCCATTATACCTACTTGTACTGCTCATCAGTTCTTGCCCTTTACTATGACAGATGGCTTTGCTTGCCGCTCTTGAGTGTGGTCATTTGGAACAGCACCTCAAGGAACAATGTGCTACACTGATAAAAATGTAATGTGCAGGGGAAATTGCTCAAATGATTCTTCTGTTCTCACAAGTATGAAAAATGTTTTGTATTCAGTGTCCTCATGCTGCAATCTGCCATGGTGAGAAAAGCCAATAACGATCCCAGTGTACCACCTCACTGATGTGCACATGTGTGAGTAACATTGACAAAAACCCTGTTTCTGTTTCTGAGTTATTGCAACACTTGCAGAAAGGAATGATTTCCTACAAATTCTTCTCATCTGATATGAGCCTGAGACATTTCAGTCATATTATGATGAAGTGTCAAATTGTACAGCATTAGAAAGACTTCCCCAGTCTGAGTCAGCAGTCGGGCCATTTGTCAAACTCACCCTGCTGAACTTAGAGGCTTAACTTCAGAGCGAATAGAGGTGGTCACACACACGGAGTCCACCGTCTGCCTGGGTGGCAAATACACAGACAGCTACACGCTCGTCACTGCTTTCTTGTCATACCTGCTGCTCTTCTTCTTTTTCTCCTAATTTTCTCCCTCACTTGCACCACATAGCTCAGAGTTAGTAGTGTGATGGTCGATAGGTAGACGTTTACAGCATTAGAGGTTTGAGTCAAATAAAAAATACAAGGCAACCTTGTGATTGCTATTTCATGTGTTACCCTATACATGCTTGAGAGATTGATTAATGGTTGACACCTGGGATTTTGTCTTTTTCATTAAAGTTATGATGGTTAATTAAAGGCTTTTTTCCTCTAAATGAAGTGTTAGCTTCTTGCATTTGTTAACTCTGCTATGGTGGATGGCTTCTCACCGGAGTGGATAACATTAAAATGTTCCATATAAACAGTATTTGTTATCCATGTTGCTCATGTAGATTCGGATCGATGGTTAGAGTAAAGTAGAATAGTTTTTGCTGGAGTTGAGCTTGAGTTTTATGCAAAGATATTATTTTTATGTTTTACCATGAGTACATTTTTTACTCCAATATGATGAACACAACTTCTCTAACCAAAAAAAATGTCAAACATGTCAGCCAATTTAATCCAATAAAAGCTGCTCATCGAGCTCACAGACAAAAAAAAAATTCTCCAACTTCGACATTAAGGGGGCTGAAAAGGAAAATGATATATGGATGTCACTTTTGGTGGCCTTTAAAAAGCTTTTCAGCCTCTTAGTTTCAGAACTATCATTTTAGCCTTGTGCCTTTGAAAAACAGCACCCAGTGCTGTTCATGGAATGCTTGGAAGTCTCTGTGGCCTATATGCAGAAGACAAGCTCTGTTTAATGGCAAGTTAATTTGCTTATATTTTGTATTCTGTATTACAGTCGAATATTTTTTTTTCTGTAAGTGGCTTTTCCACGTATTAAAATTGGAATTATTAGCAGCATTTTGAAGCATTTAATCAATACTTGTGTTGTGTATTAGGAACTATGAGATTTACGATAGCTGTTGATATGAAAAAAGCAATTTTATTGGCAGAGCATTCTGTATCCTTCTATCCTCTGTATCTATCATAGAGTTCTTAAACTCTTTAACCAATGACTTTCTAATTTCCTACTTTTATAATAAAGCTTTTTCAGAATCTTGTAAAAAAAAAAAAAATCACATTTGGTGCTCTCTCGTTTTCTTTGCTGTCTTATATGTTTTATTACATTATTGTCTGAGTTGCTTGATCACCAGATGTCTCAGAGTCAGGAATAGTTTATGCAGCACTCTGCCAAATTCTTCTGGCCTTTAGAAATTTCACCACAGTCTTACTCAGCCCGACTGTGTTGACAGTAACATACGCGTGCATGATGCATCGACAGATTTCCTGGTTGAACTTTGACTACTTTACTTGGTGCTGTTGTGGGGACTCACCATTTTCCTGTGCAGTGAAGAATTAGGACAAAAATTTTGGAATGGTTTCCATTCTCTTTTTTGCATTTGCATTTGTGTCTTATCTAGCTAAAGCACGGGATGTGTTCAAAAAGTTCTGAGACTGTATCTATAAAACTCAAAAATCATACTTGTCAAGAAAGTCTTCTTGTGCTGCCAGTGTTTCTGCAGTACCTGCAACACTCCCTTGTAGTCCTGCAATGTAAACATGTCAAGCACCATCGGCAATGGGCGCTGAATGTCCTACGCTGTGTCAAAATGGAGACCCCCTCAATTTGAATTTCATTTCTGGGAAGAGGAAGAAGTGACAGGGGCCAAATATGATGGTAGTGCAGATGGGGGTGCAATGATTGTGCTGTTTTAGCCAAAAAAATTCTATGTGTAATTGTTGCGCTGTGTGAGCATCCACATCGTGTCACGCTACAGGTCGGTAGCTCTGAATGTTTTGTCTTAGACACCACAGGACATTACAGTACAGTTCTGACTTGAAAGTCTGAGCTTAGGGGACTAATTCACAGTACACAACCATTTAAATGTTGAGGAAAATATCAAGCATGCTCCTGGTGCACTCCTGACTTGCCTTATCCAGTCTCAGAGACAGTAGACCCTTCCACAGTGAAAACTGTTGTTACTTCTCTCAGTGGTAGCTGCAGACCCACCTCTAGTTTTCTGGTGATGATCTTTGACATGAAGGTTGCTGCTGGCTGGCACAGACTATGATGTTTTCTTCTCTGCTCCAGTTTGGGGTCCATGAATAAATTGTGAAAGGGCACCAAACAGTGGTCACATGTGTAACTCAGATCCCACTGTTGATAATGTTGCACAAGCACTGTGACCAGTTTCAGAACTTTTTGATCACACCTCATATTGGCTACAAACCATATATTTGTCTGAGCGCTTGTGTGCTGCTCCTTTTCAACAAGGGTGTCAGTTTGCGAGATCTCTGATTTCACTGTTATTGCTTATAGCATCCATCTGTCAAAATTAAACCAAAAAAACTTCCTATACCTTTAATGCTTGGACATGAAACTGATATTGAAAGATAAAAAATAAACATATTTTTCAAATAGAGTTCTACTCTTGCTCTAAGGAAAAAATCAGTGCATGTGATGAGTGAATTAAGGCCACACAAACACACAACAGTAGTTTAAGTGACACAGAACATAGCAGCTGGAGCCCAGCAAAACTTCTTGATCTTAATTATTTTGACACATCACACTCTGACTTGCAGAGTAACACACTGAAGCAGCATGTTTCCATTGGAGCTGTTCCTCTGAAGGAGAACGACAGCTCGGCACGGCACAACCTCCTGGGAGCTGAGACAGAGCTGCAGGTGAGATGAGATGAATCACTAAATTTGGTTGCTCATTTGTCTGAGTTTCACAGCTTATTCTGTGGGAAACCAGAAAGAACACAAAACTCACAGAGCACATACATCTAACACATAAGACAAAGACTGCAGAGTGCACACAGAGTGTTGAGGAGCAGTGTGTCTTTGTCTCACTGAGTTTTTTGCTTTGTGTGTTGTTGTCTGTTACCTCTGGCTTCTTGTAAATCTTTTGTCGGAACACAACTTGTTTCGTGAAGCTGTAGAGATTAAACAACCAGCAGCTATCGTGGTTAATTAGGTTGCTCGGGCTTTACTGTCACCAGGGCCGAGCTGATAAATGAAGTGAGCAAGCATGCTTCTGTCCCTCCAGCGCCACTGTGAAGGATATTATCACTGACACACTCATTTCAATTCAGCACACAGGACTGTGAGAGACATGAGACAAGCACACACGGATGCGCGTACACGCACACACACACATATTTCGAACATCTTTGTCTGAATGTCTTCATGAAGTCATGTCCCATTTGCAGGGATTCACATCTCATTTGTCCCACAAACACGCAAAATGTCTTCATCTCCTTTCTGGTTGGTGTAAATCTACCATCATTAATAAAGCCTGTGTGTCCACATCATTTTGTAGATCACTGTAGGGATGAGCAATTAATCAATGTCAAATCAAAATCGTGTTTTGAAACAATGCCATTAGCATATAGCTGAGGCTTGAATAGGATAAAGAGTTTGAACTGTTGTGTCAATGGTTTTAAAAATCATGTCGTCCTCCTTGTTTGACAGTTATTCTGTTGATGTTATCTCATGTGAATATTGAAGAGAAACTTTAAAATATCAAGTAAATCAGGTGCAAAATCTGTCAGAAAAAATGTGATTAAATTTTCTTTGCCCCAAAGTTGTTCCACTGTAATGCATTGTATCAGCTGTATATATATTTTATCCTGCATTGCACACAAACTCTTTTTCCAACCCTTGTTTTCTTTAATCCACCTGATACTTTTCAAACCTACAAGCTCATTGTAAGGTATTTTGTTGTTCAGTTCTTTTCTTTTCTAAACATAGACAACAGGGCTTTCTAATGTAGTCTGTGTGTCTCTTAAAACTCGAGGGATCAGGATAGCTGTCAATATTTTTTAAAAATTATTCCATGTTTGAACTTAACCGGCCAGTGAAGAACCTAATTACCCTCTACTATTTGCTCTACAGCATAATCAAGGTATAATACACTGACTGACTGACTGACAAGTTGACAGTTTTCATCCTCCAGTGCCATAGCAACACTCCTCAGTGTGTACACAGTAGCAAGTGAAAAAGACTGGAACTGACACAGGTCAATATTTGTGTATTTTTCACTGTCATCGAGCTCCACTCCACATGCCACTAACCTTCACATTCAGTTAGTGTGCGGCTTTAATTCATAGGTCTTCTATTCTCAATCGACTCTTGTTCTTTGACACACATTGCTATGGCTAAACCACTGGTGCTGAATGATGTATTGTGTTTTCTTGCCACATGAGACACACCTTTCACGGTATGCGTGGAAGAAACGTAGATGGCTCATACTGGCATTAAGGTCTGCATAAGTGAAAACCACAGTCTTCTTTTTAACATTCATTCTGACTGGTGCTCCAGCTTTCCTTATATTTTTGTTTTTGCCTTGAAGAGGTGCAAAATCAAGGCTCATCTCTGTGTGGTAGCCCCATTTGAGCTGGTACAGATAGTGGAAAGCAATAACTCTGTGGAGCTTCTCCAGACATGATACTGGATTTCTAATTTATACTCACTGAGATGGAGATACAGTGTCTGAAAATACTTTATTAACCATGAAACACTTTTCCACATATAGGCTTCATTCCCCTTTTTTCATTTTATATCTCACCACTTGCTAGATAGGCATACTGGCAGGTGCCTGTTGCCATGGTTACATCACACATTGGCAAAGCCATATCCTTGCTATTATGGCCTTGCTTTAGCCATTTGCTACATGATGTGGATGCCGTGGTTGAACAAACAGCAAGGGGGCAAGTGAGATGCTGATTAGAAAAATATACAGGGGGTTAATAGAGTAATAAGCGCACATTATCATCTAAGCCTGCAGAACAGCTTGTGTTAGTGCTTGTTTTAAAAGTATACACTTTTACATGTTTGCCTCTTTTGTGATAAGGCACTGCAAAATGCTTTGTAATGCAATTCTCCTGCTGTGATAAAAAGTAAAAGTGTGAGGCTTAAAACTGGAGGTGACTGTCAGATGGGGGTGTGTGGGCAGTTGGCATGATTTATGAAAAACGCCCCTTTTGATTGAAAGTTTGAGAGCGACTCAGAGTCCTCAAGCACTCACGCACTCCTCAAGTTGTTTTCTGCACCTTATTTATCCTCGTACCAGTTTGCATGTTTGATTTATACAACATATTTATATCTATTTTGTGGTTTTCAATGCTTTCGAAAGAGCACGACTGTCACATTAATATTCAAAACCTCCAGTCAGAGGCTTTGACTCATCATTTAGTCTAATTTATGAGTTTCAAAGCCTGATTCTCTGCCTGTGATTCCCTCTGTAAAACATTTAAAGCACCAGATGGGGACATAATGAACTTTTCTTGCAGAAAGCAGCTGATAGAAGCTTATGAAACCAAGCACCATTTGCTGGAATCTCAATTAAGTGGAGCTTGATATATTAACAGAAAAATGCCATAACAGTTTTTATGTCATTTAAGTTTAACTGTTTTTAATTAAAATTAACACAAATGAGCACAGACGAAATAGACAAAACACACACAGAAGAAACAGAACAGCACAGACTAAACAAAATTACAGCATAATCTCTGCAGCATTCGCAATAATAATGATTCACGAATCCGTTAGTTCAGTACCAGTCCTTGAAGGAGTTGCTAAGTGACCTATTTCACAGCTCAAACCTTGGAAAAGAAAAGAGAAAAGAAAAGACTTTGTGACACAAATAAAAGTAAAAACGAGAGCCCACTCCTTTTACTTGTAACTTTATTCATTGAGAAAGAAATATTCATGATTCAAATGAAACATGGGACATACATCCAAAAGGCAATCTTTTTCGTTTTAAAGTATATTGTTTAACTTACGTTATGTTTTTTCCTTTTATGACAGCCAAAAAAAGAGTATTTTTAGTCATACCACTTGCCTATCACTAACTCAAAAGATGTATTCTCTGTCATTAGCTCATCCTACCTATCTTAATTGAGGTCTAACTTGGCACCTGGGAACTGAGATGAAGCTTGTTAGGGCTGGAAGAAATGCTAGATCTAGGTGTGATCTGTGCTCCAAGAGGCTAAGTTGAATTGATTCAGACACAGGTGTACCTCTACTCCTGATTATCTCACTCCAGTAAGGCAGAACTAGAGTTCACATTGTGTGGATAAAGGTGTTGTCATGGCTTTTACATTGCCAGCACAAACTGTTACCGAGGACACTCATTTTATATAGCTGGACAGGTGTAAAATATAAGTGTTTTCCCGTGTTTTTCTCTTTTAAAACAGCCTGCATTGCAGTTCTCTCCGCCCAAGAGTCATTATCAGTGGTCAGATCCTTTAGCCAGATAAACCTGTGGAGGTTCTCACAGTTGTTGTATGTTGTATTTGCAGCTATCCTACAAAAGGTGGAAGCTTAGAGATATATTTCAGGTCATTTTGTAATACAGCTGTGCTTTATTACATTCACCAAACAGCTGCTTAACAATACCACACTTCTTTTTCTGGAAATATCTCCTACAATCTAGTGCAGGGGTGTCCAATCCTGGTCCTCGAGAGCCCCTATCCAGCATGTTTTTGATGTCTCCCTCTTCCAGCACACCTGATTAAATGATCAGCATCATTATCAGGCTTCTGCAGAGCTTGACGTTGAGCTGATCATTTGACTCAGGTGTGCTGGAAGAGGGAAACATCTAAAACATGCTGGATAGGGGCTCTCGAGGACCAGGATTGAGCACCCCTGATCTAGTGTATCTAGTTGTGTTCTGTGATAAGATTGAAATCTTTTATCAGTAAGCAGATCAGCCAGGAATGCCAAAAAAATACTGTTTTCCATTAAAAAAAATTGGATTAGTGTATCTGACTTATTCTGAAATGGGCTAATTTGTGAAGGGGGCAGTGCGTTCTTGTTCTATCCCTGTCCATCTTTGGTGATTACTCTCATTAATCCAGTATCTTCCCAATTGACACGGCTCTACATTAGTTGGGGAAAGCCCACCATTACTTCTTGTTGTGTAGAGTTTTTTTGTATGTTAATCCTTGGCTCATTCCCATTCCATAAATAATCCATAAAAATGAAAGATTTAAAAATTCTCCAAACTGGGCCACAGCAGCACTTCATTATCGTAATTACTCAGACACATCACGCTCTGTCTCGCAGTGACAGAAGCTCACCCCGCCAAGCTGCATGTGTCCTTTCGAGCTGTTCATCTGCAGCAGTGTGGCGGCACAGCATAGCCTCCTGAGTGCTGAGATACAACTGCAGGTGACATGAGGTGAATTCCTAAAATTGATTTCTCAGAGTCTCACATTTTGGATTGTAGGAAGCAGGAAAAAAATCCTTTGTAATTTGTCTGTTTTTTTTGTTAACTGCACAGGTAATGTTATCATTAGCGTCATTGACAGGTAGCTAAACTGTCGGAGAAGTCACCATTTTATTCTTATCAGTCGTGCCCCAAATCGTAAGATTGTGAGTGCTCCACTTCCATAGATTCTGCTTAATCTTTGTAAGGAGAATAGTCACATTTATATAGTTTGTATCTAAATAATGGCACACAATTTGACTACTAAATATTTCATACCAGATGGATCCAACCTGTCCATAGCTAGATGTCTTTGCTGCCAGAATCTCATGATGCTGGATCTAAAATCAGGCAAAGAATGTCATCAGCGTATAGAAGAAGAAAATATTCTCTTCCACCTGCCTGTGCACACTTAGTTCTTACCTCTTGGCTAATGTGTGACCAGAAAAGGGGAAAGATGATCCCCAGCTTTGTGTCTCATGAGAGCCCCCAAAATGGGGAAATTGGACCATTTATGACAATGTCTGCACTAGGTTCTGCATAGATTATCTTGACCCAATTAAGAAGTCCCAATTAAGAAATTTTTCTAAGACGCTGAATAAAAAAAACTCCACTCAACCCTATCAAATGTCTTCTGAGTGTCAAGTAAGAAGACAGCAAGCGGTATATCATTATTATGACTTAACCAAATCAAATGAAGTAGCCATCCAGCATTGTTGGAAGAAGACTTCCCTTAATAAAACCTCCTTGAGACAAGATTTTCTCTAGCCTTTGTAAGCACCTTACCGTCAACATTCACTAAGCTAATTGGTCTGAAGCTACCGAGGTCCAGTGGATCCTTGTCCTTTTTTAAGGATCAGTGAAATCAGAGCTTCACCTAAAGTATCAGTGAGTTATTGCAAAGGTCGCTATAAGTTTGAGTTTCTTATTATTGTTGAGACAAAGGAAAGTCAGCCCGTTATTAGCCTTCGATGTGCCATTCTGTTGATCCTTTAACAAATAAATACAAAATTTCAATGCTCTCACAAAAGACAACATCAGGATTAAGGTACTGTTTTTAAAGTGACCAAACGGAGGTAGACAGCTGAGCACCAGGTTAGTCTGTCACGCGGGATAACCGATGCTGCTGCAAGATTTGATCTTGACAACATGTCTGAGTGCTAACAGAGGGAGAAAGTAGGGTGGATGAGGGGAAAAAAAGAGGATGGGAAGTAGAGCGAAAATGACAGAAATAGCAGCAGTGGAAACAATGGAGTAATGCAAGAAACAAGAAAGAAAAGTGCTACAAATGGATAAGGGGAGCGTGAAAGAGTTGGAGGGTGTCGGGAAATGAAGAAGGAAAGGCACAAGAGATGACAGGAAAGGGTGAAAGGCGGAGAGAATAAACAAAATGTTAGATAAGTACAAAAAGGCAAACATATCAGAGGGGTTCAGTGGTGTTAGAGGAATGAATACAGTACTTAGTTAGCTTTCTGCAGTGCGACTCTCTGACCCCAACTTCTTTTATCCATCCAAGATCAAAGCACCAACAAAGCTTTTGAAAAAACCCAGGGGAAGAGATTACACATAAATTTTAGTGCTTTCAGTGGATGAAGGACTTCTCATCTAATTGTGGCCACCATCATAATGATTATCATTAACATACTCCCCTCTGTTAGTGTAGCCACAGATACTCTTATGTATAATGTACTTATGAACTGTGCAAATCATTTTTTAATTGAAATGGTTTTGATGGGTTTTGAGAGTAACATTTTTCACTGGACATTTACTAGAGACAAAGTTTGTTTGCATAGTAATTTAGGTAAAGAGGAATATGCAAATGCACATTAAACCCTGTGTAGATGAAACTGTGTACTTTTCAAAAGGTTTCACAATATTTTTTATGTGTTTGTATATATACGAGACAGGATCAGATGCTGTTAGACGATTTGACAAGTGTATCTAAACCTTTAACATTCAGCGATGTGATGCTTTTGCACTTTAGAAGCCTCGTTACTTCTGAAGAAGCCTGCTTGGCTGGAGAAGTAAGCAAGTTCAGCATAACCAGGGTATGTTTTTGGTGTCTGGTTTCACTAAACCTAACAACTGTAGCCTGGATAAGCAGTCACAAGAAGCTGGTTATCAACTTGGTGAGTCAATCCAGGATTTCTGAACCGGGATATGGATGCACTTACATGAAAGAGGACAAGTTAGCACCAGATGACCAAACATGGGCAAGTCTTCTGGCACCAGAGTGGCACATTTTACAAGTCAAGAGCAAATTATAATATTAGAGAAATACAAAGACATTATATTAAACACAATACAGACTAAAACTAAAAGAGCTGCTGCAGCCTGTGTGAATGCAGGCTTATAGATCACTCTCAAATTATTCGGGCACGAGTAAATTAACTATAATTACAACTCTATATTCTATCTAATGAAGATTTTGTTTAGATGTAGTCTTTATGCCTGTAATGTAGTTTTAGCCTTATTCTTTCAGCTGCAACCTTGCAATGTTAAATATTAATGGGAGCAAGTAAAGTACAAATACAAAAACATTATTCAAACAATAAATAGATTTTGTGCAATTCTAATAAGGTCAACAGGCAGGCATAAGGCTTTAATGGTTTGATTAGTTTTCTGTTTAAGGATTAAATTGCTCTACAAAGGCATGCAGAACAATGAAATGGCTTTGAAATCGCTTGCGGCTCAAAAAAAATCATATCCTCCCCTCTCACTATTTGTTCACCGAGCTCTGCTGGCTCTTTGATGAATGCTGATGGCATTTTTCAAGAGAATTGATTGGTCAATAGATTGTGTTTTTAATGCAAATTGACCCTGTTAAATCGGATATAACCTGCTGCGGAGTAAGATATGAATTCAGCATAAGTTACTATAGTGAAAGAAGAAGAAAACTCAGAGTTAACCCTGAAGTTACCCCTTTAACCTCAAATCTGTCTGATTACCAACTAAAACGTGCTGTTTTTTGGAAAATGAACTACAAAACCACCACCTCACTCTCACTTCCACTTTACAGTTACAGATCATTCTGCTTAGTTTTTATTAACTATTTACATTTGGCCCTTGATATTATATCCTATTTCAGAGCTTAGTGTGTAGCAAATACACTGAACATAATGTGACTTGTGACTGTACCTTAAATCTGTAATTCACTTTCATTCTAAGAGCTCAATGAGAAGATCCGTGCCACCTTTACATTTATTAAGCAAACCTTTGGACAGAGACAGAGTAGCTGTTTCCAATCTTTATGCTATGCTAAGCTAACTTTGCTTAGCCGTAGTTTCATATTTACCCGACAGATATGAAAGTGCTATTAATCGATAATGCTGTCAGCAAGAAAGCAAATTACTGCATCTCCCAAAATATCATGTTAGGCATTACCACCGATCAAGGCTGTGACTTCAGAAGCAGACACCATTCCCCAAACTATTGCTGCCTACTCATCCCAAAATCAGCCAAATGCAAATGATTAATCTCTCAATGGGAACATATATGCTGGAACTTAACTTAATGGGTTTTATAGGAATCCAAATAAGAAACAAATCACCTCGTAAACATTTCAAAATGACTAATGATCGCATTTTAGGTAACTGGGAAATCAGTTACTCTTATTGTAAGACGTATTGCATTGATGCTTTTAATTAAATGCACTGAAGAGAGAGAAAGTACACGTGTGTAGATGAAGGACGGGCAGCAAAGAGAATGTGACACAATGAGATGTGAGCTCCGTCTCCTACTCTCTCCTCTCTCACTCACTACACTTGTTCTTGTGGATCAATACCTTCCAGTCTCCTCCTCTCACTGTACCAAAGGATTCAGGTAATGGGCCGTAACAAAGCTTGTGCATGTGTATGGGTGCGTGCACGTATGTGCTGGAGATTTAAGTATAGTCTGAGCTGTCACTTCTCAGGTTTGTCTCAGCTGCACAGTGGGTCTAGTGTCATTCTTCCTCCTAACAGGAGGAACCTTTCATTAGTGGAAACAAGCTTGAGTGATGCCCTTGTTTTTTTTATTTTTTTCAGAGCAGTCTTTTGTGCAACACAATTGGACGAGTGAACAGATTTGCAAGAATGTGGTTGTCCAGAAGAAAATTTAATTGAAAGTGTGTAGGTGAGACAGTAGATCTGCACAAAGCATTACTGTTCACATAGTTGTATCATGTTTTTCCCAATACTGAGTCCAGGTACAATTTTGTGCCCCAAGGCATCACTTATTATTTTCTGTCTGATTACACAAAATTGAACATGTTGCGGTGATAATGGCCTTGGTGGCACCAAACATCAGGTACTGCTGTTCTCACTGCACCAGATGAAAGTGGAACACACCATGGTGGAGTCTAGGCCCTCCACACCCAAGTTACAGGCCATGCAGTGCTGTGTGCAGTGTCTGGATTATACATTTAGAAATGTATTTACTGATTTACTTAGTGCAAACAGGATAGTTTAAAGCCATTTAAGATTTTTACCATCTTTTACTGGAACCCATGTCAGAGGGCCAAGCAAATTAACTGCATGTAACAATGTATTCTCTGTTTACACGTAACCTTGCACTGTTCAGTTTTTCAGAAATCTGACAAGGAGACAATCAGCTCATTATTTTTCAGTACAGGTTGTCTCCCTGTGTGAATCTGTTCACAAAGCAAAAATGGGCACCATTTATTTCCTTTAAAAATGTCAGGTTCAATTTAATGAATGTAGGTATAGGTTTAAAAACTGCAGCTATGAAAATTCATGAAAACCTCTGAGGAAATGTCTGAGGAAATGATGAATAACAGACCTAAAATACACTTACTCCTACCTTATAGGTCTGTATGATTGAATTACATATAGTGACTTTGAGACAAATTAGGTCATGGATGATTTTACAGTCATGAATGACAAAAACGTCCTCCACATGGCGACCTTTCTCATATTGTATTGAATTAGACATAAAGTGACGTGTAAAAATGTACTCAAGCAGATGTCTTTAAATTGAGGTTTACTTGTGTGTAAAAGCTGCATAGTTATAAACCGAAAAGATACATCTAAATAGTACAGTACCACGACTGATAAAGAAGCTAGACTCAAACCATGCAAACATAATGTAATAACACTGTGGTTTTATGGATCAGTGTGGGAACATAATGTCTCAGTTTGTTAATTTAATGCTTCCTCATCAAGCCTGAAAGCTTATAAAGACCATTATTTCTTACTTCCATATGTGTATGACTGTCAGAATAGTACATAAACCACAAATACATTCACCGCAACATCACATTTAACTCTGTTTCCTCCAACACTGTCAAATTACAGTTAGTGTCATAGTGGATGTCATTGCTGCTGTAACTTAGGTGCACTGCTGGCTTTTATTTTTAAACTGCTGCTTCAGATTCATTGCACTTCAGTGCTACAGAGTAAGTATACTGTTGTGTACCTCATCACTCCGACCTTGTCACTGGTACAATAAATTTGTCTCGCTGCAGTTTTAGTTTCTTTTTCAGATATTCTTTGATATGCTCGCATTTCAGTGAGGGAGTTGCTTTGTAGTATAATATTTAATTATAACTCGATTATCTGCTGACAGCTTTACATTTTGTTCATCATGTTCTTTATTGTGTCATATTTCTATTTCTGCTGTTATTTTACTGATGCTGTTTCTCATTTCCTCCACACATGCATGTTTTCAAAATCTAATTTTCTTGCTTGCACAAAGACAATAAAAGAATCTTAAATATCCGAACATGCTGACAATATAACAGCTCCTCTGAGAGCCTGAAAAAATGTCTAAGATCCAATCGTCCCCAAGCTATATCAGCATTGACGTTTGAGGCTGATTACAATTGATTGTGGTGTGTATTTAAAAGTTCCTTTTATGCCACCTCCTTTATGTTTGAGTTGCAGCCAGTGACAAGACATGATGTATTTTTCTAGGTTTTTCTGGACTCCAGCTGAGTCACTTTGTCTTTGAGAACATTTGGTAATAATAGAAAGAATGTGTTCTGTGTTGTGCACTGAACAAATCCCTGAAAGTATGGTAATGCAGAAAAACACAATCGTGCTACAGTTTTGCATATATAGAAAGCTGGAGCGCGGCAAACCTACAGGGTGATTAAATTCATCACAAGACGTGATTAAGTCTTCATTTAAATTGCAAATAAACATAATATCTGTGCTAAAAAAACAACCTATATACTGCTTTTAAGGGCATCAGCTGTGGGAAAATCTGTCTCGTTAAGCTCATAATTCTCTGCTCTGGTCTAATATGAAGACTGATTTGCTTTCAGGGTGTAGACCTTTAATTCTCAATGGTCTAGACCTAGAAATAGCTGCTTCTTTTAATTAAAGCACATCTTTCAGGGATGTCTTAGGCAAACAGTGGGCTTACTTTCAACTCATTTTCAACAGCAGTGAATAGATTGTGTACAAAGATCATTAATCACATGCTCATGTAATGGCATGGCATTAATGTTAACTCAGAAATCACACACCGATCAGGCACAACAATAAAACCAGCTGCCTAATAGCTCTTGCCCATTGAGGTATGGACTTTATAAGGCATCTGAAGGCATCTTGTGTGTTCTGACATATTTCTTCCATAGCCAGTGTTGAGGGTTTTAAGCAATTTGTGCTACAGTAGCTCTTCTGTGGGTACAGATCACACAGGCCTTCGTCCCCACATCAGTGAGCTTCGGGCAACCATGATCCTGTGACCGGTTCACCAGTTGTCCTTCCCTGGAAAACCCCACAAGACCTGTTGTTGGAGATGCTCTGACCAGTCTAGCCATCACAATTTAGCTCTTATTAAAATCAGATCCTCATGCAGGCACATTTTTCCTGCATCCACCACAACAACTGACTGTTCACAAGCTGCCTTATACAGCCAAACCCCCTGACAGATGCCACTATAATGACATAAGCAGTGTTATTCCCTTCACCTGTCAGTGGTTTTATTGTTGTGACAGCTCTGTGTATTTTGCAACCACTACAATGAGCAAAGCTTCATGGTAAAGTGTATTCCTACCCTGTAATTGTGGAGATGAACCTACAGGCTAATGCTGGCTGTGTTACAAGTATTAATGTAATGTTAAGCAGAGAGAGGTCATTACAGCATCTATCATTATGCTCGTTTTTTCTGCAGCCAAATGCACAATCCATGTAATCACAGGCACAGATAGCTGCAGCTCACATTCTCTGCCTGAGAGTGGACTTTTATGTAAACTGAGAATTCTCACCTGGTCCCAAAGGTGTAATTAACTAGTGTTTAAAACAGCTACAGGGATCTGGGGTATAACAAGGTCTAATCCATCTATAGCCACTTCACAGTGTTTCCACTGCAGTGTAGTCTGTCAGCAGTGTGTCTATGCAGCATGCACGCCTGTACTGGTCTTCTCCAGATAGTCATCATTTGCTGTCTGTTTTTGACAGCCCTCATTCTTGCATTTTCTTCTCGTATTTACTTTATATTAGCTTCCATTTCCACAATGGTGCCAATATAAATGTCAACTTTGTAGTTTTTAATTGCATATTAAACAGAACTGAAAAGGCAACATCAGTGTCATTATTACATTCCTTGTGGTTTCACGCCTCAGTGACTCAGAGTGCATTTACATGCAATTTTTCATTCTGTAAAACTAATAAAATGGAATTATCATTTTCCGTAAAAATGAAACTTGATTTGTGAGAGGTTTTGAAACATTTGCATATTCAGTAAAAGTGATGGGCTTCAGGCTGAGTGACCCAGGTGGTGGAAGTCAGAAAATACTGAGAATCAGACCATAAGACAAAAACAAAAATATAGAAAATTAACTACATCATCTTTAAAAACTGCTATGCTGGGTTTTGTACAGATAATATGTAGTTTTTTAAGAGACCGGAGTTAATAAAAGTGCATGGGTGAAAGTTCAGTTTAGATTAGTCAGTCACCATATTTTTTAAACTGAAGAGCAACCCTCTCTCCATTTTGCAGTGTGCTTCCTGAGCTCAGTCAGAAGAACATCTGAGACTAAGAGTAGCCACCTGGATTGTTGTTAACTTCTCCTTAAAAAGTCGGGTCAAATGTGGGAGTCAGCTCCAATGTAATTCCCTCTAACAGCCAGACAGGGAACATAGAGACAATTGAGAAAAGATGAAAAGAAGTGAAAGGAAAATCTGAACTTGCATGACCACTTACTGGGTGAGTAGAAGGGTTGAATATGTCTGCTGCAAGTAAATCGGAGGAAAATTTAATCAGTCCTCCTTCCAGCAGCAGCAGGTGGTCATGGTGTTGGCCACGCAGAGATAGCATGTCCCCTTTCCTGCCCTGCTTGTTTGTGTGTACGTGTGAGTGGGCACATGCACTTCCTTTGTCCTTGCAACCCAATAAGTGTCTGGGTTTCCTGAGTTCACCGGTTAATGATAAATTAAGGAGGCAGAGAGAGAAAGAGAGGAAGTGAGGCCTTGCAGGAGTAGCCAGAGAGTGAGAGAATGAAGCAAACAGGAGCATCTGAGCTGGCAGACCTCTGTCAACCCTCCTTTTCCTGATACCCCCTCAGGGAGTTTGTGACGCTAACAGCATGATAATGCATGCCACGCACACGTGTATACACACACACAGGTTCAGTTTCAAGACTGTGTTAATCCCGAGAGCACAGTCAGGGACTGCAATCACAGTTTCTGTAACCTGTTACAGTCTTAAGGGAAATGGGCTTGTGAAGTCTGTTCTATACAAGTCACATAAAGGGATAAATGAAGGTTACCCTCCTGGCAACAGCTGCCACTGCTATCAGCAGCCTCCTCTAGTATCTGCTCTGGGGTTTATTGTGTTTCACTTCCACTGGATGCTTGCGTCCTCTTCATATGTGTATTAATCATTCTTGCAGAGAATATTGACTAAATTTAAATATATAATTCTTCCAGTCCATTATCCCTGTATCCATGTTGAACACGTCCGCATCTTAATTGCAGTATCAAAGTTCAGTGCAAATGCAGGAAGTAATTTGTCCTTGTGTAGTGATCCTGAAAGTAACGGTGTCATGCATGGGCATCTAACATGTCTAATATTAATGTTTGTCACAGATCTGCAATTAACCCGTTAGCAGTCACAAGCACAAATGCCGACCAAGTGAACATTCTGCCATTGTATTTTGTATGCCATTAGCCCTTTTGGAGTCATCATTTAAAAATAAAATCCTTATGATTCAAACAGTGTAAACCATTTTAAGATACTTTTCACCTATAGCAGAATGATCCTGAGGTGCAACCAGACTATACTTTGTTCTATAGAATAAGCTGACAAAGTGTGACCATTCTTTTCTAAATCTGTTATTGCATGTCTGCATGATAATCCATTATAGTACTCTCCGAGGTTGAGCTCTGTGACCACATCCATTCATCCATCCATTATCTGTACACCGCTTAATCCTCTGTAGGGTCACGGGGGGACTGGAGCCTTTCCTGGTCGACTCAGGGCAAAGGCAGGGGACACCCTGAACAGGTCGCCAGCCTATCACAGGGCTACATATAGAGACAAACAAACGCACTTTCATTCACACCTACGGACAATTTAGAATAATCAATTAACCTCAGCATGTTTTTGGACTGTGGGAGGAAGCCGGAGTACCCGGTGAGAACCCACGTGTGCACAGGGAGAATATGCAAACTCCACACAGAAAGATCCCAGGCGTCCAAACTGGGACATGAACAGGGATCTTCTAGCTGTGAGGTGATGCTGCTAACCACCGAGCCACCGTGCAGCCCTGTGACCACATTAATTTGTAAATATCACTGTCATGCATGTCTTGCAAAGGTTGGTGGTGAGCTTCTGTTCTGCGGGGATCTTCTCCAGAATGTCATCCACCTCCACAGGAAGTCACACTTACTGGTTGAAAAGGACTCAATTTTAAGCTCTTCCACTGAAAACCTGCTCACCTCAAAGAGGTTACTTACCATTGTAGATGATTCACTTTTCTTAGATTTGTCCAGTTGACTGATCAGATCTTAAATATTCTGGATATTGCAGTTTGTTTCTTGCCTTCCTGCGACACTGGTGACAAGGCTCAGCACCTTAATGACAGTGAGCTTAAAGGGTAACGTTATACACAAACACACATATGCACATACACACACACACACACACAGTGGTGACAAAGTGTTGACTGTTGTGTTGTTTTGAAGGTCAGCAGCTTGCTGTGCAGTGCTGTCTGTCGCCATAGGCTCAGTTTTTTTTTCTTTACACTCTTGTGTCTGCTTTGATTCTTAATGCTGATGTGATGTTTGTTTTCTTCCATTCCCTTGGCTTTTTTTAATGACCCTATACATTATGCATCAGTGTCATTATCCTATGTGGAAATTAGATCCTTCACAATGAGCCATTTATATGGATAACTGCCAACTACAACTGCTTTACATTTTATTTAAAGATACCTGCAGATGTAGTTAATATACCTGTACCAGGAGGATTAAGTGTGGCCGAGGCTGTTAATGGAGATCCTGTGATGTATCTTTCTGCAGTAATAGGTGCAGTCATGTTGTAGAACAGACTTGGGAATTATTCCCCAAAGGAGCAGCCAAAGTGATTTGTAACCATTACACCCTCTGATGTGTTTGGACGCTGGTGGTGTGAATTCTAAGATTGTCATTGAAGGTATTTTTTTCTTGAGTCGTCCGTCCCTGTCTAACTTGTTCCTCGACTGATTGAAGCGCCCTTGGCATTTTTCACCGTCACACAGCACGACTAGCATCATAATAACACAAACTGTCATTGTTCGTTTTTGTGTGTTTGTGCCTCTTCACCAGCTCCATATAACTTTGTATTTTTTAAGGCTGCAAAATGCAGAACAGTGATAAGATGAACATCCGCTAAGGAAACTGCAAGATCATTTATCATTTAGAAATGGGACTACCAAAATTTTAAAAAATCTAACAAATACTGGGACACTCTGGTCTTTAAATCTGCACTGATCTGTGTTTTATTTTAACAATGACTTTGGTGACTGTGTAATGGGGAAGGTCGCTCATAATGAACAACCCACACTGAATTATTACCACTCTGTAGCCCATTTCAGCTCTACAGTCAAATCCTTTTATCTTTTAGTCTTAGTTTTTTTTTCTTTACTGTTTTCAACTTGGCTGTTTTGGTTCACCCTCACTGCTCGCGTTAACCTGATTCCCAGCAGCAGTGGCAGCAAAGTCATAGAGCATCTCTGATACAACCAAAGTACTCAACCTGCCCAGCACCAAAAATTAGACTGACAAAGACAAAGCAACAAGCTGGTGAATGCAGAGTAGCATTTAGCTGCACAGGATTCAAATGTTCAACCTAGGACTTGGTGGTCATTAAACAGAGCTACAAGAACAGTGAATACTGGACTCAAGTACATCAGGTAGAAACAGAACTCCGAATTAATCATTAATGCTAATTGGCAGCTGTATGTGAACGCAGTCAGCAAAACAACATAATAAGCTTAAGTTAATATGTTTAAAATCTGTTTAGCTTAACTGAGTGGCCAAAGAAACACCAGTGCAGCTTTGAGAAAGGATTTTGACACTAGTAGATACACTTCCTGTATAGTGGCATGGTATAATGGCTAGGATTCACTTCAGAGCTTTTAAATTAGTAGTTTCTCCTTTCCTGAACCTCTTTTCACATGTACCAATTAGCCATAACATTACAACCATCTGCTTTATATTGTGTAGCTCCGCCTTATGCTGTCAAAATATTTTGGTCCTGTTGCGGCATTGGCATCAATTCTCTGAAGATGACATTGGCACTGGATCTTTTTTAGTCCTGTGTGTTGCAGGGCGGGTCCTCTATGGATCAGGCTTGTTCCATCGCATCCCACTCATGCTGGGTGAATGGGGATCTGGGGAGTTTGGAGGCAAAGTCAGCGCCCACTGTGAATCCTTTGTTTTGATCATCCATTGCCATGAAGGGTGTGCTTTGTCTGCAAAAACCTTTCCTTTAAGTGGGTTGTACGTATCTGAGTAATATCTACATGAATGCCAAGAACCAAGGTTTCCCAGCAGAACATTGTACTGTAACAAGATTAATGTCAGCGTATGTACACACACACACCACACACACATTAGCTTCCCTGCCACACACATGCAAACATGCACGTACTCAGCAAATGTGCACGTGGGTGTATGCTCGTGTGTGTAGCCTTTGCTGCCTCCGGGCATGTGTCAACGCCCTAGCAAGCATTCGTTGTTGTGAACTCATGAGTGTAATTTTATGACAGCAAGTTAATGAATTCATTTCATGATACAAGATAAGAAATTATAGAAAAACAAAGATACGCAGCTGGAAGACTGGGCTGTGGTTTAATGGAGCTCAGTGTAAACCAAACCAGTATGCAGTGAAGCACACTGATACAGACCTAATGGAACTAATGACTTTGTTTTTGTGAAGTTACTTTGAGCAGAAATATCACCGTTGCTGTTAATCCAGTGGTCACTTTTTAGGGGAAACATAAAAAACAGATATATGTACATGTATAGAAAAACTGATCAGAAGTTTCTCAATAGGACTTGGGGCAATAAAAATTACAGTGAAGTGGGATGTAAAGCTATTTCTGGTTTTTATTGGTTAAATGTAATCGATTCAATCTCCCCAGCATATCTTAAACTTCTCAGTTTTGCAGTAATGGGAAAATCTAGTGTGTGACAATAAAAAAATCAGAAGTAGTGAAGTTGTTATGAGGTTCATATTTTATCCTCATATTTACTTACTGTATTACTATATACAATATTATTTATTTGAGCCGCTCATACAATTAATATAATACAACATGACATAGTATGAACAGTTCAGTGAACAAACTCATTGGTCTCTGCATATGTTTTCTTTCACTGAACGGAAACATTTTTTCATACTGTGAATTACAGTATTCACGCTCAGGGCAGAAGTCCTTGTGCAGCCATGGGGGTAATTGCTCTTGTTAAATAGAAGATATCTCATTTTTGGATGAAACACTCCACATTCTGTCCACTATGACAATGAAACCTAAGTTGATGGAGTTTCTTGGTGGTTAATCGGCTATTGTCAAGTGGATGGCTCACTGCTAATAAGCCGAGAGACATTCTAACTTTGGACCAGGAGTGCTATTGATCTCATCACTTGCAGAGCTGAAGAGGGGAGAAGGACACTTTCCTTCTCCTGAACAAGAAAAGTAATTGGGTGAACTGACCTACAGGAGAGAACGGGAGGGAGCTGGAGAAAGGTGAGAGAGTTAAAGAGATACTGGGTGGAGGGAAGATGGCTGAAATTCCTATTGTGCTGGAATCTATATTTCCTATAATTCACTTTGCATCTAATGGGCTTAATACATAGTGAGCAATGTCACCTCTCCTTTATTTACCGTCAATGACGCTAATATTAAGGGGATGCAAGAGCTCCCTGACCGTGAGGAGACATAGGATAGCCATGACAGTCGTTCGTCTGTGTTTACATGAACATACATGCTCGCAAAACATTCCAGGGGAAGCTGATTTTTCAATTTGTAACTATAGTTGTGAATTTTGGTCTCCATTGGCCAAACAGCAGTGGTTAAATGTTCACAGACCGATGATGTGTTGAGTAGGGGTGTAAGGGTACACAAATGGAACAGTTTGGTATGTACTTTGTCTTTGGAGTTATGGTTTGGTACATTTTTGGTGCCACATAGACAACAACAACATAAAAAAGTCCAACTTTTTCTTCCAAATCTCAAATCCTGCATACTGTCAATAAGAGAAGAGTCTAAGCTATTTTAGTATGGAAAAAGTCCATTTAGACAAGTTCAACATATTCATTATAAACTTAAATTAACTATTAAAGCCAGCAGTGCAACCTCAGATATACAAATGGCACAAATTTGAAAAATGTTGGGCACATGGGTGTTGCTGTTGAATATGTATGATTCTGCACAAGACTAGCACACTAAGCTTGTCAGACTCACCACTTTTTCTTCACTGCTGCCTTAGTTCACGGGGAGCCCAAAATTTCCCCACACAGCTTATTTGAAAGAAGATGGCAGATTTTCTAGCTCGAGTTTGTCATGTACACGCACCATGATTTAGATACCAGTCAGCTTAAGCTAAGCTTAGAATGGGATGTTGCTGAGTTGCTAATGACTTACAGTTTAAGGTTTTCAGGTAGAACTGGTGCTTTTGAAATCTCATTTAAATTTACATTTATCAAAATTTCTACTGTGTATTCTGTGAAACCATAATGTCCGTAGCATAGTTCAGGTGCATACATGTACCTTTACACCCCTCATGCTGAATACTGAATGTCTAGAATTTTCCTTTGTCTCCAACATTACACGGTACTGTACTCTTGCACAGTATGACACATATGGCATTTGATTTTGTTGGTTTGTAAAAAAGAAAAGAGACTATGCACAAATACTTGTGCTTCCAGATTGTTGGCCCTAATCTGTTTTCTAAAATATAAAATTCAGAAATTCTAGAAATAAATGAATCGCAGAATGTTTTTCCTGGCATTTGAGCAGACAACCAGTGCATCCAAAATGCTTACCGTTGTGTGAGAAAGTGCGAGACAGAGTGAGCTTGATGTTGGTGAAAGCAAAGCAAGGCAACAAGTATGGCATGTGACTGAACGCACACTCCTACGCAGAGCTTATGCCTGTACACTGCAAAAACAGCACAGCCCCAAGTGCCTCATAGCTGAACCAAATCTACAAACAAATTAATCTGAAGAAGATGCAGCAATATCCTATATGTACATGTCATCACAAAAAACCAAATATTAAGCTTGTGTTAACACTCATGATGCAGCTACCAGAGACTGTTTTCATTGTGTTAGGAAACCAGACTTTTATTGCTGTTTCCAAGGACACTGTAAATAAACAAGGCTGCACAGATGCCATGAAAATTAAATGACAGTGTTTTCAACTCATTTTTGGTTCTTACTTTTTAAAGACATGAAGAATATGAAAGCAAACAGTATTATGATGATAATATTTATTCAATATGTCAAAGAAAAATAATATGAGTACAGGTGACATTCTTGATGCTGTTGGTCTTCCTTGTTGCTCACTGTTTTACCAGTGCAGGTTGAATACAATGCAATGCTATTAACTGATTTGCAGTAAGTACATTTCCTAGAGCAACAATTATCTGGCAATTGTGTGTGCATACATGTGTATGGTTAGATTTTTAAACCATTTATTTATACGATAGTCATCTGCACTGCAAAAAAGAGTAGCCTAAATATAAGATAAAAACACTGAATTTGAGAAGAAATTACTTAAAAGCAATGAAATTATCTGTCCATGCAGCAAGTAAATTTTACTAAGTAGGTTTTAATTTTGGTAAGAAATCTTGAAATACGTTTTTTCTCAAATCTAAGATTGTACTGTAAAATCAAGGACTAAAAATGAAACTTTTAAAACGAGCCAAATTATCTATCGTGTCTGAAAATAAGATTTTAAATCATGGCAAGTGCCAAGTAATTTCCAGTGTAGCTATTTGTACTTACACATAAAACATGGTGTGAAAAATCTACTGGCAGGTCTGGACATTTAAGTCTGGGAATGTTTGGGATTTTTAAATTGAATATGCGAATGAACTCTGATCATAGGTTACCACACAGTGAGCTCTATTCACACTTGTGGTTGCCATTAAGACAGACAAGAAATCAGGAGGAGTAAACATTGAGTACATAGCATATTTAACACTACTTGTTTGTAACATTTTTTTTTTCTTTTATAGACCAAATTATATAAGATTGAGCATTTTAAATCCATCATTGAGTTACATTTGAATGCAAACACTGCTGAACAGAAATTTTGTTTTCCTACAAAGTTCAGTATGTATAACAAGACATTAAAAGACCTCTATGCTGTTACATTTAGACATTTTTGCCAAATTATGATTATAGTTATGGCTCACTTTCTGTGTGTAAGAAAACTTAATTTATATTTTGCTTTTTAAATCTACTTACAGCTATTTTTATGGACACTTTGTAGCAGCAACAGTATGTAAACACAACTCTAACATAAGGCAAATAAACTTTGTAAAAGTAATAAACAGTCATCTAAAATCAATACCAGGATAAGTCAGCACAGATGCCGTTTTAAAGAGTAGATTTTTAAAATGCACATTTTTACAATATAAACCAAATAGGAGTGATTTGCACCCCAAGTACTATTTATTTAACATTTATTAAAAAACACATTGCCACATTACAGTCTCCGTATCTCTGACTAACATTTTATGTCTTTTAGTAAAGTTTGATTTTACAGTTTAATGTCAAAGATCAAACAAGGGTTTTTCTTGGATGCTGTTGAAAGAGGTTGATGTTATGAAATGTCATTCACACTGTCTGAGCTGTCACAGCAACTGATTTCCATTAACAGCTCCCGTGCCAAGTCGAAAGCATTTGCCCGTCTGTTTTTCAGAGCTGGACTGTGCAAGTTGCACACTGTCCCTGGCATTGTTTTAGGAGGATGGTCACTGCAGTTCTGATTAGTAAAACTGTGGCTCCTGGCAACTGTGTTTTGACAGATTTTTAGTTGGTCACGGATTATCCTGTGTCATTTTCCATCTGTATGGAGTCTCACAATCAAAACTCACCCGACTCTTTCTTTTCCATGTGGAGTCATGACGCAGGCATGCAGATGGACACAACCAGGTGGTCCGAAGCCAAGAAAAATCTGGTGTTCATGGCTCATTTTCATAACCGTGTTCATGCAATTAGGCTAATTGGAAATCACAGGAGCACATGGATTTGTTTTAATGATCACTGGTTTTCTCACTTGTTTGTTAACAATCACAGGTGTATTCATGGTTATTGCACTGAGTTTCTATTTTGAAGTCTTTATTTTCAATACCGGCTTTCTGACATTTGTTTTTGTTAGGAGCAAATACTCTTATTATAATTATTGAAAAGTGATGCAGTTTTGAATCATTAGACATTCAAGTCACTTTAAGTCACTTCTGATAATTGCACATACTTTTACTTTAGATAGCGTTCTCACTGCAGTACCTTTACAAGTGTGGTTTTAGTACTTTTACTCAGGTAAAAGAACTCAGTGCTTCTTCCACCACTGCCCATCTGTCCATCAAAGTGAACAAACCCTTAAGAATTACATGAATTAATATGGTTACTGTACCATTTTTTTTACCAAGTAAGGTTAGCACACCCACAGCCTGAGAGAAGTTGCCACATTCACAGTAAAGTGTTTCTATAAGGGTAGTCAAGTTACTTTAGTAATAGAGAGACGTGCCTAGATAAGCATAGCAAATACTGAAAGGCCATGAGGAGTTCACAGAGGAGAAAGAAAGAGTCCCTAATGATGTTGCTATGGCACATTCCTGCATATTTCACAGCAAGTTGTGTGAATATTTTGGGCCTACTTTGCTGTAATAATATTAAAGTCCAATCCTGCTGCATTTTGTTGCAGTGTTTGCCAAATGAAGGTGATTGTTACAAGCCAATCACATAACGTATATCAAGCAACTCAGCAGCAGTTAGGTTTATAGAGAGCATAGCTAGACTCACCGATTATTATTGAAGAAACACACACATGCATTCAGCTCGCATGAATGGTACAGACAGAGAGCAGTAGATGTATGTACAGTGGGTGTTTACAGTGCACTTTTGAAACTAGAAGCAGAGATATCCTTTAGTACCCAATCAGCAGAATTTAAATTAAACTTTATTAATGGTTAATTTGAAATCAGCATTTTTGGAACTGGTTTTAAGTTGGAACTAGTTATCAATGCCCAATCTTACACTCTCACTCACACTCTTCCTCTTTTGATTTGTAACAATTAAAAAACTGCTACCTAGAGAGGGGCTTTAGTTTAAAAATATTTTCTTTAGTTTTTTTGTGTATGGCTGTAGGTTTATTCAAGCTTTGTCGCAGAAAAGGGCACCTTAAAATTAATAATAAAGTTAATGAGAGTTCTGACTGCAGAGTGTTTTCTTCTTAAGAGTCTGATTTGTAGTCCATTTCCAGGACAACCATGCCACATGAAGTATGATTAGAACTACAGTCCTTTCTTCTCACCTAACTATTGGTTAACCTATAATGTTGCACTAAAACAAGCCGAGACGAGAAAACAAGAGATTTTTAGTTGTCTCTATACACAATAAAACAATAGTGACACAAGAGATAGGCTCGTTATTTCGGATTATGTTTGCACACACAAAGAAAACACGAGAGACTTCATTTACAGTCAGAAAAACACAAACAAATAAAAGTTCACTTTGGTCTCGGTTCAGTCCCCCATGTCACATTATTTACAGACAGACACCAATTTTTCAGCTGGCTGATCTGCAGTCACTTTCTGTTTATTTTTTTCTATAGTTAGACAGTTTGCCCTCCGATTCTACCTCTTTCATTTGTCACAAAAGAAACTGGATTTTCCGCATGTTTATATTCTACATATTGAGAAAAGTAACTTTTAATGTAGGTCAAATTTTGCTCTACTTTTCATAAAACCAAATGTCTGCAGGTATCACAACACATGTTGCTTGTCATCCTGCATGTCAGTGGAAATGATAAAGCAGGTAGATCTCTCTGAGGCTCAAGGTTAGAACAGTAAGATGCTGGTATTCCATTTTTCCTTTTTTTAACTTTCAAACCCCGTATCAGTCTTTTATCTCCCATAAGCGTCAAGGCTTCTTCTGTCAGCGTTGGTGTTTTATTGCTTTTCTCTCTTCCTTTTTTGTACTCTTCATCTCGCTTTCTTTACTACCAGACACCTTTCATTTTCCCCTCCTCTTTAAACCGTAACACTTCTTTGGTCACAGCTCCCTTGTGTTCGCTGCCGAACCTGTTCAATTGAATCAACCCAGTTGCCAGAATAAAATGTTGTTATTGTACGATTGAATGATTTATTTGGCAGGGTATATAGCTTGCATTACACCACTGCAGAGCTAGAAAACATTATTGTAATGGATGAAGCAGCAGACAAAAGTAATGCCCCTTGGCTTGGTGTTAGTATGAGACACTGCAGCTGCAGGGTAATGTGTTTTATAATGGTCTAGATGAAGGCCACAAACGCAACCTGACAATGAAGATATTTTTCATGCTCCATGTTGCTGGACTTTTGACCTCCGCAGACATTTTTTTTCTCTTGTCTATACACCTTGTAAGATAGATGAAGTTGTGCCAAAATTCCCTGCTCTGTATCTACAGGGGAATATTGATCGACAGAATCTGATCTTCAAGTGGACATTACACTGTTGTCTTCTGGCTATCTGATATATCAGATGTGTGTGTTCATGCTTACTTGAAAATCCTGTGTGAGTTACTCTTCCATGGAAATAAATGTGTGTATATGACTAAAAGAAAAGTGCTTTGGGTATTCCAATACAGTCGACTCTCCTGTACTATCACACACGTCTGGTCCCATGTGTGAGCCATGTTGTGCATTTCACAGGCTGTACATGAGATGGATGGAGCACTAACATACTCAGACAAACAGCCAGGCACCATTACTGTTCCATTGTCTTTTGTCTTTTACCTGGAGGGCAGCAAAGGCATTTCTTGCAGTAGGATTAAACCCTACATTGTAGTGGAAACTGTACAAATCTAGCCCCATGAGGGACCACCTGTGGCTCAGCACACGCAGGATTTTTCTATTGCTTCTATCAAGACGATGCACAAGATGAGATCATGTGGAACCACTGTTTCGTTGCAGGCAACTTCAGCTGCCGGATTATCTTGTATAATCCTTAGAGAGAAGGAGGAGGGAAAGTAAGGGAGACTGTGTGATTCATGTTGCATCGCACACTCCAACTCTAATTCACCACCTTCTGCATGGAAACCCCACATCCACAGACACTAAACACATTTCTGCATTGCGTTACCTCCTTTGTTCCCTCTGTTACTGGTATTTGCACACACACACGTGTACCTGTGCAGGGTTTGTCAGCATTCCTATCCAGGAGCAATGTACACTGAATGTTTTTTTGAGAGTAAAGGCACAAAAGAGACTTGGGGATACATTTTCTGTGTGAGATTAGGCATGAAATGGAGAGTCCGTGCAAACAGAACAAAACGACAGAAACAGATGACACAAACTCTCTGACGCAAGGTGGAATGAAAAGTAGAAAACACAGCATTGTGCTTCACTTTTGTCAGAGGGTCACTGCAGCAGGGCACTTGAGCTAAACTGAAGGGCACTTAGATTGCACGAGTGGCCATTTGGTCTGATACTAGGGAAAACGTGAAGCATGAAGGTGTTCTGTTAGGGTGCAGACATGTTGTGCATGCAACTGCTTCGATTCACTTTCCATTATATTCACCTGCCTTTACTAACACTAGATGTGAGTTTGGACTTAAGTTGTTGTCACTATTTGCATCTTTCTAAAATTCCCTGTGTTGAAATGAACCAGTTTTTAGCTTTCTCTACATTATTTTACAGCTCAATCCATTGTTACTTTATTATTCTACTTCACTACATTTCAGGGGACTTCTACACTGTAAAAAGAAAAACTTAAAATTGCTCGCCTTACAATGATTTTGAAGTGGGTTGAACAAAAAATATTAAATTGTAGTGCAAACAATGAAATATTAATGATTTCCTGCACATGCTTCCCTGGAAGTATGGGGAATCATGAGCAACTTTGTAGGGGATTTAAGCCACCATTTCCAGTTATCACAAGACAAGCCTTCTTTCCTGGTGCTCCTCAGTTGAGCATACAGTCCTTGGGTAAAATTAAAGTTGTACAGGTGAGTGTTTTGTTTAAATTATGTAGCAATTGCATGAGCCGGTCGCAAAGACTGAACTGTGTGTTGCAATGCACTATGGAAGTTCGGGATGATTAATGATGTTGCTAGCACCATGAGTGAGAAGGGCAGTGGGGTTTACCTCATCTGACCTTGTATCTCCAATTTGTACAGAATGCACAGTGGACTTTAAGCCCTAAATATGGAAAAAATGCACTTGAGAGCTATATATTTATTAAAATGCATTATGTATTTATTCCAGTAGTTAAAAATGATCGTGGCGTTAATTAGCTTTTGGTAGTTCTGTAAATCACACTATTTAGCTAATAAACAAATTTATATTGGCCAAGTGAAGAATTAATAGTAGTGACTAATAGCAGAACAATGTAAATGTAACTGGTATAACAATTAAATATGACTTAGGACAATGAAATCGCAAATCCTCGAGACAATTCAAAAATTTTATTGCAGAAGGTTGCCTTGAAATTTTAAGTTTTCTCAACTATTCTCTTTTTACGGTGTACTTTTGTACACTACATTTATGTGACAATTTTAATAATAATAATAATTTTTATGCTGAAAAGTGTCATAACTGGTATTTTTACTTTTCATACTAATATTTCTCTAATTTTAAGTAAAATTATAAAAACAGATTTATTAGTATTTCTAATGTAATATTTTTTACAGTGTAATATAACCAACCACATTTTCATCTTTCCTCACTTTTATCCATGGATGATGAATAAGTTTAAGCTGCTTGTTTACCACAAGTCTAATGACTTCATCCACGGTTGCAAGACAGCAATTCATCATGTTTATTGGACCTGCCGCTTCCACTTACTTTACACTCTCTTTTTCTTTGTCTCTCACACACTCATATCATCTCTTGAGCCTCCTTTTTTTTAATTGTAATTAATCAGAAATAATGTCATCCCAAACCACAAGAGCCAGCATTAGAGTTCAGACTGTAAGGATGTCTTGTTTTTCTCTCATTACTTTCTCCCAAAATTATTTATTGTCAGGATCAGCACCTGTGGATCATTATGTCACAACCTTATGTCTACACACACACACACGCACACTCGCACACATCAATATGGCAATTATTGATATTAATGACATCACAATAAAACAAATCATCCACGAGGCAACCTATAGTAAAATTTTATGGAAAATCAATTGTGGCTATGTCAACTCCACAAAGATGGTTATTACATGTCTTCACTTTTAATGAGACGTGACCTTTGGCCTCCCACCTCAAGTAATGGATGACTGAACGTCATTAGTTTTGCAGATATTAGGTCATAAATTAAAGGACTGGACAAAAGGAAAGATTGACCTGATGACAGCATCGGCTTAAAGGTCAAATGATCAAAGTTATTACAATTCACCCACCATTAATATCTGCTCAAAATGCTCTGTCAGTCCATCTGTTGTTGAATTATTTCCTGCCTGGCTTTCATGTCAGGTGTCGTCTAAGCCTACTTATCTTAGGATTTGTTTTAAGAGTGAGGGTGCACATGTACACATAAGTGTTTGTGTCAGTGTGGTTTTTGTGCACACAAGCAGCTGTGTACGCCATTCAACGCTGTGCCTCGAGAGACTGCCTATATGCACCTGTTTATCCAAGAGTCAAATTAATTAGGGAGATTAACAGGCTAATAAGTTACGATTGCTTCACTTAATGACTCATTGCTATATTTGCAGATGCTCCAGGGCCCACAAAGCATAGACAGATTAAATTGCAAGGCTCTGCTAATGAAAATGGATAAATAGGATGCAAGTATAAAATGGACTATATATATATGTGTGTGTGACTGGTTGTTTTCTTTCTTCGATGCATTCACTTGTCAATCTGTGTCAACTGGAGTTCATCTCTACAGTAAGGAGAGTAACGCAACTATTAAGATTTACATACAGTAACCTGTTATGCTGTTTATAAGCAAAGTTGTCTGTAGCAGCGTTTCAGAAAGAGTAAGAAAAGAAGACAGAGATCTGTAGTGGTGAGCCACAACATTACAACCACCTGCAAAATATTGTGTCCGTCTCTGATCCATCGAGGGGATTCCACAAGATTTTTGAAGGTATCCTGTGGTATCAGCCACCAAGATGTTGGCATCAGATCCCTTCAGCCCTGAAAGTGTTGGAGTGGGGCCACTATGGGTCCAGCTTGTTTTCCTGCACATCCCACAGATGCTCAATCTGGTGAATTTGGAGGCAAGTCAACTCCTTGAACTCTTTCTTCTCAAACCAGTTCTAAACGATTTTTCCAGTGTGACATGGAGCATTATCATGCCGAAAGAAGCCACTGCCATCAGGAGATATGGTTGCCATGAAAGCATGTATATGGAGTGCAACAATGTTTAGATAGGTGGTACATGTAAAAGTAACATCCATATGAACGCTAGGGCCCGCGGTTTCCCAGCAAAACATTGTCCAAAGTATCATGCCGCCTTTGCTGGCTCATCCTCTTCACACAGTGCCCCCTTCTGTCATTTGTGCCCTGGTAAATGACATGTGCACAAATGACCTTCCACATGATGTTAAAGAAAGCGTGAATAATCAGACCTGGCCACCTTCTTCCATTAAAACCATGGTCCAGTTCTAATCCGCACTGCAGGTCCTTTCAGCTGGACAGGGGTCAGCATGAACACTCTGACCAGTCTGCAGCTACGCAGCCCCATGTCGGCAAGCTGCGATGCATTATGTGTTGTGACACCTTTCTATCAGAGCAAGCATTAATGTTTTCAGCTATTTACGAGGGTACTTCAAAAAGTTCTCAGCCTCACCTGATAACCATGGGTATAACCCCTATTTTGGAGGAATGGTATACTCTGAAGCCTTATATCACTGTTCACAGAAACTCGCCCATCACATAGCACAAGTGGCAGAAGCAACCAAATGTGCCTCTGACACCGTCTGACTTGTATCTGCTTCCCAAACTGACCAACCATTTTCAGAGTGATGATGAAGTCATCAGTGCTGTTGAGGAGAATCTGGAAGCTCAAGATGCGACCTTCTTCTATGAAGGGAAGGCAAAGCTTGAACATCGGTGGACCGAGTGCATGGAAGTTAAAGGAGGCGATTTTGAAAAATAATGCAAGAACAATCTTTCTTCTCAGACATTTTCTGGTGAGGATGACTCTTTCTGAGGGACCCTCGTATGTTCTTCTGCCAGATCAGAAACGTGGGTCACCCTTCATTCCCTTCATTAATCAGTGAGCCTTGGGTGTCAATGATCCTGTCTCTCCTTCACCAATTTTTCTTCATTGGACCACGTTTGGTAGCTACTATCTACTTAGTACTGGGAAAACCCCACAAGGCCTGCTGTTTTAGAGATACTCTGACCCAGTCATCTTGCCATCACAATATGGCCTTTATCCAATTGATTCAGATCCTTGCACTGCCCATTTTTCCTGCTTCCGACACAGCAACTTCAAGAACTGACTGTTCACTTGCTGCCTCATATATCTCATTCCTTGACAGGTGCATTTGTAAAGAGATAATCAGTGTTATTCACCTCACTTGTTTTTCTGTTGTGTCTGATATTGTGTGTATTTCATGTGTGTGATATAGATTTCAGACACATTATTTGTACCATTTCACAGTAAACAACGATAGCATGTCACAAAGGATTAGGCTGTCATAGTTCTCAACAGCTGGTTCATCTGATAGAGCACAATGTTTGGCACTGAGAGATAACGTGGGACTGCTGATGTATTAGATTTGTAACACAAAATGGAAAGATATCGACTCTCTGGTGTTGACTCTTCTATGTGAAATAGGTTTTACTGACAGCACTGTATTTCAACAATGTAAAAGAAATGAGAAGTATAAATAAGTAACAGCCACAGACATCATGATCGACAAATCACATCATGAAGCTACAAGAAGTTTAAAAGTGTATCTCACACAGGAGACCTCACTGTTCTTTATTGCTTTGGTCTTTGTGTCCAGTATTCTAAACTGCTGAGGATTTTGTGGCTGTGCAGATGGCTATCATTTCTAATACACTCACATGGGGCTGGCAAATGGTAATAGGAAAAACGTGATGCTGAAAATTGTGCTCACATTGCAATTTTTTGCCCCTGGAATCTCCAGGGTGGAAAAATGCGACTTTTCACACTAACATCCCCAATGACTCTGTCCCATCTCCTACTTTGTCACTCCTGCTTCAGTCGATTCAGCTCCCTCAGTGGACTCGGCTCTGCTTCATTCATTTAGGCGAAAAAGGGCAACTGGAATGAGGTGATAGTTATTCATTGTACTTTTGCATAATATGCATGACTCGCTTCCTCACTGTACTTTTAATGTAGGCTGTTTAGCATACTGGTGTTTTATATGTATAATGATGTACGCCAGCAGAATACCATTATGACATGCATTCAGAAGCCTCCTACTGATGGCACTATGAGCTCTAGGCTGGATAAGGTGGGGGATTGGAGGAAATCCCATCGTGCACCAGAAAAAGGGAAGCATTTACCATTTCATCAATAACTTCAGACATCGCAGTAGTCCATTGTGTTGCAGCACTTCTGAAATTAATACTATCAGGTCAAACAATTTTTTAATCAAAACTGCTTTGGTAACATATTAGAAGTGTTGCTTTGTTGTGATGAAGAAGTGAATGCTTTTATTTAAGTATATACCTACAAGATCTTTATAAAAGCCACATTTTGAGTTGCTTGTCTGTGAATATATACTCGGATAATGTGTGTACTGTAAATGTATGATGGATGCTAAATTACCAACAATCAGATGGTGTAAATAGGGACTATGTGTTCTCAGACCATCAGACATGCCTCTCTCTTGCCTGTATGCAGAGCTGGCTTGCTCATTGGGCAATATATGCAAATGCTAAGGGTGCCGTGGCCTCCAGAGGCCGCCGCAAAATTGGGAAAAATTTCACCTTCAATATAATTATATTAAAACTAGTTATTACTATTAACTCTTATAATGCATTATTTTAAGAGTTAATTAATATTACTACAAAACAATGCTATTCGATTTGTTTTGTAAGCGTATGTAAATCACCGATGGAGGGGCGCCATATAAAATCTTGCCTAGGGCGCCACATTGGGTAGGGCCAGCTCTGGCTGTATGGGATACCTTATGCTGAAATTTCAAGCAATACAGATTACATTTAGCAGTAATCTCAGACTTCAGTGATCTCACTATATCTATTTACAATTTTAATGAGTGTTCTGCAATGTGTGGCCCCAAATTTATAACTCAGAATATACTATGTCGCCTAATAAACAAAACCACTCAATATTCACTGCTGTATACATCTACCCTCTTCAGTCAAACAAAAGGAATAAAAATGGTGAGCCAATAAGATTAATTAGAAGAAGGCTTTTTGTATATAAAACTTTTAATGAACTAATTGTTATCATTAGGAAGCTAATGATCTTGGCAAGTACTTCGGTAAATAAAAATTGGCTTCCATTGTCAGTGTTTTTAATCCAGCTCGCTCTGAGCTAACTGATAGCCTGTAGAGAATACTATGGTACAAATCACTTCCTGCTGATTATCTTCTCCCTAAAAGTTTCAGCTAGAAGAATCTCTACATTCTGCTGTGGCAGCCTTATCTCACTACAATGCCTCTAACAGTTAATGTAGTTATTTGTGTTGGTGCAAACACAGTAGACCAAGAGTTATTTGAATCATTACAAACACAACTTTCAATCTAAGTACACTACTTTTAAAGATCTTTTACATGTCATTTTCAACACATTGTAAGCTTTTCTTGTGTTGTTTCATGTCATTTTCTCCTGATAAGTAAGAGATAACTTTAAATTAACAACACTGATGGTATTAACAACCTGGTAGACTTTTAGATTTAATTTGTTTGCTTCAACACAAATAATAGATTCATATTACATAAGTGTTTCAGGAATTGCCATGAGACTCGGGTGGATGTGCACATAAAATACAAGCTGAATGTGGAGGAACCTTGAAAGTTCAGGGGTGATAAAAGCTGCATCTACAACCATCTTTCTGTTTACTTTAAGGGAAACCCTTTCACTTTTCATTTCGTTTTGCAGACATTGAGGGATGGTTTTGGAGGGGGATGGGAAGGAAGGAAATGAACTCCTGACCTCTAGGGTGTACAGCTGCTGCATGGAGGCAGTGAAACCAGACACCAGAACATGAGAAAGACATGTCTATGTCCCATATTTGGATGACATCGGATGAAACATGTGCACGTGATAAATGTCATTTCTTTGGACAGCCACCAAAAAAAAATGCATTCCAGAGAGAGGAGTTTGACCTCCCATACATGAATTCTCAGTGTTCATGTATTTTTTAATCATACTGTCTGCATTCATCTTGATGGCAATGTCAGTCCATGACTTTGGCCCAGGCTAAATTATCTTCTTACAACTACTGGATGGACATAAACTGTCCATCCAGACATTTATGTTCCCCACTTAATGAATCCTGACTTGGGATTTAAATTTGCCTGTTAATTAAAATACAAAGAAATACAATGTTGCAAACCACAAACTGAAACCTAAAATCACTATTGAAGAACACAGCTATATTTAAGTTTATATTTCTTATGTTAGGGTAGTGAGAATATTTTTTACTGTGATCCTCAGTTTATCTTTGCACTTTTCAGTTTTTTCTGAGTTTGGTGCACAATAATGGTTTCAGGGGTATAATTCTGTGTGTTGTAGCTCTCTTGCTTTTTTTTTTTTTAGTTCAATAATCTGTCAGTCACAAAGAACACTGGGAAACAATATTAATGATAATAATAATATGATTAATAATAATATAATAATAATATAATTATCTGCACTGTAACTTTTATGTTTAAATTTTATATTTTAACTTCTTTTTTAATCATATTGTCTTAATGTTTTGTGAAGCACTTTGAATCACCTTGTTGTTGAAATGTGCTATATAAATAAACTTGCTTGCTAATAATAATTGTATAGCACTGTTCAAAAGCAAAGTCATAAAGTGATTTATAATAAAACATGTCAAATTAGACAAATAATGAAAACAAATTCAACTGAATAAGATTGTAAATGTTTAACATAAACAAGTTAAGTAGTTCAGTTAAGTTAAAACAACATTTGATTACATTATGTCTAACACAACAGTCACTGCTCAGGACCTTCCAGTAAAAAGAATTGTGGTTTGCACGACGAAATTAACCTAAAAACACTAAACAGACCCTGTAGTGTTATTTAAGGTGCAATTATATCTGAGTGATTTATATATTAGGAGTTAAACCCAGCAAAAATGATATAAGATAATGACCACAGAACTCCAGTAGCACAAGCTAAACATTTAGTTATTTAGACTCGCAGTTTTATCACTGAGAACATTTTAAGCTAGAAATCCTGTGGTAAGTAAGTCAAGGAACCTTTATCCTTTATTGTTAGGGAACGCTAAATGATTTTATTATAAGCCAGAGAAGCTGAAAACAAGATTTAAAGCTAAGTGTTATTCTCTTGTTTTGGTACAGGCCTGTGACTCATCCGGAAGCGCCTAATCATTGGAAATATGGTTAAATCCTTTCCTGTTCTTGGAATCAGAAGGTAAACAGTTGTTTTTTCACTCTGCGGAGTAACAGAACAAAATCAAACATTGTAATGTACCAAACGTAATTTTGGGATCTTCTTTTAACATGTAAATTACACAACTGTTAGTTTTAATTGTAATTTAGGGGCTAATTATCAACAAGCGCCACACTGACACTAATAGATGCTAATGTAATTAATGATCAAATCTAAACATGAACATTATGCCGTGCTGAAGGGATGTAGGGCTCGCAGCACATATTTAATCACTGCTGTGTGACACTCATTAACCCTGTCCAGACTCATTTTTCCTTTTGCTGGAAGGAAAACCAACATTAGCTCGTCACTGGGGAGCTGTACTACAGCTGCAAAAGCTAAAGTAAAACAAGACAGTGAAAATAACTGCACTTCTTCATCCAGTGAATGTCAATTAAATAGATTGCTGACTTTCTTCATTGGAAAAAGCAGAAAAATAGGAATAATGGAAAACCCTTTTGGCTTATTAAGAATGAGTAAACAAAGCTGCAAGTGTTTTTGTGATTACGATTCTCCACACGTATTATTTTTTATGGACTCATTTGGCTTGAGAATGCAAAGGAATCCCACAGGAGGAGCTGGAAAACATTGCTGGGGAGGGCGATGTCTGGACTATATGTAGCCTGTTACGACTTCAATCTGACTTCAGATAAGCATCAGAAAATCGATGGATGTTTTCACAACAGCCGGGCCACTCCTTTCACCGTCTCGTCAGACCATCAATAAACAGATCACAATAGAAGTGGGTTTGCTATCTGGTTAAAAGCTTCCACTTGCAGGATACACCTGTAGACCCTTCTCAGGAAGCCTCCCGTCTCATTTAGGAGACTGGAAAATCCATGACGATGACAGACCATCAGTTTCCCGATCACGAGCTGAAGAGTGAAGGAAGCACAAATAGTGGAATAGCAGAGAAGGCATCTGTAAACATCTGCTAAAGGAATGTCATTGCCCTGGGCTGTGCTTTGTGTTGCTAAATGTTTGCACACCAACAACTTTAATAAAGTAAAATGATTGTTATTGGGAACTGGTTACTGTGCTGACATTAGCAATCGGCTAAAAGCACTGTTGTGCAGGAGCAAATTCATTGAGAGATTCACTGTTTCTAGACTCTGAAACAAAAATGCAAGTCAACAAAACTGGAGTATTTGGAAGCTGTAAATAAATGATTGTCCCTCATTCTCTTCCTCCATCAGCCTTTTCCACTCTTTTCTAATGCATCACAGCTACTCTTTCTGTGCACTTTAACTTTGTTTTTCGTGTTGTTCTGTCTACAAACAAGTTTTACTTTAACTTCTGGGCATTAAAAGTGGAAAAAAAACATCTTGAGAGTCCAGTCAATAAAATAGAGAGTTTCTGTTTTCCTTTTGTTCTGGGTGGTGGTGATGAATGGATAAATGCCGCCTGCTTTGAGAGTGGTTTAGGGTGAAAAGCAGCCATTGAATGCTAAAACGATAGGGGGAAAACAATCAGAAGTGACCATCTGGCAGCTCTCTTAGAAAGTAAAAGGTATTCCCCGTGAAAATCGATCAACAGCTCTCCTGTTAAAATGTAACCCATAGAGACAGCTTCCCTTTTTAATTTGAATTAGGACATTTAATTAAAACCATCGAGGGCTGATCAGCTCTGGACAACGTCATTCGGAGGGGCTTTCATTAGAGAGGCACACCTGATGAAAAGCAATCGCTCATGTATGAAAACAAGAAACTGGGGGTGTGTTTACTCCAACCTCAATGTATTTGTATGTGCACTCGGCCTCTGCTCTGGGATGCAAGTGGAGCAGAAGGCGCCTCGCAGAATGGATGGCTGCTGTCAGACGGAGAAGAGATAGATTGATAGTGGAAGAGAGAGAAAGAGAGTGAAAGACAGAGGCTGAGACAGTGCGAAGAGTGCGAGACTGATAGCAGATGGTCTATGAGAGATCGAGTTCTCTGCTCATCTTTCCATCCTTGCTGGGAGGAAAGAAGAACCCTGAAGAAATAAAAGGGTGCAGCGATTAATTGAAGAATTGATTTTTCCCCACAACTGAGTCTCCTGCATTCCTTGTCTACCTTTTGACTCATCTTCTGATTAAATCTTTAAAGACTTTTTTTAAATCATATTGATCAAACACCCTTCACAGTTGCTTCTTTGTTTTTAACCTGCCGGCAACCACACCTCTAGTGTTGTAAGACATCAGATGCACTGATAGAAAGCATGACAAATTACAAGTGTTAGTCGTGCACTTTTTGCAGGCTCGAACTTGACATTCAGCAAAATCCATTACAGAAGCCTTTATCCTTTGCTGACAGAGCTCTGTTTGCTTGACAGTGGAGAAAGACAGACGACTGTCAGTGTTTTAATCCACTGTCGCAGTTTAGTTGTACCTCCCTCACAGCCTAAAGTCATTTTTACTGTGTGTGTGTGTGTGTGTGGTGTGTGTGTTAGGTGTTATCTAAGAGAAGCAGCCTTGGTTTTTGGACCTGAGCAGAGGAACTGTTCTTAATTTTTTGAGATTTTAGGAAACATAATACTTGCACTCGCTGCAAATTACATCCAACGATCAACACCAGTCTCCTATGCATTCATTTGGAACCAGAGCCAGAAGTCACTTAGCTTATCTTTGCGTAAATACTGGAAGTGATGGATAAAATATAAAACTGGAAGTATTTCCCCAAGCTATTCCTTTTGAGTATACAGAGGAGGCGGTTAGCTTAGCTTACAATGAAAGAACTGGAAACAGCTAACCTGACTCACTCCAAAGCTCAAACATATAGCTACAAGCACATCTAGAGCTCACATAGCCTATATGTTCTGTGTTTAATTTATACAAAAATGAAAAATGTTTTGGTTCTATCTGGTTTTGCTTACTGAAACTATTTTGTTGCAGGGACTTGCTTTAGTCCTACTGCATGTGAAACTCTCAGTGACAAAAAGATTATGTGAAGTCATTCAGTTTTAGAGCTGCTTATAGGTGGGTTTTTTTTGTTTTTTTTTTTTTAACTTGGAACACATCTAATTTGCTGTTTCTCCCTGCCTTTGTCCAGTCTAAGCTTAATGTCCTGATTCAAATATGTTCCACCAGTGTTTCCTGATTTGGAAAGACTTGTAAAGGAGTGTTTTTTTTTCCAAACTGTCCAACTATTCTTTTAATTAGACCCATGCAGAGCTTTTCAGAGCAAAAAAGGTGAAGGCAGAGAGTAGTGGTGTGCAGATCAATGCTGAAACACTGATGCTTCCAACTTTCAGTTCTAAGTTTGATTTTAGTATTGAAAGATCAATATCTAAACTCAGTAATTTGGCTAAGTGTATAATATGTCATCAACAGCAGGTAAAGTATAAAGTAAATGTGCTACTAAAAGGATCTCGTCGAAATAATACCTGGCTGACTGGAGCTACTTCTCCAGATACAGAGAGACAAAGATTACAGCTATGGCAATGTTTGTCACTGACTTTGGGAATTTGGGATTTGTGGCCTCAATTTCTGTGTTGATATTCTAAAAACAGGAGTCCCACACATTCTAAAAAAAAAACTAACTGAAATGAGTTTTTTTCAAATGGTAGAAATGAATATGCCTGTAAAATAAATATCACAATAAATAGCTATTTAAAGATTAAAGGCCTGTACTACAAAATGGGATTTGGGTAACTTTACATTCTACTCCAGGATTTCTGAGTTACGATGGTGGTTCTTCTTACTGGGATAGATCTCCAACATCAACTGCCCTGGAGAAGGCCATGTTCAGTATAACAGATCATTCTTCCATCCATCCGTCCATCCATCCATCCATCCATGCATCCACCCATCCATCTTTTAAGATGCCCCTCTCACCAGTGATGCTTTCCAGTTCTTTTAGGGGATCCCAGACCAGATGTGATCTGTAATGGGTCTCCCCCCGGGTCTCTTCTCAGTTGAAAGTGTCTGGAAAACCTTTTAAGGAAGGCACCTAGGAGGCATTCTCATCAGATGCCTGATCTACCACAGCTTGTTCCTTTTGAGGAGGAAGGAGGAAGGAGCAACGACGCTACTCCGACCTCCCTCCAGGCGTCTGAGCTCCTCACTTTATCTTCACAGCTGAGCTTTTCGGTCACTACTCAGAGCTCCTGATCATAGGTGAAGACTGGAGCGTAGATCAGCTGGTATATCTAGAGCGTCTCCTTCCAGCTTAGCTACCTCTTCACCGCGACGGTCCAATACAGTGCCTGCATTACTGCTGATGATGCACCAATCCATATGGCTGTCTAACACTCCATTTTCCTAAACAAGATCCCGAGATACCTGAACTCCTTTACTTCGGGCAGCAACCCCCTCCAACCCAGAGGGAGCAATCGACCAGTGTCAGGCAGATCATCATGTATAAAAAGATCTGCTGACCAGTCAATTCCCTTCCCATGGATCTGGTGTAGTCAGTCTGCAGATATTGAGAATGTCTCTTAGTAAGGCAAGAAATTTTACCATCTGAACCATTTTCTTTGCCTGGGAGCAAAGCATATCAATATAACATATGGATTCTCAGTGAAGGGAAATTTTATAGCAACTTTGTATAGCAATTAAACCCTTATACAGACACTGTTAAGCAGAAAAGCCTTGTATTTTTTGACCTTATACAATTTGTAGTATGCCAAATTACTGGTTTGAATTATAGCACATTGTTCTATTTGTTCTTCACTTTGTTTGTTCTTTACTTGCTCCCAGAACTGTAAAACCAGCAGGGGTGAAGGTGAAGCACTGAAACTGTCTTGCATACAATAACAATAGGCTACATCTAATCAGCACAATCAACAGAATACATTAAAATCAGATCTACTCATGCCCAAATGATGGAGCAGTGATTTTGATAACCCTGTTAACCTTCAACTTCACACAGTCGGCAAATTTTTTGCCAGCTTTTCTTCCTGCTTTGGCTGCTGCAGCTGTGACACTTTTAACCTTTTGGTTCAGGATTATAGTTTGCCCTTTTTGTTAGAAATATGCAGCTTTAGACATGTCCACGTTAACCCCTTTTATATGAAAACATTCATCGATTTGGAAACCCTGGGTTGACTTAGGGAGCTGATAACGAGCTTGTGACTACTGACTGCAGTTGTTGGGTTTAGGGAAGCCAGATAAGGAAAAGATATCTTGGGTATGTTGAACTTGCTTCATAGTGCAGGCTACAGGACTCCAACTTTTCAGTTCAGCTTGAGGTGAGATTTGTGTCCGTGGAATCACCTCATATCATATAAATATAATATTTCTCAGCTATATTATTTACTTTAAAACCTGATGATGCTGAAATGTTTTTTTCATTGCTAATAAATTAAATTTTAATGGCACATGTCTCTGTTTTAAATGATTTACTCTGTAACCTACAAACCTTACCATACTAGATGTAGGTCTGGGAGCAGCCACTGATGTTCAGTGGCACGGACTCATTAGTTTTGTCTGACAGCTGACAGATTATTGACTAATTTGTATAATTATTGTAATACTTTTATTATGTTATTGAATTTTCTTTTTTTAATTAAATTGTAATCATATGGCATTCTGTGTAAAACTAATTTTTATTTTTTATTTAACCACCACCCTTGATGCTTTGACAGTTTTATTAACCTGAAGCTGCGAACACCGCTGAAGCTAAATAATATTTTTGCATTCAGTTCATGCACTGTAGCGGGCTCTCTTTCAGATTGCTCTGTGTATTTGTATCGTTTGTCAATAATTCTCAAAGAGCAGCAACACTCACAAGATTCCTGGGAAATAAAAAAGGAAAAAGTCTGCTTTGTATTTTAAACACATAAAGTTTTGGGAAGCAACAAGTATTGGTAGCAGGGATACCAGCCTGGGTTTCACTTGGTATCAGAAGAAAGGAAATCAGTGGGATTGCTGATTACAAGCAAAGAGAGACAACTAGTCTTTGTTCATACAAACAGAAATTTTAAAATTATGTTTTAAATTACCTCCTATAACTATTACCTGCCATTTCTTATCAAAAACGTTTTTCTGCCCTCTTCTGTGTAGCATCTTTATTGTTTTCTTGGCAACTTTGTGGTGAGAACAATACTGCAGGAAGTCACTGCGCCTGGCAGTTATTCACCAGCCTCTATTTGTGTGCAGATTTAACAAAAGATAATGTGTTAATTAGGGTAGTGAGTTCCAGTTGAGTTGGTAGCAATATATTTTTTTAAGTTTTGAAAGTGCCGTGGTACCTTTAAAAGTTTTTTCTAATGACTATAGCGGTAAACTTAGTGTACAGGCATGAATGTGACACAAATTTTCCAATCCAAGATGAAAGTTTGATATGTCTCCCAAAATAGTAATTATTCTTTTAAATTATAGTTTTTTTTTTCTTGTAAACTTATTAGTCCAGTTAATTTCTCTGTTTTTACTTGTATGCTCTTATCTTGGCTATTATAAGGGCTGACCATATGTGTTGTATCTATGTATGTTTTTTTTATATATACCTCCCATTATGCAGAAGCTCTGGACAATCAAAATCTGATTTTGATTCAGAATTTGATATGATGATAATACTTGCAGACTTTTTAAAAATATTGTTCTTATATAAAAGAAAAGATACTTTGTACTATGAAATTGTTATGCTTTTAAATGTATCTCATCATAAAATGCTAGTGGATCTGTGATAGTGTGATACTGTATGAAATTGGTAAAAAAAAAAAAAAAAAAAAAAAAATCTGCACATTATTTTATGCACTCAAGTCTTCACATACAGTCGCTTATTTGCAGAGGTGGCTTAGTAGGCAAATATTTGTACTCCTACTTTCATCCCACCCCCATCCACAACTGACCTCCAATGACCCTTTTGCATTGGGCCCCCTGGAGTCAAGAATAGCCACTGCCTTTTTGGACACAGGTGACCTGCACAAATCCATTCTTTTATGTTTAATTTCTATACAACATTTTGATTTAATTTAAGCCCTGTGTTGGAGACAATGCACAAATGAGCTGCAATATCAAAACTTGATTTCTCTTTGGCACACAGAGAAAGTATCAATGGAAAAGGTAATTCTGCTTTTTTCTATTTATATATATAGAAGGGTGATGTTAGGAAATGACAGGGACTTCATAAAGCAGGAGAGTGAAAATGGGCAAAAATTGGTATGATATTGCTTTGTAGAAGTGTGACCTTTCTATCAGCCAGGTATGTATAAATATGTAGCGCAATAAGCACAATTTCAGTGCTCCGGTTCTGCTGTCTTCTATTATTATTATGTTCACATATTATTGCAGAGAAATGTTAATATGCATGCAACAACTGCATTACATAGATATAGTGTATATCGTATATGGATATATCTGTGCAATGATGAGTTTATAAGTAATTCAAACAAGAGAAATTGGTGTGTAAATTTGCTGTATGTAAATTTAATCTGCATACAGCTGTATGCAAATTAAAATTTGATTAAATTTGATGGATATTAAAAAGTATATTTTCTTACTGACTCTTCGTCGCACAGGCGAGCAACTAGACTTGTTGAAAAGGTCAAGTCATGCAGTTTCATTTGGTGCATGCTACACCTCGCTGCAATAAATACTTTGAGAGCAACTGAGAAGAAAGGATGTGAATTTAGATGCAGAGTGCATCCGTCTGGCTCTAAGGGTTAAGTGGTGGTAGTTTATTGCAGTCAGTGGAAGGTCCTTAGAGATGCCACATAGAATTTTCTGGTAAACTAATATTTACAGACAGTGCTACTCACGAAAGCACATGGTGTGCATTCTTAACTCTAGTATAAAATAACAATTTTAAATCATGATTGCCTTCATCCATTTGCAGTCTTTCTCTTTTCTGTTCTGTCTTTGTTGCTGCCAGATGTAGATCAGAGGAATATGATGAAATTATTGGCATGTGTGTGCAAAAAATCCACAAGGAACCTCCAAATTTCTACATGCAGTTATGTAGTTGTACTAGTTTAATAGTGGTTGCTTATTGTACAGTACATGTCTTTGTGTTTCGCTTACGTGGCTGCTGTGTCACAAGATTTTATTTGATACACTGAGGCAGACATAAAATCTCTGCAACAAGGCAATGAGGAGTAAAATTGAGTTTACAGGAGCAGGAGATCAAAACAGGATTTGAGTTTGGTAAGGCATCGTGTTGAGAGAGAAACTGCTGAGAAAAACTGTGGGATGTGTGATAATACACAGAGGGGAGGCTGGTGGAGGGAGGCAATATGCAATCAAAGGAAAGACAGAAAACGTAGTGGGCAGAGAAAGTTGGAGTGACATTTTTGATCAGTTTTTCTATGGATATTTAAGACTCAAATCTATACCTCAGATCACCCTCCATCTACACACACACCAAAAAAAATCCTGCAAATCCAGCAAAACAGTTAAATACAGTCTGTTCCAGTAGAAGCTGATCTCTTCCACATTCAAAACTTGAGCATCATGTCTCAGGGAATTTCGCTTTAAAACCTCTTATCAGTATTTACTGCAACACACTGTACAAACACAAAATACTTTACAATCTGGTGCGTCTTGATTTGCCATTTATCGCCCACTAAGCCCTCATGCAGATCTGCTGAAATTAGCCATGACATGTGTGAGGGAGGCAGAGAAGATGGGGGATTTGGGAGGTCAGGCTGTATTGAAGACATCACTGTCACCTACTAAAGAGGAAGGCAACATAGTTGAAGGGTTATGTATTTTAAAGTTTGATGGAATGATGCTTTTGAATCTCACTTCCTGGAAATATTTTCATAATTGTTTGTCAAAGAACGTTTATGTCTGATCTAGTTGCAAAAGCTTCAAACTCATCTTGTAAGCAAAAGAATGCACAATACTTTTCAATGAAAATTAAGGTCAGTTACAAATATGTCCATATTTCTACACATGAGGGTAGACAGTGTCAGGCTTAACTTTATATATGTGCATCTTTCAGGATCATTTAATGGGTTCTGCTTTAGAGCTGCAAGCCACCAGCAGCATGAGGATGTGACCTGCTGACACAGCAAGCCATAAAAACTTTGAAGGGGGAGGGGTAGCGATCACAGAATCCATTCTGCTTGGTCATGAAGGCTACACTAGTCAGCTTTCAGAGGATAAATAAATAAGCATGAGGCAGACAAAGTGAGAAGCAGTGTGTTTTACCTTGTCTGGGTCAGCGGAAATGATCCCATCTTCCTGGTAAACTCTCGCCCGAATCTGACCTCTAATTGGATTGAGGGTCTCTGGTGAGTACTGTTTTCCAGCAAATGTACAAAATGCACAATTACACAAAGGCATTCCAGTAACAGCTGAGGTAGAAGACCCCTGCTGATGGATGAACCAGAGTTTCTTGCTCATACTTGGTGCTGTAAGGTGGTGGCAAGTGAGAACAGAAACAGTCTTTATTTCAGAATGATTTTCTGCATCATTACAGATCTGTAATCACTTTTACTCCTTTTTATTTGCACTTGTTTGAAGGACACGGAGGTTGTGTGATAAACAAAACTGAAACCAGGGAGCTTGATTTAATTTGATGCAGCCACACAGGCTGTTTATAGCCACCCACCAGGCTCTGTGAAAGCACTCCTTGGAACTACACAGAATACAAATCTAGTGTGGTCAGTACACAAAACAGTTGTTCTCCGGAGGCAGAGGTATAGAGGGTCCCATTCTCCCAGTAAACGGGCCCATCTTAGCCCCAATCTGCCTGGCTTAGCATACTTGCTGTCAAGTGTGTTTTTGTGTGATTGACTTTGGCAAAAAAACTGCTGCCATTGATTATCTGCAATGATATGGAAAGTGCATTTCCAAGCATCATTGTGTTTTATCATATTTACAAACACTTACAGTCATCAGTGCAAACACAGATTCAGGGGCCTGAAGTTAATTGAAAAATGTCTCTGGGTTTATATAAAAGAGGCCAGACTCCTAAACCTCACAGACTGGCTGAAAGGATTATGAGGATGAAGGAGAGCAGGATGGTTCTTAAGATCAAATCACTTTACTTTAATATATAGTTTTGGAATACAATTTGAGTTTGATGTGTTTAAATGAGTTTTTGGATATTGGATACTGGACATTTGAAAATTGGAAATTTAATGTAGACTCAATGTATCCATTGTTATTTTTACTGGATTGAATACAAAATGATGGATCGTAGAAGAAAGCATCATTGGTAAGCATCATTCATATTCATAAGGCTATTCGTGATGACATACTGTGAACTCATCACAGATGCTGGCTATCAGGTCTTTGTTAAAAATAGCCGTGTTTGTTGCTACTCATGATGTGGACCACTGTGTCTGCTTGGTTATTGTAGTAACGGTCACACATTGCTTTCACACTTTTGTTTGTTGTCGTGTGTGGGTTGATGTGTCTTGATTGTGTAGGCTATGAGGCTTTTTGACTGTATTTAAGCACCAAAAAAAGAATGAAAAAACTGTGTATGCATTAGCATTCTATCCCTGGTTGCCTGTCCCACTGGTTTAGTTTTACTTTTTTATTCTTTGTCCGACTGAGCTTTGATTATTGGATTACTGTTAAAATCCATGGCAGGCATGCTTCATGTGTAATAACATCATGTCAACCACTGGTCTTTTTCTGCCAAAAACTTTTTTTGACTGCAATAACAGAATTGTGGGTACATTATCCTCCATGCCATACCTGTATATATGTAAATTCATCATGTCATATGTGTAGCTATCCATATTTAAACTCACCATATCATAACTGTACATATCTATATATAACTTTCACTACGTCATAATGTACATATCCATATGCAGGTTCATCATGCCTGGTGTATTGTGACTGTGAGACCTTTTTATTATTATTATTATTATATCTTTATTATTTTTAGCCCTGTTGTGCTTTTGTAATTCTTGTGCTTCTTTCTGCCTTATCTATATCCAGCTGCTGTAACGTGAATTCCCCAGCGAGGGATCAATAAAGTTTTATCTTATCTTATCTTCTGAAATAGCCAGTAGTGCTGCTTAAACATCCATGTAAAGGTCCCATATGGTGAAAATCCTTTGAAAAAATCTTATTGTTACAAACTTGAAGATGTAAAATTAAAGTTGTTTAGGTATGAAGACCTTTACTTCTGCCATTCCTCAAGCCCCATTAAAACTAGATACCCTATCAGCTTGATAGGAGGAATTTGACCCAGGTGCTACCTCACTCCTAAGCAACCAACAGTCATCAAGGTCAAACTTTGCATCGTCCTGCCCTGTCAATGCCACTTACGAAGTCAGCTGTTCAGAATGATCAGCTGCCACACAATAAACCACCAGGTTTATTTGCTTTCTACAGCTGCTTCTGCTAACTCGAAATTGTTTCAGCCATAAGCAAAGCACACCAATGCATTGCTGCTGACTGTAGAAGTGAACACAAGAGTCTTCATGCACTGCCAACATCTGAGGAACTGAAGATCAAGTGAATTACTTTTGTTTTTGATGGAAATGTCACCACAACAATATAAAAATCCTCAGCTCACGTACAGCTAATATCTCTCACGTTACCATTAGCTTTTGTATGCCCACAGGTCAGATGTCTGTGTTATTTCTAGAGATGAGGGACATTCAGAGATGGTGGACACTTAAAGAACAGTAAAGAAGGGTTGGATGGGTTACTGTGTTTCGTTGATGCTCGTTGTGCTTCAGTCTAACCTAAACTTAGCAAAAGTTTACATCTGTTTACTTCTCTCCTGCTCCTCTGTGCTCACATATATGGCATTTAAATACAACTAAATACCCTATAAAGCTTTTCTCATTTACATAACTTTCTGTCTGAGTATGAAATGGTAACTAAAACACATTAAGACTTCATGTTAACTGGCAGTCACTTCACAGCCATTCTTCAATCTGTAATTCTACAACACTAAACTACTGATTTTATAACCACAACCAAACCTGAAAAAAACAAACATGAGTTGAAAACAATGACTGTGCTGTAATTCTGCAATATTTGCATGTGAAATGATCGCTCAGAGAGGAAGTTAGAAGTGATAGAAAGACCTGATGTCAGCCGTGCTGTGAGCTTTTTAGGTCTGTACTGTCAGTCTCACAATCAGAGTTTTCTTCCTGAAGGGGGCGTGTACAACAGCAGTTTATTGGTTTTCAGACTGAAACAACCCGTTCAGAACAGCCCTAAAACCAGAGATTCTACAGTCAAGGTGAAATGAATCATCATTGAACTATTAACAGCTGAAATTTTGAAAGAAACGCTGAAGAAACACATGAGATTTGCATTTAATTTGCTGAAAGAGGGCATAATATGGGACCTTTAATTATAAATCCACAACATTGTTTGTGGTGCTGAAGTAGTACACTTCATTGTAATCCATATTTTTCTCTAGTCCGCCTTTCCGTAAGTCCTTGAATCTGTCTTGCATCCCCATACAGCTTATAATAGGCTGTGTAAGGGTCCACTACAGGTCCTTGCCCCCTCTACAATGAGCCTTTACGCTGTCTGGAGAATATATTAAATGATGCACCAGAGGAGCAGAAAAGATATTGTTCTGCTACAGGGTCTCAGACAGTGGGAGAGGTAGAACAGTCTTTGAATGGGAAAATTGGTTCTGCCCTTTCATTCCAATAACAGCATACATCTTTGGAAAACCAAATCAAAGTCTAGACAAACAATGCAAGTTCTATGATAAGTTTTCTGAGCCAACTTTTGAGTAATGTAATGAAAGAAATATGTACTGAAAAAAAACACACTAGCAATCCTACAAATACCACATAAGTCTTTTTGATTACATTAGTGTGTGCGCTCTTTCACTTCGTCATTTCAGGCTGACAATGAAGCAGCCATCTGAGGATTTTCTATTCTGAATCTCAAATCACAAAAGATTTTTGCTTATACAAATTTTGTGGTGCTCACTAAACTCCAAGTGTGGGCATGTGAGATTCACTAAAAAGTGTTATAATGTATTGTAACTGCAATGCCTCATTTTTCATTAGAACCACAGGCTGCCGAAATCAATGAAAAAAATACAAATTTTACAAATATTTTGAATGTTTATCATGAATCATTAATTAAAAAACTATCCTTAAAAAGAGATACCCTATATATCATGCAAAGTACACAGAGTTGGGGAGTGATATTTCTTTTCTTTCTGTCTTTCTTTTCTTTACGAAGAAAAATTGAAACATTAGAGAGGGGGAGGAAAACATCCAGACAAAAAGCAGCCCATGTTTCTTATAGTTTTTCAAGATCTTAAAATATGTTGATTGCCTCTTTCCAGTAATGTGTTTTAATCATTTACTAATGCTGAAATTTAGTGGTTTCCAACCCTATGTCTATAATATGAAATAAAGTGTTCTTTCATCAACATTAATGCCATTTTCCAAATGTGGGTAACTTGAACAGACTTTCAACTGCATCTTATTTAAACTGAAAACTGACATTAAATTTCTGCCTGTATTTACTGAAGCAAACTCTTCTATGTGTACTTGTACTGTGTCCTTTGAGAACAATCAGACACAGAAAGGGACAAATGTTTTGTATTTTCGTGCTTCACAGTGGCCACTCCTTGGTTTCCATTAAATTGATGAAATACTATTCTGACATCCGTTTTACGTACATGGAGATTTGATTTCGATATCGCTGCTCCAATCTTGACAGGGCAATAACGTCAGTGTTGTATCATGGACAGAGCAGATGGTCCCACTGAGCCAGACAGCAGCCTGATAAACAAGACAAGAGCCACAGACTTTGAACAACAACCCACATTATCCTTCCAGTTGAAGTCTCCTTTTTATCTGCCTTACAAACATGGACACACATCTTGTCCTGCTCCTTTGTTTGTTGATTGAGCTACCACACAGAAGCCAGCAGGGAAAGCTAATTAGCTGTTCAGCATGTAAGCAGCATGTACTGTAAGTGTGACTGCAGATGTCACTTCTGTGTGGTTAGATGCTTTTGTGGTCCTTACTCTTCAACACCAATAAGAACACACTTTGGGCTCATGGATTGTAGGCTGCAACCAGGGCTGGGTGATACATGACAAAATAAAATGTTTCATTTCAGTCGATTTTGATGATTAATGCAAATTTTTAGTGATCCATTATTTTTTAATGAAGACCAGGGCAGAGGATGGAGAATTAATCAGATAAAGAAAGTTAGTAAAACTTGGAGGTGGATAGAGGACAACCAGAGCAAAACTGCCACATTGCACTCAGGTTACCGTTCCTACTGGCTGACCAAGACCAGGTATCACTGTACATCCGTGTGCCCCCACGTCAAGTCCATCAGCCCTCAGAACAGGACCTGCCAGCAGTGCATTGCTTAGGTGGACTAGAGGTAGTGAGAGACGCAGAGTCGTAGGTGTTTTTGATGAAACCCATCTTGAAATGACAACCTCCAGTCTCTGTCTGCTGCAGCCTCCACAAGGTCTGCAGTCGTTGACTATGGTGCCTCAAGAACCTGCATGATAACCACAGGAGGCAAAAGGGTTCCATTATCAAGGAATATGATATGTTGTGATCTAAGGAGGGAGCACATATGGGGTTTTTCATGTGCTTTCATGTCCATTTGCATCTAATGCATTTAAATTAAACTATCAGACATTCCATCACATATTTTTCTTGCTGTTATTGAGGAAGTGTCTCTGTTATCACTTTGGCTTCCTACAGTCCAACTTTGCTTACTTTGTCTATTCGTCTCTTCTTGTTTTTAATAATAGAATTGTAAAGAATACATTTTTTAAAGATGTTGATTATTGATTTTTTTTTCACTGCTAAAAGAAATGTTAAATTGTGATTTCATTTGGGCATTATTGTGTAGTTTACATCATTTTTGTTGTCATTTTGAACAAGGCATAGCTACCATTATTTCTTTCTTGCTTTTTCTGCTTTTTAAAAATATATATATATATTTATTAATTATTACTCAGTACGTGGGAGCAGCTCACATGCTAACAAGGTTTGATGTACTCTCTGCAGCACATGATGTTCTTTGGTAGAGGCTTTGGCGCCAGTTTAATATGTAACTGTGTCATATCCTGACAAACCTCTAGCATGAAGCTAAACATCTGTCCCTGTCTACCTTTTGTGCATGAAGCATAAGGAGCTCCAAAGTGTGTAAAGTCAATTAAATGAGCAAGATTTTGTGAAATATATCATCATGTGAATGAATGCGGACAAAAACATAATTGACCCATGAAACACTTTTTTTTTAAATTGAGCTCATATTATTAAATATTATTAATTTGTTCTGCTTATTATTCTCTTAATAACAGAGTTTATTGCAGGTCCCTTTTATTTAACTGCAGCAGTTTTTATTCCCAAAGTCGGCCTCATTTCCAAATGTCATTTTAATTACAGTTTAATTCAAAATTTATTTGTACAGCACCAATTCATAACATATGTCATCTCAAGGCACTTCCCAGGTAAAGACCATTTAAAATTATACTCAACACTTTCTCTGAATTCCCTTTGAGGAAGCAGTTGGCAATTTGACCTAGTGGCAGTTTTATTTCAAAATGCCTCTTTTCATTGCAACAGCTTTGTCAATAAATACAAACTTTATATGATTACCTGTGTCAACATTAAGTATCGATCTGGGCCTGAAGTATAGACTGTATATAAATACATAGATGGACACAATGACAGCTCCTCCAGATTGAAGCCAAAATGTCTCAACAACTAATTCATGTACATTTTTATTTTGTGATTCACTGCCAGCATCGTAAACCTGAGCTGAAGTAAAGTGCTCTCACAGAAACTCTGCAATCGCTTATTTTTGCATTTTATTTGGTAAGTTGGTCATTTTTCTTGCTAGCATTCAACAAAAAATACATAAAATAAATTAAAAAATATAAATATTTGCGTGTGGGGTGATTGAAAAAACTCAATTAAAAAGCAGAAAAGGACAAAGTCAAAGAAAGGCCAGTAACTGCACAGACTTCTGGATGAAACCTTAACTGACCAGGCATTTCCCAAGAACATCTTAAGAAGCTGATATGAAAATTCTGATTATTTTATGGTGGACTACATGATGGGCTCATTTTAATGAGAACCAAACTGCTGGTGCACTTTATTTGCTTTCAGTGGCTGCATTAGTCCTGGGCCTGATCTCAGGACCTTCACAGTAGCTACATGCAAATAACATGCATCATAATACAGAACAAAGGAGGAGAGTCACATATTTTTCAGACCACAGAGCTCAGACTGATCTGTATGTGTTTCATTTGCTGATCTGTTTGTATTGTGCTTACAGAAGCAACCTGTCCAACAGTGCAGTGCTGAAAACGAGGACTCCTTCTGTGAGGTCAGTGAACTGCAACATTGATATGGACAGTAATAGACGGGCAAATGTTTGAATACTCACAGAAACTACAAACAGGTTGGTTTTATCATCTCAGTTTAAATAATGACAGTTCAAATTTTCTTTTTTCTATAAAATGCTAGATATTATTTAAATGCAATATTCTAATATTTTATGACAATGTTATAGGAAAACAGAAGGTCAATAAATTTGTGATTATAAAATATTATGGCACTTGATATAATTTGCAGTAAACCCTTACAGCTTAATTTCTTTTCAGTTTGTGTGCAGCCTTGTTGACCTAAAATTGCACTATTAGGTCTATACGTCACATTCAAAACTCTCTGCTGCAGGTAGTTTCTAATATGACGAAAATGATCATATTTATGCATCAGATTTTCACAGAATAGCACATGTGAACAATTACACTGATATGCAGCAGCCACAGCCCGACTCTGAATGCTTCTGCCTGATGCTGTTGCACCCATTAACAGCAACAGAGGCAGCTGTCACATTGTGGCTGTGGCTGGATGTGCAAAGTGAATGATCTTCAGCCAGGCATCAGTCCAGTCCTGCATCGAGTTTCACTCTTTTCAAGGTGTCACTTGTTGCTGTTGTGGTTCTCCATCAGTCTTTGAATGCAGCTCTGCACTTACGTTCAGGGCCAGGCTCTGTTGACTGGCAGATAAATAATACAAGATGTTTCAAAATCAAATCATAGTCACTGCTGCTAATACAATCCATGAGTAAATATCATATAGTTGTTTTTAATTTACTGCGTAGAATGCAATGTAGTCATTTGTTTGACACAAGGTTCATTGATCAACAGAAAAATGACTGTAAACAAGCCATATAAGCTCATTTTCATCTGCTGTCCCCAATCAGTTCTTAAAACAAAATATGAAAACATATTTTGGAACAACAGAAAAATGTTCCAAAACATGTTTCCATAAAGCTGTTAAATGTGTCTTAATATCACTGTTACATTACTGGTTACAAGCAAATCTCAAATCACATGTATTGTTTTTGTTTTTTTCATAGTCTTACATTTTTTTGCTCTTTTGGTTAATAGGAACTGAGAACCATGTGTGGAAATTATAACCTATGGTCTTCAGTCGTGCTTTCAAAATCGGCATGCATCCTAACGCAAATCAGTTTAACTTAGTCAGATGTGAGCTTAACAGGATTAAGAATCATAAAAGTGCCACACCACATGATGGAAGTCAGTTGATTTTCCAAAACAAAGCCAAAGAAATCCTCGTACTGTAGAATAAAAGGCAGAAGTGCAGAAGTCAACAGAAAACTGATGACCAAATGCTAAATCTTAGCCAAAGTTAGCATGAGTGTCATGTCTGGGTTTCTGAAACTAACACAGGTAACTAAAGTGAAAATGTTGTCGTTTGGTTCACTTTTGTAATTGTGTTTCCTTGGATCACTTGATTCTTAGCAGCAGCGTGGATGTCCAACAGGTTGAGGGAGCGTGTGCAGCTCACAATATTTGACTTCACTTTTGCGTAATAGCAGGAAGTGATAAGGACATGTCCTTCTTTGTACAAAGCTTGTAGCAGTTTACCGTCACCCAAGACTTTTTGACATTTGACCTAGCATGTAGAAGTCAACAGAAGGGACTATAACCATGCAATTCAAGAAAAAAAACTATATAAAATGATCAGTCAGTTGGTGTTCAGGTCAAATTTAGCTGCCATTGTGATGAAAAGTGGTATCATGAAATAAAACAGCCACAGAGGGCAAAAGTGTTGGGGCAGAAAAGAGCATAATTTAGAGGGAAAAGCCATTTTAAATGTAAAAACGAGCTGAAATGAATAAAAGGGATCTGCGTTTAAGTGGCTAGTGTCATGAAAAGGCGTATATATAACATTCCAAGTCACTCTGCATTTTGTCAAAATGCATTTTTTTGTATTTCATAGGTCATCGCACACCATTTAGGTGCAATGAATGACCTCCGCCCTCCTGACCTTAACCCTGACCTTAACCATTTCACATATTAACGCTGTTAAATCACACAGTAAAAGCTTCAAATCCATTGACATTACACATAAAATATGCCTGAGGTAACATGCCATTTATGCACAATCTTATAATATCGCATTACATTTGACAGTTTAATTTCAAGATTTATTCTTATCTAATGTTGGACACCTTGGAGGGCTTTAAATACAGGCAAAATTTAAGGTCGAATTGATGCAAATCACCAAAATTATAACTAGATGTAGGATTTTACTTTCCTATGCTGATAATATTACCTGATGGATTATTTTCTCCTTGACTCTGAAGTCTGAAAAAGCAACAGCCTCCCAAGAAAGCTATCTTAAAATGATCACAAATACAAAAATATGTTAATCATATGTTCTGACATTGAAAGTATAAGTGTAATAAAGAAACAATAGTGGCACAGCAGTGAAAAAGGTACCCAAAGAGATTATTAGTTATGAAGAATTCAGTCCAACACTGGCAGTCTTCAGAGGACAACTGAAGTGACGTCTTTATTTGATCTTTTTAAATGTGCTCAAAGCAGAGAAGTAAACACTTGTTCTTTTAGAAAAGGACAGAGGTCATTGTAACATGGAAAATCTTTCAGAGCATTGTTCATTATACAAACAAAAACATTTGTAGCATATTGATACATGTGTGATTATGAAGCACCACACAATAATACTGCACTGTCTTCAATTATTTACACAAGGAAAAAAAACCAAAGTCCTTGTGGCTATAAATGCTTGAAATGTATAAATCATTTCTATATCTTCGTGTGTACATGATAATAATGCAGATGTCTGTTCGTTACCTGTGTGCGAGCAGCAGACGTTACAAAAGAGCAATACAGTGTTTGGTTTTTTTTACTGTGGCTGTAAGGGACAGAAGGGATGTGTGACAAAAAATAAAATAGGATGGAGAGCATACACAGACACTGGACCAGAGAGAATCAGGCCATTTGAGAAAGCAGGCTTATACACACACACACACACGCACGCACGCACGCACGCACGCACACACACACACACACACAATCACAAACTGGAAGTTGGGTTAAGATGCAGTAAACCCTCCAGCTTCGCTTTTTCACAACATTCATCCACATGTTGTCTCCCTCTTTATTTCTCACACACACATACATACATAAAAATGCACACACACAGTGAATGCCTCGGCAGGTGCCCATCTGCTCCAGCAGCACTTCTGTATTTCAGCTGTTTTCTCAGGCAGTAGAGGAAGTAAGGGGCAAACACATGCCTGGAAAAGGAAATTGCCTGTGTTGCCACTTCACTGTACACGCAGGTCACCATAAACTTCTGCCTGATGAAAACTTTTCACTGCATCTTCCAGTTTAGACACTTTTAAACCTCATACAGAACACTGAGGCAGAAATATGACAGTTTGTTTCTTTAAGATGAGTCTTCTTTTTTAAAACAGTTTTGCTACTTAAACAGTAAGCAAGGAGCCCCTTCGTCCCATTGGTCCTCATGTTGAGAGTGTGACGCAATAGAAAGGTAAAGAAAAACCGGAGTAAGAGACAGAGAGAAAAGATAGATCTTACTACCTAACGTCACAAACAACGGTTGTGCGGAGATTGTCAAGGCCTTTAGCATTATACTCAGTGAATTGAGGTCACATTGTAAATCAAGTGTCTCCATAAACCATTCGCCTCCTGTGAATTTCATCCAAGTGCAGCCACTGTGGCAGGCATGCATCACAGTGACTGTGAGGAGTCCGTTAATTTTCTTTAAAATGAAGAGAGAAGAAGTCATTGAGGAGCCCACATCTGAGTCCAAAGCAGCCTGACAGGCATTGAATAGCAGCCTCCACTGTGAAAATGATCCGAGCTCATTCTTTAAATTTAGATCCTTTTTTTCCTCCATACCATAATTCAATCCTTTTAACTGTAAAGCGTCCCTTCACTTTTAATACACAATCCCTGAAAGTAAAAGGTGTGAAAGCACCCCTCAGGCCGGCACTTCATCAAAGAGCTCAGAACAGTGTACCACTTTGTCCTCCGGGCTAAAATGTCTATTACCAACTTGAGCCATGTAGCACCTCTCAAAAGGAGCGTTTCCATGACTTACAGAGGATCTTCTGGAAGGCTCTGCGGAAGTCCTGGTTGAAGATGGTGTAGATGACCGGGTTCAGCGAGCTGTTGCAGTAGCCAATCCAGAAAAAGAACTTGAACAGCGTGTCTGGAATTTTGCACACCTCACGGCAAATTCCATATAGGCTGTAGGAGAAGAAGAAGGGGAACCAGCACACGACGAACACGCCCATGACCACGGCGAGGACGAAGGTGAAACGCTTCTCCCGAGCAGCAGAGACCTTCTTCCGGTTGACGGTGTTCTGGCGTTTTCGGCGGGAAGAGAACAGATCCATGGATTTGGAACTGGTGCGCGACTTTCTGCTGGAGTATTTCGAGGCGGAGCTGCTCTTCCGGCTGGCCTTCCTGTCTTTCCTGGGTTCATGGTGATGCCTCGAGGAGCTGGAACTTTTTTTGACTTTCTCGTCCGACGAGCTGCTGTCATCGTAGTCATCGTCGTGGTCGGTCGATTGATGTTTCGGCTGGTTCGGCAGAGGAGATCGAACCACCTGATCTTGGCAGTGCCCGTTCTCACGCTCTTGATCTTTCATGCTCCCGTCCCTGTTGGACTTTAGAGACCCACCTCTACCGGCTTCAGCTTGGTCCATCCCATTCTCCATTGGCGAGTCTACATCCCTCTTCTTCTCTGACATTGTCCTGGTCCTGGTTTTTGCCACCTGGTAGATCCGAATGTACACCAGGATCATGATAACACAAGGGGCAAAGAATGACCCAATGCTGGAATAGAGGATGTACCAGGTCTCATCATTCAGCACACACTGGGGATTGGCCTCACTGCTGCTCCTGTCCATTGATATCAGTGGAGGGAAGGAGATGACGGCTGAAATCAACCAGACCACCACAATCATGCCTTTAACTCGTTTAGGCGTTCTCTTTAAGTTATACTCTACCGCCTGTGTCACTGACCAGTACCTGTCCAAACTAATAGCGCACAGGTGAACAATGGAAGAGGTGCAGAATAAAACATCCAGAGCCAGATAGATGTCACACCAGATTTTGCCAAAAAACCAGTAGCCCATGAGTTCATTTGCCAGAGAAAAGGGCATGACCAGAGTGGCCACTAGTATGTCCGCACTGGCCAGAGACACGAGGAAGAGGTTCTGGGGTGGTTTCAAAGCTCTGCTCGTTAAAACAGCGATGACAACCAAAACGTTCCCGACTATTGTAAACAAAATCAAAAAGCTGACAAGACCAGCGACTCCCCAGATAGCGAGCTGGGTGTACTGGCTCCCAGAGGTGGTATTGGAGGAGCTATTTTCTGCCTCTATCCTTTCTTCCAGGCTGGAAATATTAAAGAAATCCATGTTTTTTGCTCTCCAGGCGTGACTTTAAAAAAAATTAAAACGTGCGTAAAAATCCAATTAAGACTTGAGCGCATATTTCACTACAAAAATCTACATCAAACTGCATTTTTCCTCTCTCTCCACCTGCAATGTTCCACATCCTGCATGCAAGTCTCTCTCCTTTGGAATTAAAAAGAGAGGGGGGAAGAGAAAAGAGGTGCTAATATGCAAGTCTTTTTAGTCCTTATTCCACAAAAACGCGCAGGCTTCTCAGCAGCAAAATGTCCATGGTTGGAAAGCGGCTCCCTCCACACCGCGTCCTCTCCCATCCCGACTGCGACCGCATCTCTCCACCTCCGCCTCCCCGCTGTGTCCTGAGAGAGGTTTGTAACAACCACGTGTCTTTTTTTTTTAATTAGAAAGAACTGGCAGGGACCCGCTCCGCCCAGGAGGAGAGATGGGAACGATTATTGGAGGAGAGAACAGAGCAGGCAAGCAAATAAGCGAGCAAAAATATATATTTTTTCAGAGCTGACAATATGTTTGAGAATAGTCGATAAAAATCAATGTAGGCTGCTGCTGCTGCTGATGATGATGATGATGGGAAAGCTCTTGTTTAATGTGGTTCCGATTTATCTGCATCATTTGCGTAAAGTGACTGAGAGTCACAAATCGGACAGCCGATGAGAGAATCGCTCTTTTCTAATTTCACTTTTGAAGCTCTGTGTCACTATTAAGAGGCTGAGTGGGCAGGAGCTGCTGGTTGGAGGTCACATTGGTGTCCAAACGCAAACTGACAGCAGCTAAGTCCCTCACCAAGGAGCGCACTGTCCGCTCCGTCCTTCTGTGCACACACTGGAGGTCAGTATTGTAACAGTCAGCTCCGGAGGGACAAGCAGGCGGACTCACGCACTATAAATCTGAACAGCAGTAATATTATACTTAAAGAATCATTTAGATGTTCCTCTGTGCAGCCTATATAATAGCATGCGTCCTATGGGATGCAGAGCCTGTGACCTTGCATTGGAAACTTCATAATTCCTCTTCGCTCTCCTGACATTACATTTTGCGCATTTGTGTCGTGATAATTGTGTTGATAAACAGATTACAGGATTACACTGTGTGTTTAGATGGAAACGAGAGGCAGGCTTTCAGGGGGATACCAGAAATTATCTACATGGATAGCAGTGCAAACAAGCAGAGAACAAAATAGGGCTTGCATGATATATGATTAATGAGCATCCATCTTCAGCTCATGAGTGCACCCCCTCTAGGTTGCCTTTTTCACATGCAGTTATGGGCTGAATCTATCTTAATTTTGTTTTTGGTTTCTTTATTCATGTGTTTCACTTCCCCTGAGGAAACGCATGCATGCACACTTTCCACACACAAGCTTCAGAGCACTCTCGGTCTCTTTCTGTCTCACTTTCAATCTTAGCTATCCACTCAGTATGTGTCTTTCTCTATCTCTTTCTCCGACACACACATACACACTTTAAGGCTTTTCAAAAGGACGGTGCTGAAGCATTCTGCCAAGGTTGTTCAAATTATATCCAACCTCACATCAGCAAATCAATCAAAAAAAAACTGGATGAAAAGTTTTTTTGGTCTGCCTTGGGGCACTCTGCCCCTGTTAACTCCATCCTCCCTGGGTGGTGTTGAGCTCCTGGAGAAACCCCCATCTCACCTTTGGAGTACAGCCTGGTATTAAGTTCCTGGGCCAGTGCGTTTATTGACCGTGTCTCCCAGCTAAGTAGCTGCCATTAATCACAGACCGCTCAGCCATATTGAATTAAAGAGCAGCCACAGCCGCAAGAAATGCTCAAGTCCAAACTGATCTGCATCAAGACACGAGGTGAAATGAGGAGGGCTCGTGGTCCATCTGCCTGGAGAACACAGTGGGTTTGGCGGACAGTCCCTAATTTGTCCTCCCATGTATCCCCACGACACTTCTTTCCTTCTTATGCTGTCATTGTAAATTTAACTAAAGCCAGAGTGATGGTGTAGGTCAGTCTGGATGCACCCTAAGCTGATTTTAAGAAGACAGATAAGCCCTAATATACCGAGCCCTTTCCTTATTTCCAATCTAGGGCTCTGAGGGGGAAAAAAAACCTCTTTCTGCTTCAAGCCAGGAGCCAGGTTTTGGGTGTCAAGGAAACTCTGTTAATTGTTTTTTAATCTCTTAAAACCAAGGCTTCCTGCTTATTCCACTCTCAAGTATCATCCATTTTGTGCTCTTTCATGCTCTTTTCCTTTTTTTATTCCAGTTCAATCATGGAGTATGCCCTTGTTTGCTCTGTGTTACAAAGAGCTACCTGGTTTGCAGTCTTCTGTACATTTATTTAAGAACTACAATGCAGCATTTGGGGAACTGAAAATGGAGGAAATGCCCAGAGCTTTCATTTAAGGAGAAGCAAAATGAATCTCGCAGAGCTTCAGAAATGTAGTAACGCCTTAGTTCTTCTAACAAAGTTACTTGACCAGCCTTATGTGGCCCATTAAAGTCCAACACAGTGAACACAATAACACAACCAGTGGCTCATAAAACTAGAAGACCTACAGTCAAAGGCTTTCACCCCCTTCTTATGAATCCTTATCATCTACCTGTGTGCATTAACAAGGGTGCTAACAAAGGCTAATTCCCCAAAGAGATCTAAGCTATTACCAGTAACAGCAACCACTTCTAATTTTCCTACCATCCCTAATGTGTTTCCATATGAGCCCCCTCTATAAGGGGAGGTTTGCTACCAGCTGATGACAGTGACAAATGGCAGTGTTACCAGGGCAGACAACGATAGAGCCGAGAACAAACAGTTCAGCGAAGCAACATTCAGCCTCTAGGGAGCTTCTCTCCTGCTAGCATCACCTCACAGAACAGGGCCTGCTTCTTATCTAGTGCCTTAGCTTTCTTTGACAAATTACCTGGTTGGGAAAAACTGTAAAATAACATCAGTTGCATATTTGAATTGGATTTTCTCTTTGTAATTTTTTAAACCTAATTCAGTTAGAATTCAAAGTAAAGTTGGTGCTGTGGATGTTTTTTTAGCTCACTATATCTTCTTCTGAAATAATCTCATATCTCTCCAACTGACCTCAGCCATTCAATCATTCCCAGACGCTTCATCATTTGTGGTTGTTTGTGTGGGATTGTCAGAACTACTGGAGGCCAGAGGGATTAAAGAAGCTAGAGGAGTATTTTTTTTTTTTTTAGGTCAGAGCTATATCTTACACTGTTGTCTTTCTCAACCTTGTGTTTCTACCAACCGTGACATAGGATGTGACCTTGGCATCGCTGTGAAGCAAGTGACTGGGTGTCAAGCAGGATGCATTTTAAACATAAGAGGTAAGTGATTTCTTGGCTCTTTCTTTCAGCTTTATCTTCAGAAAAAAAAAGATCTGTGGGTTGCTTTCCAATAGTGCTAATGTCCTTCGCTATGAACTTGAAAATTGTCCTTAATTGGTTTTCACAGTGATGTGCACAGACTGGGTAACTGCTGAATTAGTACTGATCTTGAATTTGAAATATCTGGATGCTTTATTGTCTTCCATTTAGGAAAATCTGCATATGAAAATTAATTTGTGTTGTGTATCTGTAGTCCAAAAGTGTTTTCAGTCTATTAGTTAAAATATTGTGTAATGCAGTTATTATTCAATGAATGGCATTATTTTTTCTTTTTACATATCTCTAAAAACACATTTTCTCTTTTAATCTACATCTTTCTTGTTGCTTAATCGGCAATAGTCAGTAAAGACCTCTTTGCTCTGTTAACATAAAGAGACATTGTGCAAAACACTTTATTGATGGTTTGGCATGGTTCTTTCAAAATGTGGCAGATTTTTGACGCAAAAGTCGTACAGTTAATGGAGTGAAACAAGTGAAACAGATGTAGGCTGAGGCTGTGTGAAGTATAAAGGCTTTATTCCTCTGAGTACATTTTGGTGTTTCAGAATTCAGGCAGTTGTTCATTTGAAGGAGACGCAGGCATTTTATCTGTACATATTGGACATGAAAAGAGGGCAGATGTGTTCCACTTTTATTGATGGCATGAAAGCATTCTCTGGTGATGACGGTTTTATGGAGTGTGCACTGCCTGAAGAGAAGGAAATACACGGGCAACAAGTATGTAATGTGAAAATACTGTTGTAAGCCTCTTTCAGCTCTGCAGGTGATCAATCTTAGACGCTTGTTTAGAAAGTCTGTGCTTCAATTTGAAAAGGACACAATGTCAGCGGCGTTTACCTCCATGTGTTCCTGTGGAGCAGCAAGTGCATGACTCTGTGACTCTCTCGTGAAAAGCATGTGTGCTGTCACAAGGCAAATGGTTTTTCTTCCCGTGACACAATGCAGTGTGACTCTGCTGCCTTAGTAGTAAAGATACTTGGTCTATACTGCGCATCAACAGTTGCATTGATTCCTTAGCGAGACAGATCTTTATGAAGCAGCATGGTCTATATACAAATGGCAATCAGTCAGTTTACAGCTGTAAAAAACAAAGGCAGTGTTACGTAGATGTCATCATATTCAGATGTATGTATCTTTGAAGCACCCCCTCCGGCAGTAATAACTCCGGTGCTCTCCTGACTTTTCCTTTAGTGCCACCATCATATTGACATTTATGGCTCCAAGTTGAGTATCCGTTTTAGTTTGTTAATGACCCCCCGGAGCAAGTTTTTTTATTTGGTCCATATGGTGTTTTTCTATATGCTGGAAGGCATATCGTGACCCGAATAAGCATTCAACACCATGGCTGAGCATTTCCATGGGGAAACTCCAGCATCCCACTGACAGTATCAAAAACAGAGATTCGGACTTCCAGGACATATTCTGTAAATTTGTGGAGTGGGGATTTCTGTTTCATTGTTCTTCTCCAGAATGGATTTCTGGTTCGCACAATAATGACTGATTACAACTTGCCATACCATAACGCAGAGTTGTAGGTAAGCTGGAGTGCTCGAGCTGTAGTGAGTGGTGGGTGAAAATAGAGGCAGGGAATTCATAGATCTACACATTCTAGAGGTGCAGAGTTACATCTAAGCCATTTCTAGACAAAAGAGGATTGGTTTTTCTAGAGATTTTAAGTTTTTGGGGGGTCCATATAACAACCAATGATTGCTACATTACAGCTACATTGTATAAACTGCAAATTATCTGATTAAACACAAAATAAAGCAAAATGGAGCAAATTTTTTTGAACCCCTGGTAACAATTAGCCGCTTACTCTTTGCAGGCTGTGCACTGTATTATCAGCGCTATAACAATGTGTCACTTTGATGACAACTCAAAAATAAAAGGGATCAGACTAAGTCGTCCACAATTACATATTCTGCATCCCAACTGCAATATTTAAGATGTTTCACAATCAGGTCAAACTAACATCAAAGCTCATTTACAGTAAATCTTATGTAAGTGTTACTGGGCAGAAGATGAAGACTCTATTGTTTCAATAGCGACTCATAGCCAAGGTCTTTTTCAACACAGCTGATGTCGTCTGTGTTGCTGGTCAATATCTTTTCCAAAGAAGTGTCAGAGGCTCCAGTTCAAATGAGTAAATATGACTATAAACACAAATCAAACAGCTTTTCCAAAAGTGATGCTCCAGAATGGACACCATGAAACCATGTCAGCCTAATAAAACGTTTGGATATCTGCTGTAGCACAACAGACTGTTCCAGAGCAGATTAGATCACTCCACTGTTCCAAGAAAGGTTGACTGTCCAATTACAATTGCCGCCTTGTTTGAGATGAGTGTGGCTGTGCAGTGTAAGGCCTGGCAAAGTCATTACTATCCATCTGAGTGACAGTTGGGCCAAACTGGCAGATCTGCAGACTACTCAAAAATTAGGCACAGTAGGAATGTGTTGAAAATGTGATAACCCCAGACAGAGACCAACACCAGTCGACTAGGTGTTGCATCATGATCTGCACACCAGATTGACTTGCGGCTGGTGAAAAATGACCATCTGTGAAGTGTCACTCGCAGAGAGGTCACAGATTGGCTGAGACAGGACGGAAGAATTGATGCAGAAATCAATTGTGAGGTCGGTGACAAGAGAGAGTGATGGATGCTCAGTGGTCATCATTAGTTCTGGTTTGTCGATAGTGTCAACACCTAAGAGTTAAATGCATCATTCATGTGTAATAATATACTGGAATATTTCTGGAGTTGATGGACTTACATTATCCTGGTGTCAGTGCTCCCCAACAGTAGCCTATAAGAAAAAGTGTCCAACAATCACCTTCAGGCAGCTTCGCAGTGCCAAACATATCTGTTGGTAAACCCCCCAGTGGGAGCGCTATTAGATCCAATCAAATATGAAATCATACTGCAAGGCACCGGCTGTAGATAAACCTACCTAAGCCTTTTGCATTACAGTACCTCTTCCACCTATACCCTGGTCGATAGATCATTTTAGAACCCTGAGTAACTACGAAATATTTTTGAAGTGCTCTTGGTTTTTCTGAGATACCGTGGCTCTCCAGGGTAATCCCGCTCCTTTGCTGCCTGAGAGCTCGGCCTGTAATGCTGAAACCAGAGTGGAAAGAGCAAAATCTGGGAAACATGAACAGGGGAAAGGGGAAAAGCAAATAAGAGAGAGTCAGAGAAACACTGGAGGAAGAATGAAGCAAGCTGCACAGGGTCGAAGAAACCTTTCCTCATCACTTGATTAGCAGTGAGGTAGAAAAGTATTATTTAATTATTGCACTTTGGGATTGTGTGACAAACCGTGTTCCACTTTCCATCTCACTGTTAGTCATATTCTCACATGGTGCCACTGTATCCAGGGGGTTGGTTTGGGAATTTATACTTATTATTTTTCCTCCCTCTTGGGTTAAACGCACATCTGCATTAAAACACGTGAAGCCCTTTAGCATATGCTTGTATTTCTGTGCATTAAAGAGAATTTTCATTTGTGGTAGGCTGTAGACCAGAAGGTCAGGAGTTACCTAATAGGGGCTATCTTGACCACATTGCATAGAATGGACCCAATACTGTGGGTGATTCAGTTGGGCAGCCACAAAGACATTCATGACTATAATCAGTGATTTAATTAAAGTGTATTCTAGAGTATGTACAACATCAGTCAGTGTTGCAGTAATGCAACATTTGTGGTAGTTTGGCAGAGATAATAGTGGTTTTGCTAGTGGTATGACTGTAAGGAGGGCAGTATCTGTCAACCGCAACTGTTTGATGGGTTGTTATGACATTTTGCACGGACATTCTTGGTCCCTGGAGGAAAAATGCTAGTAACTGTGGTTCTCTCCTGACTTTTCCTTTTGCTGTATCATCAGTATGACATTTGTGGTATCAGTTTGGTAAAGACCACTCTGTGGAAAATCAAGTTTTTTTATCTTGTAAACATGTCCATATGGTTTTTATATGTCAAAAGACACATTATGAGCAAAACAAGCAGTCAGCACCAAGGCGGAGCATTTCCACCTTGAAACTGCAGGATACCAAAGACAGTTTAAAGAGCACGGATTTAGACTTATGAGGTTTCCTATGTAACAGATAAAAGGAACCAATCATCTTTGATGTTCAGATCTAGTTTCCAGTTCAAACGTGTGGCTGAATTTCTGAATTTCCGAAACTGCAACTACCGTACTACTTTTGACAGTAGTTTCAGTAGTACAGTAGTTTTATAGTGTATGAGCATGTGAGGTGAACCGACCGAACTGGCCAAACTGCACAGAGATTAGTTTCTAAGAGTTAAAGCAATTACTTGAATTCTTTGTAACTTCTAAGTGATATGCTTTCATCACTTTCCTGTGTGTAGGTGCGGTTTCTGTCGACAAGTGTGACTGTACCTTAGATACGGTTGCTTGATCAGATGTAGTCAACCAGAACAGAGGTTTGCCTTGCAGCTCTTTCCTCTCTTTCCCTAAGCTCCATTCCTATCAGTACCTCCAGCAGTTCATGTCTGGCACTGTAATGCTGCAAACATATTTACATTTGATGAGGTCTGGGAAAATGATTCCGACATATTGGTACACTGTTTGATGCCACTTCTCTCATATCTTCCGAGCCTGACAGTGCATGATGAAACCATTTAGTCCTGCCCTGTCCGTCTCGTTGCAGGCCTGGCATCTGTATCATTTCTCTTTCCCCTTCACTTTTCTCCGATTGCAGCTTAAACTGTAACATCTTTCACGCTGTGAAAGTTGAGGATCAGCAGTGTTTTGGTGAGTGTGTATGTGTATGTTTGTGTTTTGCTAGGTGTGCATGTTTGTGCACTATTCTCCCCTAACCGAGCTTTTATCCCAGTCTCGCAGGAAACATGCTTTATTCAATAGAAAAATCAAAGCAGCTGAATCTTCTTTAAGTTTGAAAAATACTCCCTATATGCAGACTGTCTGCTTCTAAGCCCTTTTAATTCCGCCGCTGTGGACAGGCGCTGACGGTGCCAGCTGATTTGAATGCAGAATTTGCCTTTGTGGTGTCAGTGTGGTTTTTCAGCTGGAGCGGTGACATCTCAGCTTCTCTGCCTGATTATGACTACTACCCGCCTTCCTGAACAATGGTACCACAGAGCTTGTGTTGAAGCACATTTCTGCTTGTTTCGTCCTCTGTCGCCTTAAAACAGTATGTCTTCATGTGTTTAGTTTTTGTAATATGTGTATTAGTGTGTAAAAATGTGTGTGTCCATGTTTAATATGGCCTGACTAGATTCAATTATGTTGAGTTCACGGTGATTGGAGGACAATTTGGAGGTTTGGAAAAGCTAGACTGTACTGATTGGACTCAGCTAGACTGATTTTAATAAGACAAGACTGCATAGAATTGAATAAATTACAAGGTAAATTGAGTTTTTACCAATTTAGAATTCATATTCCTGTGGCTATACTCATGCAGAGGCACTTGTATAGTATAAATTGTGTTCATATTTGCAAGTTTGGGTTCATTACATGCTCCCCCTTATGTCCTAATCCTCTTACTCTTCTTTTCTTTTTTTCCTTCTCTGCTGTGTTTGTCATTCATTAATGTTGCGAACAGAAGATCGAACATTTTCTTTTCTATTTTGATCTGTGACGCCAATGCCAGCTAATGTTTGTACCTGTGAGCACTGAGTCACTGAGCTTTCATTTTAGCATTTTGGAATTGCAGTATTTTTTGGAGTGAACATGAGGGCAAAATGTGTGTCTTATGATTTCAAAATGTTCTTGTGTTTTGTGTTTTGTTTTGATGAATTGATTTATTAAACAATTCAGCTCAACATTGGCAGAAATTGGGAATATAAAGGAAAACTTCTCCTGCTGATGTAGTTGACTTGTTCAACTACGTCAGCGGGTCACAAGCTTCACAACATCCTGAAGAAAAAGGCAGTAGAATATTATAAAGAGGGTTCTATAATCTCTGTCAGAAGCAATATCTTCTATCTTTCTCTGGAAGTTATGGGTTGAGATATATTAATATTGCAAATATTGTATTTTTTGTAGCTTAATTAAAGTATAATGTTTGTTACCTCTGCCAAGGAGGTTATGTTTTTGCCGCCGTTGGTTTGTTTTATGTTTGTCAGTAATCAAAATAACTCGAAAAAGTTAAGGACGGATTTGGATGACATTTTCAGGAAATGTGTGACATGGGACAAAGAACAAATGATGAAATTTTGGGAGTGATCCGGATCACTGTCTGGATCCAGGATTTTTTTAAAAAGATTCTTTAACATTGAGAGTGTTAGAAAGCCTTGCAGTGCTGCCTTGTGTTATGAAAGTGCATTGCACTTATATGGTGGGTGTCGGCCGCCTGTGCTCAACCACAGCAGTGTGAGAACGACTACCAGACAACTGACTTTTTTTAAGGATACTTTGTCATTGGGAGATTGTGTTGGGGGTGGACTGAAGCTACTTGGCGGAGCTCTGCGCTCTCTGAGTGCTTTTCTAGTTACCTCTGCCATGGAGGTTATGTTTTTGCCAGCGTTTGTTTGTTTGTTTGTTTGTCTGTGTTCAAAATAACTTGAAAAGTTATGGACAGATTTGGATGAAATTTTCAGGAAATGTGTGAAATGGGACAAGGAACAAATGATCATATTTTGGGAGCGATTTGGATCACTATCTGGATACAGGAATTTTTTTTTAAATTTAAGGATACTTTGTCATTGGGAGATTGCGTTGGGGGTGGACTGAAGCTGCTTGGCAGAAGTCTGCGCTCTGTGAGTGCTTTTTTAGTTTGCTATGTTATACTTGGGGTAAACTCTGCATCTCTACTGTTATATCTCTTCAATCTTTTCAATCCCCCCTGATAAAACAAGTGTCTGCAACCTGCCGCAAATAACTAAATAGCAGGCACACAAAGTTACCAACTGGCTGGCGATGAAAGGCTAATATCTATCAATGAAATAACCACATATTTCCCTCTGGAGATAATATAGACTAGAACCAAACTAAAAGCAGAGTGACTACTGGACTGTTGTCAGGTGACAGCTTGAATTGAATGCTAGCCTTGCTCTGTATGTTTGCTATGTTAGCCAAAACAATCTAATAAGTTAATAATAGGTGTGACGTGTGCGTTTGACAGTTTGTCTTAATATTTTATACATAAAAAGATGCATACTGATTCAGCCAATAAGTAGTTTAGTGCAATGGTCAAATTAGGTCTCTGGCTTCCTGGAGGGAAAATCTAAAAAACACGATTTGTAGTTAATGAATCATCAATCATAACTACTCGACTGGGCCATTGAACAACAGCTATGAATGATTTATCTTCCATTCCATTCTTGTTTTGTGGGTTTGTGTCCCCTTTTCCCCCCTTCTTGTGTACGGATGTTGCCCCTCAGTAAGCTCTGATTTTGGTTACTCTTTGCCAGCTTCACATCTTTGATCCCTGTTTCTAAGCACTGAACAAGGGGGTTATGCAAAAGCACTGGCCAAATCTCAGAGGCTGCACATGTAACCACATTCTGTTGTGTTGCATTGCTCTGTCTTATGAAATGACAACAACATGACTTAATAACAAACCAAGAATGGTTATGTTTCAACTGCTGGTTGAGTTGTGCTGCTGTTATGTTCTCTGCACCATCAACACACAATCACTTATAAGTGATTCTTCAAGTTGATACTCTGGGTCTGTTTTCATTATATGTAAATAGATCTGTGGGTGGACCGAGTCAGTTGAAAGTCAAGGTCTTGAAACCCAATACACAAGAGCAGTTTCGTTTGGCTTTTTGTAGCCAGCAGCCATGCAAATACACAGACACTATGTTAAACTCTCCTCCTGAATTGTAAGGAGTCCTGAGGGGTTCCCTCCACACACACAATGAAAAATGGACACACACGCACACTCCAGTGCCAACTTCCTCACTGAGTTGAACTGCTGCTGCCGATGCTGGAGATGAGCATGGCATGACTGATTCAATTAGAGTTGCACATAATGAAATGAAGATTACACAAAACGTGAACACGCACTTCCACAATCAATCACATGTACCCGCTCCAGTCACTCAAATGCAGAGTGCACGGTCATTTTTATTCCTTGCGCATTTATCCTGATGCCAGCAAGAAACACAGACCTCACACACGCAGTCTCGTGGCAATTCTTTGATGCAAACAGCTACATACACAAACAATTAACTGCAGCTTTGGAAAACATGGAGACGTTTATGTTCTATACTGGCCATTATAAATCGGAAAAGGGACCAATTCTGTTTATATAATAATGAATAAAAGTAAATAACAACCACAGACTCCCTCCCTGTGCTGTTTTTCTATGCCTCTAATCACATACACTATACAACCCATATAGCCTAGCTGCCAATTAACCAGATGCAAAGCCATGATAAGAAGGGTTTTTGCCTGTTGTCTGCTGATATTTATCTTCCAGTGAATATGGAGATTTTCATAAAGTATGTGGCTTTACTTCAATTACAGGGTTTTCCTGTGTGCATGTGTGTGACAGTTGAAGAAGTGTAGTTTTTTAATGAGCGTTGTGTTCAAGACTGTTACCAGCACAAACCAGATGTGACACCTCGTTAAGCGAAATGCAACACGAGCCATGAATCGGCTAAATGCATAAAAACCGAGTTTCAACATGGTAGCTGACAGATTTTTGTGTCTCTCTATGCACTGAATCATTGTGTTTTATTATTTCCAACAACAGATGCCTGTAGTATGGTTGTTGCAAATCACTGACAGAAACCTCCCTTATGTCAGCAACTACCCAAACTGATTTATTTGTCTTATTAGCAAATTTTCTAGTTCTGAAGAAGAAAACAAAAGCTGTTGTTTTATGCTAATTTTTGTGTTCAAACCAAATAATATGCAACAAATTCTAAAATTGCTCTCCACATCAATGTCCAAGTTATAAATCCAAATTGAATGTCTCAAGAAATCCAACATCTAGTTGACAGGTATAAGTACAATTTAATATAAACACTTCAGTTAATTGACCTTACAGCTTGTTTGTATCTGCAGTAACAAACTGCTCCAAATGCGTAATACTCCAGAAGTAGCTAATTTAGGCTATTCAAATGACACATGCTTTGAAAGAGAATTAAATTACTTATCTGGAGCCTACAATTGTGTAGACCTGTAGGTATGCTTTTTGTCTTGCACCTAAAAAAGTATTTGGTTGCATGTGTGTACATTTGCAACCACTACATGACTGTTAGGGAGGCAATAGGGAGTAACCATCCTACAATAATGTGTAAACAACCTCAAGCTGAAATATTAAATGCAATGTTTTATTTTCATCTTGTTTTTTTAGGTGCAATTCATTTATACTGATTACCATATCATGCCAGCATTACATTGAGCTGTTCTATTCTAGTCTTATTTTAGCTTATTTTATTTCAGTAATGTATCATATTTATGTCTCATTGCATTCTACTTTTAGGCACTGTATTTGTTAAATAATAAAGTCTTATTGTATCTTATCTTATCTTGTCTTATCTTATATTAATTGTGTAACCTGTGTGCTCACTTGCATGCATGTGTGTACACAATACAAATAAAACAGAGAGTGACCTGTTTATAGTAAGTGGATATCTTTTTTTGAGCCTGTATGACCACATTACATGTCATTCTTGACAAAAAGAGCTGAAGTACAAGTCTCTTTCAAAATAAAATGTAAGTTGTAAGCTTTGAGAGGGCCTGTATGGAGAACTCAGTGGAATCTAGCAGTAAGGTTACAGACTGCCACCAAGTGTATACCTCTCTGTTAAAGCATGTAGAAAAACCTACAGTGACTGTGATTTTAATCTAAATATCTAAATAGTCTTTTGAGCCAGTGTCTGGTTTGTTCATTCTGGGCTCCTGTAGAAATAAGACAACACAACATGGCTGGTTCTGTGGAAGAGGACTCGCTTTTTATGTAGAGTAGATATGAAGAGCTCATTGTAAGCTAACAACAACACAATTATTCATTGTAACAGGTGATTACACATCAATGACAGCATAATTACAAACACTAAGTTCCATTTCAGCCCTGCAAACTGCCCCTTTAAAACCACTCTTGAAGATGAAGGAAATGAAAAATGGGAAAATAACCCCTTTTACACCATGCACACACACACACATGCACACGCGGGCAAACACACTCACTCACAAACACACACACAAACACAGACGGATGTAATAGTACAAACACACACATAAGCCCATGTTTATATGTGATGCTAGCTCGGTTATTGCATCTTTGATCCTTAATGGCGCAGAAATGGTCCATCTGCTGCCTGATAAACCCTTTGAGTTCTCTGAACTCCTTCCACTGTGGATGTCTGTGTGTTGATTGTTCCCTCTATCCCTCTGTCTTTCTTCATTTATACTTTCAGTTTCATTCCAACCTGCTCCTCTTTTTTGTTTCCCTTATTCCTTCCTAGTCACACACCAATGCCCACCCTTACAACCTCACACACACCAGGGTGCATGGGGCGAGGTTATTGTTATGCTGCTCATGATAGACTGTGTTTGTTTCTCTGGTCAGTTCATCCCCAGGAAATCACAATCTGAAGTCTCAGAGTGATGATCATGTGTTCACTCTGGTCTCAGATCATGAACAGTGTTGAAGCCCTGCACGCCTTTGTCTGCAAATACTTGTTTGCGTTAGAAAATATCTGTCTGTAACTATCCACATTGACCTGTCTTTCCTGGCAGACCGATATAAAACAGCTTCGTTTTATGTTCTTTTATGTTCTTGTCACATAAACATTACTGTGCTGTTTACTGGTCTCTGGAGAGTCTGTAGATCATAAAGAAGTGGACTTCAGTTAAGTTGTTGACACATCTCAAGAATGCTTAACAGTATAGAATGTAATAATAATATAACAACATGAAAAGAAGAAACCAACAAGCCTGCACCTGGCCACAGCGAAAGATCTGAATATTTTTGTAAATGAGAAATTACAGATTTTTTTTTTTTTTAATAAATTAGCAAAACGGCATGTTTTCACTTTGTAATTGTGGGTTATTTAGTGTGGATTAATGTTGTTTTTTTATTCTTTTTTGCCTTTTAATATTTTAACTTTTTCAACATTTTAACCTTCATACATCTGAAACATTCTAAATACATGCCCACGTGAATAAAAAGAATCACACAAAAAGGAAAATCAACAACTATCTGGCTGATATCGCCTAAAAAACGGATTATTTTTTATCTGTATCATAATTGCCAGTTTTAAAAAAAAGAAAAAGTTTCAACCAAATGAATGATGTTGAAAGTATTCTGAGAGTTCGTGACCACAGTAAGAATAAAACTGCAAACAAAAAATTAATTTTTGTGTTCATATTTGGTCATGATCCAAACAGGCACTCCACTGTAACCTTCAGGCCGCTCTTTGTATTGATTTTTGCACATGAGCATGTGTTTTGTGTATTAGTGTGTCCTCTGACATCATCTTCCCGTCTGACCACGTGTGTGTGATTTTGCATTTAACTAGTCATTTAGCAATTGCCTTTGTCTTTTACTCATTCACTGAGGTGGCACTGCAAGTGGTCAAGTGGTGACTTTGGCTGTTTGCCTTTATGTGTGAATGTGTGTGTTTAGTTAGTTAATCCATTCTGTGAGGATAGTGGCCATGGCAGAATTGTTTCCACAGCAGGTTGGTTGGAAAATCATAGTTTGTTTGCAATTCTGAAAGCATGCTGGCCTTTTCTATGGGGTGTGTAGCTCAAGGCCTAACAAGCTGCTTATGAAAACAGACAAACAGCCAGAGCCTTGTATGCACCTTAATCCATCTGTGCATCTCTAATCTACAGGTTCTTCTATACAATAGTAATAGGCAATCACAGTATTTGCATGTATGCTTATGCCTTTGTATTTACAGTAATTCATATCAGAATAATGATAACATTAATATCTATATGAATATGGATGTTCAGGTTGATAGTGATGCTAACACCAGATATTGTGAACAGACAATCAAAACAGACTATTTTCCTCACACACGCCAACCCTCTCATCCACCCACAGAGGTCCAATGCCACACAAACACATACATACAGTGTGCCACCATGCAAGGTCTGTTGGTTGGTGAACATTTGGCAAAAGCAAATTGAAGTCTCACACTGTTCTTTAACATCTAGCAATAATCTTTTGAATTAAAATTTTGTAGTTGAGGTAACAAATTTATGTTTTACCTTCATAGTTTTTACATAGTAATGTAGTGGCATGCTGTATACGTGTCCTCCTGTAGAAAAGTGTAAACAGATTCCTTCATTTTAATGACATTTGTCATTATTTGTACTTAACAGTCTCTTTTTTGTCCCTCTAGTTTCTGCTTCCCTGTAATAATAGATTCATTGTGTCCTCTCATACATTAGTATACATGTAGATTTGATCATATTTTGTATATATAATAATATTTATATGTTTGTATATCTTGTATCATTGGCAGAGAGATTTCCTTCACAAGAAAGAATTGCAAGTCTTAATAGGAAAGCTTGTTACTTTCTGGAAAGCTCTACCTGGGTTTTAAAACTGTAAATTATATCAAACCAACATTTAGGTCTCCACTTCTTTGGACTCAAACATATCAGTATCTTGAATTGACTAAACCATTGCACTGTTTGATCTTGTGCAAACTGTGAGCTGCCGACAGCCTTTAGGCAAAATGCTAATATGCTCATAATGACAATGCTAACATGGCGTCGCTCAGCCGGTTTAATATTGCCAGTGTTCTCCATCTCAGTGTGTCCCAGATTTAATGGCATTTAATTAAATAAAAATGTTCCTCACATTGTCAAAGTCTGAAAAGTAATCCTCACGGTTGCACTAGAGGAAAGCCAAAGTTGGTGGGATTCATCCATCGAGGGACCTAGATGTCTGTGCAAAATTCCATAGCAATCCATTTAACAGTTGTTGAGATACTGCAGTCTGGACCAAACTGCTTAACCGACATGCCGGCATTGCATCTCCCCTACCAGACTTAATACACAACCCCATGCACAGTTTTGGATAGCTCTACATAGATATCCTGAGAAATGACCCTTGTTTCAGGAGCTCTGTGATGTTTTTTTACACCAACCTTCAGTGTGCCTTATTTACTTCCACTTCAGCTAGATCTCCTTTGACTTTCAGCAAACCCTGGGGAGCACGTCTGGACTTGTATCCAGCTGCGATTTTACATGCAGGTTCACAGAGCAATAGTAACAACCACAGAAAGAGTGAGAAAGAGAAAGCAGGATTCAGCTGAGAAAGAGCGTTGTTGCCCACCCTTCAGAACACGTTTTGTAGAGTATGGGCTGGATAATGATTTGTTGAGTCTTCGTGGTCTGTTGTCAGTGGGGGAAATTGAATATTTACTGGATACCAGTGCATAATGTTGCAGCAAACAAGAAGTGTTTGATCTTTAGGCCTGAGACCAAATATTTGCATTTAGACTACTTTAATAGGGAACTGCCTTGCCCCTATTTCTAATGTAGTGACCTGTTTTATGAAATTGTTGTTTTAGTCTTTACACTGATAATTACAATGGCTTTTTCTGATATATTTTCATGATACTACATGTTTATGTTTTGCATTTTGGCCACTAAAGGTGCACTGAGGTGTCTCATAAGGGTTAGTTATGTTACTAAATGCAGTATTTTATGGAGAACTTTACCTTTAACCATTACAAAGGACTCCCACAGACTACACAGTGTATTCCTCTGAGATTCCATCTAGAATTGAATCTGTTTCAGCTGGCCACGCTGACGACTCTGTTGTTGTACATAAAGTACTGTCAGTCTGTGCCTCTCATTGCAAGCTCCCATGGAGAAGCTCTGAGAGTGACATGGAACATTAACACCTCCATTGCAGTGTTGTTCCCACACATCACTCAGCAGTGTGAAACCAGATGGATAGCCTCTCATTGGGAGAGTACAGCATTGTTGCTGTTTTATTTGCTTCTGCATCCCTTGAACAGTAGTTGTCCAACCTCGCAGGTGAGGAGCACACTGAGTAAAATAATAATAAATGTGCTTCCCTGTACCATTTGCATTTGGACGAAAAAGTCTTGCGAGTGCATGCCAGGCACTCATGGGTGTATTATGCCTTGATGTTTGTGAGATACTCTGTGTAAATCATCATTTAGAGTGGAGAAGATTATGAAGTGACACTGGGGAGGTATTGATTAGCCAAATGGGCTTATCTCTCCTCCTCTCTTAGCTCAGTTCAGTCCTCCACCTCCCCCACTGCTTTTTTTTTTATCAGTTCCTCTTAAAAACAGACAGTCTGAAGGTCCCCTCTGCAATACATCTTCTGAAAACCTGTCAATAAACCTCCCTACCTGAAATATGTTTAAAGCAGCACAAGGAAATCATGGCATTTGTCAAAATGCCTTTGAAACCAGGGAACTGAAACCCTTGCAAAAAAATGTCACGTTTTCACAATTCAGATGAGTAATCTAAATAACTGAAAAGATTCAACTCCCTCGTGCATTGGTCAGCCATCTTGACTCAGAGCCATCTTGAGGATTCCTCCGTTGCACAGGATTCTCCTCATGTTTAGAACACTCAAGCAAGCTGATTGGTTGATCCAACTATTGTCAGCTGGTTTGAAATAGTGAAAAAAAAAAATTAAAATATAAAAGTTCTACATACGGGTATTAAATGCACAGTTGCATCTCCAGTGGCTTCTCATGCTCTTGGTACATGTACATGGAGCCCAAAGAAGCGAGTCTCAGCCTTTAGTATGTGGAGAAATGAGCTCACAAAACTTTAATAGTTCACAACTGTGTGAAAACATAACACTTTTTACCTTTGCATATGAATATTCCACTCAACAGACTCATGCATGCACTCTTTACAAGGCAGGTTCAGCTTTAGCAACCTTTACAAAGACATAATAATAATTAAAAAATAAATAAATAAATAATAATAATAATAATAACAATAATAATAATAATGCATTGGTTTTATATAGTGCTTTTCTCAGCACTCAAAGACGCTTTACATTCCATTATTCATTCACTCCGTACTTGATGGTTGTAAGCTATGTTTGTAGCCACAGCTGCCCTGGGGTAGACTGATGGAGGCGACCAAAACCAACAACTCACTCTCACACTGCATTCACCCAGGCTTTCTGGTGTTCCCTCACCAGGTACTGACCAGGCCCAACCTTGCTTAGCTTCCGAGTTCTGACAGGATCGGGCATCCACAAGGCGGTATGGCCTGTAATAAGCTTATAGGACCTCAGATATGAAGTTGCCTGAACTGACCATTCAAGTCTCCCAGCAACTGAATACAGAGAGAAGTCCCACCGTCCGGTGTTGATGTCTGGCTCTAATGAAGTGGCTGGTTTTTCTTCTCTGGCTGCTCAATCTGATGCCACACTTGTAAATGTAGGCAGTATGATAACAATAACAACACATTTCTGTTAAGTGCATTTGTGGAAGTGCTTTGTGGAAAAAATGTGAGTGGGGCGGAGTTTAAGTGTCATGAAATTACAGTCTGTAGACAGCTTTGTGCCAGAGTGTATGTTGGTGAAAGCCAAAAGTTGTATCCCCATGTTTCTTGTTTAGTTTGTTTAGTCTCATTTGAGTGAACCTAGCAGATGCAAAATGCTTTCAGTATAATTATACTGAAATGCAGGACCTCACATTCATTTTTGAGGTTTTCCTTGCATTCAGAAACCTAAAAGCAAAATAAAGCAGAGTCTTATTACTTCGATTTTGATCTGTCTAGCTCAGGTGTTTAGCTGAGGGAATATTTCTGCAGATTTTGTGCTGGCATATAGTTTATGGGAACACACAGTGCCTATAAAAATATTCACCCCACATAGAAATTTCCCCTTTTCATTGGTTTTCAACTTTGAATCATGGTTAAGAATTTACAAAAATCGACTCTTTCATATCAAAGTGAAAACAGACTGCTACAAACCATCTTCATAAATTGAAAATATGAAAGGTGATATAAGTTTCTGCATAAGTAGTAAGGCAGAATTTAGATGTATCTTTTGCTGCAATTACAGCATTGAGCATGTGTAGATAGGTCTCAGTCAGCCATGTACATCTGGACACTGCAATCCTACCTCATTCTTCTTTGCAAAACTACTCAAGCTGTGTCAAGTGAAACGGGGATCATGAGTGAACATCTCTTTACAAATCCAGCCACAAATTCTCCTTTGGATTGAGGTCTGGAAACTAATTCAACGACTCCAGAAGATTTACTGTATTCTATTAAAACCAATTATGTGTAGCTTTGCCTGTATACCTTGGGTCCATGTCTTGCTGGAAAATAAATCTTCTCCCAAGTTGCAGTTCTCTTATAGACTGCATGAAGTTGTCCTCTAGGACGGTGGTCCCCAACCTTTTTTGCACTACAGACCGCTTATGTAATAATAATAATAATCTATACTATATTATTCCCCTTGGGGAAATTTGTTCTCTGCATTTGACCCATCCATACTAGGAGCAGTGAGCTGTCACAGAGGCACCCGGGGAGCAGTCACGGGCCCACAGTGGTGACTTATCCTCTTGCCAGTCCAGGGATGCAAACCGGCGACCAACATCCGTGTCACAAGCCACTAGGCCACCACTGCCCCCATGCTTTCATGTAAGACAGTATTTTCGCGGACCGGGCTTCAAGGGGTGGGGACAAATACAACGAAATAAAATAATGGCATAAAAACAGCTTGTCGCCACATCTTGGTGGCCTCCCTCACTAGTCTTATTTGAGTGCAGTCACTCAGTTTTTAAAGACGGATTTATGCATGTGTCATATTTTTTCCATTTTGTAATGATGGCTTTAACTGCACTCCAAGGGATATTCAGTGACTTAAAAATTTTCTTCCATCCCCTAGCTTGTGCTTTTTGATAACCTTTTGATGGAGTTGCTTGGAGTGTTCTTTTGTCTTCTTAGTGTAGTTATAGCCAGGAGTGGTTCCAGTTACAGGTGTCTTTACAATAGAATCACTTGAGACTCATTCACTGCACTCAGATGTGCTCCACTTTGTAGAAATCTGTTTTCACTTTGACATGGGTCATTTTTTGGTAAATTCTTGTCAAAAAAAACAGATTAAATTGGCCATGATTCAGTGTTCCACAGCAATAAAAATGGAAATCTCCCAAGGGAGGGAGAATACTTTTCAAAGGCACTGTATATGTACACTTAATAAAGCAGCATTAACCTTAACATTGTTATTGCAGCACACAAATACTACACACTATGTTTAGAGTAATTTTGCAGCAGTAACATTAACATAGTGTGTAGTTTGTGTGTAGTTTCCCTCCCAAGTAACATACACCGTAGATCGATGAGCATAAGGAATCATTATTCCCACCAGTCTGAATCTACGGTATGGAAGGAGAAGGGGGAGAATGATATCATGTGAGCTGCTCATTATGGCAAGTCAAGGCTTAACACGATAAAGGTCATTTACTCCTCATGAATTCCTTGTGACGAGAAAAGAAAGTAGGTAGCGGATACACATGCACTCATTTCTTCATGTTCTCTAGAACACACAAACGTGCACATGCTCACACAGTGATGGATGAAAGTAGTCTTCCCTTGTGGGCAAAGACAGCTCATGGAAACAGACAGGTGTAATCAGTAGTTAAAGGTCATGTTAATTACAGCACAGCCACTCTCTCACAAACATACAGATGTTTGTAGAGTTGGATACATAGGCCTGCACATCATTCTCTCACTTCTTTGCATCTTGTGCAGTATACAGTGACAGCGTAATAATGACTGTTGTTCTGCAGTGTTTGAACCACAGAATAAGGACTTGATCATGCATTAGGTTACCTTGTTCCTTTGTACACTATGTTTACAAACAGCAAGCACACTGGTTGCTATTTCGCTGTAGAGTGAAGTGGTTGTTGACTATTTGAAAAATGATGATAATTTGATCCACAAAACCTGTATTTTGAGTTTACAGCCAGTTGGCATGTTAGCATCCATTAACATTCAACAGTTGTTTTTTTCTAAATAACCAGTACAGCCTGGCAGAGCTGTTAGCATGGCAGTAAACTCGAGTTTTCTTTTTTGTGATTTGTGAAATCCTCAAAGATACAGGATTCCTGTTTCTGCTTGTGTAAGCATGTGGTTTTTTTAGTCGTGGGCGTCCTTTTGGCTCCATATTCGCCTTGATGTGTTAGCGGTGAATAGCAGCTCCGTATCAGGCAGAGCTGCGAATTCCCTCTCCTTTGAGGGCCTGTTTTCATGTTGTTTTTCTCAGCAGGAAATGCAATATTGCCAGTGCCTAGGGCTGCAGGGCCTCTAATGCAGTTACTATTGTCTTTTCTCTAACATCCACCCACATGTCTCTATCTCTCAATCTCATTGTGTCCTGGTTCATTCTTGTCTCCCAGGGTTCTCTCTCCTCTTTATACAATTAAAGCAGAAACACTCATAGCCACAGATACCTCTTTATTTTACTTTCCCACCCTCTTTTTTTCCCTTGCTTTCACCCCCCACCTCTATTATACTTCACTTACTACATTAGGACGGACTACTTTCAGTGAAATGTTTTTTATTCTTCTCATGCTAGGAATTATAGTAAGAGCACTAGTGGTTTAACAGTTTTGTAGTTGATAGACAGCTATTTTTTATATTTTATTCAAGTTCAGACTTCTCTGCACAGAAATAAAAACAGGAAAGGCAAGGGCAAAGAAGCTAAAATGAAATGAAATTCATAAAAGAGGGGAAAGAGGTCATTTTCTGAGTAATGATGCAGTTGAGAGGAGGGAGAGTGAGAGAGAGAGGGACTAGCTGGTTAGAGCTTGATGCTGTTAAAACACCATCCGACTGTCGTCCTCCCATTGCTGTCAATCACAAAGTAGTCCATCAGCCATCCCAGTATTTAATGCTGGAAACACACAGAGCCACCGCACAGTCTCTCTACAGCATCCACACTTGCTTGACCATCCCTGTCCGCTGTCCATCCCGATCAGACGCACACACACTCCCATAAATCACAGGGTTAACCATGCTTTGGCAGAAACACTAGATCAGAATGAGCTACTTCCCCGCTCTGTCTGCATCCTGATTTGTTAATTTATGGCCTGAGCACACCTGAGCAGCTCACACACACACACATGGATCTGCACCTCAGTGGCTTGCGGCATTACCACATCTTAAAACCTTTGGTCCTACAGTGTGGACCACCGGAGCGAGTGATAAGCCAGGATGAGAGGAGACAGGGCTGAATGCAAGGGAGGTAGCAAAGTAGACATGAACAGAGGGCTGGCATATTTTCATTCCTCCTTTACTCGTCATGTGTTATCAATGGGCATAGACCACCAGAGCATATGATAGGGGAAGGCCACAGGATGGAAAGCAGAAGGTGGGGAAAGGATTGGCTGAGAAGGGGAGAGTGAATTGTAAGGTGATTCCTATAAGGTCTCATACAGGAGGAGAGACACCACAGCAAGTAAATTAGCTCTTGAGCAAGGGAGGCAAAAAGGCAGGAGATTGCCCTGATACAGAATGATCATCCTTCTCCCAGTATTAGGCTGTGATACTTTGGTGAAATAGAGTGGCGGGAGAAGGACAGTTGAATAGGCAGGCAGAGAAAAACGGGGCCTCTTCGGTTCTTTAGGTGGAAATGGACTAGCAAATTTAGTTATGTCAAGATATAAATGCACATTTAGGCCAGAAAGGACTGAGAGGGATATAGGGAGGAAGTGGAATGGACTGAAACGCTTATCCCACTCTGCTATCTATGAGATAAAATGTGGCGTGAAGGACAGAAAATGGTTGGAGAGTGGCGCTGTTAAATATCTCGAGGTGTTTGTGTGAACTGTGTAAATGCCATCTCTTCTTCAGTCAAAATTTCCATGGCATTGCCTGTTATCGCGGAGCAAGCACAGCCTCGGGCTCTGTCCATGGTGCTGAATCAGAGGCAGCGTGGTGCATGCAACAGGAGTGAAATACTCCATCTGTTTTCACTTTCTAGGAGAGCATGTAAGAGCAGCTGAGAGAGCGATAAGAACGAAAGATAAATGGTGTTAGACTGCTTAAAGACTGTGACTGTGCCAAGAAGCACTTCAGCTTTTCTGCTTGGACAACAACCTTTTTCAACATTTTATGTTGTTTTTGTGCGTTTCTTTTCTCTAAAGGCCTTGAAAACTTGTTTTTGACTGTTAAAGCAGTACTCCAACAATTTAGTATCACACAAGTTGTTCTTTATGAAGCCTGCAGCTCATTCAGCTGTTAATAATAGTGCTCTGAGTGGGAGGAGGAGCCAAACATTGTTGCAATAAAAGAACCTGTGATATCTGGGTTTGGCATGTTGGGACACATTAAAAGAATATTTAACAGTAAACAAGTCAGTATGGAAAGCGTTTTTTTTTTTTTTTACTAAATTGGCACTGGTTAAAATAGTAGAAACCTCTCACTGATCTGGGCTCACTGCTGCTCATAGTAGCATTATTAAGTTCAGCTATTTCAGGGTCTCATGTTATCCAACAGCAGTGTGCTTGAACAATAAAATGGAACAATTTCTACGCAGTTACAAAACAGATGGACAGAAAAAAACAACCCAGTGGCACAAATGAGGAAAATTAATAATCAGAGCAGCAGCTGAAAGTCAAAATGGCAACAACATAATGGAACCAACAGGCAGATTGCAGGTGGTCAGACTAACAAAAATAGGTGTGAGGGGCCGCCATTTAGCTCACTGAGTTAAGGCAATACCACATGGGCTCAGTCCCTTTAGCAGCAGTCATGAGTTCGAGTCCGGCTCAAGACCCTTTTACCCGATCGCTATCCGATAAAAAACAGAAAAAACTCTCCCCCCTAAAAAAAATTCTTTAAAAAATAGGTATGAGCACAGAAAATTATAATTTACTGTTCCTCTTAGACAGATCTAACTCTTTTTGTTTTTACAAAGTGACATCCATGATTGCATTTTTGACGCTTCATTTGTAAAGAAAACCAGAGGATCACCAAAGTTATCAGGGCCCATTTTCTGGCATCTTTGATATTTATTCCAAATTGCATGCCAATCCATCATGTCGTTGTCAAGATATTTCAATAAAACCCAACCCAAAATGTCAGCGTGCTACTAGTGTTTCATGGAGGGGTTCATTTACAGGGGACCACGAGAGTTTGTTCAAAATACCATGGCAGTCCTTAAAATATTAGTGGAGATATTTCAGTCTGAACCAAAATGGTTGGCTGACCATCTTGACCTACTTAGACCAAAATCATCACCCCATCCCTCGAGCCACACCTCTAACAGGATTTCTAATTAAATCTGCATGTCCAAAAAAGCTGCTTAGTCGAAGATATTTTGTGTGTACAGACTGTAGAGCAAGCTGTCTGATTCTCATTCTGTCCGAAAGGATCACATGAGATATTAATGATGAGAATCAGGTTTCTCATGAATATGTAAATGAAGTTTCGCTCTACAGCAATTCACCAGGTTTCCGAGCGGTATAATGAAGTCAGACAAGAACACGGGGCAGAGATTGTGATAGAAGCTCGGTAACACTTTGAGCTTGTAATGAAACCCAGATGTTTACCGTCCTTGTGCGGTGACAAACGTGCTGCACAAGGACACCTCTAGATTTAGCTTTTTGAAATATTTGATCACTGTAACAAAGACATGGCCCTGAATTTATTTTGGAGTCACAGTGTGACTGTTACCATTTAATGCTCAAACATCCTAAATGAGAGTCTTTAATGAATGTGCCCATAGTGTTTCCTAAAGGAGTAATTATGCACATAAGAAAAATTACTCAAGGACACGTGTGGAGGTTCTATAACCAGAGTCCTCATAACCCAAGTTGTTCTCTGATGCATTTGTGTGTTAGTGTAAAAGGCAGAAATTGTAAAGACAATTTACCATTTTCCTGGGTAAGAGCGCCATTAGCGTTGAGCTTAATGATGTCTCTTTGGAAATGTTCAAAATCAATGAAGAGATTATCCAAATGTGGCTTGATCTCTTTTTAATTAACGAGATGTGCCAGTGTGACATCTCATCAACAGCTGTTTAATCTCACTGCGTCCACTCCGGCTTTTGTCCACCTGTTCTTTTAAAGGACATACAGCATGGAACTGGAACAGAAAAGCTGTCAAGAGAAATTTGTTGTCATGCCAGTACTCTTTTCTGCTGTTTTTGGATCTACTTTATAATTTCAACACATTATTTAGCTCAATCTTAATGTCATTCTATTACGTGAGAGACATTGTACTCTCAGATCTAACATCAGTCACTTTACCATAATACAGCTATATATATATATATATATAAAACACCTTTATTTCTAGTTGCTTGCAATAACACAACCTCCACTCTTTATTAGACATACTATTGTTAAAGACAGCACAACTACAGTGCTATTTGTTTGGCAGATTCTAAAAAATACACACACTACACAAGTTTATTTTTCACATGAGACATTCCATCTGATACATTTTTAGAATAGTTTCTGCTTGACCATCTCTGATTTGCCTGAAAGTTTTATACCATAAAATACAATATGGATATTTATAATGATATCTGGGAAATATTATCTTGACATCTCCAATACTTTCCTTTTTCTTTTTCTAAAATTGCCTGTTGACCCACTTTGCAACATTAAAATGTGAGACTTTGCTTGATCGTCAATATCTCAGGAACTATTAAAGATAAAAGCCTTATGTTTCCACTAATGTTTCTCATCATGCCATTAATTCATAATCTACAATATTAAGCAAGTCAATCAAATCATCTCTGATTATGGGCAAGTTGAAATATGAAAAAGAAGAAGAAAATTTGAAGCTGTCATGAAATCCTTGTGCACACATTAGCGTCTTTTTCATTAAGTAGTATGGCAGTGCACTGAGATGTAAGTATGTGATAGAACATCATCCATCTGTATTCAAAAGTTATTTTTCTTAGACGTATTTGAAAACCTACTATGAATGGTTCTAGCTGGATCATGCTGTCTACCAATATATATATGTTCTGTGGCGCAAGTTGTCATACCAGCTCAATCAGCAGTCATACCTGCCTATGTGTTTTAAATTCAAACGTATTCTATGTGATTTGTTTTGTAATATTGTGACATGCAACAACTATTGACCTCTGCATTATCAGTTTTTTGTTGATATGTTCTTAAAGATGGGACTGTTCATGACAGCGCTAATTTCTTTTTCAAACTTTTCAGATCATCCATAATCAGAGATTATTATTGTACTTGTCTATTATTTCAGATTCCGAAGTAATAGCATAATGAGAAATAATATTGAAAATTTCAGGCTTTTATCTTTAATAGTTTTAATAGAGATATTGACATTGAAACATATTCTCAAATTTCAATGTGTGAAGAAAGTGTGTAAAAAGCCTTTTCAAAAAAAAAGTTTTTTAAAATGTTCCATTATTCTGGTAAATATTTGAGGTAAACTTTGACATGTACCGTTTTGAATATTCGTAGTTTATACTGTAAAAGTTTCATTACTGTATCCTAATTGATGCTAACAAGCAGGAGCTGGTAGATATTGCAAGTACTGCAGTATAAAAGAAAGGAAAAAGCGGAATAAATTTGTTATGACACCGGCTCGGGGGGGAGGGAAGCATCATAAAAACCAGTTGTAACTGGTAAAAATAAAATGATTTATTGTTGAAGTTTGAAAAGAAAGTATAAAACTACAAACTGAGGCAAAACGCTAAGGAAATGGGCCGGTGGGTGCTGCTCAAATTAAAGAAAATAATAGAACATAAAGAGAGTCCTCATAGGGAGAACTTAACATTTAAACTATCAGAGAGCTAAACAAAAAGCAACAAAATCTTTACTAGCCTTATCAATACTGAGAAAACAGAAATACACCGGAGTCAGCACCCCTTTGTCTTAGTGTATCTAACATAACACAAATCTACCTGAATGACAGCGCTGATCAGTTTTTAAATCTTTTCCTTGCCCAAGTCCTGTAAACACACACGACACAAAGCCTCAACAACCACACAGTTCTGATGGCATGCTGCACCTCAGCCGCCATGTTGGATTGTTCTGCCAGGCTTTAAAGGAGTTGGCAGGTGGCGATTGGTGGAACTGGTCGATGCCACACCAATCACTACACCCGGCAAGGACCACACCTCCGTCATCGTCATCCGCTCCGGGACCAGGAACCACACAGTCTGTTTGCATACGCACACAGGTGAAAGCACACAGAAAACGGAGGAGCAGGCGCTGGCTGTAACAAAATTAAAGAAAATCTGTGTAAAGGAAAACTCTGAAACATGTCAGTGCTGAAACCTGGAGTTCTATTTTTCAGACTCCTGGCAACCCTGATCTATGGTCATGGCAGACTTATCCTTGGCCATTTTATTCTTTATTATGAGAAGGGTTCAAATATTCGCAAGCCATTTTGATTACTCTGTCACAACATGGTTTGATCTTGAATATGGGTCATGGTAAACTGCACTCTAACATGATCCAGTTCTGGTCATTTATTTTATTTTATTTTGTATGCAGCCACTATTCTTTCTCCACTTTCTTATTGCTGTTGCACTGAAGCCGCTTAGATTGCAGAGGAGGTCGACTGCCCACATGTCTGCAAACACAGTGATGGATTATAATAACAGCCTTGATCCCTGCTGTAGGAGAATAATTTCATTTTCATTCCTTTTCACGCACATCTGGGTAGTGAAGAAAAAACCTATAAAGTGTCTGTAAAATGAAGTTAAGATAAACAGCCTTTCTCTCAGCTAGCTCTCTGACTGATGCTGGTGCAGGTTTGAAAATAAGATAACAGTTGTTTGAAGAGTTTCATGAGCTCATTCTTCAAATATAAGGGATTTGTCTTAACTTTAAAATACAGAAATCAAAAAGTTAATTTGCTTAGCTGTAGCTGAAAGCTTCTCATGTGACAGTCTTGTCGCTCCGACCCACATTACTTTTTTAAGATACGCTACAGAGTGAATAAGTTAGACTTCACTCAGTGACTGAAACTGCCTACAGCTTGCATGATCAAAGCCTTAGTACATAGAGATAGTTGCTCTGAAAGGATTGTTGTCTAAATTACACTTTGAATTGCATTTAAGTATGACAATAACTTTAAAACAAAGCTTGGAAAATACACTCTTCTGTCTGTCCGTCTATCTCAGTCTCATGTTTGCGATAACTCTTGAACACCTTGAAGAGAGTTCTTCAAATATAACTCAAACGCCCGCTTTGACTCAAGGAAAAAAGTGATTCGATTTTCTGTGGTCAAAAGTCACCATGACCTCACTTTCATCACAGCCATGTGAACACGATATATCAGCAACGTCTGGAGGGAATCAGATTACGCCTGGCACAACCATCCACTTGGACTCAAAGATGATCAAATTACAATTTGGAGGTCAGAGATCACTGTGACCTCACAAAACACATTTTGAGCCATAATTCAAGAATTAATGCGCTAATTGCAATAAAATTTCCCATAGATGTCAGATAGGATAAGAAGATGAAAATGATAATTTTTTTGATCCAGAAGGTCAAAGGTTAGCTTCACCACCGCATCATAATGTTCAGCAAAAACACATTGAGACTCTGGCCATTATTCAACACAGGAACTTAGGAGCACAAGAAGTGATTGTGGCCATATTTCACATTTGGTCAGATGCTGAATTGGTGACATTAATCTTGGGTTCCCACCTTGAAACTGTTTTTATTGTGTAGATCTTCTGTGCTGCCGGGTTGAAGATGTGTGTGAAGGATTCATGTTTCTGAATTTGTAGCGACTTTGCAGCAGGGTACATCCATTTTTGAAGCATTGTCTGCTGTCATGGCTACAACTTTGTGTTCCATCAAAACCACCTTTGTTGTTCAAGCATTTGAACATATAGAGGAACACAGGTCAAAATTTCTTTGAATATACTATATTAGTCTGGACAGAAATGAATGTAACCTGGAACTTCTGTGTTTTTTTTAGCTTTATCTAATTCAATAAATAGCCAGATGGGATTTTTTTTTAAAACAAATTTTACATTATGTGAAATTTACTATGAAAATGACTTTAAAAGAACCCTTGTTTTCTGAGTAATTAATTCACATTAATTTTTCTTGAGTTTGAATAAATTCAATAAGGAAACACAATTAAATGTTTAAATTTGTCTAACTGCACAATTCCTATGGGTATACTCTGTATACTATGTAGCGTCTAATTTACTGCAGTTGTTTAAAAAAGAAAACATTTGAACATACCAGGAATGGAAGTGTAAATATTCCTTATCATTTAACATTTATTGAAAATTTATAAGGTTAATATGAGAAAACAGTGTCTTAGCTAAATATAGACCTTACTTCAAGAAAATGTGCATTTATGATTTCTTCAGTTAAACAGAGCTGGGAAACTGCAGAAATCAACACAAAGTGTTCTCCTAACTGTTCAGTACACTAGGGTTCATAACAAATGTGAACATGTCAAGAGAGAAAGCCCAGACCCAATAATCAGAACTGCCAGCACAGACTTGTTTCCGTTCCAAATAGGAAAAGAGGTTTTAACATGGAGTTAGCTGGTGAACTGTGAGTGGACAAAAGGTAATTAAAATGCTTTAGCTCCACATTTACATACGTGCCATGCTCCTTCTCTGTCTTATCAAACATACCAGCACATACAGTATGAGCCCGCACACACGCATTTAAGAAATATTGAGAATGATCATCTACCCTATTTGAATTACATTAGACACTGTAATTTTTAGCAGAGGAACTACTAAATTAGTTTTTTAATTAGTTTTTTGTCTTGCGCCTTTCCATAAATCAGAAAGTAATTAATATGTACATCGCTGGAGCATTATTTTATTTTACTGCTATTACTTAATTTGGAGTGTGCTGGTGGGGGATGTCAGCCTTGGCTCCTTCTGAGCCAACAAACAAATATTACATTCAATTTTTTAGCTTTAGTGAAAGGCTGATCTAGGTTTGCTACCAGTGCAGCTTTGACTCCATTCAGGTTTGTCCTAATGACCCTATGCATATACCATTTCCCTCAGAGAAAGACAAAGGCATGTATGTGCAGTTGTGAACAAAGTTTGCATGCCCTTTTAAAGACAATGTATATTATGGCAGTTTTGAGTTTCCAGAGACTCCTATAACTCTTGATTTTCTATGATAGAATAAATAAAACAATAAAATAATCTTGCATTTTGGTTCTTTCAAAGATTTATTATAGGTCTTCTGGAAGTATGACAAAATCTGCTGGGTCAGAAATATATACACAGCAATTTTAACATTTTGTTAAATGTCCCTTGGCCATTTTTACCTCAATGAGGCGCTTTTGGTAGCTGTTCACAAGCATCTGGCAAGTTTCTGGTTGTATCTTGGCTGAGTCTAATGAATGTTTCAGTTGGGCCCTATTGAAATTGCCTCAGTGGAGTCAGCAGCTGTAGTCAATCACAATCACTCACAAGAAGCTAAGAGGCCATGTCATGGAGTAAATTTGATTAACACAGCTTTCTTTATCACCAAAAGTGATAATTCAAGTTGCTCTATGTAAGTCTGTTACCCAGCAGATTCTCTTATTTTTCCAGAGGACCTATAATAGAATTATGAAAGAACCAAATGCATGATGCTCTAGACACTATGTTAAAATCTACTTGAAATTTCAGTCCGGATTCTATGAAAAGTCTGTGTCACCACAAAGATAGACTGCTGACTCGTCAAAATGCATATAAAACCAGTTTTGGGAGCAAGATGACATGCAGTAGAGAGAAACTGTGTGGAGTGAATGTAGATATGGCTGTCGAGGGGATTTCTTCAAGGTTACCGCTTACCAAGGGGTATCAGCTGAAGTTTGCATTTAACTAGCAGCATCTCCTGATGCAAGCTCTACATGGGCATGAGGCTATACATATATAATGAGGCTGAGGAATTTTAAATGTTTCTCCTGGTGAATGTGCCACACTTAGGCTGTTTTCAGAAAAATGCTTCTGATTTAGTGAGCCCATCTTTAACACAGACAGGCTTCAGAATTTGACACCATTGTACCCATGTAATCCTTTGGCAGAGCGTTCTGTTGTCATTTAGAGTCTTTTTTTTCTTTTGACAGAAACAAAATGTCACCATGTACAAGGCACCACGTTGTCAGACAAAAGCTTTGTAGTCATAGCCTCTGCACGTATTTCTCCGCTGGATTTGATCTTACTTGAAACACATGCACGCTGTAATTTTGCAAACACTTAACATAATTGAAATACAAGATATTAATTAATATATGGAGCAAAAGAAAAATTCTCAATAAATTACATTAAGCTAGACAGTCAAAGAATGCAGTGCAATTTTCAAATCGTATGAGCTGCATAAAGATAAAATGTGTCACAGCATGCCATTTTATATGAAGCAATGTGGTGCTACAGCAATGTCATGGTCTATAAATCATATTTTCCAGATATAACGGAATGTGTTTGATACAAAATGCAGCAAAAATTACAGCATCATTTATATATACATATTTTTTCATTTGAACAAAATGCAAAAATTGTCATTCCCACTGTGATTGTGGGACAGTGACACACATCTATCAAAATAATTGCAATTATTCAACCATAATTGCAGTCCGAGTTGTATTATTTGTAATATTGCAAAACCTTCAAACATTTTATGAATTTCTATAACTAGCCCATGAAAGATATGATCCCTCACTGGCTTCACATCTGCACTAACGTTACCCAGTACCCAGCTATGCCCTAGTACTGCTTCTGTGTAAAATGTGTCTCCAGAGTAGTGGAAGCAATGATTTAATTCATCAGTCCTGCCGTTGTAAATAGTACTTTAGCAACAGCGGAGCTAATTGAATAACTTGTTACTATGCAACAAAATTCTAGTATTTTTTAGCTATAGGCTCACCCAAACATTCATCTTGTCCAACCAGTAAAGAAAAAAAACATTTTTATAAACTCATGAGTTAACTCATGTTAACCCATGTAAGGTTTTTATTTATCATGTCTATTTATTTCAAAGATCATATAGAAACACTAATCTCAACAGAGGAAATACTAATATCCAGATTTGAGCAGCAACCATCCAGCTGCTAATCCACTTCTCTAACCTCTGGGCAACCTACCACCTCAGTTACCCAAACATTATTTCTACGAGCTCACCTTAACATAGCTAGAACCAGGCCAAACTGTAACACAAAAGAACTGAAGATGCACAAACACTAATGTTAACCTCTGTTCATTCTAAAACAATCAGAATCTAAAATCAGTGAATGGTTTGTTCAGCCAATCCAGTATAGAAAGGATTCATGCCAGCGACTGTGTATAATCTACTTTTGTCTCAGAATCAGAAATCCTTTATTGATACTTAAAGGTGTTTGTTGTCAGAAATGGGATTCCAGCCCACATCTTCAGGGAAGGCTGTGACCTAAACGCAGTGACTTAGACCGCTCAGCCATCCTGACTTAGGTTAGTTGATCTAAGGTAATGCAGGCTGAACAAATAAATGGGGAATTGTGGTTCAGGTTAAAGCATCATTCTATATTTAAAGCTGACATCAGTAAAAATGTTGGGTTCTGTGTCATCAGTTTTAATGGATACAACCAGTAAAATATTGATGTGTACCTTTTGTAATTCCATAGGAGCTGTATAGTGTGTTGTTTTTTTTTCCTGGGATTTGCACTGTGTTCATGAAATACACACTGAGACTCTGAAGCTCTTCCAGAGCTTTACAGGATCTCTGTTCTGTGAAGTAGTTTATTGGTCAGTTCTTATCCATGAATCCACCTTGATCCCTCTGTTTACAACTTCCCTGTCCTTTCCAATTTCTCTTCTCCTACTCCTCTGTTCCCTGTGGCTTGAATCCAAAAACACATCTCTCCGTTCTCTTTCTCACTCCATCCTCCCATCGCTGCCTACAGTTTTCCCCAGTTGGACATGCCAATACTCAAAGACTGATTTTCCTGAAGTAATTACAAATTTTGGCATAACTACAATCCACTACAGGGACTCTGTATGTGTGTGTGTGTGTGTGTGTGTGTGTGTGTGTGTGTGTGTGTGTGTGTGTGTGTGTGTGTGTGTGTGTGTGTGTGTGTGTGTGTGTGTGTGTGTGTGTGTGTGTGCAGATTCTTTGTTTTTCTAGGCCTGCAGTTAGGTTGGTGTCAAAATATTACAAGGATCTGGTGAACATGCTTCAAGGATATTTATCCCCTGCAGATCCTGCTCTGCTTTCCCTCTTTTATGGTCTTTTTTATCAGTTGATAACAGGTGATAACTGCACACTGTTCTCTCACATGAAGAGGCAAAGGTTTGATAAAATAGATTCTCACTTTTTATGCCTCAGTAATATGCGTTGTGTCACACTGGAACAGGGAAGATAAACTTTGCTCATATTCTCCTCCTCTGCTTTTCTCCTCCTCTAAATTACTGCATTTACCACCACATGTCTTTTCTGTTATTGCACAAAGGCGAGCTTGACCACACACTTTCTGTGAGCTCTGACCATTCCTTTAAATCAGTTTGGCAGAAGCAGTGCCAGCCTGGGAAGAAAAGGAGAGCTGTGTACTCTTTCCAAACGCTGCTTGACTTGTGGGTGTTTTTGCTATTTTAACAATAGCTTAATATGCTATCTGGTGAACCAATCCCATGTCCCACGTGTTGTGGGAGGGAGCAGAGAAAAGGGAGCGCATAGGAGAAAGGAGAAAAGAGGACAGTAAGACAAAGGTACACTTGTATGAAGGAATGAAGGCATGAAGGAATGGAGACTGTCAGTTGGCAAACTGCCACTTCAGGCCATTTCACATTTCAATACCTCTCATGATTAAATACCAACCTTAGACAAAGAATGGCAACGATACTTTTAAAAGGATGTGAATACAAAATCAACAGTTATCTCAACTGGGTTCATAGGGCAGCTGAAGTCTGACATACTCCTAAAGGAATTAGTTCCAATTTTCAGTTGTATTTAAATAGGGACATACATTGAGAATTAGCCTTGGCTAAAATGTTGTAGTGTGTGACATGAGCTCATGGAGCATACTCGTCCCTTTTAAATAAAATAAAAATAAAAAATAAAAATAAATAACATCCAGTTAAAATTAAAGACAACTGTGTATGTATTTCGCTTATGCAGAATAGTAACAGTGGAGAGGAGTAAAGATTATGCCTATGTCTTAGTAGGATGGATGCACTTACACTTTTACATCTGGAAACTTGCCCAGCTCGACCCAGCAAAATGCCACGGGTTCAGTAGCAGCTATTAGCCTAAAAATTATTCAGAAATAGATTATTCCAGTGTTTCCGTTGTTTTGGGGTTAAAATGCCATGAGCCAGACCATTCTGCTTTGAAGACAAAAAGATGAACACTGCCCAACCCCCCTCCACCCCCACCCCCCCAAAAAAGAAGCAAAAAAGGTTGACACCCTTCCATCAAACAAGGAGGCAACACAGTGTTTAAGTGGGTGTAGGGTTGCAGCAGAAATCATAGTGTTCTCTTCTGCTAGTAAACTACATGTGGAGCCCAAATGTCCACTGTGTTCATAACTTCCTGAACAGATGCTCCACTGCACCTCAGGGGGATAAAAAACCATCAAAGTGATTGTGTTGACAGAAACATGTTGTCAGAATGATCTGCTCACTCACTGTTCTTCAGGATATAATGAAGTCATGGTGTCCTCTAAAAATTAAAGATTAAGTGCAGGAGCAGAACATCTGGGGGTGTTTTGATGTGGTTTATAGGATATTTCTCCAGTAAAACAAGACAAATCACACATTTGGGTAAGGTTAGATCAAACCTCAAAGATTCCACAACTGACAGGGATCTATATCTTTGCTATTTTTTATCCAATTGGTGGATCTTCTTTTTTCAATTCAGTTTTAATTTTACAACAGTAAAATCATAACACATGTCAACTCAAAGTACTTCACATAGTAAAGAGAACCCAACAAAACCAAAGTTTCCTTTGGAGTCCATTTTGAGCAAACATTTGGTAACAGCGGGAATCAATTTAAAAAAATCCCCTTTAATGGGAAGAATAGAAAACATTTTTTTAAAACTCTCCATTCAGAACTCTCCTGTTCCCAGTCTCTGGGAAATGTGCTTCTAAATTGAGATCTGAATGTAAGAATGAGAATTGAACTTGATGTTGTCGCCCTACAAGGCGACAACCATGTGTTTCATCAGTCTACCCTGTTTAACCAACCAACCATCATGCATCAGAACAACTTTGACTGTGAAATAAATCAAAGGGGCAGGGAGGTAGTGCGTGTCTGTACTGCATTAGGCCTGTCCATAGTGGTTAACAGTGGGTGTAAAGAGCACTCTTTAGGGAGATTCACACACTCTTCAGCTCTTAGGTTAAGTGTAGTGGACTTTGCAGTCACTGATGGACCCTCCAATATCAGAGCATTCACAATCATACATCAATTTCCACTTTCAAACCACAACCAAATAAATGTGTTCTTTATACTCTCAAATCAAATGAGTCACACACAAAAAGGCTGTGGCTGTGTAAATTAAATCTTACTTACAGATTGGCTGCAGACAGAGGAGACAAATCCATCATGGCCTCATACACCTCATCTGATGAATGACATATTAACATATAACCAAAATCAATATGTCCTCACTAGAGAGGGTGTAAACTCGGTCATTGGTGGTATCAATGTAATATTTCATGAAGCAGCCATTATAGCTGACCTTATAAAAGAAAAACTGACAAATGGTTTGATGAAGAATGTAAGACATCAGAAAAGACTTGAGAAAAATAGCAAATAAAAAACGCTGCCAGCCACACAAACCATTAGAAACTAAAAGACAGAATTATAACCAGGTGGAATTTGAAGAAAATCAATACTGGGATATGTGTAATAACTTGGACACAAAACAACTACAAGCATCAGCCATCCAAATTGGTGACATCTGTGGAGCATATTTTCAAAAACCGTGAACAAAACTATAGCAAGAAATCAAATTATTTAAAACAATGAAAGAAACAAGTAAAGGACACTGAAACCAACTTGTTTTCCAAATTACTTGAGAAGAATTGATCACATGGACAAAATCTCTCCAGCAAATGAAAACGTGTGATCCAAACAGTAATAAAAATGAAATGCTTTAATGCAGCACTCCAGAGATGCAGATGCAGTTTGTAAGCTGCTCAATAATAAATTACAGACAGGATGTTTTCCTGACATCTAGTTTAAAGGGCACTGTGATTTGGAGGGGACAAATAATTGTCTAGTTCCACCTGTGTCTGTTGCTCTCTAGGTAAATTATTCTGTTGTATACGTAAAAAAAAAAACACTCTAGATCTCATTGATAAATGCTCCATCTTGAGGAAAAATCAAACTGGCTTCTTCCCAAAACACCCGCTACCACCCAAATATATATATACTGCTCACACTCTCAACTCTATTTTGCATGAAGGACTCTATTACAGACTTAAAAATATAAGACCTAAATAAATCAATGCCTTTGGCAAATAGCTCTGCTGTTAAAATTAGAACAAACTGAATTCTTCACCCACACAAAGAAGTGATGTTCATCAGGGCTACAATTTTAAGTCTGACCTTACTTATTGTGTATATAAATTAACTTGTTGTTCAATTTGATCAGTGTGCTGCTCCTGGCATCTCCATCTGAAATGGAGAGATGAAGTTTCTGTTTTATGCTGATGACCTTCTTCACTTTTCTGTCTGCTGCTGATCAAGGACTACACCATCAGCTGATTTTAGTTTAAAATGTGTAGTTAGAAGTGGTCCCTGGCAGTAAAATTAAGATAATTAATATGATGTTTTCAAAAATATTTCAGATGTCAGGAGAACATATGCTGGTTCAGCATGAATAATCATATTTTTGAATACAGTATGAGTTATACCTACCTTAGTATAAGAACACTGGGGACTTTCAACATGGTAGTGAAAGCACTAAGAGGAAAGGCAATTAAAAGAAAATTGTGTAATTTCCAAATTCCAAAGTCAAATCTGGCTTATAATAGTTGATTGTGTCATCTAGCCCCTTGCACTATATGATATGCAGTCACCTCAAAGCTGTACCAACTGGAACAAATACCCAACAGAATCTCTGCATGCAGAATTCCGGAGATAAATGTTACACATACACAGAAAAACACCAATAAATGGATTTAAGACAGAATTAGGTAGATTCCCACTGATAATTAATATTCAAAAGAGAAAATTCATGCAGTTTAATCACCTGAAATCCATCTCCCTAAACATCCTCCATTGCAAAGCCCTCCAAACCAAAGACTTAAGCCCAGAAAAGGCTCTCCTATGTCAGTTTAGTGCTGAGACTTGTTGCCCTCTTTCAAATAACTCTCACAACAACACTACATCCCAAACACAAGTCAGTGTAAACCACATTTTAGCACAATGAATGAATAAAGAAACACATTACAAAAAGCCTTTTTGAAATGTTGGAAAGGAGAAACTATAAGCCAAAGTAGATTAGAATGTTATCTAGCCTGACAAAGAGATTATAAATAAGTAGAAAATCTCTTTACTGTCAGAGACAGAAAGCAGAAACAGATCCCAATCAAGCACTGGCTCAGTGACCACGAACTGACAATCGATAAAGAAATACACCAAATAACCATGACAACCAAAATCAAACAGACAATATGGTCACTGTTAAATAGGTGAAGGTGAGACAGAGATACACTTCATCCCACAAAGTAAAACATTCAATAAAAATAAGGAACATTAAGTTTAACAAATTGTACTCTTTTATTTCAGATTTCAAAAAGCTGAATGAGCTCTTGACCTTCAAAATATTATTCAGACGTTAAGGTCGGCATCCAAAAGTACTAGTCGTGTTTTTTCTTGCTGATGCCTCTCATTTCTTGCACAAATGTAATGCATTTTCCATCCTTTATCTTTCTCTTCATGAGTGCATGCACACTATATTTTCTTTTCTTAATTTTTTCTTGACAGACACATGTCCTAAATGTAGTATGAATGGAACCCTATCCACATCCACTTAGGTCCTAACATTGTTTCTGGACAAGACAACAGGGCATATCTTGATGCTGAATACATATTTTAACATGCCACAACCTAGGAAACAGTGAGTGACCTAGACATATACAGAAAAGCAAGTATCCACACATTCACACTAAAGATATTCCCATATAACTGTCAAGAAAATTCAAAGCAAACCTTTGAAATTAAGCCAAAAATAGCCAAAAAGAAAATGTTAATTAGGCTTGTACCTACTTTAGAGCAAATAAACTAGGTTGCATATTCGGGGAGGGGGGGGGGATCAGCTATGTTACACATGGCTGTAATGAACAGAGTAGAAAAAGCTGCATGCCAACTGTTAAATAACCTATCTATAATCTATGAGAAAATGATTAATCGAGAACTTTCTGTGTAGAGTTTACATGCTCTCATTGTACCTGTGTGGGTTTCCTCCAGTTGCCCTAACTTCCTTCCACAGTCCAGAGACATTCATGGCAGGGTAATTGGTGATTTTTGAACTGAGTGTAGGTGTGAATGTGAGTATGCACTCCGACAGGATGGACACAAAGAAGCCAACATTGCTGATTTCCTTGGAATATTGCAGAGTGTGGTCTGTTAAATCCTCAAACATCATCGAGAAGAGGGTCATTTGAGGCCACACACATCTCCAGGATGACCACGACTGGAGATTTTTGACAAGACAAGACATGAGATATGAGATGAGACAAGATGAACGGCAACTGTTTAATCTTTGCCATAGAAATCAGAAAATGCCAGCGAGCCACCTTCGTTATTTGTAGAGAAGACACAGAAGTAAAAAATATTTTATTCCAACTTTATAGGCAACGGTGTATAATGAAATTCTCAAGCTTAACACTATGGTATTGTTTATATTACTGTTACTGTGTACTGACTAAATATCTGAAACATTGTATTGGGATATGTTGTAGCAACGTTGTCTCTTTTAAACTGTCATGACTTGACTTGACTTGACTTGACTTGACTTGACTCGACTTGACTTGACTTGACGTGACTTGAAGTGACAAGATATGATGACGTCTTGAAGGTTAACTTTAAAAGCCATCTGCTCAGGTAATGATTGCAACATTCCCTTTAAACATATCATTTCTGAAGGCTGAGAAGTATCAAAGCTCTACTGGTCTGACAAAACTATGGAAATAACTTCCACACCTTGCAATTAAGGATTATTCTTTTGTCTCAACCCACCAAGCATAGCTGTTATGCAGGTGCTGACAAGCTCTTGAGCCTTCAAAAGGAAACTTGTCAAGTAGAAGGGTCCAGTTATTGAATCTGAAAAAGGTGGCCTGAGAGCAATTAGCTTTCCAGTAGAGGCTGAATTCAGCAGCTTTGCAGCCTGATGTCTGTCTGACAAGCCTTCATCTTCTCAGGAATTAAGGGGGAGAAGAGAAGAGGAGCCATCAGCAGCACCTGTTATGTGGATGGGAGTTTTAGAATAGCTCTAGTACAAGACATGACATCATGGAGAACTGAAGTGGCCCTGTGGACAAAATATTGGGTCAACTGGTGGAGGTTTTGTGATGTTGAAAGATCTGGTGATTCCCAAATGTTACTGGAAGCAAAAAATAATTGAATGTCGAAATGATATGCAGTTCTTATGTATTGTATACCTACTTTTTCTACTTTTCTATTTAAATATTTGCTTTCATCTGTTTATATTTCACTGTAACAGCTGCCCTTTTCACTCTTCTGCTCTACACTCTTTCTGGGAGTGAGCAGGGAAAATACATTCATTGTTCAGTCACCCTCCAGCGATAAGCCACTTAATTCAAGCATTAATTCGCCTTGCTGAGGTGACAGGAAAGAAAGCATTCAGTGTGGAAGGAAAAAAGAAAGCAGTAGAGATCAAAGCAAGATGAGGAGTGAGCACAGAGTGGAAAAGAGCGAGGTTAAACAGGAAACAAGATCTCCCTGATTAGTTATACCAAACATCTCCCAGGAGGCACATTCAGAAATCATGAAACATTAAGACATCTACACAGTGCTCCTGTCAGTGTTTTCTTGTGCACAATACTTGTAAATTCATCACATAAAGACTTAAAAAGGCATCCTTAAGTGTTGTAATCTACATTTCAATGTGAGAGACAGACCTTAGATGCTTTCATTTGAGACAGAATGAATGAATGTGCTATTATAGATTACTACACATGTATGCACTGTAAAGATGCATATTACCATGTTTTTGTACATTGATCAACCACACCATTAAAATCATCTGTCTAATGTTTAGTAGGACCACCACATGCCACCAAAAAATCTCTGACCCATCAAGACATGGACTCCGTAGACCTCAGAAAGTAACCTGTGGTATCAGGCACCAACATGTTAGCAACAGATCCCCCAGTATTGTGCTACAATTGGACTGGACACTCCCTGCATGTTTCTATGAGAAGTGGGTGTCTATAACCCTGTTACCAGGTCACCGGTTGCCCTTCCTTGTGCCTTTTCTGGTATCCATTAACCATTGTATAACAGGAAGACCCCATAAGCCCTGGCATTATGGTCCACTCATCTAGCTATTACAATGTGTTCTTGTCAGAGTCACTCATATCCTTATACTCACCAATTTTTCCTGTTTTTAACAACAATTTCAAGAACTGACTGCTCATTCTTGCCTGATATATCCCACCCCTAAAGGCATAATCAAAAATAACAAGATAATCAATGTTATTCATTTGATCTGTTAGTGGTTTAATGTTCAGGGTGAGACTTCCAAATAAAAGATGATTAATTTAATGTAGAGGAGGAGAAAATGAAGAGATCTGTGCTAACAAATAAGTATTAAGGAGTAATAAAGGGCTGTTGTGTCCTAAATATATAAAATACTGATAAATTCCAACTGAATTACATGGGTTACAGTTGGACACACTCGGTGTGAGAAGCATAGAAAAGAGAGGGCGGAAAAGAGCAAGACACCAAGGGAGAGAGGTGAGGAAATCCGTAGGGGAGCAGGACATACAAATTGGAAGATAACATTGAGACAGATGGAGAGAAGAAGCCAAAGTAACACAAAAGAGTGACACATGCACACACACACACACACACACACACAGTGAGACAGAGAGATGGTGTTTCTGATTACAAGGGAAGAAAGACTGCCTTGGTGACATATTAGTTTAATCAAGCAAAGCTGTATGGGAAAAAGAGAGAATCACTCAACAGCGCTGTTGTCATTCAGTTTAATTGATGCTGGCCCTTCCTTATTTCCATCCTGTGTGTGGCTGATATTTTATGATGTGCACAGATGCCAGCCAGAGCAAGATCTGACCATAAATTGCCTACTTTTCAAAAGTGCACTCGAGATTGTGATTGTGTGCATAAGTATATTCCAACTGTTTTCATCCCTTTGCTTGAATCTGTACTTGCAAATGTGTGCGTGTGTGCATGTGTCCTTCCCAGAAGAGGACTGCCTGCAGCTCGTTGGCCACCTGGTCCTCTGTTGTAGCTCTAACCCAATAAAGAGCGGAGAAAGACTGACTGGCAGTGGCTGCCTCACATCGCCAGACCATGCAGCCTGTAAGCAAACTCTCCCACATGTGACTGTAACTACTAATTTGTCTCTCTCTTTTTGTCCCTTGTTCTGCCTTTACAGTATGTACATACTAATTATAGACTATATCAACTCTGCACTTGTCTGACTTATTTCAGTATGTGCCATATTGTGAACCAGATAAAAATTTTTATTCAGATACACAATAAATCCAGACCTTGGCAACCCAAAGCACAGCCCCTTCTTTTCAACATGAATATACTGAGTTGATATAAGGCAAGAACAAGGGATAAAACAGCATTGCTTGTCATACTTGTCTTTTTTTCTTAACACCACTGACAGCACAAGGCAGAATGACAGCCCAGACAAATTATATGCATGCTAAAAAGCCCTATTGTTCAGAGCTGCCATATACAAAGGATATTTTTACATCTTTTTAAAGAACCACCTTAAACAAAGTGGAGCCACATCAGGAAGCAGCCTGAAATTAAAATTCACCATCCTTTAATTGATTTTTTTTTTTGTATGGTTCTGTCAATGTTTTAAGCACTAAAATATACATTTTAAAACAGATTTTTTTCTTTTATAATATAGGGTGTGAATTTGGGCGTAGGTAATAGAGATAACTTTATACATTTGCATGTTCATGTATTAACACGCCAACAACACCAATAACAAGAGCACTACTAATGTCATCCTGAGGTGCCAACGAAAAGAAACAGTGCAAGTCATTTTGTCACACATACATCACACATCCATCCACCACAGCAGATGATGGACACACTAGAAAACCATCATTTCTCCTGGGTTAATGACAGTCTATGTGTCGAGAGGAAATAAGGCAGTCACCTGTTACCTGTTCCATTGTGTGTGTGTGTGTGTGTGTGTGTGTGTGTGTGTGTGTGAGTGTGAGTGTGAGTGTGTGTGTGTGTGTGTGTGTGTGTGTATGTGTGTGTGCAGAGAGAGAGAGAAAATGTAGAGAATGTAATATAATAGATTTGTGTCCATGAACACAGCGAGATAAGGAGGCAGAGCTCCTGGTTACTGTTTCATCAGAGCAGATAGACTGGAGTCAGCTCTTCAGTGCCTGTCAGCCGCTTTATGGCAAAACCCTGCAGACACTTTCACACACAGAACACGCACTGCTCTTTCCTGCACATGTGCTTTTATACTAACGTAGGTAGAGACGATGTGCAGGCACTATCTCCTTAATACATACTTAATCTTAATTCGTACTTACATGCCAATTAGCTCATGAGGCAATCGAACTGTTCAATGCGTGTGCTTAAAAACTCAAGGGAAAATCAAACACACACACACACACACACACACATACACAAAGCAACACTGCATTTAGCCAGACGTTTTCATGGGTTTTCATTCTGTGAGTAGATAAGCAATTTCTGAACTGAGTTGTTTCAAATTGCATGTGGTGTATAGCAACCAGTGTGTTGGATCATTTCCACATGAAGCATGAGGAGCAGACTGCTTTTCAGTATTATGGAGAGCACCACTGATACACTACAGTGGAACCTCCAGCTCTGTTGATATGGGACAGATGGAAGATTGTGTTTGAAAGCTAATGGTCCCAGCTTGTCTTGCTTGTTTGACTTGTGTGTGCAAAGGATTTGTGGTCTACCTTTTTGACAGCAATTCCTGTGCACTTTGATGATCCAGTGACTTTTACCTTTTCTTTACTTTGAATTATGACCAAAAACCAATTACTTTCCCATCAGCCTCGCCTGTACTTTGTGTTTAGTGCAAGTTAGCAAATGTCTGCATGCTAACACACTAAGCCAACCATATGAACATGGTAAACATTACACAAGTTAAATCAACATGCCAGCAATGTCACTGTAAACATCTTAGCATGCAGATGAGCACTTTAAGGTCACAGAGCCACAAGCCTAGGTGTGGACATGTTATCAGATGATGATAGATGACAAACAAAATGCCAAAACAATCAAACACAGAAACAGATTTTTCCCAAAGGTCATCACTCTGATTAACATTTAAATCGGTCTCATTGTGAATCCCAACACTGAAACAGTATGTATACTATATATCACATACCTGTCCACCCACTGCATGTAAAGGTGTCTGATTCTGATTCAAACTAAATCTCACAAGACAAACTGTAGTATAGTGGTATCTTTAATTCAGTTTAAGACATTAGGAAACACAGCTGACTCCACTCATTACATTTTTTTTTTCCTTGGAGAGGCAAAGAATACAGTATTGCACAATACTGTATTCTACAAAGTAGATGGGCAAAAACAATCACTGCTACAAATACAAAACCTCATAAGTTCAGTTTGGTCTCTAATAAAATCTGTTTTTGATCGCCTGCTGTGAACATATACATTTCTGGAATTTGAAAAAATATGACTGTACTTCTTCCAGTAAGGGTTTATTTTGACATCACTAGTAAGAAATCTTATTAAAACCACATTGCACCTCAGATAGAAGTATATTGTGTTGAGATGTGTAAGAAAGTTACTACTACCCATTCTGGTAGTTTAGCCCAAGATATCTGAGGAAGCAAATTAAACTCCAACCACAGATTTAATATCTTGTGGCTAGCTTTTATGGCAACCATGGAACTAAGAAACTCTAAAATGATCGAGTTTCTTTCTCCAGGATTTCTTCACTATCTGTATACTGCTGCTACTGTTTCTATAATGACATTGTGACATTATGAAATATCAGTTGTTGTATCCACGCTGACAAAGTGATTGTTGTCAGCAGACAGTGGTTACAGTTGCCAACATAATAAAACCATCCTTTGTGTTATGTTTTGCTGTGTATGTCATTGTCCAGTTGTTGGGTACAATGGAGCATTGTGTAACGGAGATGTACTGGTCTTTGTCCACAGCTGTACAGCACCATGTAAATGAGATTCAAGCAGTGCGTCAATGTTGTTCTCTCCTCATTAGTGCTTCCCACTGTCCTCCCTCCCAAATCACATCAATCCAGCCTACACTCCCTCAATTACAGACTATTGATTAGCTGACATGCGACAAAAAAGGGCCCTTTGTGTGTATGCGCAATGTGCGATAATGAAGAGGCGTACAAGTGTAAAAGTATTGGTTTATCAGCTCAGCTCATTGCTTTTAATCGGTGCTGTAAGTGCTGTCATTTACATTCATGAATTATTCATTTTGTAAGGCAAGGCTCCGCTTAATAAATAATAACACTCAATATATGTTTGCTGTTTGAAACTGTAAAGATTCTTATTATGTTGGTAGTTTTCTACAAACATCTGTGTAGACTAAGACATGTTTGCTTCAATGCACACGAAGTCACCAGCTGTTGAGCTTAACCTGATAGTGAGAAGTTTTATCATGAGACCATGAGACACAGCTGTTTATCCCATGTAACCCAGATCAGCATGCTGTGTGGCTAATGAATAATTTGTTTATCTGTCTAATAAGTTGCTGTTATGATTTGTCTCCTACGTATCATATGTTGCATTTCAACATTGAGCCTGGCCTTTTTACAGACTGTTCTCAATTAAGAACTTTTCTGATGTCTGTTAAAAGATGATGTGGGATGCAGAAATGTCACCCAACAGGAGCTGTCACCTCTGCCCTTTGTGAAACAGTTGGCCATGAAACCCTGAAACTGAACCTTGCATTCAAGGCCATTGGACATTCACTGGTTTTAAATAAAACCCTGGATTTCAACAGGTGAACCAGTGACAGTGACTTGCCTCCTCTCTGCCCTTTAGGTCTGGTCATGCTCAGCTCTGCCCTTCCTCCCTTCTACCAGCACTCCTTCTTGCATCAGAGCCATCTGGATGCTCTCCCTCCTGCCCTGTGATGTCAGCTATCATCTTCCTTCGACCTGGATCTCTAACCCCTAGAGCTCCCAACATATTCCACTAGGATTTCCATTGCAGTTCACTTGCACTGGGAGATCACAGTCTCTCTTCTGTGTATGCTCAAAGAGGAGAAACTTACATTTTCAAAGCTTATGCTCATGCTTGTGCCATCTGTTTGTTGGCCTTGGACCCCAGAAGGGTGTTGGAATGCAGGCTAATACAACCAATTTTGCCAAATGAGATTTGAGATTTCCCTTGCACACTATCCAAGTAAATGCAATGACCTGATGTTTAATAACGATGGCCCCTGCATGTCTGCCCTGTTCCTCTACCTTCTGCCACATGCCCTGATGGCTCCTTGGGTAAGCATCCTGCCGGCTTGATTTGGTGATGCAGCTAACCAAGATGCCAGTTTGCTGGAGCCACTCTTCTAATGTGGTGTTAGCTGCCAGATAAATTCTCTGTCCAGATGCTTGTCTGCCTGGCCAACTCTCTCTTCCTCACCATATCTTTTGCATCATGACATGCTAGATTTTTGGCGCCTTAAGTTAATCCACAACTCATGTTAGCAGCAACCTGCTTCCTAAACTGTACAAGCTGATGGAACAGAAGCTTCTGAGATCTTCTCAGGAAGTTTTTGATCTTTCTCATACTTTGTCTCAGACTAGTGTCCACAAGAATCTGGGGAGGATTTCATTCTAGCAGTACAAGGTCTTATATTTTCCAGGCAAGCTGCTCTTCTGCAAGGCTCTAAACCACAAATCTACATGGTTAAGCATCTTTTTGACCCTTTACCTGTTGTTTAGTTCTGCTCTGTACATCTTACCAAGGCTTTTGACTGTTTTTTCAGACTGTCGAAGTAGCATCTTTTCCTATGTTAAATGGAAGTTAGTCCTGAATGTGGCTCCTCTTCTGAACTAGGCTTCTAGGTTTGGATGGTTTGAACTCCATTGTGGCTGCTTTATTGAGGTCTTGCAAATTGATTTGCTTTCTGGAACTGACCTGTGGATATCGTCAATAAGTACCCCACACGGCTATTGAGAGCAAAACCACCGTGATGGTACACCCAGTGACAATGCCAGCCTCCAGTCACTGCCAGTCTGTGGTAAAGTTGCTGCAAGGGAAAAGAATTTTAAAGTGACTTCAGAAACCTCTGAGAAATGACTGGAATTTCTTGAACTTCGCCTCTACGCATTGGTTAAGTCCAGACGCAGGACTGCCAGGTCTCCATGATTCCACTTTGCATTCTCAATGATCTTTGTGAGGTTCCTAAGCACTCCTGGAAAAGAACCTTTTCACTAGAATCACAAAGAAGAAAAGAAATCTTGTGTTTTTTTCAGTGCTGGTTTAACTGACTCTTTGAGGTCACAGCTACTTCCAACATTATTTAAAGCTTTTAATTTGACCCAGAGAAGGGCACTCTGTTAAATTATACAGAATATGGACATTTTAATGGCTTGTTGAAAGAACTATTGGTCATCCGGCGTTAAAAGATGTGCTATAAATGACATACACCTCATCTTAACATGTAGATTGGAATTGCTCTTGCTTAATCTTATTCATTCACAAAAAAAAGAAAAGAAAAAAGGTTAATTCAACAAAGGAGAAAGCAAGGGCTTTAAAGATAATCTTGTGCACATCCCACACATGAGACAAAACAGATTAGATAAAACGCAGGGTAGGCATTAGATTCAGTTAGATGGTCTCTTCTATAAAAGCTGCTCAGAAAATTTGTTTTTCATGACACTTTTATTGGAAAAATCCATGTGCTGCACAATAAACCTGCACAAGAATTAAAATTAATGGGGATATCGTGCAATCACTTATCTAGGAGAGAGGAACAGTCCTGCTATTTCTCTTCGCTCTGCTTATTGAGGCTTTAATTCAAACAGTAGCAAAACACAACACTTAAATGCATCGAAGTCGCTGGAGTAGAACGGAAACTGCCTTGTTTGTGGACAATATCTGAGATAACCCTCACAATAATCTCCAGAACTGATGTCCTGCTGGCAGACTATGGAGCATTTTTCGGGCATAAATTGAATACACAAGAAATTTGTACCCCAGCTAATCTGTGGAAGGCATAATGTTAACTGCAATGCAGATACAACAACATATGGAGGAGTTACCCTGTCAGAATAACTTGATTACAAGTAACTTATGATAGCTTGTTATAAAAATAACAGAAAACACAAATCAAAATGAGCCTCCATCACAACAGATCAGACTCATTACTACATGTTATGCAAGTTTAGACAGACAAGGACCAAAATAGAAATTTTAAGCATTATTCATGACAATTGCTTAAGTGCTTGCTACAGTGAAAAGTGGGGTTGTAACATGATTTGTTGTGCAAATACAGTTAAGTCAAACATTCCTCCAATCAGACTGTTGGGAACAGTATTATTTTTATCTTATGTGTTTCATAAAAGTTTTTTCCTCTATGTTGTTGCGGTCTACTTCATGTACGTTTTTATTTACTAGAAATGAAAAAGTTCTTTAAACTGAGTTGAAGTGAATGAAAACTTACTGCCAGTAAAATGTAGTTTCTTGAGAATCTTCCTTCAGTTTTCCTGGACATCTTTTTAATACTTGGACACTCTCTCAGCCTCTCCAAAAGCAATAACACGAAAACGCATTAAATATAAGAGGTAAAAAAAAGGCGGTATGAAATTTCCAGAGGTGAGAAAAGAAATGTCTGTACACTTCTGCTGTATTCAATAGGCTCTTTAGGTTGAGCAGAAAACAATTGTGAAAAATGTTTTCCACTTTTTTTTATCTATGTAACTTTAATGAAGGTTACCTTGGGCCAGAATCAAACTTTTCGCAACAATGTGAGCAACTACAAAGTTAGCAAATGTTTTCTTTGGAAAAAAAGATGCTCAAAAAACCCACTGGACACTACCTACTCAGAGCCAAATGGCAGACAGACACAGTTAGCAGCCAGCCAGTAAATATAATGGAGCATTTAGCTGCTAAGGAGGCAGATATTTCCCTCTGGAGTCGAAAGAGAGATCAAAGGAGAATCAACATTGGATCTCTCCAAGCAGAAGCATGCACTGAAGGAAATCTGGATGTCATGATGCCACAATGCTAAAGGATCAGTAGACCTAATTATTTACACTTTAACTGAAATTCAAACAGGAGTTTAAAAAGTGTAATTTCAGTTGACATCACCGTAGCAATGTAGTAGCAGTGTACATTTGTGTACGTGTCCTCATATTTGTGTGACATAAATCTTACTTCCTCATTGACCGAGACTTGAAAACTCTGAAAAAATGTGACATTTTATTCTTAATGTGCTTACATGGAGCAATAAAAAATATATTGAATAATCAGCCAGCCTTGACGGTCGGTTTTCAAAAACTCATGAGTCAAGCCTTCAGCACAGTACAATCTACTGCTGCAAGCTGTGACTGCTGTTGTCTTTTTTACTTTGTCCTTTAAATCCAGATTTGACAATTGGAACAAAAGAGAGAAAAACTTTCTGTGAGTTTTAACTCTGAAAGAAGCCAAGGTGCTTTGTGAAGCATAACAGCTGGAACTGTGTCTCTCTTCTTCTCTCCCCCTCAGCTCACACATCTACATCTTCCCTCCTGCTCTCTGCCTCTCCCCTCCTCCACATGATTGCTTTTCTCCTGTCATCACTTTTTAATCTCAGCCCGTCTTCAGCCACTCCCTCTGCTGCTTCACTCTTGACCCGTGCACCTTTTATTCTCTCCATTTCCCTTTCAGTTACTTTCATTGGGCAACTGCGAAGAGATTTTTTTTAAATTAATAGACACTCGGCAGAGTCACAGGGTTCCCTGATTACAAACTAATTACCGAGTTTCTTTTTCCCGTAAGCTCCCATGCTCTGGGTTCGATCTCCATACCCTCCATGCCCCTGTCGATTCTTCTTGACCTGTTGTCAGATCGATAATGTACCTCACCACAATTACTCTAGACGTGTCATTGGATTGTGACTTAAATGGATCTCTTTAAGTATGTGAAACCAATTAGTATGCGTAAATGTTAATTTTTCAAGTGCCTCAAGTCTTTTAAGTTTCTTACTGATTCTTTTTAAAAACAAACTGATTACTCCTAAACAGCACATCAGTTGACAAATAGAAGTAAATAACGCATGCCTCTAGGCAGAGAACACATCTGAAATCAAGCCTGAATAATAAATCTGCTCCAAGTTTATAAAACTTTCCTAAAAACTTGGTTGAACCGTCAAATGACTTTGACTGTTTCATTTTGATTTCACACCTTGCCGAGTCACGGCGGCTGTTCGTCATTCAGAGAGCAAGCTTGGTTAAATCATTCTCAGTCTCCTCTTCTACCTCCACGCTGAACTCTGACCCGCCTGAAACACACTGGCTCCTCTGAGATACAAAGACTGTTGCGTCATACTATGAGCCAGAGTGTGTTTGTGAGAAAGAGGGAGATGGAGAGACAGAAGTAATGTGTCAGGGCAGGAAGGTGACACCAGCGCCTTCATCATTAAGAAATGGTTTCTACACTCTCTCCCCCCAAAAATAAGACAAAGTGACGAAACAATTTGGGAAGTTTTGAAAGGTAAAGGAAAGGTTATGAGCCAGTGATGCTGCATCCTTAGATGGCATTTTTCTTACTCTATGCTGAATTTAGAGTGAACTTTGGTCTCGCTGACTTCCTGTTGGTGATTACCATTCACATACAGCATTTTGAAGAAAAAAAAATTGAATTACAATCTCATAAACCAGGTTAATTAAGAGAATAGAATCTTCCAGATATGATATAATATGCAATGTGATTGATTTTTTAATATCCATTTCTGCGGTTCTGTTCTTCTAATCTTTCCATATCATTTACCAGGTTCATGGGGTCATTCTGATGAGTCACTCTGTATTGATTTTCATGGTTTTTTTAAAGTATCCTGCTTTTAAGAGCTCAGAAACTAGATTACTACTGGCTAGACTTAGTGTTTATATATTTTTTTTGGTCAATAGAAACTTTGAAAAACAAGCTATGTTTGGATGTTCTGTCTTTCTCATTCAGCCTCTGGAGTGGGAGCAAGGAGACTTGTTAGGTGAAAAGGTTACGCTTTGAATTTTTTTTTAATGTTTTGTTCGACATCAGCCAAATCTCTTGTAGACCATTTTTATAGCTGAGTCAGGATGAGTTTTATCATAATGAAGCCTAATGGGGTTTGACATTTTTCTTTTCCATAAGTAGAGGAGAGATACTTCTACATAACTTCCAAACAAACAGACTCTGTCCTCTGCAGCTTCCATAAATAAGTCAAAGCAGACATTCAAACAAACTGAATACTCAAAATAAATAGCAAGAACACAGTTATATTCCAATTATGGCGTTAAGGCCGGCAAGGCTGTCTAAAGATAAATATTTTATTATGGACAGCACCTGTCATCCACAACGACTTCAGCTGATTAATTCTTTATTGTTGCTGAAGTGTAGCTTCAGGTTTGGCTCCAGAAGGGAAAAAATAAACTGACATTTGTAAAAATACATATTCTTAAAAGTCATCTACCAAAGCATGACTTTGCTCAATGCTGTGTCATGCACTTTACCACACTTGTCTACACAGAGGTGGTAATTTTGTTAAAAAAAAACTCGAAAGTAATTGCTCTTTAATAGTGCTTTTTTCAGGAGCCTGCAACAAATGTTCTTTCTGGCAAAACTCCAGCTTTTTAATATGATGCATGCTGAGGAGATACTGAGGGTCACAAAGAGAGAGACACCTGAAATGTATAGGATGTCTGCATTAGACAGGGTCATGTGGATGTGAGGGATAATAGAGAAACTGTTATGACAATGGATCTAACATTATGTGTGCACTTATAAAAAAAATGTATTTTTCAGAAAGACAAATAAAAATCCCTCATGTGAAAATTAATTGAGCTTTACATGCTTGTAAAAATCACAACAAGTCCAGATGTGATGTCAGGACTTGGTCTCTCTCTCTCTCTCTCAATCTGAAGGCAATAAATCCAGTTTTTTATTGAGGATGTAACTTTCTGAATGACATGTTTACAGCATGTCATGAAATTTCAATTAACTTTCAAATCAATACCAGTCAGAAGTGGGTGTGAAACCACTAATAAAAAAACAAAAACAAAAGAGGGCTTGGAACGACTACAGCTCTTTTTTTCTTTTTTGTGTAAACGAGCAAGCTACAACATATAAAGCACCATTCAAATGTAATATGTAATGACAACATGACCAGAAGACATGATGTGTTTTTAATTGAAATCCACACCAAAGTTTGAGAGGAAGAAAAACTAAGCTGGACTGGCTTCTGTGGGTGGAAAAATGAGTCTGTTGCAGGTGTATCCAGAATTAATATTACACATATCAAAAACATAATGTACTAGTCCTAATTACAATATAACTGATCAAACCTTTATCCCAGATATCTATAAAGTCATTTTAACTAGTGAAACATAATTATGACTTAAATTGTTGTGAATGATGTTGCTCATGTGAGGCCTTCCACTGGATATTGGCCCAGCAAAGCATTTGAACAGTGTTAGTGGAAGTGATCATGGATGCTGTGGTGGGTAACATTAATTTTAAAAAGTCTTTCTAAGCAGGAATTTGTGGAGAGCAAGAGCTTTATTTAGTAGAGACTCGTGGTTGAAATTTACAGCATATTGTAATTTTGTTTTGTTTTTTTATCTCCAGACACTCTTGAGGAATTACCAAGAAGTCTGGTTGGGCTCAGAACACTCATCTCCCAGCAGTAAAACAGCTTGTCATATGCACTTATGCCTGCAGTGCCGTACTATGTTTGAAAAGTAAGCTGCCTCCACCTCTGGCTCCCCACTGAGTCTGACATAACTACGGATATCTGTAGCATCATTTGGCCAAGGCAAATTCGGATCTGTAATTACATTTCCACTGGGAAAACTTCAAAGTTGATATACTTTCAATATAATGTTAACTGATCCTAATTCCACTTAAAGATATCTACACCGTTGTCATTTCAAGTTAAAGAGCCTTTATGATGCTTTTGGGTTTTTCCATTTAGTTTGTTATAGTTTTTTCTTCTTCTGTCCAAGCCAAAGAGTTATTCTCTCCCACAGAAAACATTGCTCTTTACCTGCCTAAAATACCTCGTTTAAAGTCCAGGCATTTCTTCTGTTACTTACCAACATCTCCATGTGATATGTTTGTATAACACCTGCCGGTTCTGCTAAAGTAAACCTCTATACACAGAGATTTGGGGTAATTTGGGCTCTTTAAAGCTTATTTTAATATATCTGAAATGTACAGAGTAGGTATGTTGAATTGAGGGACAATGAAGATATCTTTAACAAGAATTATCACTAGTCAGAATTAAGCCATAGATATCTGAAACTGGATTTACAACTTGTCATAATTCAATTGCAGATATCTAGCTTAATTGTAAGTATCTGTCATAAAAAAAACTTAAATGGTAAAAGTGACATCATTTTACATCATCATCTGAAAATGAATTTTGTAGATAAGAAGAATGTTGTTGTGGAAATGTTCTTCTTGACAAAGAAGAATTGCCTTACAGATATCTGCAGTACATATTCAGTCTAGCTGTTAAATGTTGAAACGGCTTGCCATATACACCCACACATACCTGAGAACACCCAGCTGTAGAATCAAACTTTAACTACAGTATTTTCAGCGTCTTCAAGAGTCAAAGGGGACTTTCATTTCCTCTCAGGAGAAGTGGTCCGGACTTTCTTTTTTCTTCAGCTACAGCATGAACTCTCGTCCTCTAAAGTGCTACAAAAGCAACAGAGGTCAACAGATTACGCTAATTTTAAGTGTGGCGCCTTTTTAACAGGACAGACTGTTGAGGGGAGAAAGAGTATTTTAATTTCATGGCACTTACATTCCAAATTCATGACTGCACTGTAATGTAGTTTTGCTACTCATATTATGGAGACATAAATCTGTTTACACAAGTCACTGGAGTTAATCTCCATAAAGTGAATCATTAAATTTTAGGGTCAAGACTTGCTTTAAAGGTGGAGTCTTTGAGTCTGGAGAAAGATTGTATATATAGCTATTTAACATATTTAGATAGTTATCATGTGTCAGGTTTGTCACCACTCTTGGTCCCACTGCTCCCTTTTACCCTATCTCTCCTCAGACATCCAATGCATTGTTTGAATAAATTCAGAAAATGCAAATTCAGCTCCTCACGGTCCACTAGCTGTCTATTCTGTGTGTGCACTGAAAAACTTCTTGTGCTTGTACACAGCAATGACTTTGTCAAGGGGAAACAAACAAAGTGGTTTGGACTGATCCACACAATACTATTGCATCGTTTTCTGTGCACATTTGTACTCATGCACAGGACACGTTGCAATAGTGTCGTAGCAGTTTTCTTAGTTTTCCATTCACCAGTGCTGTGTATGATTACCATATTATTTTTTTTTTAGCGTACACAGAATTTACAGCCAGCAGAACGTAAGGAGTTGTTCATGGAATTTGACAACAAGTGTATTGGATTAGAATCTCATAGTTCACCTTGTGTTTGGGGCCACTGTCTTGTTGGAACACCCAACTCCATCCAAGATCCAACCTTCTGGCTGACAATTTAAGGTTTTCTTAAAGATTGTATAGGTAATCCTCCTTCTCCATTATTCCATGTACTTTGTGGAAAGCACCAGTTCCACTGGAACCAAACGGCTCCAAAGTATAATGCTGCCACCACCATGCTTGGTGGTAGATGTGATGTTCTTGTGGTTAAAGGACATCTTCTCTTCTCCAAACACATTTATGGTCATCGTGTCCAAATGTGTCCATTGTGGCAGTGCCACAACTATGCAATGCCCTTTATACTTACAAACAATTGGCTCCAACTGACTTTCCTGACTTGTCCAGGTGAATGATTTGCTTCTTACATCTGTACTCAGCTCCTCAGACTTTCCTATTGTACTGTTTGTGGCTGAGTCCAATAAAATGACTGTATCAAATGGGCCCTATTTAAATTGACTCAGAGAAGTCCGCAGCTGTAGTAGACCGTAATCACTCACAAGAAGAAAAGGGGTCATAGGAAAGTTTGATTAACAAGCTTTCTACATCAGCAAAACTGATAATTCAAGCTGCTGTATATACATTTTTTTTTAACTTGGAGGAACAGTGATACTGGCAGCTGAGAATGATATTTTATCTGGTGAGTGCAGTACAGTAAGTGTCCATTTTGTTATCAGTGGATTCACACCCTTTAACAACTGCTCAGCATGACACACTCATATTCATGTAACGCTTACAGTGATCCCGCAACATCCTCAGTTTGCACAGAAATAAGCAACAGTGTATACCGCAGGTTGTGTGTAATTGGCTGTGTAATGTCCGTACCTAACAGAGCTCAATAATTCTTGGGATGTAGGGAGACGCTTTCCACGCCAGTATTTCTCAAACAACGTACCTAAGAGGCTGTCGGCATGAGTGACGGCCTCGGTATCGATCAAGCTGAATGGATCTGAAAAGTAATGCATTTGATAGAGAAGAATGTATTTTTTCTAAGATACATCACCTTAACGGGATATATCCATTGAATACTGTAGCTGGTGTTTGGAACAGAGAAGGAAGAAATGGCCTCATTGGGAGCAGTAGCAGTTTGTCATGATTCACTGACCACACAAAGACACACACATTGAGCGAAAAATGCTTGCATTTCACTCTTAATTAGTTCCCTCTGCTGATAGCACTGCAGTTGGAGTGGTGCCTTTGTGAACCCAGATAAGCAATGGGCCCCTAACTTAACAGAAAAGAGTTTTAGGTGATTTAAGATAGTGCTGACACTGTGGAGGCAGACAGAAAACTGAGGCTATGCAGAGTAATTACACTGAATCACCAAATCACAGACTCTGGAGAGAGCACTGTTTAATGTTGTGAGCTATAATAATTTGGGGCTCTGAACTCTCACAATCTCACAGCTTTGGTCGAGCTCCTGTGATTACCTCTACACCAACCTGCCAAACATTCATCTATTTTCAGCCCACTCTCTTTCTGACAGTTGTTTCACTTTCCAATCTGTGATAGATTTGTCCATTCTAGAAACAACACCCTCTCCTACACTGTGAGGGATCACCTGTCAACAGGATTCCTCACTGTGTGTTTGTTTGTGTGCGCTTATATTGCCAATGTACTCAGTGTAAATGAGCTTGGAGGGGATTCAGGAGTATTTTTTTCAACGTGTGTTTTCTTGGCTAACGCAGCAGAATCTTGCCTCCATTAGCAGAGTTCACAGAGTTCATGCTAGTCAGTGAGGACAGCTGAAGGTAAGAGTGGTGAAAAACAAAGAAAGAGATTGTGAAAGCTATATAAGAAGAATAGTGTGTTTATGGGAGCAACACAAACTGATCAGCCGCAACATTAAAACCACTGGTTAATATCTACCAAAAGATGTCCAGGGTAGGACTGTTGATGAACTGCCAGCGTCATGGATGCCCAAGGCTCACTTATGCGCAACAGGAGTAAAGGCTGGCCCATGTCATCCGATCCCAGTATGCAGTGATTAGTTTTTACCAAAAGTGGTCCAAGGAAGAACACTCAATGAACTGTTAACAAGATCATGGATGGTCAAGGCTAAATAATGTACTAGGGGAGCAAAGGCTGGTCCATGGGTCCGATCCCAGCATGTGGTGGTTAATACCTGCCAAAAGTCATCCCAGGAATGACATCCAGTGATCCGCGGAGGGTTCAGCAGTTCCAAATGTATCAGCAATTTAGCCTCTTTCCACATATATCCAAAGGTATGACTGTAGCTATGAGCATGTTGCATGGCAACTGTAAAATATGAGATTGCAGATCTAAAGTTGAACAATCCTTTTTTCTCCATAGAGGTCTGTCAACACTGGAACACATTAGCAAATGAAAAAAAATTACAGATTAAATGATTGTAGAGTATTGTGGTTTTATGGGAATGAAAGATATTTTAATTGTACTGTTTATGTGAAAGCCCTGAACCTAGGGACAAGAGCTGATAATCAGAAACAGCTATAAGCTCTCTGTGCAGCACATAGGTTTCCTGCTCTGTATTATATTAAACTGCATCAAATAATACGAATTCAAATTGAATTGGCCACAGAGACATCGAGTAATAAATTTGTGTGAGGAGCAAAGACAGGCTCATGCGGTCTGATCCAACAATAAAGCTACTGGAGCAAGAGATTTCTGAAAACCTTAAAGCTGACTATGATAGGAAGGTGTCAGAACACATAATGCATCACAGCTTGCTGCTTACGTGACTGTGTAGCAGAAAACTGGTCAGAGTGAACCACCAAAGCACCTACATAATAGCCATGTGAGAATCAGAACTGGACCCCTGATGGAAGAGGGTGGCTCGATCTGATTACAATTTCGTTTAGCTCTTTTGGATGGCTGGGTGTGTGTGCATCATTTACATGGGAAAGAGAGCCACAGGATACACTGGGGGAAGAAAGCTAGCTGGTGAAGGCAATGTGATGTTCTGAGCAATATTCTCCTAGGAAACCTTGAGTTCTTGCATCCATGTGGATGTTACTTTGACATGTACCACCTACCTAAACATTGTTGAGATCACGTACAACAGTATTCCCTGAGGGCAGTTGCTTCCTTGAGCAGGATCCTGTCATACTGCAAACATTGTCTGATGCTAACATACTGGTGCCTGATACCACAGGACACCTTCAGAAGTCTCGTAAAGTCTCTGCCTCGATGGGTTGGAGCTGTTTTCGTGGCACACAGATTACCTATACATTAGCCTGGTGGTTCTAATGTTTTGACTGATTACTGTATGAGTGCAAACACATGAAGTTACTGCTAGAAGTTATCAACAAGACAACTGACGGACAGAATGTTTTCAAAAAATTAGAAGGCAGGTAAAATTCATTATTAATAGGTCAAGTCATTATTTGAGCATAAATGCAAAACATTTGCCAATTTAACTTCCCAAATATAAGTACATACCCCCTTTCTGTGTCTTATATAACTGGAAATAAAATATTTTCTGTTTTCAAGGTATTGTAGGAACAAATAAGCTAACTTGGCTGCTAGATAAAACTGTTTTTTTTTTCTTAGCTTTTGCTAAACAGCAAAGATGCAAAGTGCACATGTATAAATAGCAATAGCAGAGCTGAATATCATCTGGAGTTTGGAAGACTGAAAACGTATGATTTCCTTTGGACAAACCTACAGTGCACACATCACACCCACAGTTTTGGTTTAGGTCCTGCAGAGCAATATAAACAAGAGTCTTTGTTTTGCTGAGTGTATAGGTCACTGAAATGAAGTTTTCCTCCTGTTTTGCTCTTAGTGCTCAGCCATGCTTTAGTGTCAATATTACGTCCTTCTTCAAGCTCAGTCCGTGATTAGGGTCTTGCTTTTGTTGCCTTTCCCTTTGCTTTGTCTGTCTTCAGCAAGAAATTATGAGAAGCTGCAATATTTCCCCAAATCTTTGAAGACAACATTGTTAAGGAGAATGATGAAAGTAATACGTTTTTGGCATGAAGCAGCCCAAAGAGAATGCGACCCTGACTCCTTACATAGAAGTCATTATTATGTTCATTATTCGTGTTTGTTTACAAGCCACACGGTTGAGGAACAGATCTTACACTGGTGTACAATGAGATTTGTCTCAAATGGTAGATGAAACATGTTGGAAGCGGGAAGCAATGTGCCACTGATATGGAAGCTGAGTGTGTTACATTAAATGTCTTACGGTTTGATGAGCTGAGCAGGATGATAATTACAAACACAAGCACCTCTCACCCCAGTTCATTCAAGTAGTAAAGCCCTTACACCTTGTCCATTTGTTGCTGTTTCTGGTTGGCAGTGATACTATTCACCTTTTATTGCCCCAATTAATCAATCTATTCCACCATTTTGTCCAAAACTGTCGTACAGTAATAGAAGGGAACACATACTGAACACTCACTGGCCAGTATAAAAGCTGCCTTTTGGGGCTTTTTGGTTCACGAATCAGGCATTTCCATCAAAAATAAGTTGTTCAGAACCTAAAAGATTGGTTCTGAGATTGAAACAGGAATCAAGATGACTCTCTGCCCAATTTAACATGGGCAATGAAAGAGCAAAATCTATGTGTGTGCGCAGAGAATCATGATAAGCATGAATGCTCACAAGGTGTTGGCATGAGTCCACATGGCACACCTAGATGAGTCTAACTTTCCTGTCGTACACTGTTTGTCTGTAGTTTGTTCTAACAACACAGCAAAAGATATGTCGTGCTCATTACAGCACTTGAGCTCCACATTTTTCAGGAAAACAAAGATGCTTACATTATCTTCACCTCAGAGTCTGCAAAGTTCTTGACAATACACTATAATACACATACACATGTCTGATTCACCAATCAAAACATAGATAATCATAGATCAGGACAGAGGAGCTCACCTCAAAGAAACCCCCACCCCCCACCCCAGAGAAGTTACACTGCTATCCGTCAGAGATGAGTCATGTTACAATGTTACAGCTAGGAAGTGCTGTGGAGCAACTTGTAACAAGCTGTTCTGACAACCAGTTTCCCTTAAATGTCAAATGTTGACTTCTAGACACAGAACATGGCACAGAAGCCGAGCTGCTGAAAGATTTACCATGTTTAGTTCCTGAGTACACAAACCACAGAAAGCCTTGACTAAACAACATACAAATCTTTCTTTGCTATAAAGGCACAGCAGTGTTGACGCTTTACAATGAGATGGAGAGCTAAGATGTCACAAGGTATTGTACATACCCAACATCCTACAGGCTTCTATTGTGAACCCCCATCGCATTTCTTTTGTGTTCAATAAAGAGTCATACTAAGGAAGAATCGCCACATGTATTTCATTTAAATCAGTGATTCCCAACTATGAGTATGTCTACTGCAGATGCCAAGTAGTAGATGTAAAATTGTGAGATTGTTGATGTATTTTGAATAAACAGATTGCTATGCCTGCAAAGACACGTGAATAATAAATAAAGTTTCTGTTTAAAAGAAAATAATTGAACAGTCAGATTATAAATTTGTGTAATCCTTATCTTGGTGTAGGCAATGTCGCACAAGCCAAATCCGCTTTAACCTTAACACTTTTGACTTTTTTGGCTTTGACCTGAATCAAAAACAGACTTTTTGTGGAGAAAAGCCTAGCCAAACTGCCATCCGAACTGGTAAAATATCCGAAGACAAGCAGGCAGGCTCAGGTGTCTCATTAGAGAGTGAAGAAGCCAGTTGGTGAAGTCTTTTGTCTTGTCTTTAAAAAACACTACACTACACCTAAGTTGACAACAACCCAAACCTGTAGAGATGAAAAGATCCAGTGAAAAAAAAGAATCATTTAACTATGTCAGGGAAAGGAAGTTAAAATGACACATTTTCCTGCAGAAGATTGATGGCTGTAGGTGATGAAGGAAAGAAATGTATCAGATAAAGGTTATGAAAGTACAACACACTTGATAAAAGAAGAAAGATTTTGCTTTTTATCTGTAAAATTTAAAAACAATATCCTCGGTTTATATTAATGCTTGTATTTTATATAATCTTGTGGAAAGGCAGGTCCTGATTCAACACCTTCCAGTGCTTGTGCTGCAATATTTTTATTACTGTGTGTTGACATAGAAGAGGTGGTGAGAGCTTGAAAAGGTTTGCTTATTGTGTTTGGCTGAAGCTCCACCTGGCAGTACTGTAAGAGCCGTTCTGACCCAGCTTTTAGCCTGTGGCCTGCCTCAAACGTCCCAGTAATTACTCTGTACAATCACCTAGAGCTGTTTTAGCTTAACTGGCTCCGTGCAAGAGGCCACTTGAGACCGGAGGAATAAAATGCTCAGAACCTAGTGCCATCACAGGCTGCTGACTTGCACTAGAATTACACTTCTGCAACTAAAGCATAAAGGTACCTTGTGTACTGTCTCTGTGTACACACAAAGTGTCTTTGAAAAAGCTATTTTTAGTCAAATTTGATGCTTTCTTCCTGATTTGGAAAAGTGTAGCAAGTTGGAGCCAATAATAGAGCACTTTGAAGCCTGAGTAGCAGAGGAGGTTTGCTATTGTACATATTTTTGTTTTTCATCTAAATACAACGGTAAAATGATCCTCTGAAACACTGTGAAAGCATCCTAATGATTATCTTCAAGAGCATTAAATGCACACACTACAGCCATAAATGTCAACAAAGCATATTGCCTGTAGTGTTGTTGTGCGTTATTGTCTCGTGTAACCTTATGTAAAAACAGAAAAGCATAAAAATAATTTATTATCTTGTATGTACCATGCAGCATAACCACTGTCAGGCTTCAAATGTGTGCAATGAGAAGAACTCGGGGAATAGAATATTTGTGGAGCTGGAGACAAGCCATGGGTAAGACACGCAGCACAAAGTCAGCCGTTCCCAAAGTTGGATCATATTTAAATGAAGTAAAAATATGGAGCAGCTAATGAGGAATTATTAGTTGTTTACAAAGAAGGCGGTGCAATATGAGTTTTCTCCTCACACTCCAGTGATCGCTGCCCCATACCGTTATAGCGAACGCCCACACACTTTGAGAAATGAGTGCTGATACAAACCCCAGAGCCGTGACGCTGACACACACACACGCACACAAACACACACATCTCTACGCCTGTTATTACCCAACAAGCTCACTCACTGTTTCTTTCAAAGATGACACATTGCAGCTGTTTGTGGTGGACTGAAACACTCCTCCTATTGCTGCTGTCAGGTTCTTTTAAGCCATCTGGAGCCATCGGAGACCCTGAGCCACCAAATTGTATTGATGAATTTCACATTTCCACTACAAGTCAGCCAGTCACCACTGCTCACTACACCAGATGGTGGTTAAAGCACGCAATTATCTTTTATGCAGTAAATCTTGACCCATATGGCACTAAAATATTTTATCTTTATTTATGTCATGCCATGAAAGTTTTTCTAGCTTTTTCAAATATACTGTTAAGTTTTTTTCAGTAGATGTCAGCACATTTGAACTCTGTGCCTTTTTTTCAGTTTTTGCACTTAAAATGTTCAATGCGTTATTTATTCTACTACAGTTTACACACTATATTATGACTGTATATGCCTCCTACACAAGAACAACCAAAAATATTGCCTTATTATTTGCTTCTAGAACTCCTGCACAGATGACAAAGGCTTCATTAGAGTTAACCCCAAAGTTTACAGCCAACACTTCAGAGAGACAGTATTAATAATTAATAATGAAACTTCATGCATAAACATAGAGCAAAAAAGTAGCAACTTCAACATTTATTACTATAGCAATCGAGCTCCCAAACATATTTCTGCAGGGATTCCAGAGTTTGTCGGATCACATTTGAGCATGTCATGGAATGACAAGCTAAGCTGGTAATTTAGATTTACATTTCTCGACATCTATGTGTGAGCGTGTCTGTGTTTGTACTTGTTTAGCTGTCTTTCTGAGGACCAGTTTGAGGTTTTTGACCATTGCAGTGAGGACATTTTGGTAAAGTGGTCAGTCTTTACTTATTTACATCCCTTTAAAGTGATGTTTGTGGGTTAAGACAAGTTAAAACGGGCAAGCGCAAGGATCTGAGATACTCTGACAAGGGCCAAATTGTGTTGGCTCTTTTATGTGTGTGGGAAATAGTGCTGTGTTGTCCGTTTCAACAAAAGAGCTATTGTAGTACAAACTGCTGAAAACCTTGAAGTCAGAACACAAAGAGCATCGTGGCTTGCTGAGTATGTTGCTGCAAAGCTGCAGACTGGTTAGAGTCCTCATGCTGATCCCTGTCCACCAAAAGCACATCCTATAAGCAACAGAAATGCACAATTCTACAATTTCATTTAGCAGACACTTTTATCCAAAGCAACATACATCTGAGACTAAGGTAGGTAGGCGGAGCAGCATTGAAGACCTTGCCTAAGGGTCCTCACTGGACGCCTGCGCCCTGACCGGGATTTGAACCACCGATCTCCCGTACCAATGTCAGGTGTTAGTGACTAAGCTGTACCATGGAGCAATAAAAAAAGTTGGCCTGTTTTGATGAACCACATTTTCTTTTACATCATGTGGACAGCTGGGTGCATGTGCGTGGTTTACGTGGGGAACAGATGGCAGCAGGATCCACTAAGAAAAGAGGGCAAGTTGGCAGCGTGATGCTTTGGGCAATGTTCTGCTGGGAAACCTTGGATCCTGGTGTTTATGTCACTGTTACTTCAACCTACCTGAACATTCCCTGATTGCAGGATTCTTTCAGCAGGCTAATGCGCCCTGCCTCACTGCAAACATTGATCAGGAATGGTTTGTGGGCCTGGCCTCCGTATTCCCCTCAGTCAGATCTCATTCTGACTGAAGCTTTGTGGGAAAACAAGTGTGATCCTCACCTTGCAGCTTACAGGATTTAAATGATCTGCTGCTTATGTGTTGCTGCCTGATATTACAGGACACCTTCAGGGGTTTGTGGAATTCACGCCTTAATGGATCAGAGCTGTTATAGTGGCGCAAAGGAGAATAATTTGACATATGACACATATGGTTTTAATGTTGTGTGTAGCCGCCTCCTGTTTGAGAATATAAACCCTAAAATGTGAATTAATACACTTTAGCATGAAGACTGTATATGAGAAATGAGGTTTACTGTGTTGTTTCCTTTTGTTATTTCACAAACATTTAAACTAGAATGCACCACAGCAGAATTTAAATTACCTATTTCACAGCCCTCTTACTTCACAGTAAAATGTAGAGTAGAGACATTTCACTTTCAGGCTCAGTACCCAACCATGACCATGATTAGACAGTAACATTTTATTTTTTAAATTTTTATTTCCATCTGGATTTGAACTTTTCCCAAACTATTACACCTGATAGGAGTCAGACTAACGTATATAAAGTTAATCTAAGAATTTCAGTAACTTTCTCTTCCCTTTTCTTCACAACAGATAGACCTACACTGTTCATTAGAACTGAGCCCCCCATATATCGGGAGTTTATTTTCCTTAAAACTTCTTCAGACTCTTAACTCACTGAATTCTCTCATTCCATCTGCAGAACTATCTCACAATCCCAGTGATTTTTATTGACAAAATATATAAACGGCTAAAAAGTATATTTGAAGAAACAGTGTCTGAGAGGATGTCAGCGCTTTACAGAACAAACAAACACAAAACAAATTGTAGATTTTGTTTGTGTCTCAGTTCAGTGGGTCATTACTCTCAGAGACTCTGCACTCAGTTTTAGAGACAGGAGAAAAACAGCAATCGCAAAATACTGAATTAACAGCATGGAGGCAGATGTGGCAGCGTTCCCCATGTCTGTTTGACTAAAACGGCAATAATGAGCATCAGTGTAAACAATAAGAAAAACTGCAATTGAGTCCAGTCAAAGTTGCCCACAGGGGAACCTTAATGACTAAATAAACAAGAGGGATGGCGAGAAATAAGAAAACAGCTACTACTGAGATAATATGTGGATGGATGGGTGTGTGTTTCAGCTTCAGATCACACATCTGTTTTATTTTGTGTGTTTATGTTCATGTTTGTGCAACCATATGTCTGCTGTTTTCTTCTTGTTCACTTAATGCTCATTGTTAGTATGCAAAACAGTCATATTGGACTTCATATACAATTCTAAAGAGAAATGACAGTTTCGGTGACCTTTGAGCTAGAAAACACTTCATTTGGGAACTACTTATTCAGTTTGTTATTTTTAATTGCAAGCATTTTAACTGTCATAGGTAGGTGGTGATGTGATGGGTGTTACAGGTTAACATCTTTTATATTTTGCAGAAAACAGAGCAAGCAGCACATACATTTGAAAAATGTATTGGTTAGTCACCTTTGCAGTACTTTGTATAATGTTTGTCTTTTGTTTGTTTTATTCTTCCTCCCACACTGAAAAAACGGGGGATGTGGGGTTGTTCATTTTGTATATATACATCATGCTACCATATTATATTATAATAACACTTCTTCTCAAAACATGACTTTATCTAAAAGCACTGGTATGAACTGTGTCAATGTGAAATCTGCATGTATAGGTCATGATGGAAATGAATGAAATAGTTATGTTTGGTGGTGAAGCTCCGCCCACTGCCCTTTGACCTCCTGCTATTTTGACCGGGAAAAGACTTTTATGGAGGAGCTGCAGCAGCCATTTTGACTTCGCTTGGAGGCTCTCAGATGTCCGCAGCTCTGTCCAGACTTCGGGCTTTTTCTTGAAGGTAAAAACATGTTGAAACCCTTCATAATTACAATGTGACTTTGAAAGCAGGCGTTGTTATTACCCATAGCTTGTAAGTTTGACAAACTTCAACAGGACATGTGGCCTTGGATGTTAGTTTGTGCAGTAGCTTGTTTGCTCGGTAATGATGAGAGGAACCCCTGGAGTGGTTGGCTAAACTAAATATGTTTTATTTAAGCAGCTGCTTCTTTCTTGTCCTGTACTCTACTTGCACCAATGCTATGCTGTTTGTCTGTGGAGTAAGGCTTTATAATTTAAGTATTTGCTTCATTGCACGTTAGCATGATGACATTAGCAAGCATGCTTGAAGGTCTGAGTCTGACCAGAAGAAACACACATCGAAATGGGAGAGCTCACTGCTTTAGTTTTGATATCATCTCTTATCACCGGCATATAAGGCTAAATTCAACCACTCCTTACCTCATCGTAAAATAGCGACATTATTAACGTTAGCACAATATCTAGCATGGCTCCAGACGGCGACCAAAATAGTCGCATGCAGCTTTTATTGAGATTAAAATTTCAAGTGGTCGCTTTTGTGCGAGTGAACGATCATCATTAAGCTGTTTTGTTGTCGCTTTAATCAGCACAAACGGTTACTGTGTGAGCCATAGTGGTGCAAAGTATATGTGTTTTCCCCGCGGCTCTATCAGTCTGTTTCCGCCTTAAGCGTAAAACGAGCTACTGAGCTGATGTGCGTTTCTCAGAGCTGCAGGCCCAACTCGTACTCTGGTGATCAGAGTGGAGACAGGACGATCTGAGCCGGTGAGCTAGTCTATTACAACGGCTAACGCAGTAGTAGGGGTGCAAAATTAATGAATGAATAACCACAATCGTGATTTTAGCTTTGAAGATTATATGAAAACGGTGGACTATGGTCTTCACATTTTAAAATGCGCTTCGCTCAATTGGGTGCGCTGTTTTCCGCTCATATAAAATAGTGCATGTAGATAAAATCATTCTGTTTCATCTTGGACAGATCTGACGGTAGAACACTTCATTTCACTCTTTCCAGCGTAGTTTTTGCTCACGCTGCTGTGAGGCGTTTAGGGAACGTCGGTAAATGTGGCGTCCATCGATAAGCAAATGTTCAGCTGGTGAGGCGTTTTTACGGTGACCAGATGGGACGTGTAACTGTGAACTCTTGTCGCACTAGTGCTACTGTCGAAAGAGTTAGTCTAGAGCCCTGTCTAGTTAAGTACTGAATGTGTAGCTAGGCTAGATTAAAAAGTATAAAAGTAGATAGTAGATAGCATGTGTTTTTGTCCATTGAACTGTATGATTTGGGAATCGTACTGAGATCTGTTCTGCATACAGGGATCCAGGGATGAAGATGTCAATGCTGGGAGGGAGTGCATTTTGAAGGCGTTATGCGTCTACTTGAATGAAGACCCTGACAACTTGATTAAAGTGCATGTGGTGAGTATAACAATGTTTGCATATAATGTAAAAGTGTTGAAGGTAGTATATGTAGCACCATGCGCTCTTAATGATTAAAACGGCAGTACGATCACAGCTCAACTTGGGTACCTAAAGTTATATATTGAGGACTCAAACTCATTCTTACCTACTTTCAGTGAGACACTGCAGGTGAAGATCAGTTCGAAACATTTATTGTAAATTGCTGACATATAGAAATGGAAATCCCTGATGGAGATTTTTGATATTATTATTTAGTCTTTGAATGAACTAATTATTACAGAAAAATATAATTTTACCTAATTTTTGGGGGGGTAAAAGCGCAATAAATTGGATTTTAGAATTAGCAGTCAATTTTTTTTAAAAAAACACAACTTAAAAATATTAAAGTACAAGACTGGAAAATTTGGTTTCTATAGGTTTCTGCTAGGGCTGCACGATAATGATTATTGCGATAATGGTAAGTGCGATATCCATATCGCAAAGTTGCGCGATAATTTTATAATTACTTAGATGTATAAATCATGCTTTTTTCATGCATAGATGTTTTCTTGTGACCAATTAAGCACAACCTTAAACCCCCCAAATACACCACCGCATGTCTCCACCTTCACAGCAGAGTGCTGCACTGTGTCAGGCTCGCGAGCACTAAGGTAAACTACAGATAATTATGTTGCTTAGTATGCACTCTTTGATACGTCGGGTTAATATGACGTTAATTACTCGCGAGAACGTCATGTCAAGCACCCAGGCAGCAGGTCAGAGAGAAAAGTTATTAGCATAAAATAACTCATAATATATTTTACAAGTTGAATAGATATTCGCAAAATATTGATGTCCAGCTAACGTTATGTAACATATTGGTAGCTTCAGTTAATTGGGCCCAGTGCCAACTCAATGTCGCTAACGTGAGTGAACTATTGATAGCATTAAGCTAAGTGTCATTTGTTACGTTGCCACGGCTACCAGACAGCCTGCTGCTGCTGAAAAACATCGTAGTGGAAACACTGCACACTCTCTGTTAATGTCGTGTGCAAAGAAGGTTTTTTGGATCTGCTGAAAGAATTCGACCACAGATACCAAGTGCCATCACAGAACAATTTTCCCAAGTCTCCATTCTGCAGATGTACAAGGCATGCTGGGGTCTGTGAAAGCGGAGCTTAATAATTTTGGATTTCTTTGGATGAAAGACCAATATTGCAATATATATCGATATCGCAGTTCTTGACACCCATATCGCATATTGCACATATTTCCAATATCGTGCAGCCCTAGTTTCTACTTTAAACACTAAAGGAACTTTTTGCTGAAACTATGCATATGACATTTTAATTGTATTGTCTACTCTTCCCTGTACATTTTTGCCATTTTACTGTATATTTTTGTTATTAGCAGTTTTGTGGTCTAAAGCAGTGTGTATACTGCTGCTCCCGGTTAAAAATGAACCGCAATTTGGTGTTTTTTGAGTGGGTATGAATCGCCCATATTCCATGGATGTAGATGGAGTTTTCATGTTTTGTTCCATTAGAGAGTACATTGTGCCTCATGTGTGAGAAAATGCATTTCGAAAAAACAGGCTTTGAATTTACATCATGCAAAATATTTTTGTGATTGTGAATCAAGCAACGTTTCAACTATTAATAGTAAAATCAATATTTGGAACTAGGCCTCAGTCAAGATAAAAAATGTTTAAGTTTGATGTACCAAGGCAGAAAAATGTTGCAATGAACAATATTGAAGACCATTTTAACCACTGAAACTGTAACCCTCAGGCATAAAAACTACAATAAGCCTTTTTCTAAATTTACTGAACTGTATATTTAATAACCCAAGTTGCTATAAACATGAAGCACAATGAAACGGCATCTACTTAAATAAAAATGCAAATAGAAATGCTAAAGTATTACAAAAAATAACAAATTCCAATGTACAAAAGATAAATATTGAGCCCCAAAAACATATTTTTTTAAATCTGTCATTTATTGAACAATAAAGGTTGGAAACGTCACACTGTGGTATAAACAATAAAATATTTGAGAGCCAGTTAGTTGTGCATATTTTTGTTCTACCTCTCTTTGAATTCCATAAACTTGTGAATGTTTTTTAGAGATTTATTAACACAACCTGTTTGTCACACTTTTTCCAGCTGTTACTCAGTACCACACTATGTGTCACTCCAACTTCATATGTGGGGTCAAGAAGTGTACCCGTTATAGTGTATTGACTTTTTATCTCATTGTAGGGAAACAGTGAAGCGGCCTTTGAGGACTATGCAGAAGACACTACTGTGGGAATCTTCACTGCAAAACAACATGAGGCTCAGTCCCAACCATCCTGGAAGGCCAAATAGTTGTCCAAGAACTGGACAATGTTCCGCTGGCCATTACCCTCCTCTTTGGACTCCTGTATGCCCTAAACATGGACTATCCTCCTCAACAGAGGTACTTCTTTGAAGTGGTGCAAAAAGTGATGATGGAGCTTGATGGAAGCAGGCTCTCCAAAAAAGCTCAGGTCCTGAAAAATAGGCTACTTGAATAGTGGTTTGAGATGTTCGATGTTTCCATTTTGCACTGGCCTTTGGGCCGCATGTTGTCCAGCAGTGTTTAAAAAAAGTTATTGATAGGTTCATGTAATTATTGTTGAAGTGTTTAACTTAAATGTGTTTAAAAAAAAGTCAGTCTTAATGGTCAGACTCTCTTTGGTCATATATGTGACCTTGTTTATTTCTTGTGGCCAAAAGTCATTCCATTAGTTACTTCAATTTGAGTGTAATCCTAATCCTACCTAACAGTTGTGGACACTAGGTAAACATTCACTGAACACTTGGTTGAAGTTCATAATGTCTTAAAAGAGATGCAAGATCGATTTTTTTTTTAGTTTTAACCATGTTATCTGAGGTAACCAAAATAATGTTTTTAAGCCTCAATTATGCATAGTGCACTTTAAGTTGAATGTGGATGGAGTACATTTCTACAGATTAGATGTATTGTTTGAGACCGGTTTGAGATGAAATTATTCACAGTTAAAACAGGTTTTGTTGTTTTTATGTTCACAATTGTTTGCTCTAAGAAAAAATATTAAATCAGCCTGTTATATTTGATGATTGAGTACTGTGTTTTTATTGCATTGTAGGTCAACACAAATATAGCTTTAGCGAAAGTAATTTAATTTTGGGTCGCATCAGTAGAACTGTATCATATATAGAATATAAAATTTGATCATGTATTGTAGATATGAAAAAATTAAACACCAACAAGATGACATAAATACGTATATCTAATACAAATGTTTCTTGCATGTATATCATGGGTAAAGTACGTAAAAGAAACATGATTTGATTTAAAGATTTTAACGTGACATAATAATGCTCAAATAGCATATATTAATCATGGGGATATTGGTTGAATATGTGTTTAAACCAAGACACAATATAATTTCGCGCAACCGCTGTCGGTAATTTTTTTACGCAAATTCAGCGACGTTTTTCTTTCAGTGCACACTCCCTCCCTCCATCTCTCTGTCACTCATTCATTCACTCCTGGGTTGATTCAGATTAAGTGTTTCAGCGGCGGGCTGTCACTGTTACTGACCGATGAGAGAATGTATTATTGATAAGCCTGAACAGCCTTGAAGACAGGCAGAGGCATTCTACTGCTCACTGGTTTAGGAAAAAAGTTTTAAGGCATTTATTTTTTAACTTTCTGACTACCCAGAATGAATTTACTCAAGGGGTGTTAGAGACAGACAACTTGTAATGCTTTTAAAGAAAAAAAAGTGCAGTGCTGTGAATTATTTCAGTTTGGCCGAGGGGATTTAAATTGTGTTCTTCTATCCAAACAAAAAGGCTCAAAGTTTAGTCCTGCATTCATTTACATAGTAGCTTCTCTCTGTATTCTCTGAGCAGTCAGCTTTATCTTGAAAATCAAATCATCTAATACAGTGCAACCCAATGCAGCAGCCCTAAACAAATGCGCATTTGTAAGGATTACAGCGTTTGTTTCTCATTGTGATGCTTACCTGGTATTTTTTGCTTTGTCCTTGGCATAAAATACCAGGTAAGAGAAGAGGAGATGTGACGAGACGAGACAAGACTGCGGGCATTGCTAAAGGTGCCCTGTGAAGTTTTCTGATAAACGTTCTGTTTTCACTTGCTCAGACAACATGTTTTGGACAAAAACAGTTTCTGTCCAAAACATGTTGTCTGTCCTTGAGGTCTGATAAATTTGGCCAAAGTATTTCATTCCTCATAAAACATTTACGAATTGATCTCGTAGGAAAAGTGTGTAATCATTGGCAGGAATGTTTATTGCATTATTCACATTTGTACTCATACTTGAATCCTTTTTCCTATAAAATTACATTCCTGTACATCTAAACTACATCCGCAGTTACACTGTGAGGGATATATTTCTGTCAAACTATGACAGTAATCTACATGTCTTTGCCATTTATTGTGATTTCTTGTATTTCTTTCCAACTGTTGCTCGATGATAGGCAGAACTCTTCACCTTGGTAACTCAAAAGATGAAGGAGAATCATCAAACAAGGTGTGAAAGGGTATATGTGAACCAAGACCATGATATTTTCCCGAACCTAGGCTTTGGTGCCCAAAACTAACAAGCCAGTGAAAGGTGATTATTTTCTACAGAATGGACTGGCTAAGCAGGACTCCGGTTTCATACACATGCAAATAGGGAACCCTCAGAAAAACATTAGTCCATAGCACATTACACTTTAAAATATGAGGAGGACACATGCCTTACCTGTACAATAAAATTTAAAATTGGAAACCTAGAATGAATTAAACAGTTATCACAGTTTAAATATTACAAGCATCTCTACAGGCATCTTTGCAAGCAACATATAACTCCAAAAACCAAACTGACAACAAACTCTGTTGGAACCACGTAGCACTATTTTTCATAAGCTTTTAAATAAATGTTTCTTGTCACTGGCTAACATACTGTATAAACACTGCAGATGAATTGTCGCAGGCCTGTCTATTAGTTGTGCAACATGCTGACCAAGCCTCCCCTTCCTGACATATTGATGTCACATTTTCACATGATACAAATATGTTCACATCTACAGAGTCTAAATAACAAATAGCAGGGAGAACTGAAAGAAATTGTCCTCTTGAGTAGTAGAAAAAATAACCTTTTGCTTTTACTCAGACATATACATACTGTACCTGATACATCCTCCATCCATTATCTGCACACCGCTTAATCCTCTGTAGGGTCGCAGGGGGACTGGAGCCAATCCCAGTCGACTCAGGGCAAAGGCAGGGGACACCCTGGACAGGTCGCCAGCCTATCACAGGGCTACATATAGAGACAAACAAGAAAACTCTCATTCACACCTACGGACAATTTAGAATAATCAATTAACCTCAGCATGTTTTTGGACTGTGGGAGGAAGCCGGAGTGCCTGGTGAGAACCCACACTGCACAGGGAGAACATGCAAACTCCACACAGAAAGATCGTAGGCGTCCTAATCGGGACGCAAACCGGGGATCTTCTAGCTGTGAGGCAACGCTGCTAACCACCAAGCCACTGTGCAGCCCTGTACCTGATACATTAAAACATATTCATTTTTCAGCAGATCATTTTCAGTGCAGTTTGACATGTAATAGCTTATTGGGGGAAAAAAAAAGAATTCTCCATTCCACTTCTTGTGGAATGGAAGTAGTACATGTAATCCATATCCAATGACTTAGCAGCAATACCAAAATCCTGGAGTCGCTTTAACACTGAAATGAATTGCAGCCTTGCAGCCATCATTACGATTATTAAGTACACCTGTGCTTCTCTTGCTGTGACACATCAAAATGGGAAAAGGGTGCTGCCAAATTGCTGCAATCAATTTGCTTTCCTTTTGTTAATGCTTTGGCGTCTGTAAAAAATCTCGTACCTGAATGTCTTCTATCTGTGTTTGTGCAGTCAATTATAGAACATTTTTAAAAAATATATATTCTGCCATATTTCCGCTTTTTAAATTTTCTTTTCTTGTTCTGTCAGGTTTCATTTGGATGAACCCAGCAGATGTAAAATGTTGTCAGTTAACTTATACTGAAACGCAGCACCACTTATGTGTTTTTGAAATTTTCTTTGCCTCCATTAACCTTTAAACCAATTTAATGCAGATTCTTACCACTTTCTTGTTTACCTGTTTAGTTCCAGTATTTAGCAGGTGACACATTTCATCTTTTGTGCTGAATGATAGTGTATTGAAACACACAGTGCCTATGAAAAGTATTCATCCCCCTTGAAAGTTTTTTCCATTTTCTTGCTTTTCAACGTGGAATAATAGTTAATATATTTTGACTTTTTTGACAATCTACAAAAACAGACCCTTAATGTCAATTCCTTAAAATATAAAATGTAAAACAAGTGATTGTGGAAGTATTCACTCTCTTCAAGTATGAACCATCAAGTGGCAATTACTTGCTCACAATTACAGTTTTGAGGCTGTGTGGATAGGTCTTAGTCAGCTTTGCACATCAGGTCACTGTAATTTTGTCCAATTCTTCTTTGCAAAACTGTCAGGTTAAACAGGGCTGGTTAATAAACAGCATTTTTCAAGTCTGGACACAAATTGTCAGTTGGATGGAGGTCTGGGCTCTAATTCAGACACTCCAAGACATTCACCTTGTGGTCTTTAAACCTTTTCTGTGCCGCTTTGGTGGTATGTTTCAACTCATTTTTCTTGCAGGTTGTTCTCCAGGATTTCTTTATCCTTTGCTGCATTCATTTAACCCCCACCCCACCCCACCCCCACCTTTACAGACCTTACATCATGATACTGCCACCACCATGCTTCCCAGTGGGGTTGGTGTGTTTGTGATGGTGTTTAGTGTTTGCCAAACGTAGCATCTTGGCTCATGGCCAAAAAACTCTGTTTTGGTTTCATCAGACCAAATAACTTTCTTCCAGTTGACTTCAGAGTCACCTACATGCCTTCTAGTAAACTCTAGTTAAGACGTAGATATATGAGGTATTTTTCAACAGAATCTCTTCTCTTTGCCACTCTCCCATAAAGCTTTGACTGATGAAGACCCATGGCAACAGCTGTCGTATGTACAGTCTCTCCCATCTCAGCCGCTGAAGCTTGTAAAGTCTCTCAGAGGACTCAGTGTCTGTGGTGACTCACCTGTCTATTTCTTGTATGGTCACTCAGTTTTTGAGGATGCCTGCTCTGGGAAGATTTATGCATGTGTCATGTTTCTTCCACTTTTAAACAATTTACTCAAAGAGATATTCAGTCGCTTTTTTGCATCCATCCACTGACTTATGTTTTTCAATAACCTTTTTACTGGGGTGCTTGCAGTGTTCCTTTGTCTATATTTTATAGTTATAGGAGTGCTGATTCACCAGTGACTGAACCTTCCAGATACAGATGTCTTTATTCTACAATAACTGAGACACATGTACAGCACTCAGATGATCTCAGTGTCACTAATTATGTGACTTCTGGTCACCATTTGGCTACACATGTGTTGACTACCTGTGTGATCACATATTTTATATTTTAGTAAAATAAATGACATTTAATATGCACCGTAACTTAAAATAGCATGTCATGACAGGGCCTGTTTTCTCCCTTAAATGTAAAGAACAGTTGTCCTCTTTAGCTCAGCTGCCATAGTGCTCTCAGCTGGCCCTTTAGCATTTATTAATAAGGCATTAAGGTTTAATTCCTTGAGGGAAATGAACCCATGGCCCTTTCTGTCACAACCGATGTGCTCCGGCTTTTCAACCTATTGTGCACTGACACAAACCTCCAGGGGAAAAAAGGTAAAGCGCACTTCAAGGGCAAGAACCATCAGCTCTTCTCTGTCTCATGAAAGTGTCATGGCTCATCCCTTACGCTGCTCTTTTTCCTTTAATCTCCTCCTCCTCTGCTTATCCACTGCTCTCTTACCCCCTTGTTTTTGTGTCTCCACTTTGGCCTGTTCTATACTTACAGTGCCCTTCCATTTCTTATATATCTATATGTGACAAACCCCTCCATAATGACAGTTCCTGATGCCTACTGTGATTCAGATTTTCTCTGACCGAGCAAATGAGAACAGATTAAAGCAGCCTGATCTTGACATCAGACAACAGGGGACCTTATTCACATCTGAAGACTAAATAATACAACTGAATCAAAAAGCAGCTCACACTGTGAAAAAAAACCATCAAATTAGTTCAGCCACTGTCACACCAGAGTTATTCATTAAGTGAATTTAGAGGGACACATGTGGATTAAAGTGTTAGGAAATGATTGGGGATAATTATTAATTATGATAATTAAAGGAAGGACCTTGAATTTGTGAGTCTTTGCATGAAAAAATACATTTTAGACTAAAGGTGAGTGACTTCATAGAATCTATCTTCTAGGTGGCACTAAGCTCACTCTTATTCATTGTTTCTGTCAAGATGAGTAGAATTAAAAGTAAACAGTCTTCACTTTACATTTTAAATTCCTCATCAAACACAAAAATCATGAAGATGTCAGCAGCTGACACTTTCTTGAGTGTTAATTGGATATCGGGCGGACAAGCGGCACTGTAAATGTTACAGTTTTTTTTTTACAGTTGTTGGCACACATTTTTGGATACTGAGTTAACTTTTTCAAAACTTATCACACAGTTCTCTTCACCAACATGCAGTTCAGCACAAGTGTTCACAAGTCTAACTCCAAAACTGGCAACACATCTGACCTAAAAAACATTAGCAATATAGTAGTGTAAAAATGAACGCGACCAGTTTTAAGAATTCCCAGGAGGTGAGCAACCATCCACAAGCATTTTCCCCCATCAGCTTATTTAAAGGTGACACGTGCACTGTACTATATGCCCTGAGGCCAGGATTTTAGACAGGAATAATGTATTACCTAGGCAAACACTGAACCACGTGAATATGTTCATGCACCGAAGCACACAAGATTGCTTTATCCATAGTTGTAGGTGTAGTAACCAAGACAAATGATAAAGCAAAGCATGCACACTGTGTGTGTATGCAAGACAAACTGTGTGTGTGCTGTTTTTTATGTAAGCAAGATTATTTAGGAAAATAAAATTGGCAAATCTGGCAAAAGACTAGTCATATGGTATTATAATGAACTGTAACATTACACAATGGCAAATTACTGTTTCTACAATAAAACATATCTAATTGCATGCTTAATGAGGAGCAGATGTAAAACATATGGTGGGCTTTCAGGATAATTCTCACCCTTGCCTAAAATTTACAGCACTGGTGAAACAACTGGCACTGGGGAGTCGCAGCACTGATTTTGTTAAATTTTGAGATTTTTTACATCTTGCAATTTTGAATTATCCTTGAAAAATGAATCTGTAGTTGAATAAATGATTCAAATCCCCTTGAACACATTTAATATCTTGCAAAATGATGTCCACCAATCTCCTTTTAATAATCTTCTTCCTTTTACATGTCATGTGTTAAAATAATATCCAGAGCAACCAAAAGTACTTCTCTCTTTAACTGCAGATCCCTAGGATTAGGAACCTAATATTTCTCAAGCACTCATTGACGACACTTACATTTTCTGTTTGAAGAACCTCCATCAGAAGCCCAGTATCATTAACACCACCAAGGTACTTTTGTGGCAACACTTACAACAACATCTGCTGACAAAGGCCTTCTTGACATGTGAGCAATGACTTCTCACAGAACCAAAAGGCACAAGTATTGAAAAGTCATTAGGGCTATGCAAAACTGTAATGTGCTAAGTGTGTCACTTTTGGAAGTTTTCGCTTTCATTGCTTTTCAATATTAAAGAAACATTAAGAATTTACAAAAAAATACCATTTTGTGGCAAACCCAAGCCCATTTGTCCAAAGTGATCTCATTTAATTAAAAATATAAAATGTACAGTAAGTGTTTGCAGAAGTATTCACCCTCTTTAAGGAAACTCACCTGCAACACAGGTGTAGCAAATTGGTGGTACAAGACACACATTTAATGAAATGGTGATTATCTGAGTACAGAACATGTGGCTCAAATGGCTGTAGTACAAAGACACCTGTATCTGGAAGGTCCAGTCACTGGTGAGTCAGTAGCTCTGGCTATAACTACACTCCAAGCAACTCTGTGAAAAGGTCATTGGAAAGTATGAGTCAGGGGATGGGTACAAGAATATTTCCATGTCACTGAATATTAATTGGAGTTCAGTTAAATTCATAAATAAGAAATAGAAGGAGTATGGAATATTAATAAATCTGCCTAGAGCAAGCTGTCCTCAAAAACTGAGTGACCAAGCAAGAAAAGCACTATTGACAGAGGGACACCAAGACACCTATGACTCCTCTGAAAGAGTTATAAGGTAATATTCAGCTGATGGTCAAAGAACCTTCATCCAGTTTGGCTTCAGTCTCCCACATGCCTTCTGGCAAACACTAGTTGAGATCTAATATAAGCTTTTTTCTGGCTTTCTTTTTGGCACTCTACCATAAAGCTTTGACTGGTGAAGAACCTGGGCAACCGTTGTGTGCACGGTCTCTTGCATTTGAGCTTAGTTTGTAAGAAGAACTTATTGAGTATAAATGTGGAGTTTGCAGCTCTGCACACTGGTAACTTAAACATACACTTGTTACTATATTTATTCAGTTTCCTTACTTATGTCGAGCTTATCAATGGTGGAAAGTGATACCACTCAATCACCGCTTGTTCAAATTCTTTTGGTAATATTGGTGAGTAGCGTTTCTTCTTCTGCACATGATACTTGGTCCTGATACTTGAAGAGAACATGACTGTCATCTCATAAGTTATTAATATCTTGTATGGTCCCTCCAGGCATGAAGGAGACATTCATCTAACCTCAAGCTAATGAAATCAATAATTTCACATCAGAATGGGCAGTGCATAGAAACATAAAACTGATGGAATTGCAACATCATCAACTACCCTTATTTTATAGATATCTATGTAGACATATATCTACATATCTATATGTGGTGTTAAGTTACCAAGTATCCCTTCCTGGTATTCTACTGCAGTATTTACAGCAATTTTTAAAGCAAACGTCCTGGATGTTGTTTTTCTCTGCTAAAACACTGTAGACCAATGATGCAATTGCTTGCAAATTTTGTTTGATGATGGGCTTTAAGTGCACTTTTTTATTTTGAATAAAACTCTGCCCTCTGGCAAAAACATGATTTACTGCTTTAGTAAATGTATGTGCCTTAGATCTCTGTTACATTTTCTAGCTTCCATGTGGACTGTGCAAAATTTGTTTTCTGAAACATTCCTTTGAAATAAGTAAAAAACACTTTAATTTAATTGTTAACTTTGGAAGTGTTGATTTTTAATGTTTTATTTGTTCTGCGTAGTTTTCACTGGGTGACTGCTAAAGTAAAATGTATTTCTGTGTGTCTGGCGGTGTGATAAAGTTTTCCAAGTGTTTTAAGGTAATTTACAACTAAGAAGTGTATTATTAACAGTTTGTGGACTGTTTCGTAATGATTCTCTTTACAACTCAACCACGATTGACTCCTCTCTTTTCCATTCCATATTTTCCTTGCCAGCACTGCTTAAAAATAGCAGGGATCTAGTTTTGCTGCAGAAACTGTGAAATTTGACAACAATGACCCCCAACATGGGAAGTTCCTTCTTTGCACAATTTTGGAGTTGTATCATATGCATATGTTGAGTTTAAGTTTTTCTTCACAACCTGTGAAATAAGCTTACTGTTACAAATAATTTCTTTTCAATATTTCAGTCAAAGTCTTACACAGATGAGTCACAAAACAAATGTGCAAAAATAAAAGGAAGAGACACTTTGAGAAATATAGAGAATAGAAATAAACAGAGTTAGATGAAAGGACCAGTTGTGCTCTTACATCTGTTTGCTGTGAAAATAAACAATCAACCTACCATTAAAGCTCACAGATTAACAGTTATATCTAATTTGCTTAATATGTTAATATGTGCAAAAGAAAAAAAAAACATTAAAATGATATTATGGTTTTCATGGTGGTTTCAAATATTTCAGCAGTGACTTTTTCGATTCTCTGATGGTCTCCTGTGAGATCAAAGAAGGTTTGCAAGCTGAATTTGTTTCCTTTTGACAGAGTCAGGCATAATAATTTCCCTCTCTTTTCAGCTTTCATCAGCTAAACAATAAAGGAACCAGACTAACAGTCTTCTGGCTGTCGCTATATAATTATCGTACAGACATGAAAGTCATATCAATCTTTTTGGGTTATGACAACTTCTAATAAAATTATGTGTAACCAACAAACTAAAGTATATTGAGTTCTGGGAATTAGCTTTTCTTCTGCGATTAAAGGTATTTTAATGTCCAGCCGTGGCATGTTAACATTGAGGACAGAACTTAAAATCCCAAACATAAAGGGGAGAAAAATTAGATTACCAAGCCAATTTCCTTAAGTTATCTCAACTTCAATTTAGTTTTAAATCAACTAACACAGAAATTTCTGTTCAAAGTACACACAATATTAAGCTGATGCAACACTATTATGTCAACCCAAATCATCACAATAATGTGTACAACCTGAATAAATAATCGTAATCAGTGAATTCAATTTTTATCTTGCAACCATGCATTTAATTATGTGATGATAATAGGTCCATTGAATTGCTTTTTAGACTGTACCAGTGGGAAAGCAATAAGTAAGTGTCCCAAAAAACTATTCTTTTTAATGAGTGCCAGTTTTTTTTTCTATAAAAGGCACAGTTTAATTAAACCACATCATAAAGTAATTTAACTGCAAAACATTAAAACAGCTACACTTTTACTGTTATGCACTGGTGTCTCTGCTGTTACTCAAGCTGTCACTTTTCATGTTAAATTCAAAGTACTTTTAAAATGTGGGAAATAATTGAATTCTTGAAAATTGTACCACTTTTTTAAGTGACAGTCAGCAGTTACTGTAGTTTATAGCGGCATCTTCTGGGAGCTGTAGAATCACAGTGTGTGGTGGGTCTGGTCAACACGAAAACCCATCTTAACATCCAGCCCTCATTAATGGGCTTCTCATTATATAAGAAGAAAGATAGCACAGTTTTATGCCTCAGTGCCTGTTACAGCTGTGGTCAGAGGCATTATGTTTGAAAGTTGTTCATCTGTGTATCCCTTTGTTGTCTTTGCAATATCTTCTAAATGCCTTGTGGGAATTTCTTCAAATCTTGCACAAATGCCATCACTGTAAGCTGACAATACGCACATTTGGTCACAACTCAATAATTCATATGCTAATTATGACTAATTGCACACAAATGCCAAAGGTCAACTTCACTGTGGCATCATAATGTTCCACAAAAACACTTTTCAAACCATTATTCAATGCCTAATCTTGCACAGTGAGGCCTATTTCCACAGCACTGTAACAGCACTGGAGAATGGTCTGACTGCACCTAGAATCCCAATAATCTTTGGAAGTGCTGAGCCCAGAATGCAGAGATGGTGCCCAGAGGAACTTGTTTTGGAAGAACACTTCCACACAGGGAGACGAGCCCTGTCCCTAAAAATCTAAATCTATGTCAAAATTCCCATAATGAAGGGAATTTTGAAAATGGTAATATGCAGATAGTGGAAGTGGAGGAGACTTATATCCACAGTCTACATTTGGAGAGTCAGACTATTCAGCTGTATAACTTAGGGGCAGATGGTGAGATTATGAAGTTATTTCACATTTGGGCAGGTACTAAGTTGGTTACACTGATCTTGGGGCCCACCTTGAAGCTGTGCTAACTATATACACTGATCAGCCACAACATTATGACCACTGACAGGTAAAGTGAATAACATTGATCATATTGGTACTATGTGGTGTTCTGCTGGAAAACCTTGGATTATGACATCCATGTTGATGAGACTTAGACATCCAAATAAACATTGTCCTAGAACAAGCACACTCCCTCGTGCAAATGGAAATCCCAAATGTCTCTGGCCTACCCCTGCAGGAAAATGCAGCCCACCACATGGAAAAACATCAAACAATCAGGAACATGTTGAGGAACATGACAATCACCCAACATGTTGATTTGACCTCCAAACTTCCTACACCCCATTGTGATCAAGCATCAACAGGATGAAGTGGAACAAGTTTGATTGACAGAGGCCCCACTGCACAAGCCAGAGCACCCAAAGGATCCAGTGCCAGCGTCCTGGTTCCAGACCCCATAGGACACCCTGAGAGGTCCTCTGGTCCATGCCCAGTGGTTCAGAGCATTTTTGACAACATAAGGGGGATCAACACAATATTAGGCAGGTGGTCATAATGTTATGCCTCGGTGTCGATCCATTATGCTGTCGATTTAAAGAGGTAAGTGTGAAGCTTCACAATTTCTAGCGTCCTTGCAGCAGCATCCATATTTCTAGCACCGTCATGGCTACAGCTTTGTGTTCTGTCTTAATCAGCTTTATTTGCCAAGCACACGAACACATAAAAGGAATTTGAATCTGTTGCAGTGAAGACGCTGCAAAGTCTTAACTACATACATGACTTTGGTTAACGGAGGCATCAAAATGCAAGAAGGCAATTTTGGTTACAAAAAAGTTAACAGTTTGCACAAAACAGCTACTTCAGCATATTAACAGCAGAGAGCTAAATCCCTGCTGCCTGCAACCTACTGTAAATGGTCACAAATCCTTTTCTTACAGTATGTGCGTCAGAGTTTTTCAGCGAATCTCGGTTGTATGGCAGATGCTCACTAACCCACCAGTGACCCTCGATTCCTGAGCACAGTCACACACATTGACCTTTTCACTCAATCAAAGCTTTCTCTTCTCCGTTGCTCTCTCAGCTTCTTCCTCCTCTTCCTCTTCCTTTTGCAGACGCATTCATAGCTGGAGTGGCACTCCAGAAACTGTCAGAATAGCCCTGTATTTGAGGATGAATATTTTACAGCATGGTGTTTTTGAAAAGCGCAGCCTGCAAACCATTTCTTTCTATTTTTCTGCACTATATGAAAGTTGTGCTGAGCTGCTTTAGAAGTGGGTCATGGGGGAAATAAAGGGAATAGAGATATAGACGGTTGACCAAGCATTTCCTAAGCATTATGTTACAAGTGAGAGGGGGGAGATAAATCACAATTTTCTCATTCTATTTAAGTGAAAAAAATATCAGTTTAAAGATGAATGCAGCGAGTTCTACACCTAGGTTTGGTTTGAGGGATTTGCATTACGTCTTTATTTGAAGTCCAGTATCTAGCTTTGTGATATGGCTCTGAAAACCTGCTTCCATTGAGAGTCTCTGATGCATATGATTACATCTTACGTATTAATACATCATAAGGGAATAGTCAAGATAGAGAACGGAAAATGTACAATACACAGTGGAGCTATTTGATATGCTGCAATCGCAGATGAATTTCCAGATTCACACGCTCAGATATCCTCAACGGATATCGCAGGCGTTACATGAAATATTAGAGAACAAAAGACAATAAAGGTGTGTGACGTGACTGCACAGCATCTCGTAGGGGAATATACACACACACAATGTGCATATATAATGAATCACTGTTGAATTCAGCAGAGAGTTGACAAAACTAGGTAGGGTTGATTACTGTAAATGAGCTGAGAATGAAAGGTGCTGAATTAAATTTGCATCATCCACAGCTGAGGGAATTGAATGAAAAACTAGAAAATTTGGTTAGAGAAAAAGAGCTCAAGCAATCTACCATGTCTCCTAATGCCTCCTTTGTTTCTTTTGTCATTCTGGATCCATTCCTTCATCTATCCATCCATTTTTTTTCTTTTAATCACCGAATTTTGTACTTATTCTTGTTTTCACACTTCTTCTTCTTCTTCCCTCAGTATCGGGGATCCATTCATCCATCACACACATGCATGATTACACAAGCAAGCCACAAAACTCTAGTGGATCAGCATTTACCTTCTGAGAACTCAGCACAAGTTAAGTGGAAACCAGGGGGAATGGAAGAAGAGAGCAGAGAGCTGAGAAATGAAAGAACACTTAGAGTTATTTTAGAATGCACAAAAAGCACATTTTCCAACCATCACATGTTGTTTGTTACTTTTATTAGCACAATTTCATACTCATAGAACAAGTCTGAATCAGTGTTCATAATGACATCTGAGATTTGTGTGAAAAACCAGCACTGGGAATCAATTGAGCCTAACAGTGGGAAGCAATCAGGAAATTGTAATGTGTTCAATATTGACATGGCTTGCGCCCTCTCAAACTGTCTATAATCAATATTTTTATAGTATACGTCTTTGTGAAAGAGGTTGCTTGTGATAATAAACCCAAAGAAACGTTATTGATCAACTCAGCAGTTCCCTTCATCCCTACTAAGCTGTATAGTATGCTTAAGCTCATTGATTTTGTTTCAGTTCCCAGTTTTACTCTCTTCACTGTTACAGCAACGTTTTCTGTTACATGCAGCAAGCAGCTGTTGCAAGCAAAAAAGGGGTTTGAAAGCCAACAAGCTAGCAAATAGCTGGCAAACATCAATGAGCATTTGGCTGCTAAAGAGCCAGAAACTTCCTCCAGGAGTTGATAGCTGTCAAAAACAGCTCGAAAACGAAGTGAATGTTGGGCTTATGTTCGTAAAGTGGCCAGAAATGAACCAAAAACACACAACACACCAAATGTGATGCTTGTATAGAAACAGAAAGTTTATCCATAAACGTAATAAATTATTGGTGCAAATATATGTTGCGGCTTTAAGTAAGTCAATTGATTTTGCACCTGCATAACCTGTGTCTATCCTGACATTTTTTGCAGATCACTTTTGTTGCATAGGAACACACACATTTCTGGACTCACCATGTGCTTTAAATTCAGCACAAACAACCACTGACAACCCACTGAGTTGTGCATTCGTCCTATCAGCTGGAGGACAGGTTCATTACAATGTTTCACTGAAGGACGGCAACTGTCATCTGCTGCACAGCCTACCTGACTTGACGCCTGCCTCAAGCAAATACCAAACAGACAACAATGAGCAACGTTGAAATCGTGAGCTGGCTTTGTGAGGAGGCAGAAATGCTGTCAGACCATTCAGATAGCGGAGTTTGATGTGGATGAAATGCTCACAGATACATTTGTGAGCAGGTGTGTTTCTGTGCATAAGCACAGCTCGGCCAGGTAACCATGCTCTGTTGGCAAGCTCAGAGCTGTATTTCATTCTACCTGTGCAAACGAGAGAAAGTGAACAGCAGGTACAGATGGCCAGTGGGAGTACATGGCATCATGCTGAAAACACACACATGCATGCACACAAACCATAGGGCCAGACTCAGACATTCAGCACCACTCTGTGCTTTATTCCTCATGAAGTCTCAAATCCCAGCTCTGTGAAATACATTACACACAGGGAGGCAATGGAAGTAGAGGTAATAAATATGTTAATAATTTTCGTGTAAAGCACAGATTTCGAGAGAAGCCAATATATGCGCTTTATTTCTTGTATTCCCAAACCTGACAATATGTAAAGCATTATCAATTTCTTTGTGTAAAACAAGAAATATGCATGCTAATAAATGTCAGATGTCCATTAATATATGAACTGCTGAGTCACAAAAATTACGACTTGTCATTTACCATTACAGGAGTTAAAAGGGAATCATAATGATTTCAGCCCCGTAAAATCCTGGGCTTTGACACTCAGGGTGTCTCTGCCCAACTACAGTCATCCTCCTCATCTCACACAAGTGAAGTGAATTTTTAAAGAATCATCAAAGGGAGTGGAAATTTCAAGCTGTGCACACTGTACCAAGAAATCATGCAAATAGGGAGTGCTGCATTGCATCTAGGTTTCATGCATGGACCTCAGTCAAAACTGACGAGGAGAGTCAAATACTTAAAACACATAGATGGTTTTTGAGAATACACGGATGCTATTGTCTTGTGAGCTTTCTGAATGTTATCAGTGTCAATTCCTCAAGGGGAAATCCAGTATAAAGGTCTTGAGTACTACTACATATGTGAAAGTGGTGCATGATGCCTTTGTGGACTCAGACAGAGGTCTGCAAAATTTGATAAAATGCCTCCAGTAAAGTCACTGGAATCAGCATTGTTTTGATCTGAATACAACATGTCTGAAAATGAAAATATTAAAATATATGGTGGAGTGGAAGAAAGAATAGGTGAGCTAACCAATTTTTTGCCACTTACTCTCTATTTGAGGCAAACAGCTTGAAGCTCTGTTGGCCACTAGTAGAACAGCACACCAACCTCACTGTTGCTGATCAGATTGAATTGTGGTCAATGTGCCAGAATGTGACAAAGATGCAGACTGCATGGAATAAATACATACAGATCTTACTTTGTGGAACTGATTTTGAGGAGCTCATGTTTTTAATATAAAAATATAGTTTTAAGAGCATAACTCAAAAGAGACAATTCCCCAGTCTCTCCCTCCCAACCCATTTTTACAGATTCATGTTTGCTGTCTTTACCTAATGTATTTTATGCACATTTTGAAGTATTGCATTAAAAAAAATGCAAAGGTCCCATATAATGGCCCTTTTCAACAAATTCACATGTCGCCAGAATGTTTCTTTTATGAATACCACAAATGCTCATTTCGCCATAACTGTATAACTAGCTTTATGCAGCTTAAATGCGGCTTAACTGCTGCTGTCCGCGCCCCCTTCAGGAGGAAGAGTCACTCTGCATCTGTGATTGATAAAACAAAAAAAACCTGTCCACACGGTGGTCAAAACTGACATGATTAAATGTGTGAGAACAAGATTTTCTATTGCCTCTACCTTTCTCTCTTAGTGATCATTTTTCGTGGAATAATTGGTAAATTTACAGCACAGTTGCTCTTATGTGTTTGGTGAGTTTGCCAGACAAAGTTGGTTTGAAGTGACTGCTGCTTAACATGTAGTCAGAGTGGGCTGTGATTCAGCCACTATTTCATACTCAGTCTGGTTTCTGACAACAGAAACAGAAAAAAATCATGTAAATGAGAACATCTTAACTCAGAATTTGTTTGTACTAAAACCTAGTGAATGTGAGTACAGCGAACAGGAGAGAAGCGAACAGATGTAAACATCAGCTGAAAGCTGAAGCACAACAAGCAACACCTAAACTTAGTAAGCCACCCAGTCCTTGTTTGTTGTTGTTGTTGTTGTTTTTTTGTTTGCTTCAAATCGGTGGATCTTCAGTTCCACAGACGCTGGGCGTGCATGAAGACTTTTGTGTTCACTCTTGCAGCCAAGAACAGAACACTTTGCATGAGAAATGACAGAAGTAAAGTCTTTATCTTAGCAGTTTTTACTTTACCACAAAACACAGTAGAAATTGAATGTTATCATATGGGCCTTCAATGGCAAACTTTGAGAAACTTCCTCAAGTTTGAAAAAAAAATGCTTTTATACATAGTTGAGGTGGTTTTTGGTGTTTTCTAAAACATATTAATGTGCAAAATGTGAAATGAAAAGGCCATTTATTAAATAAAATTCAGATGTAGCTAATATTTCACTTGGATGATTGATAATTTTTTTTTCTGCTCCTTTCATTGTGTTCGCCTCCAGACAACATGAAACACAGCCAATACCATCTGACATGAAAGAATAATCACAACTCCTCCGACTGAAGACAATTCCTGGAGACTTTTATCCATTTTTCTGTTGTAGCTGCCAGACATCTTTGTTTGTTCTTCTTCTTCAAGGTTTTTCAGCATTTGGCAAAGAGCTGGTTTTGTTACTCTTTTTGTTACAGCAAAGTGTAACGTAGCCTCTTTCACTACCTTCTGATGACACTACGCAGCCTACACAATTCACTTGCTCTAAAGCAGTTCATAGAAGCAAGCCTAATATGCATTTTATTTTTTCAAAAACCTCCTGACACATAAATCCCATACGTGAATCATTTGGTTTAAACTAATTTTAGTATGTCACTCTGTACAACCTTTGTCAGTCAAGACCCAAAGCTCAACCAGGCATTGTGAAGACTCCCTCCCTTAATTGCTACAATTATTAATTTGCAATTATTTTCTCTTGAAGCCATTAAACTATTTAATCAAACATGGCCCAGTAACTTCACTGAATAAATTTCTCAGGGGTGACATTCTGTCAGCTAATTTGACATGAGTGCAGCGTGAGCGGCCATTTGATTTGGTTGTATTATTTAGCCTTGATAAGATGTTAATGAAGTCTCCTGTTGTCTAATATCAAGATCAGGCTGCTTTAATCTGCTTTAGTTTGATCATTCACTACGAACCTGTATCTCTCCAGTCAGCATGCAGTCATTATCAGGTACAGTAAACATATATTAAGGTGAATAGACTTAATATTCTATGCACATATATGTAGTACATATATATGAGTCAGTCTAAGTTGTGTTTGCATTCAGAAGTCTTAAAAGTGAAAAAAAAAGTAAAAGAAAAGCAATAGACATGGAAATTTGTTCAATGTTCCATCACTTTAATGCTTACTTGTTTACTTCCTCAATCTGTTATGCAGACAGTTTTGTTCTCTGACCCTTGACAAAATATTCTCTCTTCTTTCAAGAGAAGCACGCTGTCTCTGTTTTTTTATTATGTTATTCATGAGCAGAGAACCAAATGCTAGATTTTACGGTGCCCAAGCCTCCGTTAAAAGATTCCGTTCATCTAAATATGAAATAATCTCATGCCTCACACCCCGTGTCACATCTGTGTAGGCAAGTGCACAAATACGATCTCTTTTATTCTGTCCTTCACTTTTCCCTCTTCCCTTTCCTGTCACTCTGTCTGTTTATAACACTGTCACTTTGCATGTGATGGTGTAGAATAAAATACATCACATCAGTTCAAACTGTTTTATTGGTAGTTGCAGTGAACAGCAGAATCAAATGTTTTACTCTCTCTAAAACAGGAAAAAAAAACTTGTATTAAAAAAGGGATAGAGAGCATTATGTCTTGCCATAGCTCAACTAAACAGTGGCACGGATTAATCGGACTATAAATAAGCATTAAATGGAATTCAACCTGATTGTTACCAGGCTGTTTCTGATGGTTAAAGCCATACAAGGTCCTGTCCTGGAACGACGATAAGGTATGAAAAGAATTTATTAGTCCCACAGAGGGGAAATTTGCTTTGTTAAGAGCAATAAAAAGGTAAGTTTATAAAAATATATGCAAAAAACCCCTAAGCTATACATAAGTACCAGTTCTTCCATATGTGGATATTTAGATTGTACAAATGTATTTGGATGTGGAAATAACAGTACAGCACAAATCAATCGCACACATTCTTTCATGAGTAGAAAGGTTATGGAGAAGTATTATTACTGCTGAGATTTTATCTACATATTCATCTGTACTTTAATCGGTAGAAATGGTTTTTACTGTTTGTGCCTGCAAAAAGCCAAAACTGTACCTGATTTAAACTTGGCTGCAGAGATGCAAAGTTCCCTGTGATCCTGCCATGTAGAAAGTCCTGTTCTGACCACTTGCATGTGCATATTTGCAATTTCAACGTGGACCCCAAACTTGCACAGAGAGTAAATTTTAAATTCTGAGTCAAATTTGCAGAACCTTAATGTTGAGGATCGTCACAGGTGATGACAGTTGGCCCTGCGGTTATGACAGTAGCAGTCTTCAGTGGAGGAGCACACACTATTTGAGACTAAAGAAGGCTCAGCATCAGTGCTGAGTTCTACTGTAACATCCTCAGATATCTGAGGGAGAACATGACCTAAACTATAGTATATCGTGTTTTTGTCCATACCAGTGCAAACATTGCTCCCCACTCTCCCTGCTCACCAGATTTGGCTCCCTGTGTCTTATTCCTCTTCTCCAAAATGAATTTCAAGTTGAAAGGTTGGCGTTTTGACACAGTGAAGGATCCAGCACACATCAAAGATGGTGCTTGACGTGTTTACAGAATGGAGCTTCCCTGGAGCTTCCCAAGTGTGGCAGGAGAGCTGAGAGCAGTGCACAAGGAGACTACTTCAAAGTGAAACTGCTGCCAAATTGATATGAGGTTTTCACCTTTTATAAGTCTCTGAAGTTCTTGATCACACCTCACACTATAAGCCCAATCTATAAACCTCCTGCTGTAATATACCATCAAATATATTTTGGATTATGTGTTTCTTTTAAAAAAGTATATTTACATGACATCTGCTACTGTTAATAGAATTTACAAATAAAACATGTGTCCCTTATCAAAAAAGGATACAAACATATTCAGATACAGTTTACATGATGTATGAAGCACACATGACCAGTAAATATGCACCTAGACTGACACACACACACACACACACACACACTATACCAGTTGTGTGTAACGGCTAAACAGAGCCAGCTGTGGTCTGTAGTATACTGTGCCGTTAGGACCGACAATCTGGTTAATTAGTTTTAGTATACAGCGTAATGTGGTGGAGTCAGGCTGTGGTTCAGTGGATTCAGTCTTCAGGATAAATTCAAATCGTGTTTAGAGAGAAACAGAAATTATAATCTTGTTAAGCATTGCTTTTAAATACCCCCTCCTATGAAAATCTTATGTTAATCTTGTTAATGTGTCCATTTTGTGTTGCTATATACTGAAAGGCATATCATGAACCAAATAAGCAGTAAATACATCACTGAGCTTTTCCGCCTTGGAACTGCAGTTTAGAAATGAAAGTCTGAAAAACCTGGATTCAGACAAACGGTTTAATAAGTAACACACCGAAGGAACCAATCCCATTAACTTGAAGTGTGGAGCTTTTTGTATTGTCGTTCTGCAGAATCTGAAACATGCATGGCTTATTTATTCAAATGTTACAACCAGAGACATGATAATGGAGAGACTCGCCACTTGAAGAGTCCTCAGTATAGATTTATGGGGGAATTTTCCACATCCACTTTGCCTCTCCCAGGGTGTGCGTGAAGCAAACCTCATAATCCACCCAAGTGTGCAAAGACGTGCATGTGCCAGGAAAAAAATGATGCTTTAAACAAATGTCTGGTATCAAGAGAGACTTTGTGAGGAGAATCTCAGCCATCCAAACTTTTAGAATTCATCAAAAGAGCTATACTTTCTATCAACAGGTTTCAATCGCAGTAGGGAGTTCTTGTATCCCAAGAAACCTTGTACTATGTTCACCTGCTGTGCCTGGTACCCCTCAGAAAAAATCACAAACAGGATGCTACAGTAGAATATGTAAGCAGTCGCTGTCTGCTCAAGTGTTTTTCTGTGTTTGATATGAGGGGAAATGCAATGATGTGACATTACTGTAGTAAAAACAGCTGCGTCCAGTGTGATTGTCGGCCTATGGACACAGAAAACATGGATTGTTAAAAACACATGTCACAGTAGCGAGACTTGACTTGCCATTGTGTAGTTTAGAATAGTTTCGCAGTGTTTGTGCAGATTTGTAGGAGAGCTGGTATGCTCAAGCTGCAGGCGAGCACCAGGAGGGACTAATTTTCGTACTGAAACAGGCAAAGGTGTAAAAGTTTTGTGTAAGCCATTTAAAGACATGAAGGGATTATTTTCATAGAAAAAGAAAATCTGAATATGTACATTTTAAAGGTTTAATCAATGCCAGGAGGGGAACAAATTGTTTGCCCATTGGCAAGGATATAAACTCTCATACTGTGCTATTTGAAAAGACCTTTTGTCTCATAAAAACCAGGCTCAGCAGTTAAACAACGAAAGCCCTGCTAGCTCATAATACTCTAACAGTATGTGATTATTGACATCCACATCTACTGTAGCTCTGCTTGTGTCGCTCTGCTCCAAGTTGAAATTGCTGTGCAGTCAACATAGGGACTTGTGAATAAAACATTAGGCTGACTTAATGATCTTAATGTCTGTTACTAAGTATTGTAATTTTGCACCAATATACGAAAAGCATATTCTACTCAGAGAGGAACTGTATGGGAACAGTTAATGAAGTACTTTGTCTTCATGGAAAAATGAACAACTCAAGTGGCATCTTTGTATTTCAATATTTGCAAAGTGGAAGCAAAGGTCAAGAAACAAAGCTTTTATGTGTGAATAGATTTGCATACATCCATGTGAGACTCAGTGAGGAGCCAGAAAGATCCATGCGTGCCCGTCCTCATGCCTGTGGATCACACCCGCTCAGTCACAGATAAAGGAGAACAGAGAGCTGATGGCAGATACGCTGTGTTTTCTCATCAAAGCCCTTCTATTATTGCTTGCACTACATACACACACACACACACACACACACACACACACACCACAGAGCCTTAAGTATATCTTCCTCTTTTATAGCTCACACTCTCCCTCCACAATCAGGTCTTATTACTGCTTATAGAACAACATCAACAACACCCAAAGCAACTGTTCACCCGCAGCAGCCGCTGAACCATCACCAGCAAACCATTATACAACAACAAAGGCAGACACTTGGTAGACACAAATCTTGTTGACTTCTTTTTTTACTTCTACATTATTAAACAAAGACTTGTGTGCATATTCATCAAGAGAAACGAAGCTTGTTAAATCTGCTTTGCCAGTTCTTGACTGGAGTGTTCAATCATATTTAAGTTTCCCTAACCATCATGACCATGCAGGTTCTTAATCATGCAATATCATGCAATCATGGCACAAAGTGTATGAAATGCACAGTTCTATTACAAAAATGCAAAAAGAACAGACTGTTCATTATAATAAATAAAGGCTCTGGGGGAGATTAAAAGTTTTTATAGATATTTAAAACATTTTGGTGAAATAAGTCCATTTTCCATCGAATTTGCTAATAACTGATTATTCATACGATTAAAAAATTATCATTATTATTTTAGTTTGAGGGCTGCACAGTGGCTCGGTGGTTAGCGGCATCGCCTCACAGCTAGAAGATCCCTGGTTCGCGTCCCAGTTAGGACGCCTACGATCTTTCTGTGTGGAGTTTGCATGTTCTCCCTGTGCATGCGTGGGTTCTCACTGGGTACTCCGGCTTCCTCCCACAATCCAAAAACATGCTGAGGTTAATTGATTATTCTAAATTGTCCGTAGGTGTGAATGAGAGTGTGCTTGTTTGTCTCTATATGTAGCCCTGTGATAGGCTGGCGACCTGTCCAGGGTGTCCCCTGCCTTCGCCCTGAGTCGACTGGGATAGGCTCCAGTCCCCCTGCAACCCTACAGAGGAATAAGCGGTGTACAGATAATGGATGGATTTTAGTTTGAGCTGTGTTTGTTGGTGTGTTTTGTCATCTTATATGATTACATAAATGGATCAGATATAATGTTATGACCACCTGCCTAATATTATGTTGGTCACCCTTGAGTCATCAAAAACACTCTGAACCATTGAGCATGGACCAGAGGACCTCTCAGGGTGTCCTATGGGGTCTGGAACCAGAACACTGACAGTGGATCCTTTGGGTGCTCTGGCTTGTGCAGTGGGGCCTCTGTCAATCAATCTTGTTCCACCGCATCCTGTTGATGCTTGATCTGAATGGGGTGTAGGAAGTCTGAAGGTCAGATCAACATCCTGGGTCATTGTCATGTCCAAGGTTTTCCAGCAGAACACCACATAGTACCAATATGATCAATGCCATTCACTTCCCCTGTCAGTGGTCATAATGTTGTGGCAGATCGATGTATGATGATACAGTGGTGCAAAATTCAGTGTTAAAGTTACAGAAATTGTTTGAACAAAGAAGAAATCTGCAACTGAATGTTTCTTCAATGCATTTTATTGAAAAAATATTGAAGTACCAGACAGTTTTAGCATTAACTGTATTAAAAGATGGATGAAGGTTTCTGGAAGAGTATATTTGAAGCTCAGTGTGATGTTTACTGCCATAGCCATCTTTGCATTACTTGACTCCTCCTAACTCCCAACTAATCCAGTAAATGGGCAGAGGTGAAGCGTGAGTAGAGCTGAGGTGGAAACATCTCTGAGCCATGAACTGCCTGATGGTACCCACCTGTCACTCAGAGCAGCCAAGTCCTTAATTATGCATAACCTTCTGCTTTAATACAGTTTAAACGGATGGATTAAATAAGGATTCACTCCCTGTACAGCTGCCATGAACAGGGAAAATAGAGATCATTTTTTTTGTACCAGGCTTTAAACATGATTATTTCTGCAATAAAGTTGGGGATTTTAACATGTGGGTCTTCGGACTTCCTTGTTTTTGAATCCAGCCTCAAGTGGCCATGAACAGGAACATGCACAGGAGTCACTGGCATGCTGTACTGTACATGAGTCCAAGCCACTTTGTTTGATTCCCATTTGCAGAGCCTGAGCTGTGTACAAACACCAGACCACAAACCGTGAGGAGAAATTCACTGAATTAATAACACTTAATTCAGTGAACTTAATTGAACTTAATAAAAATTGTGTTAGATTAGTATTGCTAAATCTACCTTAAAATACTGGAATGATGTGATTGCTACCGGATGTCTGTCTTTAGTTCTTTTTATAAACACAGAGCAGCATTGAAGGTCGAGCGCCTGCCAACTGTCGTAAATATAAACGTCTATTTGTATTTTGATGCCACGTTAAGATTTTGCTCCACAGCAAATGTTTGCAGAAGCAGTTATCATATTAACCAAGTACAACAAAACACAGAATGTCCAAGCTGATTCACTCTTCTCTCAAGCAGCATATAGCGTTGGGGTGCATATATACTGCATGTATCTCAAATGATGCATTTTTCAAGGGTTGAGGGAAATTGAGAAGGGAGGTAAATTAACTCTGAGTTCATTTACCTCCCAAGACAAAAATATTAGAAAACAAAACAAGAAAAAAAACTGCAGTGATGAGACATTAGAGCCGAGACGGAAACATAATATCACATTTTCACCTCAGGAATTTAATCATCTGCTTTTTTTTGTCTTTTTTGGGTGAACATAACAGTTTAGAATAATGGAGAATCCAACTGTGTGCATTTATGTAATTCACGGTTCATAGCTTCAGGGCTGACACGTGGCTACATTACAGAACATTGGTGGCGGAATCACTGTGCTGTGTTAGTTATACTCAGCATGTACACTCGCAGAGATTTAACAAGAAAAAGCGTCAGTGATTACAGACACAGGCTGTGGGTGGAATATTGTCTCGTTTTCCCTTATTGCACCACAGTAAAAATGTTAATGTAGACGTACACTTCAGGCTCAGTATTTGCTTGTATTTGTCCTTTTTCAGAGTGAATACAAATGTGGTCAAGACATTTACAGGATTAATAAAATAAGTTTTATCCTCTTAATAACAAAAATATGTAGTTTTTTCATGATTTCCTTTGGTATCAAAAGGATTTCTAGCAATTTAGTATTTCATCTCAGTAAGACTGAGTGATTCACAAAAGACAAACAACACTACAGTCTTGTTGGCAGCTCTGTCAGCCTGCTAATAAAGATGATGAGAAGTCAGGGGACCATCGGAGGCACCTTCATCCTGAGGGGAACATGAATGTCTGAACCAAATTAATGGCTTCTGATACAATAGTTGTCAACATATTCCAGCAATATGAACTGCACAGATAAAAGTGGATCAGTAGAATGATCAGGATTTAATCATCTGGTTACCACGAACATCTGTGCCTCAGTCGTGTGATCCACCTGATAGATGCTGGGGAAAGTGAAAAGTCTGACCTGCCTGCCGTGCTCAGTGAAAAGCCAGCGGATAAACAAAATCACTATGGAGTCACTATCTGGGGACCATGACTTCATGCAAAGAAGTTCATGGCAATACATTCAGCAGTTGGACTGAAGGAATGACCAACAGACTATTCAGGATAAGAAGGATAAAAAAACATATTATGGGACAGGGGTTGCTTCCAGCCTGTGTCCCTCTCTTTTATGTGTGTAACCACAGTAATTGTGGGTTGTAGAAATAATCTTTATGGCATTTAACGCAAGGGCCATTTCCTCAGTCTTGACAAAGTTCTTCCAGAGCCATAAAAAGCATTCCACAACTGTTCATCAAGCATTCTTCAACATTAGAGTACTATTACGTGCATGTAACACTAGTGAAGTGCTCTTTTAAACGATTCAATCATGTACTCTGATGCAAAAAAAAAACTTTGGGTGTGGGCCTACTGCACTGATACGACTGCACCTTAGAGGAAACCTCTTATCCAACACATGACACCTGTCCTCTCAAAGTCACCCTCTGCTGAACTGTTTTTATTTCCTTGCCCTTTATTTCCCTTTGCTCTTTTTGTTTGCCTCTCTTGGTCTCTGTTACTTTGAAACATTATGTTCAGAGATGGCCCCGCTCCTTATGAATTAAAGATGGCAGTTTCCCCTCATGCCAGCTGTAGTCTCCTCACTCTCTGATATGTCCCACAAACTTTTACAAGAAACTCTCTAGCACACACATTCAATAAAAATGTAATTCTCACCACATCTTAGTATCTAAATGATAATTTCCTCCATCACTGCCAGTAGATGGGTAACAGAAACTGCATCTAATGTTCACTGAGATGACATCTACAAGAAATAAATTGGGAAACTGAATAGTCAGAGCTTTTTTTTCAATCAGCGGGGTGCATTCTGCAGTGCATAGGGCAGCAGATGAATCATAGAGAAATGCTTTCAGCTCAACTTCAAAATTGAATGGCGTGATAAGTTTTTCAATAAGATTTAGACCACAGCTTGTCTGCTCCATAAGGATGGATTGGATTCCTTCCAAAAAGACAACAACTCTCTGTCTCTGTCTTGCGCTTTCCTTCTCTTTCATCTTTGCCTTTGTTTTCTGCATATGTTTTTTTATACGCTACAAGACATATTATGAGTGAAATAAGTAGGCAGTGTCGTTGCCAAGCGTTTCCACCTTACTGCAGCGTATGACAGTCTAAAAAACATGTATCCAGACAGCCATACGTAATAAACTTAAGGAATCAATCCTGTCAGATCACAAGGTGAGGCTTTTTATGTTATCATTCTTTAAATAATTCCAGTTCTAACATGTATTCTTGAATTACTCCAGCATTATAACGTGTCACTGTGTAGCATAGAGCAGTTTTACAGCGTTTTACGAAGCAGAGTGTTGACGAGCTGGTGTAATCAAGCTGCAGTGGCTGATGGACGTGTGTGGAGAGGGAGATGGGGATTGCATAGTTCAGTATATTCTAAAGGAGTCAACAATGTAGAGTTATGGTATGACAACAGAAGCAAATAAGTCCTTGTGCAATATCACTTAAAAGTCAAAAAGGTCAAAATTGGATTTCCTCCCAATAATTGCTTTGCTTCTGTTAACAAGTAGAGCATTTGCTCTTATGAACATTCAAAACCAAATTCTTTAGAAAGACTGTATTAAAAATTCAGCCCCCAAAGCAGAAACTCTGTGCAACAACAAAAGTAAATACACCTGTGATCAGTGACACACAACTTAGAAAATATGTCATTATTGAACCACAATTGAATATGCACACTTGTTTTTTTCAGTTAACCTAATTGCATACATGGTTAAACCTGACCTGACCTGTGAACACCAGAAGTTTTTCAGATTTGGATCTAATCTATCTACCTGCATGTCTACATTATGGCTTTATATCAAAAAGAATTACCAGAGACACTAAAAATTCTGATTGTGAGACTTCACTACTATGGAGAAGGATGCAGGAATATTGGTGACCAACTAAGATCAATTGAAACAAAGTTGCAGCAGCAATCAGGAGGTATGGAATAAGTCATAGTAGTGCTAATCACAGCTGCAGTGGCTGTCCTCCTGAAATGGCACCACAGACAATGTGCTGCTGGCCTAATCAAGCTCTGAAAACAGGCGGGGCGAGTATTTAATTGACAGCTCAGATGGTTTGAAGTATGGTGCATAATGTCAACCTTTGTGGTCAAGAAAAATACACTTGCCTGATGAATACTGGGAGCTCACTCTTTAGTCAGATTAGACCAAGATAAATGTTTTTGGCTCAGATGGGGTCCAGCAAGTTTGGCGTGAACCTGGCCAGGACCACAGTGAATGCATAGTCCTGACAATGAAGCACTGATAGGCGTGTAATGATATGGGGTTTGCCTCAGTGCAAAAACTGTTGTGTAGAGAACATTTACAGATGGTACCATAAATACCAGTGGATATACAAAAATGTGGTGGGGTCTGTATTTTTAAGACCCCACCAGTTTAGATTGTAGCTAGAGCAACAATCTAAACTGTTGCTAGAGCAAGTACCCTAGTATTTAATGTAGAAATATGCCAATTTTGTAAGGTTGTACAATTTTGAATCATTTGACATTTAAGCGATATTGTACAGAGGTGTGCTCTCTTCTTTTGTGTACTGTACCTCTAAACCATTTGAAGGCAAGAAGGCATTCTTTTCCTGTAACAAAAAATGTTTAAATATTAAATTTTTATGCACAAAGCTGAGTTTTTAGGGATTTCATCAGAGAGAGAGACTTCTAGATAGCAGCTCAGCAGCAATACTGACTTTTAAATGGAGCACTATCCCCAGTAATGGGTCCAGTAGCAATCAGGCATTGCCACTGCAATTTATGCAGTTTGTTGTGTGAGGTAGTATAAATCTTGTTCTTTTGGATTTCCTCAATTCAGTGCCCACCTTGGATCCCAGTGACTTCGGTTCTCAGTCACAGACTCCCCAGAGACAGACTTCACGGCTTCAAACCATTGTTTATCTTGCACCTGGTCGCTCACCAGGACCCACGGGGCTTTGCTTTTTCTCTTTCTTTGGGTTCTTTGAATTGCAAGAGCAGATGTATGGCATGTATTCATCCACATGCATTACTTCGATAAATATGGCTGCATGTGTGTGCACATGAAATCCATTGTTTATCATGACACCTGGGGGTTTTACCCTCAAAAATGTATGAGGCTCTGTATGTGCAGGTGGCACCATGTTGTGATTAAATCACAACACTGACTAAAGGAGAGCTGTCACATGTATGTATTTTGTCTTCTAGACTCCTGTTCATTTACCTGAAAAAACAACCAGTCAAATTGCAAACAACAAACTCAATAAAATTTTTATGACTGCACCACACAGTGAATCAATACATTCTACAGACCCTCAATTTCTGAACATGGAAATGTAGGAAAACATCCCACAGGTGCCTCAAGCGCTCAGAACAGGCGTAAGAGGAGCTTGTTCAATTATTCATTCACTGCTATAATTATTCACACTTGCCTTGGCCTTTTTGACTAATGTACTGTATTTTATAATGGCACTCAAAGTAGATATAAAAATAAACATTTAACCAAGTACAGTTATGAAGGAAAAGATATTGCAGGGTAATTATGTTACCTCCACACTACGTTTATGAATTATTCAAACATGCAAAAAAATATATATATAAAAACTATGGGTAAATCTCAGAAGGTCAGGTTTTCAATTGAAAATAATGTTATGAAAATGAAGTTTTTCATTACCTCCATCTGGCATGATGTTCCCGAGAGTTCTGCTTAGCAAAAAACTGTGATTATCCCTTAATTTACACATAAGCATTAGCAAAAGTTGTTTTTTAGAAGATGCTCATGCCTACAGCCGTGCGATCACAAATATTTTATCAAACAAAGTGAAGGCTGACACAACAACAGCTCAGATCTCACGCAATCCTTCATACTGTGCCGTGTTTTGGCACTTTGTCAAGGTGTTTGGTGGAGTGGAAGGTGGGAGGCATGATACGAATTTTAACTGACACGATGAACAGAATTTATTAAAGAATACTGTGGAATCTTGCACCATCAACAGTGATGGAATCTAACAAATGCCTTTACTAAAGTATAAATCTTAGGTACTTTTACTTGCACGTTATATTTGCTCCACACTGTGCTTTATCCAGCACTACATTTTTTTGGCAGATAGTTACAAGTTATTTTACAAAAATAATTACAACTTGGAAATTAAATTTATGAAGAATTTAATAAATATGATGTTTTGTTTTGATTTAAACTACCCATCAGTTTGTACAAGTACAGCTGAAATGATGAGTTTATTAATTAATTAGTCAATTGACGAAAAATTGGCTATTTCAATAGTTTTTTAGAGCACTTGTGTGAAATATTATGTTAATGACATATTCAGATAATGAAAATAAGGATTAGTTGCAGTTAAAATAGTGCAAAATCGGCTCCACCTCAACCAACTATACAGCAATAAAGTCTGTGTTTTACAGTGACGCATGAGTCTTAATATTACTATAATACAATATAAAATAGTACAACAATTACATGGGACATCTTTCTGCATTGAGAACTCTCACCTTTACTACGCTGAATACATTTTCACAAGCTTTAGTTAAGTTTTCATTTTTAGTGCATGACTTTAATTGAGATTGAGAAAAGGGCTAACTGATGAATGGGGAAAGGTGGAGTAGAGGGTCTACACATGCAGTGATTGGATGAATGAGATGAAGTTGGAGGTTAGAGGAAAGACTAGAGTGAAAGCTGACTCTGTCTCATCATAATCTAAAGTGAACTACTGAAATTATAAGAAGATGTAGAGCAAAGTAAAAAAAAAAACAGTCTCAAAAACCATCTTATATTTGGTTAAGATTTTTTTCTACATAAAAATCTATCTGCAAAACAAAGCAAAATCAGAAGCAATCTCACAACAAAGTCAATTTCAGTTGTGTCTCATGATTTTTATGTGCAGATGGAATAGAAGGCATTCACCCTGTGTTAGATTTCGAAGTTTACCTTTGTTTCAAGTACTTGTAAGTATTATCCTTCAAAATTTTTATTAAATCAAACTCCATTTGTGTGTGTGTTTTTAATCAATATATTTTAATATATTAACATTCTGAAATGAGTTATCTATATATACCAATATGTATTGTTGGTGGCTGAGGCTGCATTTACCACAGTGGATTCAAATTGCTTATATGCCTGAGAGTTTGATAGGAAATGATGCATGCTAGTAATGCAGTGCTGTAATTTTATTTCACTGTTATCAACCTCACTGTTTACTGTTCACTCTGCAATGGCCACATCAGAACCGCATGAACCTATTGCCAATGAAAACCAAGCATTTCCTGATGGTTATTGCTTTCAATTTGCTAAGCAGAGGGTGAATTTTTCTCTGGAGTGACGATGGAAGAAAGAATAATGTATTTCTCGCTGCGGTTAGTGGTTGTAATATATTGGGATTGCAGGGAAAATAATTCAAAACCAGAAAACTGTCTGCACACCTTCGAGCCGAAAGACTACACACACCACCCTTAGCTTGAAATCTTCTTTTGCTTGCTTAAGGCAAAGGCAAACTATTCTACTGACGGAGTTGTTTGTTGAAAAAAGTTTGTTTGGCTGCACAGGAAAACCACCTTGTACTGTATATGTGACAAAGCAGATGCTGAAGAAGTGCTGCCTCCAGATATCTGGCCCCTGCAAACTGCATTTACTGTTACATTGGTAACCACAGGTGCCCCAAATCAACCTGGACTTAAATCATTTAAAGACTTTTCATCCATGTTGTACCATTTACCACATGGTATTGTTATTTTGTACAACAGCTACATTGCAATTAATTAAAAGCAGCCACATCCAGGTACAGTATATCAGTATGAAATGAAATAATAAAAACAGACTGTAAGCATGACTGTAAAGTCTTTTGTCCCCTTGACTGGCTGTCCCTTACAGGACCACGCTGATCGACAGAAATGAAACCCGGCTGCCTGCCTGAGTCCATGCTGGTTTCAGCTCAGCACAAGCAGCAGGGCCTGTGAGGTAACAACAGAAACCACTTCTTAGGTCTGTGTAGTCAGCCCCGGGCCGTAGCTGCCCTTTGAGAAATGGATTTTTGTGGACAAAGATGCTCTTTTGGGGGAATGGTCATTCTACATTTGTCTTTTCCTGCTTGCTTTGTTATGTCAGTTCTGAATACAGCCTTCAACTCAGAGCAGTCAAGACATTTGGTTCTGGTCAGTGGGCAGGTAAACTCACACGAAGCATGAAGACTCATTTTGTCTATGGAAAACTAAAGTCAGTATCTGCTAAAATGTCTTTTAAACTGTCCTGTTAATTCATAAAAGTTTCCCATCACATTACATTTGGATGCTTTTAGTCAAATTTCATGTATTTGATGAAAAATTGCTCAACAAATACTTTGACAAAAATCTGTCATGAGCATAATAATAATGTATTTATACAGACTTTTCACTGAGCAAAACAACAAATGTGTTTCGCTGAACCAACCTTTCAAGACTATAATGTGGCCAATAAAACCCTTCAATTCAAAATAGCACGAAAACAGAATTCAATAAAACCTCCTACAGCAGCACCAGATTAAAAACTATGCATTCAAGTCATTCCTACCAGTCTGACAGCTTTTCATTTCGCCATTGGAGGTGAACCAAAAGGTGAATTTTGACAACTGCATACTGCGTACTCACACACTGAGTTTCCATTTCTGTCGTGTCAGTCAAACAACAATATATCCCAACCCTCCTCCATATTAAGAATCTTCTGGACACCTTTACTCCTTTCCAGCTCTACTACTAATATCTGCTTCGGTGGAGTCGGAAAATCTCCAACACCTGTGTAGAGCCGAGGATCATGTCAGAGAACAAATTATTGTTATTTTTCCGTCTAACACTCTCACAGTGACAGATTTGAGATTGCCTAGTGACGAAGAGCGGGTTATTTAGCCACCTCTTTTGCTTTTCTTTCTTTCTCTCCCCATTCCAAGGTCATCAATCTCCCCTCAGCTGATCTATATCGTCTTTCTTCTTTCCTCTGCTCTCTGTACACAAGAGCAATACCCCCAGGAAATAAATCTGTAAGTGGAGGTTTGCTTTGAAAATTAACGTCTCTTATTGAATCAAATGAAGCATGGGTTCAGGGAGGGAGGAAGGAAAAGGTCAGCAGACTGAGAACATTTAATGAATATTGAATCCACCGCCGTCTCTCTCTTTCACACACATGTGCAAGCAGACACCAGATGTTTCAATCAGAAGAAAATTCCCCCATATGCCTTAAGTATGTCTGCAGAAATATATATATATAATATAATATAGAAGGTATGTGCTTTAATTTTTTTGGATCAAATGTAGGGTGGTAACATATCAGGCAGCGATAAAAAAGTCAAAATATCATATCATTGTCACTCTCCATTTTCTGTGCAAGTGCAGTGAAAAGTTGAAATATTGCCATTGATTTTTTTCGGAGGATTATGGTCCAATTTCACTGAACGCATCTACAAAAGATGCTAGGATGCCTGTGCCAAGGAAATCATTTCTAATGAATGGAAATCACTACCTGTCCATTATGCCTCTTTCCATCTGGGCTGCAGTGCAGTAATGGTAAGATTTAAGTCTACCCTCTTACAGTGGTAGCTTTATGTGAAAGGTTTTGCTCACCGTAGCAAATCCACACAGAATACTCACCAAAATCCACAGTTTTAGTGTTCTGGCACCATTCAGGATAGCTTTATACAGCAGAAGTCTCCTTTTGTTGATTAAAAAAACAACAAGAATAAAATGCATACACCTATTGTATTCTACCTGCGGGCACCAAACAACGTAGACAAAGTAGCTCTTTATCATTCAGCAGCTTAAGAGTGGGATATTTCCCTTGGGAACTGAACGAGATAGAAAACTAAGCTAAAAAGAAGAGTGAATATTGGACTTTTACTAATCTGACAGACCAAAGCACACATCCAGATTAATGTTGCTGTGTTGTGTATCTGTTGCATGTGTGGAGAAAAAAGCAACTGGCTCATTTTCTTTGTTAACCTGTTATTGCAGGTTTAAAGGTGGAGTTTGCAATTCTAATCCAATATGCTTTTACCAAATTCAGCAAACTACGCAAAATCAAGTTGTTATGCCACAAAAACAGCTTCAATGCTCCTTTGCATTAATTCCCTGAGGGATTAATGCCATTTTTCCAAAACATATTCCCTTATTTGATGTTTCAATGATAGTGATCAAGAGTGCTGTTGGACACGTTGGTCTAAAATCTCAGGATTCAGGTTTTTCCTTTAATTTGTCACCTGTCTGTGTCTACTGTAAATATGCTAACTAGCTAAATATCACTAATCTTTCCTCAGAATCACAGGCTCCACCTTTAACTACTCATTTAAATATTTCTGTAGCAAGAGATGAACTTAAGATTTTGGACAGACTACTTTTTTTTTTTTTTGCAAAGCAAGAGCCTCACTTTATCTCCAACTCCATGCTGCTCCAATTTTGCTCCAGTACTGCTTACATCATGAGTTTGTTGTACACCCAACCCAGACTACACAGAGACCGTAAGCCTGGGTTAAGTTAGGTTGTGATATTTCTAAATGAAATGAAATTATGTTTTAAGTAATCTGGGAGGGAACCAAGCGAATCCGTCTGGTTTTATTTGTCCCGTTAAACGTTAGAGCTAAAATGAAAATACAGTGCTCGTGTAACTTTTTTCTGTACTTGGAGCTAGCTGTGAGCAGTTTGGGTGGAGTGGAGTTGAATTTGAGTTAAACACTGAACCATATTGAGCTGACTGCCATGGGAGGGCTATGAGAACAGGGCGAAAGGGCCCAAAAACAACTAGGGGAAAAATTTCTTGCTCCGCTTCACTTAAAAGCCCTCAAAACACACCAAACGTCACCATTTCAACTTTACGTATAACACAATGAAGAAAGGTTGACCTTGTAGTTTCAGCTATCCGTATCTGCTTCACTCTAAATGTTTTGGTTATTTACCTTGATTAGAACTTCAACCTAACCTTTGCTAAATGATTTTATCTGTGATTTGGAGATTTTCTTGGCACACCCAATCTGGGAGGAGACCCCAGGGTAGACTCAGAACTCACTGGAAGGACTGCATATCTCATTCGGCCTAGGAATGGACTGGACAAACTGGAAAACATGGCTGGGGACAGGGACATCTAGAATGGGGATTTTTTTAATTACAATACTGCAACTGATTATCGGAATAAATCTGCAGAGTGGCAGCGCTACATCAGTGTTACCTCACTTTCTTCCTTTACTCCTGTCATAATTACTGCATGATATTAAGGCCTCTCTGGTTTCTACAAAAAACATGAGTTTAGCTATAACTCAAATTATGAAAAAGTGAGGTCTAACTTCATTCCTTTCTGCTCCAGTGAAGTTGACTATTTGGCAGATGGACACATCACTGGCAGCACTGCATATGATATTACATATGCTATCAGTGGCACATCACCCGTATCCATTTCCTATTAAACATGTATTGCCTTCCCGCACCAGTCATTTTTAAAATAGAATCTCATAGCTCAAAGACAGGGAGTCTGGGTCACCAGCTCGAGAGAACTGAATTACTTCCAGTGGTTGTTTTAAGAGTCACTGAATATCCAGTGGAAGAGAAATAAACCCCTTTAATTTATTTGTCCTTTATAATTATCTCATGCCCCTGTTCATAATGTGATAAAATTTGATGTCACAGTCTGTAGTCACTTGTAGAAATATGTTCTGAAGTACATTTTTATTGTTGCAGCAAGCCTAAACATATTATGTATGTTGCATTTTCATTTCTTGAAATTAGCTATACGGTTTATATATAACCTTGGTTCACTGAACATGTCAATTTTTAGCCATTCCAAAAATTGACAGTATCATTGGCAAAAAATAATTCAATTTCACGCTGACATTTCAGGCTGAAAACTGCATCATTGATGTCAGAAGTGGAAAGCCACCGCTGACAGACTGAAAAGTGGTTGACGCTGACTTTGTAATGCTTTAAAATGAGGACGGCCAAACTGGCTCACTGTGGACAAAAGGAAAGACTCCTCACTGCAGTTATGCAAAAAATAGAAGCTCTTTCATTTTTCAACCGGGGTCTAAAATTAGCACAGACATTTCCATCATAGGACTGATTTGATTGCATACATTTTGCAGGATGCAGGATTACCAGGAAGTACAATGTGTTGGGAAAATACCTCATGCTTGCATAGCTAACAAGAAATGAAGGGGGGCAGAGAAACAGAGAGTGATGGATCCAACAGTAATGTGAAAAACAGGTAAAACAAAAAAAAAGGGTGAAGTGTTATAGTAGATGGATCTAGTTCATCAAATCAGCTGCAGATCCCAAGAGGACTCAGAGGACTGAGCTATGCTGACGAAGCAGAGCTAGTCGGTCCAACAACATGTCCAACATGAATCCTGCTCAGACAGAATGCGCCGAGTGCAGTACTTGCACATCTAGCAAATTAGATGTGGTTCACGATACAGACACTGGCTGTTGTAAATGTCAACCAAGATGTTTTTTTTCTTGCAGCCTTTTTTCCAGACTTCTGGGATTCTTCCTCCTCATCTTTTTCAAAAGCTCAGGTTCAGCTGGTACAGAGAAAACCAGATGAAAGAGGCGGGAAATAGACAGAAGCTGCCTTTGAAAATTATACAATGAATATGCATCTGCTGTGTCTGTAGTATAACCTAAAATACTGCAAAACCATAACTTACTATTAGTTACAATTGTGTTAAAGTCCAGTATACTTTATTTCAGTTAAATTTATGCAACCACAAACCATTTTGGTGACATGGTGTTTTACATTTGCATGTTTAATACTCACTGAAATTTTGCTTCCTTTGCATTTAACAGCAATCTCTTGTACAACTGCAGCTGTGGAACTAATGCAATCTTGATAACCCAGTATATTTATTTTTTAGGAAATCTGGAAAGAAGTGTTAAGCCGGAGGGTTAGTCTGGTTTGTGGGTGACAATTAAAATGGGAAATGTAATTAAAAATAAATGGCAGAGGAAAACAAACTCTCTCCTTCTTCTTCATCAGCAAACATAGTTGATTTATCTGCAGTCATTAAATATGCATTCAATTTTAAAAACTGATTTTACTTCACCACCAAGCCACTTGCAAAAGGATGTTTTCCTAACATTTGTTGAAACTGTTCCCAGCACTGTTGAAAGCACCACGAAATAGCTGTTAGAAGATTTTGAAATGCTGAAAGTTTTATTGGTGAGGAGCTAATTCGGGCCGAGCAAGACTCTAAGTTGATGTGATGTCTGCTCCTGTTGTTCCCTGCAGTTAAATTAGCACGAGTAATAAGATAATCGAAGCCTGTTTATTGCAATCACTTGGTCTTAATGACTGTGTTTGTTCGTGGTCAGTGATTGAATATATCTTTTATTTCATTATGACTTTCCCTAACACCCACAGGACGACAAGACCTGCTGAAAAAACACCTGCTGTCTGAGTCTCTTTGTTTATTTGTTTCCTTTTGTCTTCTTACTTTCCTCATTTTCTGCTTTCTTCCACTCTGTCTTTCCTTTTGCATGTCACTGCTCTCAACCCCACCGCGGCCAATAACTCTCCTCCACCTAATGAGAGTCAAAGGGAGACAAAATGATGGCATCATCAAACATGGTTTGTGTAACAGCCTCGGTACTGTGGGATGCTTGCTGTGTCAGAGCTTCCCACCGGCTTAACATCCCTCTCTTCTTCTTGACTTGCCACTCCAGAGACTCTTGCAGACACATATTTCTGGAGGCTCAGACATCTAATCACAACCAAGCCAACCTCCACTACTCACACTTATTCTATTCCTTTGGAGATACAGCATTACAATTGAATTCTGTTGATTTTTGTCAACAAATATTTTAAATCATCCAACTTTAATATGATTGGAGAAGCAGCATTTCTGTCCAGGTCAACAGAAACAGATTGCTTAGAACTTTTTGTTAAAGGTGGGTTTTTACTCAAACATAATTCAATAGCTATGAGAGATAAATTACATATATATCTGTGTTGGTTGATGTTTGAGTGACACTTCATGAAAAGTTATACCCCTGAAGCTACTGTTGTGAATAAAAGTTTACATACACTTGTACAGACCATGTGTACGATGCAGTTTTGAGTTTCCAATGACTCCTATAACTCAGAATTTTCTATGATCATCGGAACATATGCCTCATCATGCATTTTGATTGTTTCTTTGATTTATTATGGGTCTTCTGGAAATATGACAAAATCATATGGGTCAAAAATATACATACTGATACAGCAATACTAGCATTTGGTTAAATGTCCGTTGGCCATTTTCACCTCAGTTAGGTGTTTTTGGTAGCTGTCCACAAGCTTCTGGTAAGCTTATTGTTCTATCTTTGGCCACTTCTCTTGACGGAATTGATACAGTTCAACTAAATTAGTTGGTTCTCTGACACAGGTTTGTTTCTTCAGTGCAGTCCACAGGTTCTTAATGAGGTTTACATCAGGACTATGGGAAGACCAGTATAAAACTTTAATTCTAGCTAAATCTAACCATTTCTTTACCACTTTTGATGTGTGTTTTCGGCCATTGTCTTGTTGGAACACTCAAGATTTACTTTGTGTAAAGCACAAGTTCCACTAGCAGCAAAACAGCTCCAGAGCATATAACTGCAACCAACATGTTTGACAATCGGTTTGGTGTTCTTGGGGTTGAAGGCCTCACCTTCTCTTCTCCAAACATATTGCTTGTCATTGTGACTTAACAGCTCATTTTTTGTTTCACCTGACCACAGAACTGTCCTCCAGAAGGCTTTTTCCTTTGTCCATCTGATTAGCAGCAAACTTTATTCAAACTTAAAGGTGCTGCGTCTGGAGGGCTTCCTTCTTGCGTGGCAGCCTCTCAGCTTATGGTGACATAAAACACACTTGACTGTGGACAATAACACCTGTGTTCTAGCAGCTTCTATTTCATTGCAGACCTGTGTTTTTTTTTAGCTGTGACGGGACTAAGATGGGAGATTAAGATAGCTTCTTTTGGCATCACAATCTATATGTCCATATTACTTTTTTCCAACTTTTCTATTGTTTTTTAAGGATGTTCCTTTATAATGTCTTATTGTCATTGTACAGCACTGAGAAACAGTCACTTTGATTTTCACTGCTCATACTATATGAGCATGTGACAATGGAAAAAACTCCTGAATCTTTTGTAAGCAGCCTTGTATTTATTGCTTTACATATGCAAATGAACATGGTAAAACACTTGGCTTAATTGTATTTGGTCTGCTGTGTTTACAAAATTCATAAAACCCATATTAAGAGCTGTCAACGCTCAGATGATTAAAGTGACTGCTGCCCGACAGTGATGGCTTGTTTTCAACCAATGTGTCTTAAAATTGCATTCTTCTTTAAATAACAGTCCTTATTAGATTTTCTACTGTCAGATAAGTATTGAAGAACTTTTGTAATAAATGCTAGACTGCTGATTTAAGTACTCAGGCAGATTATGTGATTTGTTTTGGTCCTTTAGTTGAGTGATTGTAAACTGCTGCCTGGTGCCTAACCACAAGTCCATTATTCTTTCTCTAACTCACACACACTGCAGTTCAATTCAGTTTCAACTGGATCGCATTTATTGACATGAGAGTTCTTAAATAGTTTTATCAAGGCGAAGGAGTACAATATAATGTCTTTCCATCTGTCTGTCTGTCTCACTTTCCCCACTCTTTCTTCCAGTTTATTATAATTCAACTAAATTCAGTTCAGTTATTGGGGTGTATTAACATGAATGCTGTATAAACAATTTTGTCAAGGCCACTGGTTTGCTGGATCAATAATGAAAAGCTTTCTGTCATTCTGTCCGCAACTAAATCTAATTATAGTTGCTGTCTTGAATATGCAATGAACAATATCAATCGATAATTCATAAAGACCTGTATGAGAGTGTGTGTGTGTATGCATTTTCCACATACTTCATAAATGCTGCCACTTGTGTTGTGTTTGCATTTCTTTATTCTGACTTCTTTAAACTTAAATTTTTTGAATACACTCTGTAAAAAGGTGGAGGGTTTAATTAATACAGTGTCAAAATGCTCCATGAACTATGACCTTAGTTTTAAATTTATCATGTGCAATGCAAAAACCCTTACTGTTATGTATAGTTTGCTTACTTTACATGCCTATAAAAAAACAGTAGATAAAAGACTATGGTATAAAATCCACACACCATCAGAGACTTTTTTCAACAAAACAATACATTTGCATGTGTGTGTACAGATTTTTCAAAAAGTATCAGGGTAAATAAATAACCATTGAATACTTTTCCAGAGCTTCCATGCATAAATGATCAACATGTTTTTTTTGTTTTCAATAAATGCAATATGTAAGGACTGCGAGAAATAAATCAAACCTCAGTACAGCTTTAAGATCTGTTTTTTTTTATTACTAATAAAGCATTTTGCATTCAAAAAAACAATATTACAAGAAGTTTTTCTCTTAATCAGCTGTTTCCAGGAAACCAAAATACATAATATGACAATAAATGCAGTGTCCAATAGAAAATCAATAAATTATAAGTGCAGTACATTACTAAAAATAAAAAAAAATAAGTAACCTAAAAAATATTGCACATTGGAAATAGTGCAAATTAAATTCAAATATTACACAGATCTGCATTTTGTTAAGGAATACACTAGCCATATTACTTTTCAAAATTACTGATTATAAGGTCCAAAAATATAATATTAATACATAATATAAGTTTAGATGAAGATGTAAGCAGCATCCGTGTGTAAACGCGTGGAGACTTTCTATTTGCTCATAGGTTTGACAGCTTCGTTGCTTGGTAACCACGCAGAGCGGCATTTCAGGATTTGTAGTTTTCAAAGATCGTATGCGCTTTACTAATACCAGAAAGGCTGCTGTGTAAAACTACATGTTCCAGAATGCATCGGTTAAGGAAGTTCCCACCCCCTTTTGGGCATATGACTTGCGGTGCTCCGGTCAGCTACAACAGCAGATTGTAGTGTTGTGCGACGAATTTGTTAGCTAGCCAGCGTTTAGTCGGCTTTGGTTGTGTGTATTTATTTTAAAATGAGGCTGCAGTGCTTAGTCGCGGTTTTTTGTCTTGGTCTCGGTGTACATGCTGGAAAATACTCCCGGGAGGTGAATGAGCCCAAACTGAGCGGCAGTGATGGACAGACAGTGGAGTTCAGGATAGCTAAGCTGAACCAGGTGTGGGAGAAAGCTAAAAGGGTACGTACTGTGAGTTTAACTGATGTATAGGTGCAGCAAAACAGCGGCTCCATTACCACAAACACATTCGCACTATTGTAGGCTGCGGCATTGTTTCAGCCCAAGACCAGCACGGGACCTGCAGCAGCCTATTTAAGACAACACTAACACCTGCCTGTAGTTAAAGTGCTGATGTGTGGGACTCAGGTGTTCAGGGGTCTTGTGATCCGATTTCAACTATCCGATTGAATCAAATCCTGAAAGAAAAGAAAGATTCAGGTTGTGAAATCGGATTACATGACATAATCCAGTCTTGGTTTTGATCTGCATCAACCCTTCAGGATGTGTTGTTCAAAACGTTTCAGAGGATTGAGATGCCTCTCGTCCAACAAACAACAGGATTATCGTGATCAGGTAGAAAGGTGGATTCAGGGAAACAAACCAAAACTAGTCAGAACTGGTCATTTGTATCATGTGGCGTATTTACAATTATTTATATTTTGCACTGGATTTATTTAACTGTTAAAGTGATAAAGTCAACATGAGGCAACCTATTGAGGCTTTCTGTTCATTGGAGTATGAAAATTCATATTAAAGCATTTCCCAAACAGCTGTCAATACCAAACAAAAGTATTATATCTGATAAGAACTGTCTTTTGTCACACACACACACACAAACACACACACACACACACACATACATATATATATATAATTCTGATACTTAAAAGCAGAGCTGTTCTCTCCATCAATGAAGAAGAGCTCTAAACTTTTTTATTTTGTTAACAATTTTGACATTTTGCTTTTTTGTGGTTTAAATGTGTTCAGAATATCCAGTTCAATAGTGGACAATTTTATTTGTTTTGGGTCAGATGAGGGTTTTGACTGTCCAAAAGAAAGTAAAAATGGAAGAGATGTTTGTATTGCTTTATTGTGCTGTTTTCTGTCTCTTTGAATAAAAACACTCAAAGTGACCCCATGATGGCCATTTTACAAAGCTAGCTAACATAATTAGTATTTTGCAGGTTAAAGCTCTGTATATCTTTAGTGTCCTACTGCTCACACGGCCAACAGGCCTTGGAGACCTCTGCTATATTTCATTCAAACCACTGTTGTGGTCAAGCCAAGGCTATAATCATATTTTGAATTCCCCCAAAATTCCCAAAACTCAGATTTCCATCTTCATTAGAAACAGATAATCTATATTTAATAACTTAATAACAATTACGTTTGGGCCTGTCATACAGCATATGTGCTTTTACTACAATTTTTACTGTTCTGTCTTTGCTCACTACTGTCTGTGTGTGCTCCTTGTGTCTAACAAACCCTACAATATTTGCTCATTTTGGCTTGATAGATGGAGCTGTCCCCCATCCGGCAGTCTGAGCTGCACAGTGACCTCAAGCTCCAGGAGAAAGATGAACTGCAGTGGAAAAAAATGAAGGTGGAAGGCCTGGATGAAAATGGGGAGAAGGAGGCTCAACTCAGACGCAACTTCAATGGTGAGACAGTTTCTGGACAGAAGCAGTGAGGAGCAGTTTGTCCTGAGTGACTCTGCTGTAAATGTTTAGTCACTAGCCGTACTTTTGCAACACTAAGCTGGAGTTTTTATGATGCGACAAGTAGTGATGCTAAAAATGTTAACACATACCTGTTGGTAGTCACCAAATGGCAAAAATGACATAAAAATGAAGCAGGTCCCATGCTGGGAGAATTACAGAATTTCTTATTACTGTATTAAGTATTACAGTCATCAGAACTGGTATTGGTAGTGAGATGCTGATGCTGATGTCTTCCTTATGACATGCAGGATCTTTTTTAATAACCCTGTGTCCTGCATATTGAATTGTGGAACCTTTGTGATGGATTAAAGGTTAAGAAAGTGTAGATTCTCCCAAGTGTGAAATTTCATTAGTGTTGCCATTTAAAGCCGGTGATCAGTCAAGACAGCAAGTTGAGGTGGCTTTAATTTAGTTTAGTTATACAGTATGTGAATGTCAGCCAGCTATCCCAGCTGGTTCGGGCGAAGGCAGGGGACACCCCGGACAGGTCACCAGTCTATCGCAGGGTGACACAGAGACAGACAACCAAACACACCCTCATTCACACCTACGGACAATTTAGAATAATCAATTAACCTCAGCATGTTTTTGGACTGTGGGAGGAAGCCAGAGTACCTGGTGAAAACCCACACATGTACGGGGAGAACATGCAAACTCCACACAGAAAGATCCCAGCGTCCTAACAACAATGCTAACAACTGAGCCGCTGTGCAGTCCACTCAAAAGAAATATGTTGTGGATATACAGTTTACAACAAATTGTCCTGTGGCTGGTAGAGTTTTGGCAAGTATTGTAATTTTTCATCTAAATTAATTTTACACTGTTGCTTAAGTCTCTTTCCATTTGAAATGTACTCTACAGCTGTATCCTTACCACATACTAACGGCTTGCTGATTTATTTCTATGCAGTGTTGGCGTATACATTTAGCACATGCAAGTTATGAGTATACATTAAACGTCAATAAAGAAATATTTATTTCGTCATTTGATCACTTGGTCATTAGAGGATTCAAACTTCCCATAATTCTTTGCACTTTATTAATCCAAAGCAGTCAGGGCACATTTTCTTACCATAGGAATATGGAAAGTAGTGGATTTAAAGCACCAGGCATTAAGGCATTCCTTTGCATATTTATTATAACAATTTTATGCTGAAGCATGTCTTTTGCAAGCCAGCTATAATTTGCATTACCATTACAGGGTTTACAGAGGGTCACTTACACATGAATGTGCAGAGGATGCTGTGAAAATTGTATTCAGATACTAAATAATATGCGGTGTTTAACGTAAAGACAAACTGTGACAAAATAATCAACAATTCAGACAGAGGTGGGGTCCTACAGTTTGTTTAAATGATAAGACAGGTATATATTGACAGACAAAATCAAGTCATGAGCCGGCACATGAAGGTATCTTTACCTCAGCACCTACAGGCAGCGAGCCAACACTACAAAGCAGTCTGTTTAACACGAGCAGCCGGTGGACACTTCCTCCCTCATGGCAGCTCAGGCAGTCGTCCACCTGCTCTGGACTCCTCTCCCTCTTCAATCCCCAGTGGTGGGGTGACCTTCCTGATCCAGGCAGAGCAGCAGAGTCACTCCCTGTTCCGTTGATGGCTAAATATAAATTTTTAAGGAGGACCTCAAGTCACCTGCTCCCCACTGAATCATGTCCTTCTCCTTGAGTCAGTCTAATTGGGCTGAAAAAAACCCCGTTATATCCTTATTTTCCTCTTGACAATAATTATTATTGATACCCCCCTATTTTTATGTGCCTAGAGACAATTTCTAACACTTTGCTTGTTGTAAATTGATTGATTTAGCTTGTTTTACTGTTTATACTTGATGTAGCTCAAGAGTGAAAAGCCTTAGCTGAAAAAAAAGAATAAAATGTAAAATATACAGGCCCTGAAGTATGGCAGAGATGTCTATAACTTCTTGCACCTTCTTTATGAGGATATTAAACTAGCCAAATGTATATGGACCCTCACTTTTAAAGTATCACTAGTTAATAAGTGACATTGATGGGTTCAACAAAGTTGAGATGGTGCTGAATCAGCTGCTAGAGTGACAGTTAACTGGAGCAGAATAATGAGGTCAGAGCTTCTTCAGGGCGAAGTCCAACTTCTGTGTGCAGCTCAGTATTTTTTCAGTATGACAAATGTTGGAACAGTTTTGCAGCAGAAATGGATGCATTTAGGAGTTTAATCTCTTGCCTTCCAAACTGGAATCTGTTTTATTGACAGTCTAGTAAGGTGGAGCTTTGGTGCACAACAGTAAAACACTGACAAGCAGAAAAATGTTAAAGCAGGATAAAGTTTTAAAACAGGAAGCATTGCAAGTTAGTAGACAGAAAGACAAATAAGAAACTTATTTTCCTTGTATGTGCAGGCATCCTGTCATGTTTTAGGTTTAGTAATTGGTCTGATAAATGAGCATTCTCCACTTCCTTCCTTCTCATCTTTAAAAATAAAGTTTTTCACTTTAAGAGCAACATGACAAAAAGCACATTACCTTCTGTGAGCTCTCATCAGCTTCCATATCGCTAAACCTTCTTTGTTGGCCTTCATTAGAGATGCTGCTTCCTTTGCTGTTCTCTTTAATATGTAATGATATTATTTGAAGTTAATGAGCTACTGCCAAGGGCTTTAGAGTCTTTTTTTAAATGATGAGTATGTCTCTTAGTCACTTTGGATTCTCTTGGTTATTGGCTTCCTCTCCTGACAGCCTCTGTTGTTGTTCTTTAGAGGTTGATTTTACTCTCATTCACTACAGCATTTGCTTGACGTTATGTATTTGTGTCTTGCAGTGATCCTGGCCAAGTATGGGATGGATGGCAAAAGGGACACTCGACCACTGGAGAGCAACTCACTGAAAGACCACGGCACCAAAGAGGAAGACATATTTGATGATCCCAGACTGGACAAACTCTGGAACAAGGTTTGTGTGCAAAGGAGACAGATTAAAAAATACTGACATATAATTGTGAGTATGGTGCCTTGATTTTGTTCTCTGATTTTTGTGGTGTCATTAGGGAATTCATGTGACTCCTCTGTCGTTGCTGCTCATTATCATAAATAAAAAATGCCACAGCTGTTAGATAAAATGAGGACATGAGCCTTAAATCAGCTAACAGAAGTGTCAGTCTGCTTCAAATAAGAGAGATCAGGTGCACCAAGCATTTTATAAGGTTACAAGCTTTTGATTTCACAGTTACAAGGTTCCCACCTAGCTGCACCAGTAGTTGACATTTCCTCGCAGTGTATTGCAAACATTGCAGACTTTAAAAAAAAATCTATTTTGTAAGGTGTTTTTATGTTTTGTGGTTGTCCATCCAATACTCAGGAACACAATATCTCTTGAACACCTTGAGGAAAGTTGTTGGAATTTGGCACAAAATCTCACTTCGCCTTGAGGATCAACTGATTGGATTTTGGTGATCAAAGGTCATCTATCCCATTCTTGTCAATGCAACATATCAGAAATGCCTGGAAGGAGTTTCTTCAAATTTTGCGTAAACATCCATTGTTTTATGTCCAAAATGTCAAAGGTCAGCTGCACTGTAACATAACAGTGCTCTGCAAAACATTTTTCTGGCCTTTGTTCAATGCCATAACCCAGGAACAAAAAGTGTGATTGTGATCGTATTTTACTTCTGGGTGGAAAAAAATTTGTGACACTAATCTTGGGCTATAAATCTAGCTCAGTATCCTCAATGTGGATATTATATGGGTCTGAGCAGACATGGATGTAAACTGCAGCTTCACTGGTTGGTGGAGGTATGCAACTGCAAAGTGCAAATGTTAATTCTTGGGCATCTTGGTTGGAAACAGATGTGCTGGGAAAGTTCACCAACAAGATCTGTTGGTTACAACCATAGATTGTATATAAAAGACACATGTAGCTTTTAATTTGTGACTCTGAGTCAACAGCTGTAGCCAAGCTTCTGTTCTTTAATTTTTGCTTCGTGACATTTTATGTACAGGCTGAGTGCTGCACAGATTCCATTTGATATGCTTGTTTAGCTGTGTCATTTTTACCTTATTATGGAAAATGATGATTTACCAATTGCATCTTTTTTAAATGTCCTTTATACAGATTATTGGTATCATTAATATGGATGGCACAAGCCTATTTAAAAGATTGGTGTTGGGGCTGATAATAGCAATTTTTAACTTTTTCGTTATCAGCTCTTTTTTAAGACGAATCCTTTGTTTATATCTACTATCGTACACATGTCAGAATACCTAATGTAAAGCACATGAGCACTGGTTGGAGGACATTAAATGTAGTAGCTGTCTTTCTCATGGCGTCTGTTACTAGCTGAACTCCCACAATGCTCTCTGTTGACAAACCTACCCTAGTCCAAAGAACCGCTTCCTCCTTCTGGCCAGTGCAGCGTTAAACTGTAAGAGGCTCCACCTGGTGGAACAACCAGGTACTGCAGCTAATCTGCAATACATGTTCTGTCATGCATGTAGAGAATACAGGTTTTTGGAGATGGTGGAGCACATGCAGGAATACATTTTTTCCTAATGCATCACAGAGATATTCAGTTGTCAATCATATACATGGGATTTATTTGAATGGATATTTCTTGTTATTACATTCTAGTAAATAGCGCTCTCTCACAGAATTATCTCATTTTATACGCCATTTGTGAACACTCTTGATGCTGATACCACATCTTAACAAAATCATGTGGGTCATCAGGTCACTTTTGATTTGGGGACAGGTGCAGAAATTGTTTTGTTTGGGACGGTTAGGCCAGTAGTCCCTAGTGATTATGAAGACACTGTTGACCAGTCTGTAGTAAACCCACCATAAGTTCCTGCTATTAGCCTCAAACCCAATATACATGCACATTCTCCCGTGGGAGAGGAGTTGAAGTGGACAGTTTATTACATGGTGTTTTTTCTTCATCTTTTGTTATTTAAGAGATCACTGTGTCTCATGGCATCGTCTTAATAAGAGAACACAGAAGCCCACCAGTTACACTAATTATTGCGTTGCTAAAAGGCTGGAACCAATGTAAAAAAAAAAAAAAAAATAGTCTGGAGTGCTGCACAGTGCCAAGCACTGATTCAATTTGGCCTACTATTTTATCTAAAATATCCCTGTTATTCTGCTACTTTTGAGGCTGACTCCTCTCTGCCTCTGATGGCTCTTTCCTTGCCAGGCCAAGAGCTCTGGAAAGTTCTCCAGTGAGGAGCTGCTGAGCCTGAAGAGGGAGTTCCAGCACCACAAGGACAAGATACACGAGTACAACATCCTCATGGATACCGTCGGCAGGACCGAAGGTGAGCTGCATGAGTCACTCTCTTTGCTCTTCTGCCAAGCAGGGGAGTCACACCACCTCTGCTGCGTTTTATTGGTATCATTGGAGGCCAAGTTTACAAGCTTTTAAGCCCTGTCCTCCTTTCTATTGCTATGTCCTTGTTTTATTTGAGACCTCTCGCTGCAGTGTGCAGTACACACTGTCTGTCTTCTCAGCTCTCACCAGCTCTTTTCATGCTATATAAGTGTTTGTATACTGGCACAGTTATGGTTCTTATCCCAAAAGGTTGTATTACGAAGCGAGAATAATGGGATAGTGAGGTATGTTGAGCTATAAGTTTTCAGTGTCATAAAGCTGGCTCTCTTTAACCTGAGCAGATCGCCATGGTAACTAATACTGCACAACTATTGTTCAATTTCTGATTTAAATCTGATCAGATTCTCGGCTGAGGGAAGGCGTTATATCTGCCATCCTGTTGACCTGTGCATTACTAATACAAGTGAATATACCCGTGCAGTTGCAGCATCACACACTGTGCATTGCGTTGCCATGGGAACCTACATGCATTCAGTTGCTGATGTAGAAAATATGAAAAATATGTTGTTATACTTGGTCCTGTTTTGCTGCCAAGACAGATTTACACTACTGGTACTGCTGCTAATAGACCATATATTAGAAAAGTGATTGATCAGTTGGTATGTATCACATAGAATATTCAATGTATGACATTAATTTGACTTTGAATTTGGCCAAAAAAGCAAAGTGATATCTGCATTATGGGACAGATCTAAGTGCACCTCTTCAATATCCAGTTTAAATGTATAAAGTGTCAGAGCTCTAATGTGAAGCTGTAATGTTAGAAATAAGCAGCTGCACTGAGAGTCAGAGTGGTAAAATAATTTGATTGACTGACACCAGTAATAGTTTTATACTAGCATCATCTCTTGCATCGTTTGCAGTGGCAGCGTTTTTTACTATGATAAATATTTACATCCATTGTAGCTCTCCATTATAACAACATGCTGACTGAAGTAAGCAGCACAGGATCGGTCCGTTTTATTCACATGGCATGTCAAACCCCCCCCCTTTCATTTGAACGCGTAGAGTCTGAAGAAGAAAGTCTCGGTGGACTAAGAAGGTTGAGACAATCATAATATCCATTATCTCTGACTAGGGTTTTAGAATTTGTCGATTTGGCTTCCACAAAGAAAGTAATAAAACTTTATTTTCCAACTGTGAAGGAGGTTTATAAAGTAAAGAAATGCAGAAACAACACATTCTCACTCTCTTTCTCCCGTATTTGGCTGTTCTTCATGTCACTGTTTCATAGGCTTGGAGTCTTCAGTCTTTAGTGCTCTGTGTTTGTTCAGTCTTGTGGTCATGTACGTAGGTGGCAGGTATCAGACTGCACATGTTGCCACCCACTGCTCCCTGCTCTATCAGTGCCTGTCACATCACATCAAGCTGTGAGTTTTAAGCGGAGCTGACAGGACCCACTGTGTTTCAGATAGACATGGGGAGGACAGGCACGTCTCCTTTGGATGTGACTGACACTTTGCAGCTGTTTTTTGCCAGAACATTTCCGTTAGCACTCCACAGTGCTACGTGAATGCCCAACAAGCCGGGGGTACTTTTCTGCTTGTCTGATGCACTTAAATATTGAGCCAATCACATGTTGCCCTTGGGGGAGTCTCTGTGCACCTCCACAACATCCCCACCATTTCCATCTACTGCCTGCCTGGGATCTCCAGCCTTCATTTAATTTTTCTTTTTTTTTTTTTTGCTTGATCCAAATGTCAACCGCTATCATTTAGCTGTGCTGTCCACCTGGCCTTTGTTTGATTTTCACCTCCTTGCCTTTTCTAGAGTTAGACAGGCAGGAATCTCATAACCTCACAGTGATATTAACCTGTGAGATTAAGCTCATAGTCTGCTTAAGGTTCTTGTGGAAAAGTAAATCTAATATATGAAGATAAAGGCAGTCATATGAAATGTCATAAAGGTTTTACAGGTTACTTTATAGGTACAACTAAACTATCCTTATTAAAGGCTGCTTTTCTTTCTCCCTTTTATTGCTTTAATTTCCATGTCCTACTTTATTCTTCCTTACTTTTCTTTCTTCCTCCTCTCATCCCCTCTTCTGTTACTCCCATCTGACCCACCCGCCCAACCCTGCTGGCTTTTGACTCCTGCCTCTGCCCAATCACCTCCTCTCCTCCCCTTTCTTTGCCTTCGTCTGTTTGTCTCAACAGAAATACACAAGAATGTGATCTCTCCCCTGGAGGGCGATGCCAAAGAGCACGTGCTGCACCAGAAGCACACAGAGCTGAAGCAGAAAATGAGAGACCTTAACCAGGGCTTCGAGCGCCTCCGTAAGCTCAGCCACGAGGGCTTCACCGAAGACAGCGGTGAGGAAGAGAAAAAAAAAAACCTACACTCTCAGCTTGTCTCTTTCTGCATCTCAGTCTTACTCTGGATTTATCTCATCAGCTTAATTACTGGGATTTGTAATCATAATAACACACTGCTGCACCGTATTTGCCGAGTGTTGATATGCAGGCGTATTAAGTGTTTTTGTGCATTTATTTTAAAAACTGTCTCTTAAATAGAAAGGATGCTGGAAAGAAGAGTCTGAAAGAGGTTATTTAAAGCAGCTCACGGCACTCAGTCAGTGACGTAAACAAGCTTGTCCTTGTGCTGTTTGATGGAGAAAACATTCATTACTCTCTTGGTTACATTTCTCATAGTTCTATTTCAACACTCCTCAACGATATTAGTGTCATATTCAACTGCTTTTAGTCGAGTGTAGTGCAGAGTTTGTGTGAGGTCTCAGTGGGAGTCTGCTGGTGAGTTTAGATGAAGGCGATGTACCTTCTGTTGATTCAGAATGACTCCTTTACTTTGTCTCTCCTTGTTCCCCCTCCAGGTTGTTTCTCACTCAGCCACTTGTTCTCCTCCTCCCTCCTCTTGCACAAAACAGTCTTAATCTCCCTTATGTTCCTTCTATCTGGTTTTGTTACATGTGCAGTTTTGTAGTAGAAATGTGTCGAAGCACCTCAAGCTGAAATCTGAATGCAAGCAGCTTTCTTATTTTCTTGCTTCAACAAAATGATTGAGCAGCTAGGTTATCTTGTCGTTGTGATTGTATCTTATATAATACCTGCTGTGCCTGTTCCTCCTCAAAGCTCCATCCCTCTAAAGTATCGTTGTGACTCCAAACTGTCGCCTTGGATTATTTGTGTCTTTCTCTCTGTCTGTTCCTGCTCTGTAGAGTTTCGGGAGCCGCGTGTGATTGAGCTTTGGGAGGCTGCCAAGAGAGCCAACCTCAGCAAAGAGGAGCTGGACTCTCTCAAGGTAATGCTCAGCATCCCTTGTGGCAGTTTTTTGGACGTTTGTGCTTCCAACTAATCTGTTTCAAGATAACACTTTTTGTTTTATCAGAGTGCTACAGGCCAACTTTTGGAGTACAACTCTTCAAAACTTTTTAATCAAGTGCTCTTTTGCTAACAGCGGTATTAACAGTATTATTTTTTTGGTGTAATTTGTAGCCAAGTACTACTTGTGTATGGTGAGCCATGAAAATGGAGAGCACAAGTTATTATTATAATCACATTTTATGCATTGCACATTTTAAATGCATAAGTATGCTACTCTCATATTACTCACTGTGCTCCTTTCACCCTTTGTCCCTTGAGCAGACGTATGCAGTGAACAACTCAATTTTAGTTTCCGTTTTTTTCTAAGCTACCTAGGGAAACATTCAGCTAGAATTTTCCATGTGACATTTCCTCTCTAGTCACCACTTGAGATGCGTATCGGCTCCCCTGTGCAGCTGTGCATGTAATTGAAGGTGAACTGAACTTACACCCCTCCACATTTGCCCTCCTTTTTCATGTTCATTTAGGAGGAGCTGCATCACTTTGAGACCAAGGTGGAGAAGCACAGCCATTACCAGGAGCAGCTGGAGCTGTCCCACCAGAAGCTACGGCATGTGGAGACTTTAGGAGACAAAGAGCACATCAAGAGAAACCAGGAAAAGTACAACACACTTGCTGAGAAGACAAGAGAGATGGGCTACAAGGTAGACGGAGGGCGGGGAAGGGTCTGTGTTCACTTTTACTCTGCAGTGGCTGACTGTGCGCCTGCAGTAGAAGCTAATTTAATACTGAAACAAACAACATTGAAGAGTAGCCTCTCGTTTCTGCAGTCCTGACAAAAACCTAATGGAAACAGTTCAGGAGCTCCAAAAGGAATTATTGTGATCATAAAATTAAAAGAAAATGCACTTCTATAGATATTTTAAAACTATTATTTGCACATATTATTGTGGTCATCAAGTATATTCTGATCAATAAATGTGTTTTTTTATATAGATTTTAGGGATTGGGTTTGCAGTGCATATTAAGTATAGAGTCTCAGTTAAAACTTAACATAAAAAAACAAACCATCAGCTAGTAGACTGCACAACTGGGATCATTAATGTCAGAAACGGCATGTTTAGTTGTAAACTTGCCTTTTTTACAGATCTACATAAACTTTCTTGCAGTTAAATGATCATATGCGCCTTCTTTTGTTTTATTTCAGATGAAGAAACACTTGCAGGACTTGTCCAACAAGATCTCTCGTGAGGGACTCGAGCACAATGAGCTCTGAGAGGCTCAGATCGTGTTCAGCACATCAGTGAAGGTTGAATGAAATGACATATTTTGCTCTGCAGTCACAGACAAGGTACGCTATGTTCCAACATGCCCTTCCAACAACCGTAAAACAAAGCAAACAACAAAAAAATCAGTGTTTTCCATTTAAGATTTTCTACTTTTCTACTCTACAAATTGCTGAATGAATGAACTGTAGATTGTTAGTTTATATACTTTTGTGGTACTCCATAGCAATATCTATTTGTGCAGCTAACAGCAGGCGGATATTGAAGAAATGTCTGTTTGGGGATTCAAAACACTGCCTCAGTTTAGCCAGATTTAGTTAGGAACCTGTTGAGAGATCAACAGCTGATTCTACTGAGTGACAATTTATCCACACTGGTCTGCTGTTAGCCATGCAATTCTTAAATGCTACATCACGTAGGCTGACACCACTGTAACCACTCATACCTTGGTCTGCTGAAATATTATAATCTCAGTCTGATCAATAAAACAGAAATGAAGATTAGAAGAAGCAGTGACACCTGGGGAACTGAAAATGAAACGGCAATCTTTATTATTCCATAAGATACAGGTGCCAACAACATACATACAGTAATGTTTTAAAAATATAGTTTAATATTATTCATACTGTCTTGGCATAAATAAAAGCAGTTCATATTTACAAGTCCTGTAGAGGAAAGCAGTCTCTGTAGTGACATTAAGAGGCTTTTCTTGGTAAAATGTTACGTTTTTCTGACTCATCCTCATGTTGTTTCTTTCTTGATGTTCGTCATTAGAGACCCAAGTGGGAAACCAAAACTATGAAAATATATTTGCGTCAAATATTGGACAGTTTGTCCTGATGATTTAAGAGGGAGGTGAGAAATCAAAACACACACTGTGCTTTTCCATTCATCAGTTCCTGCCCTCACAGACCAGCAGCAGATGCATTGATTACTGTGATGAATAATGTTACTGGGTGGCTGATTACTCAGTCATGTCCTGCTTGGGCCACATAGACCTGGATTAATGCAATTTGAACATGGGGTTTAACTCCGAGCTGAGTCTTTCAATCAAATGCTCTTCCGCTGTGATGTGGAACGATAGCCAGGCAGGATGATAGTAAGGTGTCAGTGCGATGAGGAGGGTATAATCTTAGAATGAGATCATATTCTGTTCCAATCCCAAACAGCGGCAATTGGTGAGAGAAGTAACAATACATAACCCATGTAACAATAGTCCAAATAAAATAAATGTAGCCAGAATTCAAATGACATTCCAGCTTAATAAAATATAACAAGATGCTATGTAAAGCTGCTGTTGATCTTTGTCAGTGGTAGACATTCCTTTATAATTAAGTCTGTTTGTACTAGGCCTGTAGTGTCCAGGTCAGCTAGTTGATCAGTATCCTCTCCTGATCAGGTTCTCATTGGTTGGTCAATCGCAGGTGTCTTAAGAGAAGAAAAGTGCTTCATCAATATTCAAGGGTTAATGCATCATTTTTGGTCGCAGGAGGGGCAGACTACCTGTGAAAACCCCTGTGTTTTTACAACTTTGAACCCCCTCTAAACTAAAAGAGAACACAATGTCTGCCTATTTAACATTTACTAATAGTTTACTCTGTATCAGCTTCAAACTTACCAACACAATTTCTAAGAAGTCGGTGGCGTGTCTGCATTTGGTAAAAATGCAACAAACTGGCTGTTGAGCTTGTGTATCACAGCTCAACAGCCAGCATGCACATCGTCTAAAAAAGAGGACTAACTTGTCTAAAGTTTTTAATTTGACAATACCTTTAATGATTTTCCTGCTTTGATTAGAGAAGAGGCGGTAACTGCTGCTACTGGCACACACTGGAGCCATAAAAATGTATTGCTGAAAGTGCCTGCTGTTTCAAAACTATCTATTAGAACTTATTAAAATATATGAACTGTAAAAAGTTCACACTCAAAGCCTCATTAAACATGAATATTGACAGAACGTCCAAATGCAGACAAGTTGGCCTACTGTATATGAATGATATGCCATGTTGTGTGGAGCTGTGATATGTAAACTGCCATGTTCATATGCTACTTATTGGCTACTGATTTTAAGAAAAGGCAGCCACATTGACGACGTCTTTGACATGGTGTCAACTCAGAGTGAGCATTCAATAAATGTAAATGTTAAAGAAATTACCAGTGCCCAATAGGTTGCATGAGTGCAAAATGGTTAAAATGCAGAGTGCTCTGAAAACGCCCTGACGTGTCTTCCTCCTGCCAACAAAAATAATGGATTAATCAGGAAAGGCTATTGATACAGTTCTCTTTGATGCACTCAACCAGTGGGAATTTGGTCAGATAAGAGATGCAAACCAACCAATCGACCTGAAGACAGCCCTAATTTATGCCAATCATCAGCAGTAATCTTAAAAGAGGCAGGTTTTCCTCAAACCTCAGCAGATATAAGTGCCATGCAGCCAAACAGGTAACATTTCCAGGTTAAAAGTTAACAAGAAAAATGCAGGAAAACGCTAATTTAAGAACAACTATATAAGAAATTACACTTAAACAAGACAAGATGGCAGCTGCATAAGAGAACTCCCAGACATTAAGTTTTTTTTCTTATTATTCTTAGTGGAATGGATTGATTGTGGGAATTTCTGTACACTGTTTAAGTCAACAATGACTCGTATGATGATCAACTGCATTTGAGCATTTTAGCTTATTCAGAGAGGTGGAGAGAATAGAAAAGTATTATGAATTGTCACCGAGTCACTTTTGTGGCCCTCGCCGCCTGCTCTCCAGCTGAGTCAGTCTGTCCTCTCTGCCCTGAACATGCTCCATCGCCACTCTCTGAGCCGTTTCCATGGCAGTGATGTCGAGGTGGGCGTATCTGATAGAGCCCTCTTCTGGTTGGGAAAAAGGGGGGAGATAAGAGAAGAAATGTGTTTTTCTACAGTATGTCTTCTCAGTAAAAACATGCAGTGATCATCAGTCGTTAAGATGCATTGTTCATTTACTTTGTCCCTGTATAAGTAAATACATATTTAAAGCATTTCATCTGTGATTCAAAAATGCATAAAACTACTTTAATTTTCTAATTCACATATGGGAGTTTTATTACATTTTAACTTGTTGTACTTTGCCTCATGTCACTGTTTTAAATTTCTTCATTTCCACAGTACGAACATGTGTGATTATGTTACATAAATTATGCTCAAAAATTAAATTCATGCCCGTTTTTCATGAAGAAATCGTGTCTCCACATTCATTAAATGCACTTATCTGTCTGCACTTAATACGAGTTGATGCTAAGAGCACATTTTCATACACTTTAAAGCTGACAGATAGCTGGTAAAGATGCAGACAGGAATATTTCAACCAAATGTAGTCATGTCTTTCCTGTTTTTGGGTTAGAGGGTGGTACATTTGTAAGAATTAGTGCACAGAATGAGATGATAATTGAATCAAACACCCTGCCTGTAACCAGCAAAGAGAAGTATCATATTCCATTTCTGTTTTATTTGGCCCAACCTTTGCTTGTTGCCCCTCATGAATCTATAAACCCATGAGATGTGCTATGATGCTGTATATGCTGGTAATGTATTAGGCCTAAGGGTGACAGAGATGTGGGATGCAAAAGATGAAGCCAAATGAAAAGCAGCAGGAAAGACAAAGAGTGATCTAAAATGGCTGTTTGAGGTGCATTGTTCTTACTGGGTCTGCAGAGCTGCAAAGCGTTACCTCTCACAGCGCTGTGCGGAGCTGAGCCGGGCTCCTGCAGGTCCAGCTCTGTGTAGTGCAGCTCTCTAGTTCTAGCTGAGAGGGGGCTAATGGGGATGTTGACATAATTAACAGTGCTGTCACTATGAGGCCCGGTGTCCAGGGACAGAGGAACTTCATGTGGAGGCTGAAATGCACCTGAAAGGAGAAAACCCAAAAGGAGGGTGACTAAACTGGTTGTCTGTCTGATTCCGGAATCAGCAGGATAAACTATAATATATCACTAAACCAAAAATGGTTCTCCTTGAAAAAACATCAGACATTAATTTCAGTTTGTTAGAATCACTATTATTTTCTCACCACAAGCTGATGTTGGTCTAAGTGTGCTCAGTGTGACAGGAGGAGGTGGTGGAGCAGAAGGTGGCCGAGAAGGCAGAAACCTCTTCAGACCTGCCAGCTTCCAACCAGCAGCCCCGCTGTCATTGTGTTCTTCTGTCACACGGAGAGGAGGGCCTGGAAACAGATTTGTAGACCATTAGTGTTTGATGCTGACACACTGAACCACTCAGTAAAAGTATTTGAATCAGTTACTTAATAAAACAATGTGAAAACAGTCATTTACCAGAGAGTTCTTAATTCAAAGTTTGTATTGTTTTAGGTATGATTAGCAAAATGCAGTTCAGTTAACTGTTATAACTGATGCAGGAACACATAAAAAGCATTTTAATGGTTTGGTGGATAAACTGGAGCCAGTTTAACAACCTTTTCCACTGCATCCTACTTAATTTTAATGTCAAAGTAACTGGCAACTTTACCTGTAAAAAAACAAACACTGTGGACTAAAAAAGAACAATATCTTCCTTTGAATTGCAGTGGAGTTGAAGTACTTAAAGGTGGAACATGTGATTCTGTCAACTTTGGTGATTATCTCTACAGTCTGCTAGCTGTCGTTTCTGCTTCTTGATTTTGTCGGACCAAATCACACAAGACTATTTCAAATGTCCTGTGCACATTCGTAGGGCAGCTGAGGGGACAGAGGATAGTAAGAGTGAAGGCGACTGTAAATCTGGAACGTGCAGTTTAAATATGTTAACTATCTAAATGTAGGGCTGGCCGGCACAGCTGAAAAATGTATCAATATAAAATGCTTTGTTCACTTAACATCAATGAGGACTGATCATTTTTAAATAACCTGAAGAAATAGGGAACATTAAGGCATCCAAACCTGTGCCTTATGAATATTTTATATATTTAAGAGGTCTCTGTACAGTATAGTTTTTTTCTACACATACAAAAGTCTATTATATTAATTGTCTACTCAGAGAGGAGTATAATTCTATGCAATATCAGTATTTTCCTACATAAGGAATAATCCTGTGCAATATCGTTACTTTCCATATTCAGCAGAATCTGTGCAATATCTGAATTACTACTTATGGAAGAATCTGTACTATATCAATAGTACTTGCGTGTGTTCTCTTGTTTGTTTTTGCAATAAATGTTCCCTATGTTTTCTGCACTATCCCCTTTGCTACTGTAACACTGCAAATTTCCCCACCATGGGTTCAAAAAAAGGCGTATTAAGGTACACGGGTCATAATATTGATCTGACCACATACAATAAAAAGATCCATATAAATTAAAATAATTAGGGATTAAGGAATTGTCGATCTCAGCTTCATGCTTAATAAATTCAGAAAGAAAGTAAAACCCAGAGGCGCATGAGGGGCAAAACACAGAGGTTAAGCTCCTGAGTTATTAGTTATATGAGTTGTTGCTTAGGTGGAGGTTGTGTGTGTTTTTTGACAATAAAGCCTGTCTCACAAGGGCAACCGCTGTTCCCAGTGGGTCGCAGCCTCTACGTGCCTCAGGAGACCTGCATGGCAGCCAGAGTTGGCAGCTGAGGCCCAAGAGGCTCCACTATTAGTCTCACTTAGCCAGCACATTCTGTAGCACTGAAGTACATACTCCATTACCAGAGTATGACAGGTATTCTATAAAGGCAGGTAAGGATTGCTCATGTAAAAAAAATCTTTGCAATTTTGTCATGTGCTTTCATGGCAGTTTGCATCTGCTGCTTTTAACTAAAACTATCACATTCTACAGAACAATTTTGCTTTTGTTATCGATGAAATGTGTATCGGTGATACATATCGTAATCATTTTATTGTCCAACCCTTGCTAAATATCAAACTTCCTCCAGAATTGCAGGTTCCATCTTTAAGCAAAACTGTACTTAACTACAATACCTGGGTTAATGTACCACTTTCCACTTCTTAATAAGAAAAGCACACAGCTACATTCACGAACACACCTTTTGTATCTGCAGAAGGTGACAGGCCTGGCGAAGGAGAGTTGTCAACCTGTAAAATAAGAGAAAAAAAATCAAATATTCTGTCCCAAAGCTCTGTAGGATTTGGGTGTAATAGATATTTTTAATTCAAAGCTCAGTTTTAAAGAAAACAGCTTGTTTGATGCTGCAATTGCATTTGATTAAAACTTGAAACATAACTTTAGCTGAACAGCAGCCACTAAAGTCAAAAGTTACAGCCTAATAGGGGATTGATTTTACCTTAATTTTCCAGTCAGTTGCTAAAAATACTTAATATTTATGTGTGTTATTTTAGAGTAGAGTGCAACAAAAGTGCACAAAGTGAGGTAAACAAATGCCTTCCTCCTACAAGTGTCCTTGTAAGAGGAAGGTCTATGGTTACTTTTTCAAATGTTATGTCTTCTTGCTTTGACCATCAAAAGCAAAAATGTTTATGGCACCATCACAAGCTAAAATAGGCAGATACAATCTTACCTGTGTCAAGCATCTGTTCCTTGCTGACCGCCACTGCTCTGGGGTAATGTAGTTGTCGAGACCATGACTGCACTGGGAGGGGAGACACGAGAGATTATGGTCGAGGCAAATGTTTTTCAGTGGAACATTTAATGATGTTACTGGCTTAAAAGGAAAAACTGCAGCATTTCAAAGTTCTGAGAAATGAGATGTGGAGGGAGGAGACAGCAGCTGGGGACAGAGAGGCCTCAAAATAAATTGATGAAGGAGAAAGGGAGACGAGGAGGAAGAAGGTGTGAGGGTGCGAGGTAAAGGGAAAAGGTACTATAGAGCAGAGGACAGAGCTGAAATCTTTAGAGGTGACAGGAGACGAAAGGATGGCTGGTTCAGACATGAAAAGTCTCTGACAGCGCGTCCCAATTTATCATTTTCTCCTCCCCATAGCAGCTGATAACGCAGCAGGCTGGAGCTTCAGGAATATTATATGTCACACGGTTAGTTTCAACAGACATACTACTTGTGCACTCAGGCATCGTGTCATTACCAAACGTGAAGGGTGCACAGCTTTTGCCACGCTGAACCACCGACACTTGACGAATGATAAATAATGAAAACTCATTTGTGTTTTTTGCAACGGGATCCTCCTCTCTGAGGGTTTCTGTCAGTTTCATCACTACTCATTAACTTTTCGCTGTCCCCTTTTGCTCCCCCTCATGCTTCCTTTTCTTCAGCGCACACATACTGTATAATGAACGCGCGCGCACTCCTACACAAGTTGTCAGAAATCGCAAGACATGCTGTTTCCACTCATGCCCTGATGATAATTTACCCGCTACAAGGGGGGAAGCGCCTTTCACAGCCCATCAGAAAATTAATTAGACAATATTGAGAAGTCTCTTCTGAGGGTGTCGGACAAAATTACCAAAGAGAAAACAACACAGGCTCGAGACAGGTTTGTGACGGACACCCACACCAACTGTTTTTCTATACTGGTGATTCTGCACCTCAACGGGTGGCACCGTCACCTCAGAGTAAGAAGGACTTGGTCATGGTTCACCTGAGTTCTCTCCAGCGCTCGAATCTCCTCACCTTGTTTTCCCTCACTGTGGTATTCAGACCAAAGGCATTAAAAGTCATTCGAACCACAGACTAAACTGCCCACATGGATAAAACTGAGAGCACATACTGTGAGTGCAGGAAGGCACCATGCTGTAGTGGAGAACCAGCTGCTGGCGTATGTCCTTAAAAAGCAAACACATTTCAAAACTAATCACACAAACTGGTTTTGTTCTTAAACTCCTGTGGTGCATTGGTAAGGGTTTATGACGCAGGATATTTCTTATTGAGTATTATTCCTTCCTGCCTTATTGCTCCTTTGGCCAACTCTGCTCGGCATTTTGCAGTGTTTTCATCTCCCTAATGATCCTTTGAGGCAAAGACTACGGTAAATCACAATTAAAAAGGCAGCCACCCGAGTGAGTCATTAGTTCAATAGCAAGTAGCTGTGCGTAAGGGAAGAGGCCGGATGACTGCTGCTTGAACTGCTGACGCATTAGTCACAAACACTGCAGATTTATGTAATACGGCGAGAAAATAAAGCAAAGACAGAGGAAAAAAGTGCTTTGGGAAAGTAGACCCTCACCAAGAGTGGCGGAAAAACACTGAGATCAATATCTACTGACACTACCACTGCAAGATTTACCAAATTGGCACTCGCAGGGTTCCAGCTATTTTACCTCGTGCAGTTTGTAGACATCTAAAACTCCATTTTAACCTAAACTTTTAAAAGTTTGGGTTTTTCATACAGATACTGAACAATGTTGTATAGCTGCCAAGACAGGAGGATATACAAACTATGCAGGTGGAGTAGTAGTTCAAATGGAGGATAAAAGTAAATGGATGTAAATAAAATAGTTAGGCCTTTATGTATGTGAAACTATACTGTTACATGTATTCTACAGCATTTATATGACAGCTATAGTTGCTCGGTACTTTTTTAGCTTAAGATTTTAAACAGGAAACATAATGAAGTTACAGATTAAATTGTATTTTAACTGTTAAAAATGAAACCAGTGTTTTTTTTAACCTCTCTGGCTTGTGTGAGTTGGGCTCATGTTCTAGATGTCTTTGGGTAGTTTAACCATAAAGTGACTTTCGCGACAAAATGCAGAATGAGTACATTTCTGTTTCAAACCTTAGTTGATGATACCTCTGTATTTGTTCCTACATGAGGTTTTGAATGCAGGATTTTAACCTGTAATCACATTTTCATAGTTGTACAAGCAAATTTACGATTTCAGTACTTTTTGTTATGCCCGGAGCTGGCTTGCTTATTAGACAATATAGGCAAATGCTAAGGGCGCCATGGCCTCCAAGGGGTGCCACAAAATCTGGAAAAAAATTCACCTTCAATATAATTATATGAAAACTAGTTATTACTATTAACTCTTAAAATGTAAAAACTCATATTGATTCAAATGTAAAGCAATGCCCAGTTAATATTACCACAAAACAATGCTATTCAATTTCTTTTGTAACCGTATGTAAATCACCCACAGTGGAGGCGCCATATAAATCTTGCCTAGGCGTCACATTGGATGAGGGCCGGCTCTGATTATACCTAAATGTGGACGGCTGCACAGATCCTTAGTTAAAGCAGAACTCTCAGATCTTTCATTGTACAAATGTCTGAGCAAGGTGCCAGTGTTCTTTGCTTTGAGAGAGTAAGAAAAAAAAAAGACATTTGGGACTTGTTCTGAGACAGTAGAATTTCTGGCAGCGTCTCACTGAGGTATTTTGACTCTAATAGTACCACATATTTCTGACAGCAGGTGCCAACCTCAGCAAATAACTAATTCTCATCCTGCCTTTTTCTTTATTCCTCAACATTCAAAACCACTGTGCTGAGGAGCACATTGCTGCTTTATAAACACAGGAGATGGTTATGTAATATCCTATGTATTAGCATAAGAATGCAAAAAAAAAAAAAAACACTACTGCGTGCTTAATAAATGTAGGCAGACACATTATGGAGATTAGCATCAGTGGGAGCAAACCCAAGAGTGATTAGCATGAAGATTTGTAAACATTTTTTCATTTTATTACCTAATGAAAAGTGGAAACTCAACTCCCAAAGAGAAGGTGAAGTTTGAGAATGAGGGAAAGACAGAGTGTGGTGCCGTCAGTACCTGTGTTTCTCCACCAACCAAGGCTTCATGGACCAGCAGGGGTCTGGGTGTGGACCTCCCTTCACTGTCCACAGAGGGCGCCCTCTCACTGCCCCAGGAGAGCGAGCGCTGCATCATTGCCTGACGTTGAGCCTTCAGTTCTTTGGGGCTCAACCCTCCCTGGCCAGCACCTCCATCCTGACTCATCCTGCTGTCCCTGCCCAGCTCACGTGGGGCCCCCTGGGGTTCCCTCAGAGACAGGGCCTGAAGCAGACTCCTGGGGGTGTCGTACCTCAGTCTGAGCAGGCTGGGGATCTGGTACTCCTCACTGTTCCTACGAGATGCACGAGAGCTAGATCTGGAGGTGCAGGAGCATGAAGAGGAGGTGCCAGCGGACCTGAGGTGCTCTGGGGCAGTTAGGGGCTGACAAGGAGAAGGTGGAGGTGTTGGTGGAGTAGCAGGAGGAGGTAATGACGGAAGAGAAGGAGCTGCAGGTAGGCTGGCCACAGAGCCAAACTCCTCTCCTCCTCCCTGGCTGGCCATGTCAAGACTCCCTGTACAGGAGGAGTAGCTCCCTGAGTATGACGATGACTGACTGCCTGTCGCTATCCCAATGCCACTGTCTAAGGAGCTCTGCCTCCCGCTGTCATGGAGACCACGAGGATGGAGCTGGGCGGAGGATGGGCGGCTCCCAGGGCCTCCCATCACGGCAGCGTAAAGCCGGTCATCTGAACTGGTCAAAGCCTTCAGCGTGGAGCAGCTCGACGCCGTCTCACTGGAGAGATGCGATCTAGTGAGCGGCTCCACCCAGAATGGAAGTCTGCTTCCATAGCTGGTGTCTGACTGACTGGAGGAGGAGCTGGAGATGCTGCTGTGGTCGTCACCGGCAACAGATGTGCTGCAGCTGTAAGTGGAGGCTAAAGAGAGTAAAGAAAAGTTATAAAATGATCAATCTGCACACAGACACCAGCATGCTCTCACCCTTACACACCGACTTACAAAATTAAACTGCTGTATACAGAGAGTTTAATGAAAAATATATAAATCATGTCTTTAATTTGGCTCAGTTTGACCCTGGAGGGCAAATATTATAACTCTGTAAAATCAGACTTCTATTTACTGTTTTCATTTGCTACAGTTCCAGTTATCTAAAGGTATTTCTGCACGGAGAGGGCAGACATTGCTACAGTTTTTAACCCCCAAGCTCTCTTGAACCTTTTAAGAAGGTCAGACACAATGAATCAAGGGACCTCTGATCATACTGACCTTCAAATTTCTGACTAACAGACACATATTTTTGACGAAAACTTTCCTAAAACGAAAGTGTAAACATAGAGCAGTGACTAAACTTTTGAGTGGACAGAAGAAGGCTAGTTCATGTGTACAGGCTGCAGTAATGATAAAAAGACTTCACCCAAACACTGCATTCTGTCTGTGTTCATGAGTTACAAGTTACTAATGTGCAGCCTGAAGTGATGTTTATAGAGTAATGTACCTGCGCTGCTCGCCAGGCTGCAGTGAGACAACATGCTGAGTCTTTTCTCCAGCTCTGATGCCTCCTGGCTGATTCGTTCTTCTGCTGAAGCTGGGTCAGCACTGGGATCTGCTGCGTACACACCCAACGCAAAGCACAAACATGAGTTTTAGACATATTACAAGAGAATTACGCAGCCCTGTCCTTCACTTCACCTGAATGATTAACTAAAAGGAGTTTAATTTTGAGATAAAGTGCTTTTTATAATTAAACTCTGCTCTCTACTTGGTGTTCTATTAAAGCAACTACAGCACAAATTATCTAGCAGGCTACATTTTAGATAAAGTGAAAATGAAACATTAAAGTCATCCACATCAGCATGCAGTGACTACATTTCCTGTCGCTTTATCAGTCTAACCTCATGAAAAAAAATGGAACAGCTTCATATATTATATTGTAGAACATAATACAAGTTCATTCACAACTGACTTTTTCAAGCAAAAGAATGAAAACATACTAGATACTAGACAACATTTTGCACCTTATTAGTGATATCAGGGCTGATATTCTCTACTATATTTATCAGCCTGCTCTTTAGGGTGTGTGTCCAACTGCCACACCAGCTTGTAAATTTAACAACTCCCTGAGGATGTTATATACATCTCGACTATCTGTTGGAACATCAATTTAGTGTAAAACCCTGCCAATTACACACCTAATGCCTGCTATATATACACAAACTGTGAGTGTAAAGGGGTGAGGCATGGATTCAGAGGTGCGTGTCTGTGGGTCCAGTGAGCACACATTGCAGCGGGTCAGAGTGTTTGTGTGTCTAGGTGTCAACAACCCAACCCCTGGATCTGTGCCTCTGGACCACAGCCGCTAATGCCCAGATGCCAAGTTTCTTCACTACGCTATGCAAGGTGTCAGCTAACATTTGCTAACGTAGCTAGTTGGCGCTAATTATAGCTACTTCACAGCGCTGAATGTCGTGGGGTTGCAGTGGGCCCCCAGAGCCGGCTGACGCAGGTTGGCTTACACCAGAATAAAAGTAGCTGGGAAGTTAAACTCGACCTGGGCGCTGTTTTTTTTTCGTAGTATTTCCATGAAACTCACTGACACCGATTTTCACCACCTATATATGTATGCAAATCACAGCTGTTGCCTTTGGTTTGTTAAAGCCAGTCCTAGAATGTGTATACTTTTGCATAAAGTACATTGTGTAAAACAAAAGTAAAAATATTATTATTTCTTAACTGCAGCTGTAGCATATGTATATACATATGCACACACACATACGCAGACATATATGTAACATTTAGTTAAATTGAAGTACAAATAGCAGAAGGGAAATATCTCAACATTATATGAAGGTACTTGAAAAAGCCAGAAAACATCATTGTCTTCTTTAACCTCAATGCACTTAGTCCACATAAGTTCAAGCTTTGCTATTCCTTCGTGGAAGAAGGCCACATCTTCCAGATCCTCCAGATACTCCTCAGTGACATGCATGACTTCATCATCAGTCTGAAAATGGTGACCACACAAGTGGCATTTCAGTTTGGGAAACAGAAGTCAGGCTGTGCAGGTTCGGTGAGTGAGCTGAATGGAGCAACAGTTCAAAGCAACATTTGGCTGCTTCTGACACCTGTACTGTTTGGATGGGTTTATTGTCCTGGAGAAACAACAGCCAGGTCCAAGCTTTTCTATCCTTTTATCTTGGATTGCTTCAAACATTTGAGATTTCTGGACAGTGAAGGCTTTATAGTATACAGTTATGCCACAAAATAGGAATTGCGTTCCGTGTTTCAGGGTGATGAAAAGAACTTTTGAGGTGCCCTCCTACATATATAAATATACACCAATCAGCCACAACATTATGACCACTGACAGGTGAAGTGAATAACATTGATCATATTGGTACTATGTGGTGTTCTGCTGGAAAACCTTGGATTTCGACATCCGTGTTGATGAGACTTAGACACCCAAATAAACATTGTCCCACAACAAGAACACTCCCTCATGCAAATGGGAATCCCAAATGTCACTGGCCTATCCCTGCAGGAAAATGCATCCCACCACATGGAAAAAACATCAATCAGGGACATGTTGAGGAACATGACAATGGCCCAACATGTTGATTTGACCTCCAAACTTCCTACACCCCATTCTGATCAAGCATCAACAGGATGCAGTGGAACAGGTTTGATTGACAGAGGCCCCACTGCACAAGCCAGAGCACCAAAAGGATCCACACTGTATTTAAAGGTACCCTGTGGAGTTTTTGACCACTAGTGGAGACACAGATCCCCTATTTAGTTAGCTTGCTCATCTCATTAACATGTACAAGAACAAGTAACACCAAGAAATACACCAACAAAAGTAAAGAAAGAAAAGACTGCAAGCTGGGAAACATGGATGCACACAGTTGGTTTTGCATGTTTTTTTTTTGAGGAAGGAAATCTATACAATCTCTTTCTGAGACATCAAGACTACACAATGTGTGTTTTGGAAAGAAACAGCCAATGCAGACAGAAACTTATGTTGTTCACAAGCAAACTCCACAGGGCTCCTTTAAGTACAAGACTTGAATGAATCTAGTTATGCTCCACAGCTGAGCCAATAAGCAGCATGAACCGTCAATGTGTTGGAGGCGACAAACTTTTGGGTTGATTTTTGACTTCACTCAGCAGCTCAAAAGTGCAGTAGGGAGTTTTATTTCTTGACAAGGAATGAATGAATAATTCTACTGAGGCCTATTGATCGGTATGATGGAAATTACTTGGAAAACTGGGTCCAGGTCAAAACAGTGAGATTTGATTTTACTTTTAAATCATAACTGACTCTGCAGAAAGTGTAGTTTGACATTGACAGCAGCTACAAGTTTGAAACTGAAAGGTGAAGGTCTTCTCTGTAAGTCTAATATTAAAAAATTAAAGACTTCAAGATATTAAAATTGCTTTTCCCCATGCTGACATCTATCTTAAATTTAATTTAAGTGAAAACAGATCCTGAGACATGTCTGTATACCGTACAGGCACATTCCCACGATGGGATACGTTTGTCTCCGTGTCTATTTTAGAGGTATTATAAAGGTGTCAGATCCTTGGTATGTGTTCTGTGCATCTTTTCTCTTTCCAACTGTCAATAAGCTCATGAAGTGAATGCCTGTGAAATTAGCAGCGTGTTAGAAGTCACACAGAAAGGGCATGACCCCTCCATCTAGAGGGTGACCTTTGGGGTTGAAAGCATGTGTTGTTTCCGTTAGCATGGCGCCTGTAACAAATGCTAAACATGTGCACTAACCAGGCAGTAAAATATTATTATCGAAGTCACAAAGTCATATACCGAACGGGCTGATTGCTTAAGAATTGTAAGAACTGTGGGTGTCTAAATATATTCTCTAATGCATTGCAGACTAATACTTGCACACATTTCTGCACATATTTTTGGCCATTTTTAGTGGATTCCGTTTGCAGTTTCTGTGTGTGTTTCTGCAGTTATATGTGTGTGTGTTCACCTGGCAGGTTGGGTCGCACGCCATGTGGAGCCCTGCTGGGGGTGATGCCCCTGACGATGCAGTCAAACAGAAAACTGATTTGCTCTCCTTCTGCACAGGACAGGAAGAAAACACCAGCCCCTGGAAGATTGAGGGGGAAAGAGACATAAACCAAATTGATGCCTTAAGAAAAAGATGAGTTCAGAGAAAAAAAACTGCATAAATCAGTGGCATAATATAGAGCAGAATGCAGAGGTGGGGAAAACTGCCTTCGTAAATGCTTAAAATATTGAGTAAAATCAAATTTTTTTGCGCAAGGCCAAACAATATTCAGTGTGGTTCAGAAGGCTTGCTGCGAAGGCAAGGCTGTTCTTTGAGCATGCAATGACCTTTTTCTTGTAAAAGGTTACATAAAAAGTCTATCAATTCAGCTCCCATTCTCCTATCAAGCCCACACAGTGGTAGGTGTTAGTGAAAACACAAGACCAGCAAAAAAATAAATTCTAAATCTCCCATCGCCGAGATATTGAAAAGACAGCCATAAAGTAAAGCCTTACTCAGGGGTTTGATGAAAAAAAAAAAATCTTTGTTCTAATGGTACTGTGTTTGCTCCTAATATAAAAAGAGAAACAGCAACAGAGAATGTAGGACAGAAATAATATTTTCAAGCAACCAATATAAAAAGGAGCGAGTCTGTATTTATAAGAGCATTTAAAGAAAATTTCAGAGGTCACAAAGACCTGCTTTATTCTTTCTTACACTTTACACACTAAATTAGTTTCATGAGTTGTGTATCCCGAGTAACTGATAAGTATTTCTCGTTTGTATTATCATCACTGAGCAAAAATGTAATAGAAATCTCTCGTTATGTGGGGGTTGGGGGGTGGGGTGGGGGCAGAGATCCCAAGTGCAGACAAAAGACAGACAAACACTCACTGATTGTAAACTGAGGATTTAATTTAATGAGGAAATAAAACCAACATGGAGTACAGACTTAAACTAAAACAAAGCTTCCTAAGAAAACATTAAAAACAACAAAACAACTCAAACCTAACAACAAAAGGGGAATCTAAGGAGAACTTAACTTACTCACTACAACTAGACTAACTAAACATAGAAACCAGACAAAACTGAAGGCAATGCAGAATAAGAACTGAACTCCAGGGAAAGCAAGACCAATACAACAAGTAGCAAACAATAATAATCAAATGAAACTCTAAACTAATCCCAAGGCCAAAAATCCAGAACACCACACGAATACAACTAATACAAAACACGCAAACATATTAAACTCAAAATGCACATGAGAGAAATAAGGAGAAGTTAACAAACAAAAACAACAGAAACAGCATTACACAAAATACAAAAACTTAACTGGAAACAACAGGAACCAGACAACAAGTAGTTGTTGAAGCTCGGGGAAGGCAGGTGGAAGACAGAGCGGAGACAGACTGAGAACCGGAGTTGAATGATTTTATGGTCTGGCAGAGGTTTAGTGAAAGAACCGGGCTTTTATTGAAGGAGGTGATTACTGGCAGGTGAGAAGTTGTTCGCAGCTGTCTAGAATCCAGGTAATCAGAGAGCAGGCAGAGCAGGAATGAAGGTGAGGGAAAGCAGGGTTGAAAGAGAGAGGGAAAGCAAAGCTGAGAGGGGGAGAGAGAGAGGGAGAAGAAAAGAGGAAGAAAGAAGAAAGAGGGAGACAGACAGGGCTGAAGCAGGGATCACCACATATATATGTGGGTTTATCACTACCAGCAACCCCTTTACATTACACACATTCATTGATCCATTGTTAGTGTGAAATATATTGATTGTTTATGCTTTCAAGTCTACAAGGCAGGAGTTTGCAGTATCAGTCGAAGATGTGATCAGTGGTTAAATTCCTGTTATTGGTTGAATATTCTCTGTGACAGACTAATAAGACTTATAATCTGTGTTCTATTAGCTGCAGTACCAGCAGTGTAAAAGGAGCTTGGGAGCAGATCAGGACCAAGCATGAAAACATATGATCATATTTCTGTATCACAAACTGACACAATCAGTTTGCCGACTGTAGCTGCACGGCTTTGTTCAATGGCAATACTAGCGAACAACAGCTCAACAGATTTGTAGATATAACTTACTCCTTTAAGATGAGAATCTGCGCTGTTCACAGTAACTATAGTCAGGGAAGCTTACAGCAGATTTAAATCCTAAACTCTGAGCGGAACAGTCTCCGGAGCAGGTTGGCTGTACAGCATCAGTTACCATGGTGATCTAACAGGTTAAAAGAGAGTCACCTCCATGACCATGAAATCTCTTTAGGCTCAACATATTTCACTGACCCATTAATCTTGCTTCGCAGTTCATCCCTTAGGTCCTCATGTGTTTCTCATAAGTATGCCGAGTTCCTCTGCATTAAAGTTCACCTTAAAATTAACAGATTTATCTTCTTATCTATTGTGGTCATGGTGCTTCATACTAAATACACACTGAAGCTTTTTTTCTTCTCTGTAATATAGAACCAGTCCAGTCAAACGTCTGCGTTCATGAGAATGGCGTTGATCTTATTGGTTCACAGACTTCCACCCGCTACACATTAATATAAGCCAACAGGCAGCGTCTTGTAATAAATCAAAACCAGTTTTGTCTTTAAGATGCTTCACCACTCCAGATATTTCATCACTCCTGATGACAGGTCAGCCAGAAGGAGAGTCAGAGACTCTGTGACCTCTGTGGGTCATTGACACATTAATATCACCTGACAAGAGAGTTGCCAAAGTTGGATTTAATTTCCATTTACCCTCTGATCTGGATAGCAGAGAATCTTAAACTAAAGATTAACACTGCGGCAAAAAGTGCTGCATAATACTTTATGGTGTGCAATGCGCAACACACAACACCTTCACACGTGCATCAACATACTACAAGAGGAGGCATGTGCGTTCATACCCGCTGAGGGACATGGAAAGATTGCTGACATTGCATGTCAGCTTAAAATTGCTTTTACCTAGATCACAGGGCTTGATGGCCGTCCAAACTCTGCAGAGGATCATTTATTACTGTGCCTGCATGTGTGCACTAAGAATGTGTGTGTGTGTGTGTGTGTGTGTGCGTGAGTTTGTGTGCTACAGGGTCGATACAAACACGTGTGGACCTGATAAGCCAGAAAATATCCGTCCAGCTAAGACATGGGCTCGGCTCCAAATATCATCGATTACAGAACACAGTGGCCTCATTATCACATCTAATAGAAGCTGGAGCTCTGATATCACTCTGTACACTGCTACAGATTGCGACTGTGCAATCAAAGGCTCATGTCCAACAGACATCTATGAAGAACCCCAGCTCAAGTGATTACTACTGTAGTGAAAGACTTTGCACAACACAACCGCCTGCTATCCCAAAGGGGCGAACGCTCGGCTGTCAGGGAGTGTACGCGTGCGTCCGTGTGTGAGTCCACGGCAGTAAAATGGCTTGTCATGTCAGCGTGGTGCACGTCTTCAATGATGCAGCCAGAATTTGTATCATCCGAGGCGCAGTGGACTTTAAAAATGCAACCACAGCAAAAACCACGGTGGAGCAGTATTAGATGACAGAGGGAACTTTAACTGGTTCACTAGAGCAGAGACGGTCTCAAGGGAAATTAAGCCGCTGAGAAAAGGTATTTTATAAGGCACCAGTTCAAAGAGTGCAAACCAACACAGAACTAGAAGTCTCTATTAGCACAAGTATTCCCAACTATTGACACATCTTTGCTGCTGATAGGCTGACAACGTGCTGAGGATCTCTTGAAATCAGTAGAGCAAAAAGAAACGGTGACGGATGAGATTGAAACGTACCTTCTCCAATGAAACAAAGGAGATTTAGGCGTTTGTACATGATTACAAGTGAAGCTATAAGCAGTATAATATCTTCTGCTTGCGGCTACACGACTTCTAGCTTAAGCAGTGCTAACTATGTTCATTTCTAACACTTCCAAAGTGGACAAACAAGTAGCCGTTGTTTGGCTGATTTGTGATTTGTGTAAGTCTGCGCTTTTGCTAGGCAAAAAGACCTTTGCATGCTCAAACACAATTGCAGCACAAATAATAGGAGGGTAATATATCAAATAGTCCAACTAATATTAGATTTATGCCCATTTTACTGAGTTAAATATATATATATATATATAAATATATATATATATATATATATATATATATATATATATATATATATATATATATATATATATATATATGTGTGTGTGTGTGTGTGTAAAAAAAATAGGATATGGAATACAACATGCAGTGCCAGCTAGTTTGGTTCCAGCTCAGATGTGTACTTCAGTTAATGTCTCAAACTTGTTTATTTGGATAAAGCATATATAAATACACACATTTTGCACAAATAAATAAATAAAAGTGCAAGCTGTTAAATGAAATACATGCCTGAGCTGGAACCAAACTAATTTGTAATGCATGTTCTGGTTTATATTTCATTCTAAAAACCGTAATAATCACTAATGATTATTTTTATTTATAAATAGGTATATCAAACATAACACAAGTGAGCTCCATGGAAAGCTTCTGATGTCCTCCCTGCCAAACAGTACATGCTTGACTCTATCAACGTAGCTATAAAAGTCAAGCTACAGATTTGCTCCTAACCACTTTTTGGGTGGATTTAACAATGATCAGAAACTTTTTTTTTCTCTCTTATCTAAATTTCATGTTATGCAAAACTGTTACACAACAGTAACTAACAGTAACTTTTGGTTTACTACTGCTACAGCTTATCAAAGTGTCCAAATAACAAACAGCCTAGTTTATATATGATTTCCCAAGCATTAAAAATTCTGTCCATGTGTGACGATAATCTTACCGCTACTTTACCAACAGTAAAATAACAGTATGACTTACTGTTAAATCCTGATCCATCTTGTCTCCATGTCGGAGATAATTTATGATTAGAACTAATTAATAAAGTTACTGCTGTTGCTCCGTGTGTAAATGCAGATGCAGACAAGTCTCTCTTTTTGGAGTCACTCATAGTGATCTTGCTGTTTATTTAATAAACTCAGAGGAAGGACTCTGCAAACAGCTGGAAGCAACAAACTAAACAATGACTCTGTGTGTGACAGCTCATCTGCCTGATGTAAAAAAAAAAATTCAGTGCAACTTGCTTCTGGATCATGTCACCGTGTCAGGGGATAATTTAGAATTACAAGTAATTAATGAAGTTACCAGAGCTGTTCCAGTTGTGCAATTGTGTGAAGCTCTCTTGCTCTGTAGATGTTCACGTGGATTCAGATAGTATTTAATAACTTTAGAGAAGAGACTCTCTGTGTGATGTTTTTGCGCGAATATTGGTGCTGAAATGCAGAAAAGTCTTCCCAACTCCCATCCAACTCGAAGTACTGTTGCTTGTACTGTACAGTTCAGACTTACTGCAAGGTCCGATCTAGTGAGACTGCCGTTGCGACTGTTATGGAAAAGTAACTAGGGTGCTAATTCAGACTTGAAGCACGTTCATTTGCTCCTAGGTTAACAGAAAGGAGTGCATATCTGAAAGGGGCGTTACAAATAATGCAGTTGAAGCCACTCTGCTGATGACACCATTTTTAAGCTTATCCTAAACCTAACTTGCTGCATTATGTTCTAACAGGCTCCAATGTTAGTCATGTTGCACTAATTAGTGGGACACAAATATTTTCGCTCAGTTGTTTTAGGTAGCTGGTGGATACATCAAGTCATTGGCAGGGACTTTTTTTGTTTATGCACATAAGGCTGAAAGTCTGCATGCCATAAAACGATTTGCCTGCTTTGGAATGTGTCACGCGCGATCACCAAATACAAATAAACATGTAAAAATGTAAACTAACACTCCGCTTTACCTTGCACTCCATGCAAGGAATGTCACTTGCCGAGGTGACTCTCACATCTCTCTCATTTTCTGCTGCCATGCCAAGAGGGCCTCTTTCTGCTGCCCCTGTGTCTGATGGGTAATACGTAGATGAGGTAAAGGGGAGGACTGTGATTGGACGTGTGGCCATCACGCACTTTGTGTTTGGCTGAGCTTCCACTATGGTGGGGGGGACTGATATTTATAGATCAAGCGCATCAGAACACTGAAACTAGATCCTGGAGAGCTCATGGTTATTCTTGTACACACAGAGAGAGAGAGAGAGAGAGAGAGAAAAAGACAGATGCTGCAAAAGTGCCTACAGGAACTTAAATGTGTTCACTTATCATTGGAACATCTCTAAAACAATATATCACAGTGAGGACGTAGCTCTCACTGTACAGAACAACTAGAAACTATTTCCAGATACCTGAATAAGAACACAGCAGCTGGTACCAAGTTAACCCTCTGTTTTCCAACCAATTTCTTTTCTTTTTCTGGCATCCGTCACATCTTTGCTAACTGTGGGCTCATTTTTCACAGCAATATAAAGTCCTACACCTCTATGTAAACAGAACAACCATGGCTAGAAGTAGAGAGAACTCAAGAAAGTATTTTGTATTACAAAGTTATAATGCCATGAGTCATAAAGTAGAATACACTAAAACTGTATTCTCCTATCCGTTCTTGTTTCAGCAAAGCCTGCAGCTCAGATGAAAAGTCCCTCATTTTTTGTTACATGACTGTTTGTTGCAGATGAGTCACTAATGTTTTCATAGCTGCAGTGAAAAGCACAGAATTTTTTTATTTACAGAATCTGGTTAGTGTTAACAGTTCATTTTGCGCATGTTTTTCAAAAAAAACTAAATGTGTAGACGAAAGCGATTTTGATTAAATATCATGATTTTAAGCTAAGATTTTGATAATTTTCTCAACCAACCTGCTCATCACAAATGAGAGGTTCAAGAACCATATAAAAGGTGAAAATCCACTGATTTTTTCAGTCTTTATATTTTCTGTCTCTGACAAACAATGTAATTTGGTCATTTTTCAAAAAATATAACATCCCCGTTCAGTTTCCCTATAAGGAAACCTTTAAACATGGTGTCATTAAACACCTTTCTTGTCATCTGTGTGTCTCTCTCTATCACACACACACACACATATATCCCCACCCAAAAACATAAAGCTGCCTCTCATTCTTTACATTCATGCCCACATCAACTGCACATTCAGAGGATACCTAAACCCTGGCAACCACACAAACACACAGCAGTGTTTGGTGGGCAGGTGTACAGTGCGCACGGTTCACACATGGAAAGTCATTTCTGACATGGATAAAGTTACTCCATAAACACCTGCAATAAATCACATGTTTTCATACTGCAGAGTGTGTTTGAGTGACGGTTCTATTAACCTATGAGCACTACAGAGAAATGAAAAGGAGGATTTATTTATCTAAGTAGAGGCCTTTAAAAGGGGGAAATTAGATGACTTTGCTGCAGAGATACTTTATCATATAGCGTGCTAATGGTTAGTTAGATTTTGAAGTTTGACCTCAATTGCTTTTATGCTGAACATCTGTCTTTGATGGTTAAATGTATTGTCATGGACTGTATGACCTTTTGGTTGTGTCTTTCAACACCTCAGACAATGAGTTCGTACAACATTCTGTAGGGAAAGTCTGGAGGACAGATGAGATTAAAAGTAAATTTCAAAGCCCCACCTTCGATTCTTTAATAGTCTGACACACTGGATGTAGACTGTAGGTATAAGCCTGCTATTTGTGCAGTGCACTTCAGACTACGTTCTTCTTTCTCTCCGCTATCTGTGTGTTACAATCTTCTAAATCCCTTTTGCTATGGGAAACAAATATGACAACCTTTCAGCATCAACTTACACCCCGAAAATGATAAGTTTTAATGAAGATTTGGATCACGCAATAAGACAGGCCCGCTCGGTTTTTTCAGTGAATTAGCTTTTTTAATTAAGTTCATGTGCAATTTCATTAAGAAGATCTGATCATTCGCGTTTCGCTGCTTTTCACCATTTGCTCTTCACCCGTCTGTCAAAATCACTTCACTCTCAATCTCAGCATCACTACTCTCGCCTAATGCTCTAACTCCCATCAAGAGATTCCATTGGGATTAATAAAGTTATATCTTTTATGCCAACCATCTGTCTTTGATTGTTGAATGTAATGTCACTGATTTTGTGACCTTTTGGTTTTGTCCTTCAATCTATAATTTCCCCTCTTGATCAGAAGTTAGCTTAAACATGTCACCTTCAATCCTTCAAAATAGACATACCGGATGTAGACTGTGGGTATAGGCCTGCCATTTGTGCAGTGAATTTCACACAGCAGTCTTCTCCATGTCCTATACATGCTTGGTACAGCTATCAAAATCCCCTTTGCTATGGGAAACCAAAACATCAACCTCCAACCAGCAACCTACATGCTGAAAATGGCAAGTTTTTTTTAACAAGATTTGGATCATGCAATATAGCAGACCTGCTCGGTTCCGTTCACTAAAATTCTGTTCTAAATTCTCTTTGCCACTTCCATTTTCCCACGCTGTCAGAATCACCTCACTCTCGGTTCAATGTCACTACTCTCGTCTAATGCTCTATCTACCCTTGCTCTTCAAGTAAATCTGCCGGTAAACCCAGTTCTTCAAATTGAGGGTGATTCTGTCAATCTTCTTTCCAGGCCATTTAACATGTATCCCTCCTTCTCCTCATCTCCACCTCAACCAGGGTTGTCCAGGACATCTCAAACAGTCTTCACCAGCCATCTGCCAACTTTGCTTCACCACCGCCACCAGCATCTAGATTTCAGGGGGTCCCGTCCTCAACTCCTACCTTCATCTGTGACTCCGCTCTGTGAAATCACTTCTCATCGGAGTCTAACTGCCAAAATACTTGATTTAGCATGCTCATGTTTCTGCAATAAATATTTGTTCTCCACTTTCATATGAGCTCTTTATCTTCAATGACAGTGCTTGCCTGCCTGCCTGCAGTAGTTCCAACAAAGCAAGTTACCCCCCAATACTATGCAGGCACAGTTGCTGCATCCTGGGCTTAGTACCATCCAAAAGTAGCGTGATGAGTTCAAAGACATACAAACAAGCCAGAACATTTTTTTACTCCTACCGCAGAATAATAATGGGGCAACTAGATTATTCTCCAGCACTGTGGCAATGGGGTGGGCAATGCGAGACTACACTTCCACCTTAAGACTACAACAACGTAAATAATTCAAACATCAAAAGCACTTCTTCTTGTTCTTATGATTTCTAGAAAACGATGTCAGAAGGTGGTCCATTTAGCTACTTATCTGGAGTTTAAATCAAGATCATGTGATGCGATTGAAAGCAAGAAGCAGAACAACTAAACTGACCTTTTCTCAGCTACTGTTTACAAGGTCAACTTTGAACCTCAACTTTTAATTCAACAAGGGGGACAAGGTGCTCTAAAACACAAAAAAGGTGAATATTTGAACATGCACACATTTTTTGACAACTGGGCAAATGTTATCTGCAGAAAAAGATCATGTAACATGAAAACAAAACATTAATGTTTACCTCTTTTGTCAACTAACAACAACTTTCTATTCATGCAAGTGTATCTTTTAAAGTACAGCCACAAATATTTGGAGGAAACATCAAATAAAATATGAACGTTCATTCAGTATTTTTCACAGAGACTGAAACCTGCTATTTCTTTATTTCCTTTTCAGAACTCTGCAATCTTTCCTCTCTGCTCGTGCACCACATATGCAAAATACAACATCTCTTGCAGAGATTTCTTCCTGATTGTTGAATACAGAGATAAAAATCTTTGATTCTGAGGGACTGACTTCAAAGCTAAGTTCTTGTATCCATAACCTTGTATCATCTAGTTTCAGCTAGTAAAGCAGAAAAAATACCAATAAAAAGACGGAGCCAAGGATGTGATACACTGCACACTGCCAGTAATCATCTTTTAGTTGGTATTATTAAAGTGTTGCCCTTTCTGGCTGCAGCCTGAAGTGTGTAAATAAATAAGAGCTTCTCAGTTACTCACAGTATCCACAGCGAGTTCCCCCCTCGAACACGAAGCCATTTTGCACGGCGCCGTATCGACGCAACGCCGACAACTTCCAGTGGCCGATGACGACAGGAGGGAGGCCTCTGGTAAGGACCAAGAGGTTGTTGCACAGGTGGAGGGAGGCGGGGCCACTTTCCAGCTTGGTACCTGGTTCGACATTGACACTGAACCTGTGGACTGAAGAAGGAGGAAAAAAACGTTTGAAGAGAGTAAAGAGTGGGGACCTGTGCGTTCCAGGAACTCATCAAGTCACTTAAACAACAGAGGTGTCATAAACTGTAAAGGACGTCAATCAAAAACAAATGAGCTGAAGCGTGACGGTATCTCCCACACAGAACTGCATGAACACACATGTGCCATGTAGCTGATGGCTGTGGTAATAATGATTAAGCAGTTCTTTAGGCTCCGCTGGCTTCAATTTGTCATTGCTTATTTTGAGCAGATGGGACTTAATCTGTGCCAAGTTCTGTCACTGCCTCTAGAAGCCCTGCAGTGCACAATGTCGCATGTTGTATGCATGCATGTATACAGTGTGTGTACTAACAGCATCACTAATAGAGTCAAGTAAATGATAATTCATGCATTTTTTTAAACAAGCTTTAAAAAAACAGCAAAAATGGAATTATAGAACATGAATCAGTCTACTGCAAGTATATACATTAAAAGCCCATTGATTAAAAAAAAAAAAGACTTTTTGTAGAGGCTTTATAAAGAAAGTTCACTTGAAGGGTCACCTCCAGCAGAGTGAAGGGTTTGACCTGAGCACCTCTAAATGCAGCCGGCAGGGAGGCTAAAACGACCAAATGCAGCAAGTAGCTGAGGGGAACATCATCATCAAGCAAGTGTTGGATCCCAGCAAATGTTTCAACTGAGCATAATGAAATTATGTAACTCAAAAGCGTGCCACGGAGGTAATAAATCAGCGTGCTTTGATGAATTTTAACAGCGATGTAAAGTGCATGCAATTTGCACGAAGGTTAAGCCAAGGTGAAGTGGTTTCTACATTTGGTCAAAGAGGACCATTACAGCAAGACCTTGGAGATACTGCTGCCATGAAAGAGACATTTGTAAAGTAAAGACAGCTGCGGTAGATCCACAAAAAAGGCTTCAAAGCTGTGGTTCAATAGTTAAACTGAATATCTATCGTTTCTTAGTGGCAGGTTTTGAAAGATTTTATTTTAATCAGCAGAGGGATCCAAAAGAACAGAGTTACTGTCGCTAAACTGGAAGATATTCTTCAATATTTGTACCTAAAAGACCCCCTGTGCAAACCATAAACAAATCAATGGGAGATAAAACTGAAAATATTCACATAGCAGAAGAGGAACAGAATGCTTATGGATAATACAATTAAGAAACAGGATGGGGCCTTGAAAATCTCCTGCAGTTGATATTCTGGGAGAAGACGAAAGAATTACTTGTTCAGAAAAAATGTTTAGAAATTCAAGCACTGACAGTCGTGTCTTGTGAGGGACATAAAAAGTCCCTCCAGCTCACAGCTTGTCTCTGAGGCGCAGTTAAAGATCGGGCTGGAGATATTTAAATATGGTATTAAAATGCATGATGCCAGCGAGAACATTTCTCAAGAAGACTAGTTAAAAAAGAAAGTTTGGACAGTTGGGAAAAGGTATTTTTGAAGATTCCAAGTTAGAGTCTTTACATGTTTATATTGGTATACGTAGTCCGTTGGCTGGTCAGAAAAAAATCCCATTAGCAGACTGTACAGAACAGTAACAAAATAAAAGATTATACAGAAAACTAAAACTGACTTCTGAACAAGAAGTGAGAAGTTTAACCACAAGATTAAACCAGTGTAAAAAATTTAATTAGTTAATATATTGAGTAGTTATATGTTTAAAAAGAAATGAAGAGCCTATCCTATTGAAGAAGTCTGACTCATATAAACAGATGAAATACTGAGTTGGGTGCAGCATCGATAGTATTTAATTACTTTCCTCTTCTGGCAAATGAGTTTACAAATTAACTGAATAACTGTGACCAAAAAAGATGATTGCAGTTTATAATCAGGCATGACATTTAAGGTGATTATATAGCCAATACATAGAAAAACAGCCATATTTCACTGTGGTGCAAGATCACTGCATTTAAACCTGTGCATTATGCATATTTTGTACATTACAAAAAACTGTGTATAATATCAGTTCCTTCTATGTATACAAGAATCTGTAGAAGTAGTTGTTAGTATTTTCTACTTCCAGAAGAATCTGTGCAATATTAGTATTTCGTACATCAGTATGCTCTACCCATGGAAGCAGCTGTGCAATATTCTTGTTTATCAACATACAGATGAATTAATATTTTCAACATCCAGAGGAATCAGTCTAATATCTGAACTTCCACATATTGAAGAATGTCTACAATATCAACAATACTTATGTAAATTTCTTGTGTATTTTTTTTTACTGATGTCCCTGTATTTTATATTTTCGCATTATCCCTGTTGCTGTTGCTGCAAATTTCCATTTCCCTGCTGTGGGATTAAAAGATGGCTTATATTGCTCTATCTTATTTCAATACAATAGTACTGCTTCCAGTGTTTAGATTGTATGTGTTTACTATGACTGTCCTAACTTAGACTGTAATTAATATGATGTATGGATGGGTTTCATATAGAAAATGAGGAAATTATCTCTTTTTCAGTTATCCTGTGGGGTATAATCTTTAAACTATGACCCTTTTAAGGATCTTTTTGATGTATTAATGACATTTATGTCACAATGTAGGAACTACAATGACAAAGTAGTATTCTTAAGTCATTTAAAGCTGTTCCAACCTGTAAAAACAACTGCATTTGTTATAATCCACGGCACAGAGCTGTTGCTGTTACTCCAGTAATCAGTTTTTGCATGTTTGGGCATCAACACTTCACCTGCTCACATGCAGATAGTCAACCTCGACTCACAGTTAACTTTAGCATCATGCTGATGATAATTTTTGCGTGATTTACTTTAACTTGAACAAACAAAACACCGCACTGTCGTCTCTAAACATGTCAACTATAACAAAACACACGGGTATTAGGTGTGAAAGTCTATTAAAGTGTGAAAGGTGGAAGAAGCATTTAGATCTTTTACTGAAGTAAAAGTACCAAGGCAGCAAAGTAAAAAAAACTCCATTACAAATAAAAAGTCCTGCATGTAAACTGATCTATCATTATATGTGACATCATTACATTAATACTAATACTGAGTATCAGCGTGTTTCTGTTGTAGCTGCTGCAGTTTGAATTACTTTCTATCAGATAAATCTTAAAATGATTTATGGGAGAGGAAAGAAGACAAAACACAGTTCTGATATGCAAATCTGTTTTCAGTTTTTGGACTTTTTCTCTAATCTTTTTTTTTGGTGAGATACTGAATCATTTTAACATTTACTGAACTGGAACCGGATATGAAGTTTAGAGTTAGAAATCACTGCTTGGTGCAGCTGTTAGTAACTCGCAGACATCTGGAACGTGAGCCAACTGCACAATGATTTTTGTAAGAAGCCAAAAAGGCTGGAAACCCCTGGTTTAATCTTTAACAAAGTGTAGTTCTCTTAAAGCTTGTCGTATCAGCCACTGTGTCAAATCTTCATCTTAAAAGGGACTTCAACTGTCAGACGATTGCAGTAGAAAATATGGTATGGAGTGGAATGAAATGGAATACATTAGAAATACAATAAGTAAAAATGTACTTTCCACTACTGTTTTTGGTTAATTGAGTAGGTGAAGCTTCTAAATCTAAAGGATGGACAGCAACAAACCTCTACTTGGAAATTAAAGTATAGGTTCCCCCTCAGGTCTGTCTTTTCAGTCCACTAAAAGGAAAGTTTTGAAGCTGAAGCAGCAGATTTTGCAGACAGAGATTAGCTAAAGTGATGGAAGACAGAACATATCTGTCTGCCATCAAAATCCATCTTTAGCTCCTCTGATCCCTTTAAACAAGCGGCCAGTAGTGTTTTCCTCCTAACCCTTACGAGTGACAACGACACACTGCTTCACTCTTTGACATTCCTTGAAGCCAATTAAATTGCACTGACACACACAGGGCAACTTTCAGGCTTCAAATGACTGACATTATAATGCTGTGAATTAACTTCACAGTGGGCCAAGTATTCACTGCATTTTGTATTAGACCAGTGAACAATCACAATGAACAGTGAGTCTGCAGGAGGTGCTGAGACTTCGGGCTCCTTCTTTGCTTTGCTTTTTCTTTTAAAACTAAAGAAATATATAAATCCTGTTCACATTTACAACAGCTCAGTGTGCAAAAAAACTTGATCGGGGGAAAAGTGAAAGTTTAAAATCTGTGAGAAACGACTAACAATAAGAGAAACTGATATCACTACTATTATGACTGCTATTACTATTATTATTAATAAATAAATAAATGCATACAGAATTGGAAAATTATGAATGATTAAACCTATGACTGAAACATGAATAAACACGTGAATCATTTTATCAACTACATTTTACTGGTCAGAAAAAGTAAAAAAACAACACTAACTGAAAGGAGTGATGCTGCAGCAGAGGTCAAGGACTATTTGATATCATTTTATAAACTGATAATACAAGTTTTAAACTGTTAAATCTGAGCTGATTGTTCTTTAAATTGAATAGCTCCACCTGTGACCCCTGATGCTAGAAAAAAAATCTGTAAAATTGGTAAATACTGCAAAGACCTGATCTAACAATAGACTTGATAAATCACTTTTTTCAATTTCTGTTAACGCACTGATCCATGAAATCACTGAAGGACTGTAAAACTCCACATGAGGCCAAACCACTGACCTTCTCCCAGGCTGTAGCGGATGCGGGCGTCCCAGGCCAGCAGGGCGTCTCTGCTGTTGAAGCCCAAGACCAGCATGTGGTTCAGGCAGAGGATGGAGAGGCTGCAGGACACTCCGTCATACCCAGGACCCGGCTCCACGCCACAGATCCCCTGATGGAAAGCACAGCAAAAACACACTCACACTACAGATTATATCATCAAAACACTCTTTTGTTTTGTTTCCTTCTTCATACGATCCATAGCTGATGTCAGGTAGATTTGACCCGATGAAATCCTGACGTCAGGCATGGATACTTTTGCAGCCACATAGTGACAAACTGAAACTTGAGACGGAAGCACAAAACAATCTCAGATATCAGAGAGTGAGATCTGTGTCCAGAGAAACAGGAGACCTTGTGACTCTCTGGTTCCTTTGGTCTCGGTTTACTGACAGAATTTCTGGGAAAGAGTTTACACAGATAATAATGATGTACACAGAGATTTATGACCATCTGGATGACCATTGTGGCCAAATCCATAAATGTTTATATAGATGAAGATTGATGAAGATGCCTTTATTGTCAATGTACATGAGAATAGAGACAGTGAATATAGCAGATTTAGTGTGTTTATTGGCTCCCTTTTCCACTGGTTTTCTGTGATTAGCACATTTTCTTGCAATTATTTCTGACCAGTGCTCCTACAATTTGTGCAGTTTCTGTGTTTTTATCCATCCATGTGGCATTTACATCACATCACTGTACATTCATGCAACAGCAGCCCCACGACAGCACTAGAAAGGCTGAAGTATATGAGGGCAAATCATTACAGAGCTGCAATAAACCTGCCACCAGCACAGATCTCCCCTACCTGAGATCAGACTCGTTAAACTCACCTCCAGTGTCACACTGAGTCTTTCCTTGTGGCCGCCGCTCTTCTCCTTCCCTTTCTTCTTGTCTTTATACACCAGCAAAGACAGACAGTCTGGGACACACACACACACAGACAGACAGACTTAACACACTGACAGACTTTAAGGTACATTTCGTGTTTAACAGCAGAATGGAGGATAACAAAGGCGTAACTTTTTTGTGATCCACGCTGCATGCCTGCCCGTCTAATGTGGCACAGCTGTCATAACAAACCCTGAAACAATGAGCTGATCCACTGGCACAGCTGATAATGAAAGTCAAGCCACAAATACACACACATATTGACATACAGGGCAGAGAAGAGCGAAGTGGCCGACCATATTCCCACCACTCTTGCCAGTTTCTTCAAGGACACAGCAGTGGCCTTCTGAGCCATATGTTTTTGTATGCTGAGGGGGAATCAGTGTCTGTCCTCACAGCATCTCAAGTGAATTCACTTTTCAAGACGTGGCTGTCTTTGTTGCCAAGCTTTGAGGGAGGAACCTCTGTTACGCTTTGGCATTGTCACAGTTTATTTTTTCCCCCTGGAAGGCTTTCAGATAATTAACCTTACATCCAATTGGCACTGATAAAACCCTACAATGTAATATCTAGACTCTTAATTTCTAGGTTTGGGGCAGCAGGGGTCATGTTTTGTCTGCACCCTTTTACAAGTTTGGTCACTTAAATAAATTCACCCCGTCAATCCAGCTGATGTCTTTGCACAACGTCCTCGTGTGCCGACGCGGATACGGTGCGTTACGCGCTCCATGGCGCACAGCCAAGAGACCAATTGGCAAGTTGTGATTAGTTAAACTGCAGAAAATTGGAGGAGATTAGTGCGGGATGATATGGATGAATAAACGGCAGATCTTTGTGTCGTTGTGAAAATGTGCAAATCATGAGTGTGGGATAAACAGAGCTGACTGTAAAAATAGAAACGGTCTGGCACATACCTGCGACCGGAGAGGGCTTCCGAAGAACGACCCACCGAGTCTTCCACTGTGGAGAAGTTTGTAAAGAAAGAGTAAATCACCAAATACATTCCTGCGGTCGGCCTGGAAGAGTGGGAATCAAGTTTAAAGCGTAAAATGAGAAGAAAACCTGTGGAATTGACCTTTTTTCCATCTCTAAATTTGACTTGTCCCTCCGCGACAACTGTATCCGTCATCTTCTGTCATGGTTCCGAGCAGCTGTGTGTTTCAGCGTGTGTGTGTGTGTGTGTGTGAGAGAGAGAGAGAGAGAGAGAGAGAGAGAGAGAGAGAGGGAGAGAGAGGGGTCACTTTTCAAAATAGCCTCTCCAGGCCCCGCCGGCAGACTCCACTCTCTCTCCCCCGCAGTCGGGGCCCCGAGGCGGGCAGACTCCCCAGCGGGACTCTGCCAAGTCGGTACAGTTGTCATCCCGCGTCAAGCGCTTATTGTTTACACTGGAGCTAATTCAATTAAGAGGGCATAACTGGCGTACCTTCCACTTAACTCTTCTGACTTTGTCCCAGCCGGGTGTTAGACAGGGATTCATGTTAATGCTGAGCTGCGGAGCCTCGGCTCTGTGTGTGGAAATCCAGTTTAATCTGTAAAAGCTGTTTTGTCAATTAAGAGACTAAAATGAGAACATTCGCTCCAAATCTGCAACACCAAACACATGATGTGTTATAGAGGAAAACGTTTTATTATATTGACATCATATGTTCAGTTGTCCACTGAATGAGTTTCCTGAGGGCAGAGGGGAAGACAGAGTCCTGCTGGTTTTACTGGGTTCCAGGTTCTGGGTTTATGTGACCCTCAAATAATTTTAAAAATAGACTGGAATAGTAGTTTCATTGATGATTCTTAGTTAAAATCACATTAGGATTGGGTTATAACTTCATCTCTATGAGTAGGAGGCTTCACTGTAATGGGTTTGAGGTGGTCATGGCCCACCAGGGTCACCGCTCGGCTCCTGCTGGGTCACTGTTGTCTCGCAGCAATAAGGTCTATGTGGAATTTAATGTTCCTGCCATTAAAGAATTTGATGTTTTGTTGTGGGCCTCCATTAATTCAGGGGTGCTTATTCTCAGAGCAAGAGCTGAACCAAATAGCTGTAGGATTAAGTGCCAGGAACAATAACTGACATTCATTTCTCATGGAGAATCATTATTTTCTTGCTGCTCTCTTTTCAGAATGTTTACTTAAAATCATTTTTAAAGGGCACAAAACAGATTTTACACCTGAATATGAGTTTACTTGCCAGAATTAGTACTTGTAAGTCTGTGAAAACAGTCATGAAATGTTTTTGTGTAGCTCTGGATGAGTGTTGCCAAGTCTGTAAGAAGAATCCTGATCATATAATCAAAAGTTGCAACATAAACGTAGGATCAAACATTTCTAGACCTTGACTTATCCTGGAAAGCAAAGGTCAGAATAAGTCTCAGCCTATGTTGCTCTGATTTAGTCTTTTGTTGAAGCCCCCAACCAGTGGTGGCTGGTGCAGTTTTCTCCAGGGGGGGCTATAACTCCAAAATAGACATTTACCAGAAACAGGGTTTCTGCAGGTTTGAACAAATGTAAGACTTTTTAAAGACCTTTTTACGACCATTTTGAATTAAATTTAAGATCTACACAAAGTCAGAAAAAGTAAGGAAAATTGCTTTTAAAGTAACCACATTTATTGCCACAGAACCCATAAACCAACCTCAACCTCCTCATTGTGCTTACGGATCCCTATCCTGTAGCCTTCACCAAGCTGACATGACATGTTTATTCTTCCTAACATGGCTAGTCGCAGTGCATTTTTCATGTGGATCCTAGTTTGTTCATGCTTCTTTGCCTTTTCTTAAAAGTGCTTTAATCAGTCATACCTGTCCTGATCCATGCTGGGTCAGATCCTGATGTTTGAAAAAGGAGGCAGGGAAAGCAGAATAAAGCAATTAGCCAAGCCTTACTGCTAAACCAGGTCCTGTGTTGTCCCCTCTGTCTTTGGACTGCTGATTAATTATGATGTTCGGCTGACCAGGTCCGACCTCTTTCATTTTTGCAGCTTCTCCTGGTATATTCTCCTCTTGAAAGGTTTTGATTTAAATGACATCACTGAATTATTTAATTTCTCTTTCTCCATTTTGCATCTCTGTCTATCGTCTCCAACTCCCACGGCTCGACCCGTCAATCAGCTGCACTTTATGACAGGAAGGTGGTGGTATCGGCTGGTATCTAAATAATCCAGCTACATTCAACTGTGGGCGCAGGGAAGGTGTGCCCCAACATAGCCCTATCTCTTGTATTGAAGAGGAGTTACTGCGCATGTACAACTTTTAACGAGAGTCTAATGGGCAAAGATTTTTGTGCCCCAGGGCGGAAACACGTCACTGATCGGACAACACAGATGAACGAAACAACTTTACTCACCATCATTACCTATATAATATTTATTTTTCTCATTTTAAAATAGATATACATTTATTTCGAAATATTTGTATTTCATTTTTATTATTTTTTTTATATCTTATTTAAGCTAAAGTGGCGAGTGGTGGGGCGGCGCCCTAGCGCCCTCTATTGGCCAGCCGCCACTGCCCCCAACTTAATGGAAATGTAATAAATCACTGAAGTTCTCTTTTAAATTACAAATTTATGCCAAAATACAAAACAGACAGTGTCAGAAAAGGCTCATGTATTGCCAGTGATGCGCGATGCTCTGTCCCAAATCCACACTACACTCTTTGTACAGTCTGTGCTGCATACTTCATAATGCCAAGTGTGAAGCACCGGATATCAATCACACTGTGACTTTGAAATTACACTTTTAAACATCACAAACAAATTGTTTTGCTGTCTGATGTGTTCTAAGAGCTGTTTCACTACCATCAAAAACATGATTAAAACATTTTTTGATGTTTAAAACTTTTTTTCCCTTTTTTTTTTTTTTTTTTTGCTGTTGAGCAACATTTCCATGTCCTGTTACTGCTGCATTTTTGGGATAATCATGTACATCACTTGAAAGGCAAGAGTTTTTTAGTACATTATTTGCCAAATATCAAATCCCAAGTATGAATGCACTACTAGAAGTAGAAAGTTTGCAATACCTAAATTTTAAAAACTCCATTACAACTGCATTGTATGTGTTACCAGCTAGAAAAACTTTGTTAAAATACTGAAATCATGTAAGCTTCAAAACCTGTGAAAAACATGGTACTTTTAGTTGATTTAAATACAGTAAAACTGTGTAATTTTATAGATGTAAAAGAACAAATCACTATGTTAACATTATGTATGGTTTGGGCTAGTTTTTGTTGTTGTTTGGTTGTTTTTTTACAGTCAACAACTAAATTAATACTTTTTCTATGATTTTACTGGACATTATCTGTAATTTGCCAAACAGAATCATATCTGTAAAACAAGTGAAAATTTGTTTTATATTTTGAAATATTAAATTTTCTTCAAATAATGGTAAATACCTGAAAATGAGTAATTTTGTTGATTGGTTATAATTTATCAAAACAGGGAAGATCTCTAAAATAACACTTAAAAATATATATTTTTAAATTGTTAAAAATTAATTTTTAATCCTGAATATGTATAAATAATGGTAAATATCTGTAAAATAATTATATTTTTCTGGGTTAAAATAATTGACTTTTTTAGTGTCAAGTCTAAAAGAGCCATTTGTAAAAATACTTTCCAATGTGGACATTATTTACAGTTTTGGCCTGTTTTTATGGTTAATATGTAAATAGTTACTTTTTTCTGTAATTTTTCTAGTTATTATATGTAATTAAAGAAAACAGGAAATACATAAAATAACTGCATAAACAATTACAGTTAATTGTAAACAATTGTAAATTTTTTACAGTGTGTTCAAGCTGGTGTGTATTTTAACTTCTTTATGGGCATTATAATCTAAAACAAAGCATCACATTTTCTAGTATTACAATATTTTGGATGGAAAATCATTACCTCAAATGATAGCTAAATTTAGTGGAGTGAAAAATATAATATTTACTTCTCAACTGCAGTTGAAATAGTGCTTAATGTCATGTTGGAGGTAATATATTTCCTCCCTGCACAATACTTGCTGAGTGTGTAGTATGGAATTGGGACACAGCTTTTGATTAATCTCCGCCTGCCATCTCCTAATAGCAGCGCTCAGTCAGGAGTCTGGGAGCAGCTGCTCCGATGTTGACTCTGGGCCCTTTGCCTCCACTTTAAACTGAGACACAGTTTCAGTTGCTGCAAAGACATTAGTGTGGTCCGAGAGACGACATCAGCGGGCCAGACAGTCTGTGAGTCAGCAAAACCTCCTCAAACAAAAGTGGCCTTCAGTTTGCTCCGGTCTATCTGCCCTTTGCCCTCACTCTGCCCCAGCTGTCTCTTGGCTTTGACCATGGAGGGCAGGTCTGAAGTCTGGTACACAGCTGACCTCATCCTGCTGCCACGGCAACGCAGTTCCAAGGCCACACCCTCCCACTTCCTGTCCAGCTCGGACCCGTGGGAGCCCCGAAGGTCTCGGGACCCTCTGCGGGCTTGCCTGGTGTCCTCCGAGTCAGAATTTCCCCCAATTTTGTCCAAATCCAAGGCTCGTTTTGAGGTTGTGTGGCTGGAGCGAGACGAGGGTGACTTGGATTTGCGACGTGAGCGAAGAGGAGGCCTTGGTGGAGGTGGAGGTGGTGGAGATTGAGAGGGAAGGATGGGGTTGGAGGAAGTTGTCCTTCTGCTGGGCATTTTAAAACCACCTCTTTCCCTCCCTCTCCACCAGTCTCTGTCTTTACCTGAGGAAGAAGAGGCTGCTTTAAAAAAGAGAGAGATGAAGAAATGCCAGAGCACTCAGTGGCACTGCAAACTCTCCACATGCAAGAAACACACACACAAGATAGAAGCAAAATGTTCTGTGCTCCTTGGCAAGAACACAACAGACTGCAAACTAAAGCTGGAAGATCTCCTTGTCCCGCAGTATATTTCTGTGTATGTGGAAAAAAAGCACTGTGAGAAATTAAGATGATTATTCACAGTCTGACAATTTCAGTTACAGATCACACTGGTGGCCGTGATCAGCCTGTAGCCAACTGTTCCAACACTATAGATACTGTAACGCAGACTCACAGAGAGACGGGAGGCAGCAGGAAACTAAGTGGATGTGACAGATATTCCCATGCTGGCTGTTGGCTATGACATCATGGGAAAGACGGTTAGAGGGTGCTCAATGTGTGTGTGTGTGTTTGTATGTGTGTGTGTGTGTTTCTGCCAGTGGAAAGAGACTTTGCTTCCATCTTAGTACAAACTGCTGCCATCTACTGGCTCAGAGCAGGACAGACATATTTTCTAATTGTGACAGTTCATTCACCTTGTTTGGTAAGACTTTTTAAACTTCTTCCCTGATGTCACTTTGACTTCAAATCTGTTGCTGCACTTTCCCTCTTTTAACCCTCTGAACCCTCAAGCAGTTTGTAGGTGTTCGCTGCAATATAAAGGAAAAAAATGGAATCGACATTTACAGTATTTTCCCCGAGTGCTTATGAGTGTTACTAATACCGTAAAAAAAGATGACTCTACATACTATATATATATATATATATATATATATATATATGTCAATCATGGCTTCACAGTTGTGCCAGGGAGTGCAGAATGTTTTTGTTTTTACAAAAACTGCTTAGTGTAAATCGTATATATCGGGCGATTTTTTAAATAAGACGTAGACTGAAGTTATTTTGATGAAATATATGGATTTTAAGCCTAGATCTGGTTAGGTTTTCTGATGGAATGGCTCATCATAATGGATTCCCCTTGTTTTTACCTTTTGTAGTCATGATAACTTGTATAATTTTAGTGATTTTTAAATTATAACATACCTTTCAAAGCTGCTGATGGGTTTTTGGGTTCAGAGGGTTAAACTGCCTTTTCTTAGAAAAGAATAAATTATTTAAAAATGTAGGATTTTCCCACAGCTGGTGTAATTACCATTGATAATGAGAACAAAGTCATGTTAATGTTATTAGTTCCAGCTGTGCTGGCTCTGCTTTAAGACGTTAAAAATGTCTGCAGTGACAAACACTCAGTGTGAACAAAGACTGTGACAGAAAGATGGAAACTGAGCATTAGAGATAAAATCTCTTTCTTGTGGCCTGCTGCTGTAATTGAACACAGCCGGGTTAAGATTATTATTTGTCTCGTGCTTTTGTTTACTGTGGAACAAAATGACTTCCACATTAACTGTACTTTGTTCTTAATGCTTGTTAGCAAATGTTAGAGCATCCAAGGCCACAGTGGTGCACATATAATCCTGAGTCCTCTAGATCAAAGCGCCACTCTGCCTAAACACAACTTTAAAGACCAGTTAGCATGACTGTAGACAAGATACTGTATGTAAAACATGGGCATAGCCTCTGGGTCTGAAAAGTGAAGCTATCGCCTGCATTAAACAGCCAGGAGGAGTGACTCATCTGGCTGCAAAAACAAGTCTGACTGTATGGAAGTGACCCTGCTTCTTACTTGATTTACTACCTCAGTAAACATTTTTGTAGCAAGTTTATGGCCTCTGCTCTCACATCTCTGGCTACCTTTGTGATGACAAGTAGCTACTACATGGTTGTGCATAGTGTTCTTGAGTTCTAAGTTACATCAACCCCTGGCTCTCCAAAAGATAAGGATGGTAATGCAGAAACATCAAACTAAAGGCTTAAAAAAAAACAACGCAAAAACCAACAGGTGATGTCTCAGTGGCTACGTCCATCTTTTACATGCAGTCTGCTGTAGACTTGAGACTAAAGACAAGAATATCATCTTGCAGATGAACAGAAAACTAGACACAATGTAGTCTACAGTACAGCGATTCCGACTGAAGTAGACCAAACTACCGTATAAAAAATATTTGTGTTGGGGACTGATTTAACAGCACAAAAGTTGCATTCAAGCGTTTCAGGCTTAACTTTACAAGAGAAGAGGGCTACTGTGGTTTGGTATAAAATGTCTGTATGAAACTGGTGTGAACTTCTTTTTCACTTCACACCTTCATATTTTTTTAACTTGAGGCAATTTATGAGACTTCACACAGCTTCCTCGGAGGCCACAAAAACTTTGTGCACTTTTTCTCATATATACAGTAAGAAGACCTGTATAAACACAGTTCAATGTGTAAAATCAGTTGAATTTCTTTATAAAGGCACCTTCGATCCACCGTAGACAAGTGTTTTAATTTACTTCCTGATTACACCTCCTCACAGCACTGTATGAGAATACGCAAACCATGGTCATTTGACAGCTCACTCATTCTGTTTTTAGTTTCACTGTGTCTCTTAGGGGCAAATTACACTTTAACCATCTTATTCACGCATGTAATTTGCTGATATCATCCAACTCTCCAGAGCGCTGCCCATATTGAACCCAAGCAGAGGTCTAATCAGTAAGAGTAATAGACACCTGTGTGGGTGTGCAGGGCCTTAATGATTCTGTGTTCTGCCTTTTAAAGATTGTAGAATTACTTCTTTTAGAGTGCGCTGAATCAAATACAAATACAAGAAAAACTTTCAAGACTCAATTGAGTAGCTACTTTTAATTAGTTAGCTTCAATCTCGGCAGTGCAGGCTGCCATAGCACGATGAGAAAAATGTTTACTTTCCCCGTTTTTTTCTCGACTCTTTCAATCTGTCTCTCAGTCCACAAGCCATTTGAGATGAGAAGCTAAATTGTGTTGATGCACTAGGAGGCAATTATTTTGTTGGCCAGTGGACACAGGCACGGCAAGAGCCAGTGAACTGAACCACAGAGCCAAACTTTATTCAAATAACAGCTTACGTGAACAAGGTTTTCCCATGCAATTACAGCAACAATGAGATAACTCACTGGGTCCTGTAGCAAGAAAACAAGAATCATACCCAAGATTGCATAAATTGCTGCAGTTTCTTTGTATCTAAAGGAATTTTACACCCTCTATGAAGCTCTTTTTTCATCCTAGTTTACATAAAACTACAAAGGAGGCAACTTAGTTTTTTTTTTATCCTTTCTCCTCCATTTTACTGGCATTGTTTGTGACAGACTTGTCTGATAATTACTTCTACTACATGTCACTTGGATAGGAACTTGATTTTTTTTGAGAGGGGATAAAAAAACTACAACAAGTAAACATATTCTATCTCTCTGCTTCTGTCCTGATGTGTTTTTCTTAATTATATGGGCTCCTAAAATAAAATCAGTCAGCGCTGTTGTCACATGTTAGTCCCGGAGGAAACACAAACACATCCAGCAACAATGAGGAATTATTCTAATGAAAACCGCGACAGAATAAGATCATCATGTGATGCAAAAGACACACACAGATACAGACGGTCTGTGTTTCTATGTGAGTGCAAGCATGTGTGTGAAGTGGAAATGAGTATCCGTTTGTGTGTGTGTGCGTACAAGGATGAGGAAGAAACAGAACCTAGTTTTGTTTGTGGTCTACCAAAGAGCCCAGCATGACAAAGCTTGCCTAACAAGGCATTGAGCAGAGGGGAACCCATGCATAGCTAATAGCGCAGTCCCCCCCAAAAGCTTTTGTACCCCAAAACAAAAGCCCTGTCCTCCACACACACACACACACAAACACACACACAGAAGAGGCAACAGAGAGAGAGGAGAGGAATATCAAGTGAGATAAATAGGAGGGAGGTTTTATACAGATGGGGTGTTGTGGACAGAGGTCAAAAACAGAAGGAAAAAAAATAAACTGAAGAATCTGTCACACATTCTTAGCTGGTGCTGAAAATGCATTTCAGCTAGAATGCCTTTGGGTTGATTTACAAATAATAATAATAAAAAAACGAGTCTAGATAACTCCAAAATTAGCTAGAAGTGTTCTTTCTTGTGGTGGAAGAAATACTCAGATTCTTCACTGAAATAAAAGTATCAATCCATCAATATAATATACACCATTAAAGTAAAGGCCTAGCATCGAAAATAGGGAAAACTAAAGTTAAGAATATGGATAGATGGATATTAAGGGATTATTGCTACTGAGGTATGCTCAATTTAAGTTTTGTAGCTGCCTGAGCCAAATTCATCTGCTTTATATCATGAAGGGCTCCTGTGTGTCATTTTTAGAAAAACATAATTACCTGGAGGTTGTTTAACAATAGTTCCTGCTGTCCTGAAGGCCCTCTGAGAAACCTCAAAGACACTTCTAACCATGTGAATAAAAAAAGATTTAGTTGCAAGATAAAAGAAGAATTAGAACTTGTTTCCAAAGCAAAAGTCAAATTTCCTAATATATGTAGCTGGAAATGGCAATGTCCTTGCTCATTTTGTAACTGAAAGCAAACTACTGCATTATTTTGTGTATAAATACTAAAAACTGGAAAGAACACTGATGAATTAAGAAAAAAAAAGGCTCATGTTTTATGAGTGAACAAGGACAAACAGTTTGTTGATTTATTAGTTACTGGATTAACTTTTTTTAGTGCTAGTGTTAGGAATTTTAGGATCTTTTAAGATTGACCACTTGAGTTTTTTCAGACAATACTCAGTAATTATTTAGTCAGAAAATTAGATGTATGTAATATACAGCAGCTAGGCACTACAGCAAAACCACCTGCCTAATGTTGGATCCTTTGGGTCTTATGGGCTGCAGGGTAGGACCTATGTGTCTATTCTCAATGTGTTTATTCTGCTGTTGATGCTCAATCAGATTCAGATCTGAGGAGTGGTTTAAGGAACATGACAAAGAGTTCAGGTTGTTCACTTGGCCTTCAAATTACTTAGATCTCAATCTGATTGAGCATCTGTAGGATGTGCTGGTAAAACCTCAATGGAGGCCCCACCTCACAACTTCCAGGGCTTTGAGGACCTGCTGCAAAGTGAAGTCCACGATTCCACAGTTTACAGCTGTTTTGGTGGCACAGAAGGGACCTACATTGGACCAACCAGATGGTTTTAATGTTGTGGCTACGGTTAAAACAATATTTCAATAAATGAGCTCACAGTCACATTCCACCACTGGTGACTCCCATGATAATATCATGTTAACAATCAGGATGTGAAGATACCTATAAATATTTTATCCTTCACACTTCTCCTGAAAAAGCACATGTAAACACTGATCCCACTTCAGCGCCTCAAAGAAGTGTCGAGGACAAAATGAGGCACACACACACTTATATTAAAATAAGTGAGAAGGACAGAACAAATCGGATATTATTGCAAGTCTAAGGAAACAAAGGAGGCTGTTCATGAGGCTACAGAGAGAGTTCAACCTCTAAAACATTTATTTGATCTATTTACAGACAGTACAATCAACTGAACAGAAGAGAAGAGAATTGAATCCTACTGTGACACAACTGAAGAAACAGTGTAGCTGTATTGCAATTCCACAATGACTACAGCAATATGATGGTTTCACAAAGTAGACTATATACAAATTAATACTTTGAATTGGTAGATTGTAAAAATGAAGAGAATTGGGGATAAATTAATGTCTTTTTGATAATATAATACAAGATGACGTAAAAGTAAAACCTTTAGAAATTGAAAAAGTTCGAATGAGTCCAATTTTTCCAGCTGAAACCCTGCAGGGAGTAAAAATGAAATGTTGATGAAAAAGCAAAAACTGCCCATTTACAGCCAGTGCAGAAGTTTCTGGATCATTTGGTCAGAAAGTGAGATTCCATACATAAGCACACACTATAGTCTGTTTTTATGAGTGACACGAGAAACGCCTGAGGTAAGAGAACTGTGGCAGAAACACAGAGTGTACTGTGATTGGGATGATAAAGAACAGCTGAGCAAGTGTGTGTGTGTGTGTGTGTGTTCATGGTACTCTAGCAAATGTTTGTATTCATGGGGTCAGGCCTGCCGTGTCAGCATGCAGTGTGCTCAAAAGCATGTAATAAGTTGAAATTACCACATGGTATACATATAAGTGCAGTACTGTAGCTTCTATACCATTCTGCATCTACTGATCGTTAGCAGACATCAGCTGTTTTCTGAGCCTACGCCGGTTCAACCACCACGTAGCATGAAACAGACATTTGGAAAGGTTAAAGTAAAAAAAAAAAAAAGAAAAAGCAGGGCGAAATGATTAAAAAAATGTGTAAAGTCGTGGTTGTAATTGGCTAAAGTGCATTGTTAGATTCTGTACATTGGGGAGGGAGTTTGGCACTGGTCATCACCAATTCTTCCTAAGCTCATCCACGAGCTTACGTCTCCAGAAAAAAATCCACAGCAAGTCCGCTCGAAAGTTCACACAGATACACACCACACAGGGAAATTCCAGGGACAAAGTTCTGTCCAAGTCTAATGCATCCATTTTTCCTTTCTTTGTGTGTCTGACCTATTTTGTTTTAAATCTGTTGTTGACTTACAGTAGATTGCTGGCCGCAAGGTAGTGCATACATCATCATCATATTAACTCACAATATTCACCGTTTTTTCTAATTTACCTCTAACTTATATTGTATGTTATTAGGATCTTAGCTCTATTTTTTAGTTTTGTGTATTTTTACACAAATCTGGGAATAAAGGATCCTCTGATTTGCATATAACTGCAGAAAGAGATCAATTAAACTGAAAGATGTTCTATTACTCAGTTTAATGGAAGGAAGGGAGGAGATCTAGATGCATTTTGGGCCTTTCAACAGACCAAAAGTGGCCAACAAGAAACTTCAAACTGACTTTAGTGGGTCTCCAGTCCCACTAACAGTCAGGTGCAGGAAGAGGTGAAAGTTCAAAAGTTATAAGAGTTCACTCGAGGGAAGTACCTGAGCTAGGCCGACCATCCTGTGCTTGTTGTTGGGGTCGGGGGAGGGGCTTGGTTGGTAGGGCTGCGGGGGTGATGTAGCTGAGGCTGGGGCTGTTAATGTCCCCCTCTCCCACGAGAGTCAGATCGGAAAGGGTGTCCTCCTCCAGCATCTGGACCGATTCTCCCCTGCCAGAGTCCTGGAGGAGACCACGCTGGGTGCCCTGGGTTGGGTGGATGGGGGAAATAGTGCCAGGAAATGGAGGAGGTGGTCTGGCTTTCCTCCCCCCTCCACTCTCAGTGCCCAGTGCAGAGTCCAAGCTCTGGGACTGATGGCTCACGCTGAGCAAGTGGGTGCTGCCTCCTCCTCTGCCATTGCTGTTCGCCCTATTGCCCCGGCGACCGCTGCTAGGGAAGCTGCCGTTGTTGGGGTTACGGGAATTTGGGGTGGAGCAACTGGGCTCAGTGTCGTAGAGAGGAGGCGCAGTCTGGTTGGTTGCCACTGGTGACAGGCGCAGAAAGTCTGGGAGCTGCAGGTCGCTTTTGTTTAGCAGGCCTCTCTGGTCGTCTGCTCGGTTGCTCTGAGCTTTGGATATGAGGTCGAAGAACTCTGTAGGCATCCACGCACACACACAACAGAGCGTACATACATACAAACAAGCATAAACATGTGCACAAGTGCATGCATGTGTAAATGAAAAACCACCCCCACCACGTGACACCTTGAAAAACAGTAAAACACTTTGTTGTAAGCATGCAGCAATGTGTGTATTAATCAATTAGACAAGTCAAAGCTACATCCAGTATAAGCAGGGGTGACTGAGCTACATGTAGCTAGCTTAGAAAGCATTTGGGGCTTCTGCAATACTGCAGACAGGCAAAAGTGGTTAGTGACATCACAGCAACAAAGCTACAGAAACAAAAGAGAAAGAGAGAGGGACGTCGTTCAGTCTTTACCTTCAGCTTCGTCTATATTAATCTTTTTCTGCTTTCTTTTCTCCGGAGCCTTATGGAGAGAGACAGAGTGGTTGGGTAAGGGCTGGCTGCTTGTGTCAGGGCTGGGCCCAGCCTTGCCGTTTTCCCCATGGGGGTGGGCTGAACCGACTTTCCCTGACGGCCTGTCCTCCCCCTGGGGGCCACAAGGAGAATCATAGTGGTACAAGTATGGGGCGAAAAGTAATGATAACAAGTGGGGACCAGTGCTACTGATGCTGACAAGGGTGACAAATCGTGAATAAGAACAGTTTGATGGGGAGTGGATGGCACAAGATTCAGTGCTTGGGGCTGTTTTTGTGAAGAGGAACAAGTAAATGGGATCAAAATGTCCATGGTAGTTAAGTTATTGGCTTGTTGTGTCTATAATCAACAGCATACATTGAACATAATTCTGGCAAAACATATATAGTTGATCAAAGACAGGTGGGATGTTCCATTCAGCCATAATGTCCACTGTGTGTGCTAAGCATCATCAACGTGTAAGCTAACAGTAACACACACCACAACACCAAAGGGACCAACTATCCACTACTTAAAGCTGCACTACTGCGCCTGAGATAGAAAAAACCTGTTTCACATAAAGATTCTAGGATTGATGACCATTTTCACTGGTCATCAATCAGCTTAAGCCACAGCAGAAACAAGAAAACCCAAACTAAAGTTCTACTGCCACCACCAGCGACATCCCTTCCAGGTGCACAGAGGGAATTCTAGAGGTTGTGATGCCCAGCAAAACCTCAGTGAGGTCGGGCTCACATTGCCTGGCAAGTGGGGTTTGTTATGGAAGAAAGAGAACCAGCAAACCAGAGAGAAAAGTTGATGATGCGTTCAGCCACAGGCAGTACACGATAATGGAACATTAGGAACCTTGATAGTGTGACGGGACTTTCAGCCCTACAGCAACAGTCCATATAAATATGGTCACACACAGCCCAGACACTGCCAGAGACACACATAATACACCTGTGCACATTTATAACACACTGCAAACAGACATGGGCGATTGAAGACGGCAAGAGGGACACTTAGTAGCGTGACACCATCAACCAGGCAGTGGACACATTCAGTGGGTTATGGAACATTCCAGAGCAAGAGGAAAAGAAGCTGGGTGAGATCTTACTGTTGTTGATTGGTTTCTGCTTGTAGTGGCCGGAAGGTGACTCTTAGAGGGAGCTACTTTCGGTTTGTCTCCTGAATGAATGAAAGGGAGCAGGCATAGAGATACAGATGCAAAAGGAATAAGAAATGAGACAATATTCTGTCAACAGCTGTGTTTCCATATGATTGTCGAGTGAAATTGAAGCAAACTTTTTAAAACATCACAAAAAATTACAAAAACAAAACGCAAATTAGGCTTTTTCCATTTACTGTTTTGGAGTGAATAAAGTGGGTAGTGTAGTGATGTCAGAAAGGGGTGGTATGAGCTTCATTACATATGGCTGTAATTAGGAGAGTAGAAGAAACCTGAAACAAAATCAGTGCTGCGTTCCAAATTGCAAGGTTTTTCTTTTTCCTTTAAGTATGTAGTATAGCTGCCCTCACAAAACACGTACCATTTCATGCGACGCTGCAATGTATGTTATGTAACTGCGTGGAGAAATGTGAAGCAGAATGGCCAGAAAAGCATGCTGCTTGCATACTTCAAAATTTGACCGGGTGTAGTAGATCATCCGGGTATTTTTGGTGTACTACATCTGACATTACTATGTCAACATGCTAAATGTTTTTCTGCCGTACTATGTAGTATGGTAGTAAGGATATTCAAATGCAGCCCAATTGTCTGTCAGCCACTAAAAATCCTCAAAGACCAAGAAGAAACACACAAAACTCTGACCGTCTATGAGAGAAAAATTAGAGCTCTGCGATGTTTCATACTGTCCAGAGGCCAGAACAACGCAAAAAACAGAAACAGCTAACCAGTCACATGAGTTAAATGTTTGCCATTTCAGAACTTTTTCGAAAAACGTGTTTCCATCGTCCATTATGCATATGAACTCTTTTTTTGAAAAAGTCAAGAAACATCTCAAAAGAGCTCAAAAATAGAAATTGAAAAAGAAATTGGGATTTTTTTTTTCAAATTATGCTGTTACCATTTTTTGAATACAATGCTTAAAATAAATAAATAAATAAAAATACATTATGCAAGCAAGGCAAATAAGAGACAACTGCTCACATTTGTTGTTGATAGAAACTGTATGCGCGCGTGTGTTCCTTACCTTTTACAGAAGCGTGTTCTGCTATATCTAATACCACTCGCAGCCCGTCCAGGTTAGAAATAGGAAGACCTAGATCTAAAGGCTCTGACTCTCCACTCTGCATCACACAGAAACACACATACATTTGATAAGAGTTTGATGTTGTCACCTATACTGCCTGTCTGCAGCCTTAAGAGTGACTTACAATTCGTGCCACCAGGTCAGAGAGGTGAAGGCCATATTTGGCCACCACAGGCCGGAGGACTTCAGTCACTGGCTTCGTGGGTTTAGCTTTTAGACCCACCGAACGGTTGATGGGGACCAAGTCTAGTCTATAAAGAGGAAAACAGAATTAACATTCATTCTGGAAACAGCAGCATTAGCGTAAACCACATTCCAAGCCCGAGAGTCTCAGCTTTAGTCCTGATATTGTTTTAATAGTTGGAAACTCTTATTTTGATATTTCATAACAGCTAAAACTCAGAACTATTCATGACTGTGTTATTGTACCTGAAGAGGGTGCGTTTTTCTAGTCTAAGGTCTCGAGAGCACAGCGTCATACAGTCTTGGTCCAGAACAAGTGGCTGAAAAACAGAGAGAGAAACAGAGCAAGTTAATCAAGAAAGAAGTCCAGGTAGGTGAACAACTCTGGAGTTTAGAATAACTTGGGTCGTGGTAATAATATTTTTTTAGCCACTTGGGGGCAGAACTCAGCAGGCTCACAGCAAGCTGAAAATCAAATACACTGTAATCTTATAAAATTGATTTGTTGCATTCATAACTGTTTGGCAAACGGTTGCGTGTTTGGGTGGTGAGAGACAATCAAAACAGTGAATATGCAGACTGTAAATCCAGAACAACGTCCTGAAAGCCACAGATTTGCTCCATAAGGTTGAGATGACTAACAGAGTTGGATGGTAATTCTGTGGGTTTATCATGAAAAATATCTCCATATATCTATCTAGTCACAAGACCCACTGTTCATGGAAAAAATATTGTGTAATGCAGCTTGAAATTAGAATTTGCTGTTTGTGTAACTCAAGGAAACTGACCCAGACTCCATTTCATGTGCTTCTGTGATTTGCCGTGGTTGTTGATCATTTGTACAGAAGATTTGAAGCACAAAAATAAAAGGATGTTTCGAACAGCCCCACGTGTAAATGTGTCCTACCTTCTCCCCTCCGACCAGGAAGAGGTCTATAGCTGCCAGGTTGATGCAAAGCTTCTCACAGAGCCCCAGCAGCAGGTCCCTGATGGACACACCGGCCCTCAGTGGCACAGAGCAACATGAGCCATCCGGCAAGCTTATGTTACACTGCCTCAAGGGGGCACTGCCCCCTCCTCGCTCTGCTGACCCTGCACCTCGAGAAACATCACCCTGAAAGAGTAAAACCAAGACAGAAACAAGGCAAGGGAGAGGAGATAAGTTAGTGAGAGGAGGGTTAAAGCAATCAGAACAAACAGAAATCTGACATTATATATTACAGTATTCTCAGTGTTTTCATTTTACTTTTAAAGCAGACAAGTTAAAATCAGTGCGAGGAAGAGCGTGAAATGAAAGCTGCTTCACGCTGACATGAATGTCTATGTGCCCATTACTGTGATGTCCAAACTGGTTATCTCACGATGTCTCTTTCCACACTGACCTCATTTCTCCCCGACCCGGACATCCCCAGCTCCAGACTGGCTCCTGAGGACAGTGAACCCTGCGACTCACGACGACCATTGCTGCCAGAGAAATCTAAAACAAAAAATACTACAGTCATAAGTAGTGTTACAGGAAAGATTTCCATTTTTATAAACAATAAAACAATTAAATGCTTTCTGTTTGAATTTAAAATAAAACATCTAGGTTTGAGCATTGTCAGTCTACAGGGCAAACTGACGTTACTACTGCAAATAGCTTTTGGGGTAAACCAGAGTTACATGCATTTTAAAGAGTCACTGTTTAATAAATTATTCCTATCAAACCAGCAGTGCAGTGACTATTCAACCTTTCAAGAGTGATTTTTTTTGTTCTGAATTTTGCTGCTCTTCAGCTGAAAGAAATCATTTAAGGAAAAAAAAAAACTGACTGTAGTTGAAGTCGGTCAGTTCTCGTTTCTTGGGGCCTTTGCCGAAGCTCCTGTTGCGGGACCACGAGAAGAACATGCCTTTCCTCCTGTCTCCTGAATCATCCCGGCTGTCGTCATTTAAGGATCGACCTGATTTGCTCTTTTTGTCATCCTATAAGACACAAAAAATGAATGAACAAAGGTAGACAAAGAGGTAAAAACACATGGAAATACACAAAAAAATGGAACAAATGATGCATGCAATCCCACTAAAGTACACACACAAACACAAGCCATCACTGTTCATCAGAACCAACCCCCCTGCACTGTAGAGTGGACGGCTTTGTGTTACCTTCTTAGGTGTGGAGAGGTTGGAGCGGTCAGAGCCGGTGGTGCTGTGTTTGGAGGTGGGGCTGCTGGGGATGTGGTAAGGGTCAGGTAATGGCCTCCCCTCCACCTCTGCTAGCATGCACTCCTGGTACAGCAGAGACTTGAGAAACCGCGTGTAACTGTCGAACTTCATGAGGTTGAAGATCTAAGAGGTGCAGAGCAGTAAGAGAAGTAATCAGTGAGAAAGAGAAAATGCAAGGAGAGATAGATGGGTGCAGAAAAGACGCAAGAAGGAAAGAGCAAAACAAAAAAGGAAAGGAAATAGAGGAGAGAACAGCAAAAATAAGCCATGGAAAAAACATAAAAAGCAACCATAAACAACAGTTAAGAGACAGAGTGTGGAAAGGGAAAGAATAAGAGGGTTAGGAGAGATCCAGGAAGAAACTACACTGTACAAAAATCTGTTTTTTGACAGTTTTTAACAACAGTTTTTTAAAACATTTTTTCCTGGTTGTTACACTAATACTACTGCATGTTAACTTAAAAAAGGCAAGAACCACAGGTAATGTCCACATCAAAGTACTTTTACATTTTCCTGTAAATTACACTATTTTTATTGTATGCAACAGGAAATGTGTTGATTTACATGTTGACTGTTAAAAAAAATACTGGCCAAAACTAAAAGCAACATCCAAAAGTCTGCATTTTTTTTAACAAGTGGTAATTCTTTCTTTTTCAATGTTTGCCTTTAAAATGATACTATATCTGTTATATGTACATCAGCAATTTTTTTTACAGATATTTGCCATTATTTGAAAGAAAAATTATGTTTATGAAAGATTGAAAATTGGTAAACAATTTTTATGACTGTTTTTTTTTACGGATTTTTCCTGTTTCATTAAATTACAGATTATATCTAGTAAAATCAAACAAAAAAATATTAATTTACATGTTGACTGTAAACAAACAGGCCAACATGCATAATATCCCCATCACAAATCTGTATTTTAACAAACAGTACTTTGTTCTTTTACAATATGGGTCTCTAAAATTACTTTGTTTCACTGTATTTAAAACAACTACAAATATTGTTTTACAGATATTTGTCATTATTTTCAACCTTTTTCAATGTTACAGAATTCTACCATTTATTAACCTACTTTTTCTGGCATCCTGGCTGTCAGATTTTCACCATTTTGTTGCAGGATTTGTTCTTTACAGTGTACCAAAGGGAAGCACAGAAAAAATGAACGATGCACGCATGGGAGAAAGATGAAACTGAAGTAAGACTAGCACTAGCTGCCCCTTGAGGTTGTTCATATTCTGAGATGGCTACTGACTTACTGATGATTTTATTTTCCTGGAGCCCTAAAATCTTCATCCTGAGCATGATGCTACAGAGGAGAAGGCTTGCAGTAATAAAAAGTCAACTGATTTGTCCTCTGGGGAGCATGAATGTTATCACTAAACTGCAAGGCAATCTCCCCTGCGTGTTGAAGTGTTGGTAGTGAGGCAGAAAACATTCCCTTAAAAATATGATTGAAGGGCAAACGAGGAAGAGCTAAACACAAATAAGTGTGTTTGTATGTTTGATTCCTGATGCATGTGAAAGTGTGACCCCAAATCTTCAAACAATGGTACCATGTGATCTGTAGAAGCCTAGGGGTATTCTGGAGAAGCTATTCTTGGACTTTGATGTGTGTGTGTGTGTGTTCATGCTTTTTGAAAAAAATATGTGTGGATGTTTGATGTGTCGCAATATAGAGGCTGATGCTGAGGATATCCTTCTTGCCTTGTGACTCTTATCAGTGTTTAAGCATCTGAGTTTAGTTACTGAAAACAATAGAGCTTTTCAGCAACTGTGCCCTCTCCACAGCATCTAAAAAGTCATTCACATCCATGATGCTAGGTAGCAAGCAAAGACGAATAGTTGACCTCAGGTTATATGACCCTTCAGCACTGTTACACTAGTACATTTTCAATTATAGTCTGTTTTGATTCAGTTTTGTGAGTAATAATAAATTTGTTGGTCAGGGAAAGCCTCCTTCTATTTCCCTGACCAACAAAGGTCAGTGTAGTCTGTAGTTTAGGTACAGCCTCTGGCCAAGAAGCAGCTGGCAGTCACCCTGAGATTAATTAGGTTCCTTGTGTTTTACCTGCAGCTGCTGCTCCTTGAACATGTCAGGTTTTGGGGCGTTGAGGATATCGTCGGCCAGCTGAGCTTGACTATCTATGTTAACCGGTGTCGTGGCTTTGCTGGACAGGAAGCTGTTGTAGATCTCCCTGGCTCGCTGTGAGAGCTGGAGACGGAGAAAGATGAGAAACGAAGACAACCAATGACCACACAGTAAACTTTCTTCAGTTATTACTGAAGGAGTGTGAATAGATGCATGTGTGTGGTCAAACAATGTCTTGCATATCTGTTACCTGCTTGCTGTCATTCTCAGGGACATGGCTGAAGTATTCGCAAGCCTGCCAGAACAGGATATTCTCCTCACTGAACTCTTTCTTCAAGAACTCCTGCAAAAGAAATAAATTAAAGAAAAATTAGACAAACTAATACACACATACTGTATCAATACAGTCAATATAGAATGAAAGTAATTTGTCAAAAAAAATAAATGCTCAACTTGACAAATGGTTTGACTACAACATAAAATTCAAATATGGCTTTTACCTTGTCTGTAACATTAAGCGCTCATATTATGAACATTTACAGGTTTATAATTTTATTTTTAGTGTCCACTGGAATTTGTCTAAATGCTTTAATGTTCAAAAAACACATTATTTTTCCTATATTGCACATTTCTGCAGCACCTGTTCTCCCCCTCTGTATGAAATGCTCTGTTTTAGCGCCTGTATGTTTTAAACCCCTCCTCTGAAAAACCAAGTCAGCTGTGATTAGCCAGTGCGCCCAAAGAAAGGGCTGTTGTGTTGGTTACTTTCTAAAACTCCAGATTTTGTCCTCAGAAAAAGTGAGGAAATATTGTGTAGACTGTGAGGAAGCTGCTGATTCTTGGTTTAAGGGTGTGCCAACCTAGCAGCTAGGCAGATGCTATGCAAATGTTTTATACGGTGACGTAAATAAAGAAGAAAAGCCTGGACTTCAAACGAGGCACTTCAAGCAGTTAAGATTTCTGGGGGAGAGAGCAACTCCCTTTTGCGTGGACTTTGGGCTTTTTAAGTTTGCAGACCTTGTAAATCCACAAATGAGCTATAAAGCACATCCAAAAAGCATAATATGGTCTGCAGCAAAGTCTTTAGAATATGTCTAAACCAACCATTCTACAAAGCTGTACTTGATTTCCTGGTGTAAAAGTATTAAACAGAAATATAATATAATTACATCAAACTACAAGGTAGATTTGACAGCACAAAACTCTCCAACAAGTGTACACCTATAGAAAGGGTTAATAAAGTCATTTTAATAGAGGGAAGAATACAGAGCATATCTGTCATGAGCATGTGCTGGCCAACACCAGTCAGGCGCTTTTATAGTACCGAGAAGTATCGGACTCCCACGGGGTCCTGCAGCAGCCTCTCAAAGCAGACGGCCCAGCTGGCCACTCTCCTCTCAGTGTGGCGCCGGTGGCTCTGGACGCTGGGCAGACTGGCATTACTGTTCAGACTATTGTCGCTGCTGCAGCCCTGCAGCTCCACGCTGTTCAGTTCTGTTCACACACACAACAGAAACACACAGGATCAAACAGTGGCAGCAATGTGACCTCAGTCGTGCTGGGGATGTCTAGGTGTAGCCTTTCACTATTACTGGTGTATTCCAATTTAGATTTCCTTACTGCTTACATTCATTCGCAGAAACGTTGGGTGATGTGGTCTGGATCATTATAGTTAAACTTATTCAATAACATGATAGCCAAAAATGATTCACCACTATCAATTAGAACAGTCTCTTTTTTTCGCCTGTATTCCTGTCTGCAAGGGATTTACAGAACCCATCCCAGGTGTGTCCAATGCCACTGACAGTACATGAGCCAGTCTAGGAGACCTCGTCCTCCCACACACGTACCTACTGTGGTTTTGTGTTGCTTTGTATTTTGCTTTGTAACACAACACCCACACTACACACTTTCACAAGTACAGTCCCTACAATACTGATAATACATGTGATCTGCAGCTATTTTCAGTTCATTTGTTGCTCATAAATTTCTTGCATTTTTCACTACACTCGAGTGTCTCCAGTTCTTTGAGAGTTACATACTACACGGTAGATCACAGAATATATATAAAACAATATAACTGATCTTCAGTACAAGGAACTGTATTTCACTGTTGCGATACATGAATCAACATTAAAACCACCTGCTGGAAAACCCCGGCCTCCAAGCTGCACAGATCCTAATCCTACCCAGCATCCGTGTGATGCGTCAGAACAAGCTAGATCCATGAAGGGCCCCACCCGAAAACCTACAGGATCCAAAGGATCCGCTGCCACAACACCACAGGACACATTCAGAGGTCCCATGTTCATGCCCTGATGGGTCAGAGCTGTTTAAGCAGCACAAGGGAACCTACAGGATATTAGGAAGGTTGTTTTAATGTTGTGGCTGAGCGCAATAAAAAAGAAAGTTGTTTAGAACCATAATGGGATATATGATCCTTTCATTAGGAAAACCCACTTATGAAAACATTGAAAACAATAATATACTTCTACCATCGTTTCTGAGTGCAGTACCTGAATATTTGTGCGTTATTTATGGTCCAGTTCGTGTACTTTTGACCAGCTTTCAGCAGTATGAAAATATAGCGTAGCATCTTAAACAATGTAGATACTTTTGCATTGTACTTGTTGTAAATACTTAATCTGTTAAAAGCTCATAGTTATAATTGATTTATATGTTAAACATCTATTCATAATGAGTCACTTATATGTTTACTCATTTTCATAAAGAGAAAATGCTTTTGCATTTTCAGGTTAAAGCTGACCACTGCTTTCAGTGTTATATATGTAGGATAAAAAATAAAGATCTCAGCCACATCATGACTGGGGTTTCTGTTTGAAGAAGCTTCTTTCTCTATTTATGGATAGTAGGCTTAGAGTTCCTGATATGGTGAGAGAAATTCCATAGGCTAAACCAGTTAAACCATTTGAAGTGAGGAGGCAAAAATATTTTTGTGTTTACTGTCATCTTATAAATGAGTTTTCTCTCTTTTACTTCTCTTTGAGAGACATGCTGAACAAATCCTGCTTTTCTGCCTGCACCAACAGATAATAGATAAAAATTTACCAGCAAACTGACAGTAAAGTGCTTGTTTTATTTTGGTAAGATCATAATACTTTTTCCATTCAATACTAATTCAATATGACGTTTCTTGAAAAGCACTAGCACTTAACATCACAGTCAATAAGTTTGATGCAGTGACACTGCAAGGAGAGTGCATCTAAGAATCCCTTATTTTCCCCACCACTAGACTGCAATGTGCCCATGGTCCTAATAATTAGACAAGATCAGGAGGCAAAGACAGCGGCACAGGGAAAAGCTAAGAATAACCAGAATGCAGCTTCAGGTCTGATCAACTGAAACTGTTCTGCTAAGTTTACACAAAACAAAATACAAGAACAGCCAGCGGGAAGACATCATGGGTCAGGTGCCCAAAACGACACAAATGCTGTAAATACACTGAAGGAAATGAGTTTCTACCAACGGTTAATGTCCTGGGCAAGGCTATTGTTGGAGAAATTCTTTGCAAATTTTGTTTATGCACATTTGTCCTTTATTTAAAGTTATTAATGCCACTTTCCACACTAAGGATATTTTTAATCTATTTTGCCGAACCACTCAGCTCGCTCACTCTTTTTCAGCTCTCAGCAGCGTAGTAAACAACTCCTAAGGCTTCTGTTTAACATTAATGGCATCTATCACTCCAAAAGAGAGGCAAACCCTATTCAGTGTCACAGGAGCTGGAGTTTGCCACAATTCTCAACCTGACTGAATGCACAGTACTAAGCATGTGAATCGCCATCACTGACACGATTCCATACGCACTTCGATAAACTACCAGCGATACAATACATTAGTGATACATTGAAGCCCCTGATGATACAATGCAAGACCAGGGTTTCCCCCAGTGCTTTCCTTGCCCCCCTTATAAGCAGCAAATTTAACAAAAAGTGCACATTTTGCTTATAATCTCTACTAGTACTGTGCATCACTTTATGCAACTTCTTTTTGACTTTTTAAACAGCAAAACAAAAATCAGGCCTTTCCACAAGTAGGGTTGGGATGTGGAACCAGATTCAACATTAAGGAACAGGAATCGGTTCCCTCACATTTGGAACCTGTTTTATCACACTGTCAGAACTTTAACAGTACAGTAAGGTTTAGCAGCACAGCATTCTTTACAAACGACCTGCGTCTTGTCAAGTTTACCATCTTTCTTGAAAAAGCCAAAGTAGTTCCAAACACCTGATTTGAACTTTTTAAATGCGTCAATAATCTCATATAGCTGCTTGCTGCTGCTGTCACGGACCTCCATGTTGTTGTAACTTTGTTGCAGTAGAAATGTGCTTCCTGGTTTCCGTCCGTGTTCAAAACTAAACGTGAAGCAGTGATGGTGCATTCAGTGTGCCTCGGAAACACAGGATAGAATGAAATACAACATGAAAAAAATCGATGCAACCATGGATTTTACCACTGTAGGCGCGCAGCAAATGATCCATCCACGATTTCACTGAATGAATCGATGCACTCGCATCATGCATGTTTGTATCTAGATACTGATTCGTATCAATTAATCTCCACATGCTTACACGGTACATCACAGAGAAAGGCCAATAATACAAAGTTACACCAACAATGATATCAGGCCTTAGACGCTATTTCTTGTATCATGTTGTATTTTTGCTTCTCTAAATCACACATTTTCCTCAGCTGCCTCAAAACTCATCAGTGCTGACAGACAAACCAAACAGCAAGTATAGTCCACAAAGTTGAATTAGTGTTTTTGTTTGTCCCCTTTGCACAATTATAAAGTAGGCAGGACTCGACTGGAAAAAGTGATGTCACACACTTCCGTGAACTGAGAAGAATTTAGAAATATTTAAATGTGATGACAGCTGCAGGGTTGTTTTCTAAATTCCGATCACATGTAATCAAACCACACCTGCACAGCCTTGTAGCAGATTACCTGAGGTTTTTAGTGATAAACCCTTAATATATAATAACAAACAAGGTTGTTTTCCAAAACCATAAGGAACATTACTTAATAATTTAGGACATTTTGAAATCAACATTTGGTAATCTAAACAAATTTAGCAATTTAGAAGGATGTTTTACAGGGAAAATGCCCAGCAGCGAGCAAGCAAAGTTTCACTTGTATGAAGGGAGATTTAAAGAGGCACAACAGAAAGGAAAATAATGACTTTCCTTTTATACATTTTCTACAATTCTGTCCCATGACAGCTTTAATGCATGATTTCTAACTCTGTATTCTTTTAAAAGTCAAACTTATTCATTTTTCTTTTGGAATGAAGATAGAAGTGAGTAACACCACGGCAAATGTGTGGTTCACTGGAAAAAGTAAACCACAATACTTAATCATCACACCATTCAGACTAGTAATAACATTAACAGCTGGCTTAACCGCATTTGTACAGACAAATGAAGCTCATCTTTTCCTCACCTAGCAGGTCATAGTTAGAAAACTATATATTTAATAAACTATCTACACCTTGTGGTGAGGGATTCATCTTAAATTTCAGTCATTAAACTAAGGCAAATCAGATATCCAACATCAAAGCCTTCTGCTGTCAACATATCACTCTTATTGCTCCTCTGTGCCTAAAATCAAAAATTTCTTCTGCCAGGAAAACAAGCGTTCAAAGCTCCAGCTGTCTCCTCACCTGGGTAGAGCTGGTAGGAGCCTGTGTGGTGCCAGCGAGGCAGGTAGCGAATTCTAAGTGGTAACCAGGCCCCTCCATCCATACTCCCCCCGTTAGGGCCCCTCAAAAACTCAAACACACAAGGTTGGACACGCAGTCCAAGAAAGGACACATATCCGCACACACAGCTGACATCACAGGCAGGAAGGGAAAATGGAAAAAGAAGAAGAACGGTATAAAGAGGGGAAAAGGAGGCTGCGGCTGCGGCTGCTGGTGGTGAGCGACCTGGATGACAACCTGAGAAACCACAGAGAGAGTCAGGTCACAGCGTGCACGCGCACCTGCATGTGCACCAACACACCTCTATAGGCGTCCAACTCGGTAAGTGATACAAGCACGCACAGACCTCAAGAAGATGAATAATTCAAAGCCGAGGGAGGACGGAACTAAAAACGCTGGAGCACACACGCGCATAAATTCACGGACACACACAAAAACTGCAGTATTGATGAGGAGCTTGTTAAAGGAAGGACGCTACTGAGGCTAATGAGGCCTACAGCCCCCATACAGCTATGCGCACACACCCACACACACACAGAATCAGAGAGACTACACAGCATGTCAAACTGCTCACATCAAAGCAAATGAAAAATCGTGATATTAACTCACAATAAGGTGCAATACGAAAAACACAAAGACACAAGGAATATCAGCTGTATAATATTACTACTGTAAAACTCATTTTAATTTTTTTTAGTCACATACCCTTCTACTCTGAATCACTAATACATTAATGATGTAAAAAATTTAATGGCTGACTAATTGGCTCTCTTAAGAAGGTGTGGGAATCAGAGTCACTCACAATACTATCACTACACATTGCTCATGACGATATTATGATTGCAAATTTGCAACACGTGGTAAACGTGAAGAAGAAAAATACTCCTGCAAAACATAATTATGACTTTATGGTGTCAGTATGTGTGTAGATTATAATTACTATGCACATTTAATAATGTGTCAGTTCAATTAATCAGTTCTTTGATTGTCTTTTTACCAGCTGGCTGTGCTTTCTGCCATTTCGTCCTGTGAGTTTCTCCTTCTCTACCACAGGTTAGTTAACTTCTGTTGACTTTATCCTCATTCATCTGATGTGCCACTACAAGGAGTCATTAACTATTGACTCTGGTAAGTCAAATTGGCAGGGAATCCATTTATGCCTGAAAATATTGATATTTGGTGCCAGTGTATCGCTAATGTATCCTAAAGGAAGTAATGCAACATGTTGCTATATTGATATTTTCTCCTACCCCTATCTTAAGTGTCAGGAGCCAGTTTTGGATTTAAAAACTTAACTATAAAGCAAAACAAAAAAAGTCACTTTAGAAATGAATGTACTGTGTGTATAGATTAAGGTTTTTATAGGCTTGTATTTATGAAACTGCAGATTGTATTGCAGATAGAAGTTATGACTTAGCCCTCTGAGCTCAAGAAATTGTGGTGTAAAGAGAACTTTTTACATATTTCACTGCTTTAAAAAAATCTGTAATACAGTCTGAACACTGTAAGGCGGCAATAATTAGAGCTCAACAACTGACTGAACTGGGAAGTGGGGTCCCACGTTATGTAGCTGGCTAAAGTGTAGTTAATACAGCATTTTCTGGGATTTGAGTAGCAAGATCAAGACATATAATGTCTAGATATAGCCCAGTTTCTTGAAAAATAATTATATATTTACAACAGTTTTTTTAAGACTATTGGAGTAAATTAATTGTTTTTTTTAAATGTTAAGGCAATCTGTAGTTGAATTTGATGATAAATTATGTGGAAGACTTGTTGGACGGAAATTTAAAGATGCACAAGCCTCCACACAGCTGTCACAATTTTCCATCAAGATCTCACACTAGCGTTTCTTTCATCTTGTATTAATTAAGCTACCACCTGAAAAGTCTCACTTTATGTTACATTTGACCATTGTCTGTCACTGTTTGAACTTTTTCACAGGTTTGTTAGCTTATTTGTTTGTCGAGCAGAATTCCTGAAAAGATAAGATTCATTATTTAGCCTTCACTGGGTCAACATTTAACCTGCCGCAAGAATAAACTGTCACACTACCATGCTCTTGTTCTTACATTTACTGACAATGTTTTATTTGAATGACAATAAAAGAGGCAATGTAATTCATATAAATACAAAGAAAAGGGCTTTATGATGTCGGTAAAGACTGACCAATCGAACAAGTCGCTTGCTGCTTCTACATGCACTAACTTGATTTATACTTTCCAGCTGAAAACACTCCAGAGGAATAATAGACCATCAGTTCCTAAGTCATGAACCTCCTCACATCACAGGCACATAGATGTAACGCTTTCTCTTTCACTTAAAAACAACTCATTCTCACTTTAAGAGACATGCGGTGTGAATAAACAGCCATGAATGCTGGTGCATTGAAACCGATGTGTTATTTTTGTTGATGTAAACATGTCTGCATGAAATTCTATCCTCCTTTTGTCTTGTTTCTCACCTCGCTTTCTCCTTTTATCTCCCATCTGCCATACATTTTGTCTTTCATGTACATTTGTGAGGTGTTAAAGCACCAGTAGAAGACCTTTTGTTTTTGCTGGCACATGCTAATTGCCAACAAGTCACAACAGTTTACCTTGGATTAGATCCAACACAACACGGTATGACAAAACAGCACCTGAACTGTTTTACATCCAATTCCAAAATAACAGAAGAAACCTGTTAAGTGTTGTAAGACAGTGATAAAGCAAATGATGAATTATCAAACAGCATCTATAATCCTGCTCCTTTTTCCAACACTTCTCCAACTTGGAACTAGGAAGGCTACGTTTGATAGTTTACGGAACAACAATCAAGCCAAATTCACAGGGATTTACCTTGCAGCATAAAGAAACTGTCAAACTACCACTTCATCACTTAAATGTTTGCCATCGTCAATGTATTAGATGAGAATCTAAGACACTGATGATGGCTAAAGGTTTGCGCTATTATTCAAGCTTGTGCAGTGATAAACACCTTTGTTTTTGGACATTTACCTATTATACTGTGGTGATACAGACCTTTCAGAGAGTAATATTTCTAATCAGGATCTCTGTATCACAAATACACAATTAGTAGAGTAAAACAAAAAAGTCAGCTTGTCGGAATTTTATCTTTAACTGTAAATGCTGTGTTCTGTTTCTAATGTTGTGTCTTATCCATGATACGCCAGTTAATGTGCGGTAAACAAGCTTCAAAATCTGGGACTATCTTGAAGTTGCAGCCTGTCAACAGCAGGCAGAGGTGGGGCAGAAGTTAATCAGGTCAAACCAGACTTTTTCTTGATTTCAAAGTTAGCGTCTACCATGAACATGACCATGATTACGATCCTACACTTTGAAACAGGACCACTATCTCAAAACAATATTTAATATACAGTATTTCATTCATTTCTATGTCAAAGGTTACAAGATGACGAGAGGATTACTAAAACAGATACTCACAATGTTAAATGCTGTAAAGGCATGTTTACTCACCTCCATCAGAGACTGCAGCAGACTGTAAAGACAGACAGAGAGACATGGATTAGGATTTTTCCTCATCACACAGATGACAGACATTCACAGGAGCTCACGCAGGACATAAGGACCAAAAGGCAGCAGCCTGAGCATGCACCTTTGGCCACATGGAGACACAGACTGGCCTGTCTCATTAACATACACACTTTCAGATCATGACACTGTCAGGTTAGCGCCCACACTCATTGTCTTCTGTGTGGGTGGAATTATCTGTGAACTGGCTGTGCTTGCTCTGCAAGAAAAGAAAACCTCCTCAGAAGGGTGGGGCTTACGCTGTGTGTGTGTGTGTGTGTGTGTGTGCGTGTTCGTGTGAAAAAGTAAAGAAAGGTCCTGCCCTTGATTTCACATACAAGTGTGATGTTTGCTTGCATATCTCACAATCCCTTATTGCAGAGTTTAACATGCAGAAACATATTAAAACTCTATCTAATCTAAAAATTTTACTCACACAAACACAGGCAGAATATCTAGAAAAACACACTTTGAAGCCAAACTGACTTTATACTGAAATCATGTTCCCTGACACAGACTCAAAACAGCACACACACACACACACACACACACACACACACACACACACACAATATACACCCCAGCGATTTTTATTCCAGACATGTTGAGCTGGGATGAGATCATTCAACACAGACATCAGTAATGTAGCTAACTCTGGAACAATGAAACACTGTGTGACTCAGACAAAGCAAAAGGAGAGAAGTAGACAAAAGGGAGAAAGGGGTGAGAAAAAAGACTGAGATAGGAGAAAAAATGAGAAAGCACGGTTGAGAAGCAGCAGACAAGGCTGTTTGCCAATGAGAATATGAGGGAAAGAAGAATACAAAGAGAAGTACACAGCCGAGAACACCAAACAAACATCAGCTCTCTGGAGGAAACTTAAACTGAGCCACACTGTCAATCTGAGGCTTTTGAAGCTGTTAAACTGACTGCAAAATTTACTAATGACTGGCTTTATGCCTACTGATATGGCATGAGCAGGCACTGCAGTAGCTATGTGACCAGATGCATTGGTTATGAAGGTATTTTCTGTGGTACAGTTACATTTGGAAATTAACTTTTTAATAATTTAATCAGCACTCTGCACAGACACAAGGGAATCTTCTAGAACACTTGACGATTCTGTAAGGGATTTTTATGGTCATTTGTTAAAAAATGCTTTAACTTGTTTTTGAGAAATCATGTGGTTGCTCCACTAGTGTGGTATGCTCCTCTAAATACAGTTACCACAAATCTCTCTGGCTTCTTCAAAGCAGGATAAACCACAGACAATCATTAAAGAAGAGTTATAACATACTTTTTTATATTATCATTTTAAAAATCTGAGCAGCAGTGTGTCCCCAGGTCCTTGCATTAATAAGGAAAACTTACTATTGCAGAGAGAAGTGCTCTTACCATAAGTAACTCCTTTTACTACACATGGGGAACCAGTATAGAGTTGTAGTTATTTCATCCAGAATTTACATTTACTTAAGTAACCAGATTACTGTCGCTGTATTCAGTTTTAGGAACACAAGTGCATGAGGAATTGAAATAGAGAAAATATTAGTGTGACAGCAGTATGCAGCATGAAGGAAATAATCATTTCTTGCAGGAGTACGGTAAGCCTTTGTGTTAAAAACCAAAAATTTACTAAGACTGAAACTAGCACTAAAATATAAATAGATGCTTCGAGTAGTCAGTTTCCACAGCTGAGCATAAACAGTAAAATTCACATTCACACTATGAGAAAAAAAGTGTTCTCGTCTGATTTTACACTGCTACAGCGCAGTAAATATACTTTCAGATTTCTGTGCACCTAACAGCACTCAGGCCAATCTTCAAAAACACAAACTACTACCTCTTTTACCTAACCTTGTTAAACCCTGTCGTATTCAATCTGTAATGAACCTGCAACATACACAAATCCAGCAATGCACACTTTTAAAGCAAAGTAAATCTAATTAAGTTGACCCCTCAGTGCAGCATATGTGCTGGTTTGGTTCATGTGCTTCTTGGCCATTTCCTCTCTTGAGCCAAGCTGTGCTGCCCAGATGGCACAGCCATCCTAATCACTGGGATTAGCTGTTTCAGACCGTCCCTGGAAGACTAGAGGTTGGCACAGGCGAGTGAAAAGAGATTTGATGTGACTTTAGAACAGATGATTGTGGTTGAACCACTGCAGAAAAGAGCGAAAATGACAGAAGCAGAGACTGGTTACCTGATCCTCACACTGATTAGAGCATCACATATTTCAACATCATACATTCTGTTTCTCGTGTATCTGTGTTTCATATGTGTGTACAGACAGGCTGTGTCTTAAATGGGGGCAGCCTACAGTATGTTTGCATGTGGCCAACATCTGTTAGAGATGTGTCTTTTGTGCGTTGGGTGCATTCTTTTGCTTTTGTGAATGTATGTGTGTGTACGGGTGGGTGGGTGTGTTCGCCCTCGATCCCCATTCAGCTCCAGTGTGATCACTTCCAGACGCACAGTGGTTGAGGCCCCAAGTTCCCTTGCCTCTTTTTTCCTCACTTAACTCCCCTCTAGCCTATTTTCACTCTCTCCTTCCTTTTGTTTGTTCTTTTCCCCCTAATCAGTCATCCAAGTCTTTCACCCTCAGTCTGTCCCTCATTACCGTCGTTCTCCTTCCACTCTTCCCCTAAATCATTCTCTTTCTCTTTCCCTTCTTCTGCCTTTTTTGAGTAATTCCAGCAGTGTTTCCCCTCCTCTCTTGGCAGGTCCAGGTCATTCCTGACAGCCCGCAGAAAATGACTGGGGTTTTCCAGACATTCCCTCCTCAAGTTCCTCTCCCCAAGTCCCACATCCACAGCGATGCATGCAGCTGGAAAATGGTCTTGATAACAGAGAATCAAAGCATCAAATGTATCTTCCGCTGTTTTTAACAAAGAAAGTGCTGCCACCTCATATCCTTATTTGTGCTTCTTTTAGCTCCCACTGGTTTCAAACTCAGAAAGCTGAACTCTACACAACTTCAGTATTATTGGCAGTAGAGATTGACCACTATGTCGCAGCCTCAATATCACTGCTGCTGACAGTGATTTTTCACAGACATTGGCTTTTGTGTGCCCATCATACAGAAAATGCTCTGAAATGAAGCAGAAATTGACACAGCAGCACACGACTGATGGTGCCAAGTGTGGCTTCTACATTTGTGAAGGACTTATTTACTAGCAGTAAAAAGGCCTCAAGCAAAACCTCAGAATGTGTCAGAGTGTGTGTATGGTTATTAATTTGATGGATTCAGACGGAGATGTAAATAATGGTTACTTGTTATTAATAAACATGTCAACACATTGTTCATTTGCCATTTAAACTGTCTCACACGGAGTCTCTAATGTTGCTGTTATAATGTTCATTAGATTTTGCTGAACAAGCTTGTTGAACTTGACCTGATTTTTAGGGCAGAGACAGAACAACAGACATTGGCCACAGAACCTGCACTACAGGAAACCCTGCACTTCCAAAATACAATTTTACACAAAAAAAATAGGTCCAAATAGCAGCTTGGTTTTGACCTATTTTAAGAAACAAAAGGAAAGATGTAACGGTGCCAACATTCTACCTCACTAGTAGGTACATAAGATATTTGACATTTTATATTTTCTGGCTTTGTCATTCAGGCACAGATGATAGTATACAAAATTCCCAAAAGCAAAAAAGGAATACACCCTTTGCATGAACAATGGTAGGATTTTATGATCTCACAAGGCATCTGTCTGTGCTCAGTGTTCCCCCAAATATCAAAATGGCTATATCTCAGTACAAAACAGCAGACGTAATAAAAAGTCTAACTGACACTAAATTTTTGAGGCACTAGATTTGAGAGTTTAGAAACTCAAAATATACACTCAATGGCTATTTTATTAGGTACACCTGTGAAATCTAATACAATCCAACATAACTGCCCTACCATAAATTTGACTTTTTGTCCACAGAATTCACATACATTGGGGGTAAACATATCAGGAGCACTTTTAAAAGCAACACCGTCCAGTACAGTACACAGTACACAGCTACCACCAATGAGAAAAACCTCCATAACAGGCATAAAGTGGAATTATCACCTTTTTGACGTCAACAAAACCTGAACATTCAGAAGCATCATAAAAGCAGAATTTATGGCAGAGCTGTTGGATTGGATTGCATTAGATTCACAGGTGTACCTAACAAAGTGGCCAGTGAGGGTTCATTGACTGATATTTTTTAAACAGACATTTCAGGCCAAACTGTGACCAAAACACACGGGAAGCAAGATGTTGCCTGTGTTCTCAGCCGACTCAATTTACTAGTCTAGCTTGAATTAACTCCTAAATAGACTGTAGAAAAATCCTGAATTAATATTTATAAGAATAAACATCATTGGAAATATGACTGCAAATAAAAATCATTTAAAGGTTTTAGTTAATGTGTTGCTTATTTTTTCATTGAATTTATAAAATACTGAAAACGCCCATGACAATTTCCTAAAGCCCAAGGTGACATCCTTAAGTTGATGCCAAGCACGTGAAACCCTAAGATGTTCAGTTTACAAATCCTCACATTTAAGAAGCAGAAACCTTGAAATTTCAGTTTGCGTAACAACCCCAGTGGCCTTATTTTTAAACATTAGTTAGTCTATGAATGAGAGCTTATCTTGAATTAGATCCTGGGATTCACAGAAATGAACAAAGTCTGGGAAGATTATTTTAGAATTTTAACAAGCCCTGTGCCCTGAATACTGACACAGTAGGAAGTCTTGTAGACAGTTACACAATGAACACACATCACTGTGACACCCACTTTAATAAAAGATATGACAGCTGTATCACATGACTGCACAACTCACACTGGAAACAGACAACATATTTTTCATTTCCAGTCTATTACTGTTGTCATCATGCGGTTCATCGGGATCTACAGAATTACTTCACACACATAAGATGTGAATGTGAAAGTAGTAACAGGGTGTTGTACTGGAGGATTAGTAGTGGTGCAATGACTTGTTGGATTATGTGTGATTTAAAAACACTCTTTTTTTGTCTACAGGTCAAAACTTGTTTGTTTACCTACATCCTCCTGTTTTCAGCTTCCTTGACATAAAATGCCAGCTTGTAGCCACATGCTTGGCCTATTTATGCTTGATTTGTGTGTGTGTGTGTGTGTGTGTGTGTGTGTGTGTGTGTGTGTGTGTGTGTGTGTGTGTGTGTGTGTGTAGGGAGTGGCTGGTCACTGTGTGTGCAGGTCCCAAGTGCTTTATTAGCTGTGACTAGTGGGGAATGGGTGGCTTACGTCATCTGTTATGAAGCCTGGATGTCAGGTTCAAACTGTCACTGAACACACAGTACAATTTACAACTGTTCATTCTCACAGCTATCATAATATTAATCCTTTAAAAGTCATAAAAGTCCACTTGGACAATCTCAAGCTTCCCAAATCACGCCCCGTTGGTGTCTGTGCATCTGGGTGGATGATGGAAAAAGACGATCTGTTTCACGTGACAAGACACAGAGCGGCCAGTAACTCTTAACGGGGTGAAGAAAAATGTTTATCTGTAGGGGAAACTGCAAGGGACAACATGCACTCACACACACAAAGACAACACTGTTTGTACCACAGGAACCTACTCCTGGCTCCATCACTGGAACCTAACTGCCACCTTTGGTAAGGAATGAGATTCTACTCTTGTGCATATAAGTGAAAGATGATTGAAATATGGAAGAACACGTCTCATAAGTCTATCCATGCGCCTGTTAACACTGGCAGCCCTACAGGAGACCACACCTATAACTGAACGAATGGCACACACATGCTGTCCTTAAAAGGTGAGTTAGAATTCACAACACAGAGTTCCTGACTGCATGTGTTCAAACTCACACACTTCCAGCTGAGGAGGAAGCTGTTGAGCCAACAGTCTCAATGTGTGCGTGCCTGTGTGTTTACTTTTGAATATGAGGTGAATAGTGGCTGCCATTGAGAAGACCGGAGTCATCCTGCCAGGATTGGCAACCATGAAACCACTTAGCTTCAGCATAGCTTAACTCCAAGAGGAAAGGATGAGTTCGACAAGCTGATTAGGTTCTAATGACCCAAGAGCAAGCCAAATGAGGCTGTACAGGTGTGGGCATGAGTTGTGCTGAATTTTTACGTAACTCTAAGATTCAGCTGAATAACCAACAAATGTAACAATTTCTGGAAAAAAAAAAGATTACATAAAAAACTGTCCAAATAAATTCAAAAACAAACAGAGAACGATCAGCAATCTCCGTGTCAATGGCCTCTATGTCTTCCTCATTTCAGTCTTCCCACAAACATCTCAAAACTATTTTTTTTTAATTCCAAAGTGAAATCCTTGGTGAACAACTCTGGAATTCTGGGATGAAGCCCTAAATCGCTGAAATGCACTCAGGAATCAATATCCACTCTCAGTGAAAGGAAGGAATGCAGATAATGTTTGTTTCCCTACAATAGAGCCACACAGGAGATGTGACTCAGAGGCTGAGCCGGTGATAAACGTCTGTTTTACTTGGCTTGTTGCCTTAAACAACAGCACCGTCACACAGACAGAAGAGGGAACAGGACGTAAACACAAATTTATGTGATTGAAAACCACTGTTTTAACACCTGCACACACACAATCGCAGCTGCTGGTCGACATGCTAAATTAAGTAAATTTCACATGAAATGAGAGAGCTGACTCAGCTCACCTTTCCATTATCTTATAGACCGCTTTTTCTCACTTTCCATAACACACACAGATGAAAAGAGCCTTAGGGGTGACATGTACAAACCATATGACTCACAGAGACAAGAAAAAGGAACTTCTTTGTGTCTTTGCCTCCATTTGTCTCATTCTTCAGCCTTGACTTTTCTGCCTTTCTTTCTCTCTCTCTCTCTGTCTCCTGCTTTGACCCAAAGCACATCTGGCTTTAAGAGGAAGAAAAACAGCCTGGAGCCGTCGCAAAATCTTTTAAGTTTTACCCCTCTTCTGTCCCACTTTACCTTTACACACACTTCCTCAGCTGGCCACAACCTTAATTTGCTCAATTTAAATTCAACTCTGTTTCTTTCCCAAGAGTTCCTGTCTTCTACCTCACTTACATTGTCTTATTTCATCCCACATCCCTTTGTTTTCCCTCTCCTATGGTATGTAGATAATAGATTCCCCTTTCTCCTTGTGTATGCACTTTTGTCCATCTGTCCCTGTCTTTGTCGCTTGTAGTGAGCTGAACAGCAACATTATGCAATCAATAACATTCACACTCAGATGTTCTCTTCCCAGTTACATCCTTCTTCAAATTTTGTCATTAACCTTAGTGAAGAAAAACTAAAGCCTGCCAACCAAGAACAGTTCTGTGGAATTTTTGTTTTGGCTGTTACCTTTTTTACTCAAGGCACTTTGGCAACATTACAACACGTTAGCTTTATTATTAAAAGCTTTTGCTGATAAACCAGTTTAAACATTTAAATATTTGGGCATAGATAAATTTGCTTCTAAGAACATAAATAAATCAGTCCCTCCTTCCATTCACTGCCCCACACTATAAAAAAGACAAGTTGATTATTTTCCTGATAAATACCACTTGTTCGGTATTATGTGTATAAGTGTGTAGTACTCACTGTATTGAAGTTCCAGACCCGCTTGAAGGAGAGCCTCTTCCTCAGGCTCATCCTGCTCTCCTCTCAAAGAGGAGGAAACCCACTGACTGCTCAATCTACATATTTGAACCACACCAACACACATGCACATGTGCGCTGACGCTGACAGAGCTTCTTTAGGAGCTATCTAGGGCAGGAAATTCGTGCAGACAGCTGACTTGGATGGAGTCATGTCTCAGCACTTCTCTCACACATACACACACCTTAGACTAAGCTTGAACTATCTGCTAAAGCTGTACGAAGTAAATGTACTGTACCTCACTGTTAATACACTCTTACTACACCTCTCCCTCTCGTTCTCACACACACACACTCCACCACACACTGAGCTGACAGACTGACTAGGAAGTTCCATTCTCTCGCGGACACACACACCGACACACATACCTCAGTTTCCATAGTGACACGCCCCCATCATGTAGCAGTTACCAAGAAGGGGAGGGAACAAAGGTCAGTCTGCCAATCACGCTGCAGCACAGCACTCACTTCTCCACCCTTCTCCTATTCCTCCCTGTTCAAAAATCACAGCTAGACAGGCAGGTACAATCAATTTCGACTATGTGTTCTTTATTCACTTAAAAAATGGACTGTTTCCCCTGTTTCAGGTATGAAAAGCAAAGGCAGGGGAGAAGAGAGGATGAGGAGAGGAGACTCAGCAGCATCGGCTTCACAAAGATCAATGAAAATTCTGCAGGTTTGTTAAAAGGTCGGCTGAAGCAAACAAAGGCACTTCACAGGACTTGAGCACACACGCACTCTCTCTCTCACACACATGCAAACAAAGACTGCAATTGAATCTGTGCATATGGCCTTGAGCCTACACCTAGCTCCCCCTAATTTCCTGTTTTGGCAAACGTTTCTATTACACCGGCTTGTATATTTCCACACTTCTATCGTTTTGATGCCACTGTCTGGACTGACTGACTGTAATGACTCAATTACATACACACAACACATACACTAAATGACTGTGTCTGTTTATGTGTCTGAGTTCAGCAGACAGCAGCTAACTCAAAGTTACACTCTGTGCTAATAGATGAGAGTGTTCATAGGGCTGTGGACATTCAGTAAGAAATAATAAAATATATATAATACTGTTTGATGACTCATTTTGTGACATATATTTTGTGATTGTGACATACAGTTTTGTTGAGAAAAATTAACCAAATTTAAGTTTAGAATGGTGTTATTTCCTTAAAATTACTCGTCTACATGTCTTCGTTAAAAATTAGTGACTTGGCTCTGACTAACAGTAACATGATAGAAATTCAGGGACTTTCCAGCTAAACTAGGATGAACTGCAGTCTGTGCTTGCGCAGAGTCAAGCAAAGACAAGCATAGAAGCAAATCAAAAATGTAAGTTGTGAAATATATATAGTATATAGAACAACCAATTTTTTCATTTTTTAACACAGTGGGCACACAATTTCAGGCTATTTCAATTTGGTACAATAAATAATCAAAAGAAATGTAACATTTGTTTTTTTCTATTTTTATGATTTATGACATTATAACTGTATCATACAGAACAAAATATATTTTTGAGTTCTGCCAACTTCTAGCTGTGGTTGTGCTGTTTCCATAGAGATGCAGGACCTTATAATGCAATGAAAAATGAGCCCACAGTCAGTAAAAATGTTCAGTAATTGCTTGGGGTTGAAAGGAATAAAATCATAGGATATCCAGTTAGTATTAAGAGCTATGTTGAGGCCTGTGTCTATTAGAATTTGTCCACAATATTAAAAAAAACAACAACACCACCAACACTACTTTCAGGACTACTGGCCTAAACAAGACATTTTTCTGCCTTCTTTTCAGCTCCACAAGCACCATTTGAGGCCATACAGCTCAAAATGCTTCACCATATTGTTGCTGAAGTTAATGCTAACCTTCCACGTCCCTGTATCATAGCAACATCAGGGATGGCTCCAGCACTCAGCCCCCCACCACACACACACACACACACAGAGGCTGAAGGCGATGCCAAAGCACTAATTACCAGAGCTTCTAGTGCTAAAGAGGCCGTCCAGTTAAAGCCTAATTTTTAAAACTTTCAAGTTTGCCTGGTTCAGCTAATTATATCAAAAGCTAGTAAAGCCACGTTGTTCAAATCCTGGGTACGCCATTTCAGAACAGCTCACTGGTCAGGAATACATCTTTGACAGGCCAGGAAGAAGCATGAATGCTGTTTAAGTAACCTGTGCTCAAGTTCAGCTCAAAACATATCTGTCAAAGCAGGGGAAGAGAGAAGACGCAGGACGGCGAACAGGATAAGAGGGATATGACAAAGTTTAGGTTGGCTAAATCCACATCCTGAAGAGAAAGGGAAGAGAGCTAAGGAGAAGAAAAGACGACTAAGAAGAAGATAGGCAAAGACATTTTTCATGTCTCACCCCCCTCTTTAACCTAATTCCTGTGGTCTAGGCAAGCAGCTTTTCCTTTGTATGTGAACGTGTACATTAAATCATAGTCTTCTCTATGGCAGCTCAGCTAAAAGTGAAATATTCTCTTCTGCAGATATCAGATGACATTAACACAACAGGGCTACACACAAAAGAAGGACACACAGTCATGAGCAATCACACGCATGCAGTAAACATGTTCCAAGTTATTACTGGCTTCTTCTATCACATCTCAGTTAGGTCTGTCTTGCAACTGCTGTATTTCTTTGTAGATGCCATTTGTCTGTGCTTGGAATAAGCTGACATACTAAATGATAAGCTAGACTTCAGTTGGTTAACAGAAACTGATAATAAAAATACCAAAGGGGGTTTTGGCTAATACCTGAAAAATGTAAGTGCTTCTTTACTGATACAAAATCCTTTAAATCAAATACAACCTAATATAAGCAGAAATATTTATAACAATTCTAACTTGTAAATAATACAGGTACAGGTGCCAATGCCTTTAATGAGAATGTGTGGGAGAGACGAGCTACAGCAACGCAGGAGCAATCAACAGGTGTTTTTTCTTTTAACCAGTTCAATGACAAACACATGAAAATAAAGCACCTGTATTAGGTCCCTTCCAAATCATCTCAATTCATTAGAACTAGTTTTATATGTGGAGATAAGGGTTTAATGTAACGTCTTTCTGTTTCTCTTTTTCTCTGCCTTGCACACAATAAAACGCAACAGTGCCCTCTGCTGTTCTCATTCAGGGGAGACACTGAATCGAGCAAAAACTAAAGGGCTTTCTTTTGAATTTTCTTGGTGGAAGAGAGCTCACATTCAATGTCAGTCTTTGTACCAGTCATCAGTGTGTGGCAGCGCCTCAGTCATGAATTAGCTGATAAACTGATATGACTGTGAGGATCAGGCGCTAAAAGGAAAACACATCTAAATCTAATTATACGTAAAAAACCAACATGCATATGTCAGCCAGTGTAAAGGGAATGCTTCCCACACTCTCATTGCACTCGTAACTCTGTCTAATGTTTCCTTGAAAACTCCCTTTGCTGGTAAGTTTGAGACTGCATTTAAAAGGACACATTTTGATGATACTTGCTATTCAAATTAATACAACTCATGTGCTGCCTTTCTACAATGTAATTTACGGCAGTTGCTGGTTAAGTAGCAGGAACATCGTCACAAACACTGCAAAATTACGCAAAAAGGAAAGAGGAGAAATCTTAAAAATCATGATGACTCATACCACACAGGAAAACTGCACTAGTAAAGAGGAACAGCATTCACAAGTACACCTTCACCAACAGAGAGTTGTGAACATATTTGCTTAAACTCATCTTTGCAGGTAAGATTTTACCTTTATTTTGGCTACACTTTAAGACAATTTAAAATAAAAAAAACACACCATTAACTGACTAATCACAGGACACCGTTTGCAGTTTTGTGCTGATGTGGTAAACTGCTTCATCTTGGAGATAAAAAAGAAGCACTTGTGTTTATCTGAAATTGGAGCTACATCTAATGTGACTCTTGGCCTCCTGAGGTGTTTCATGTACAGGAACAGTGTTGATCCTGTCTTATCATCTGATCTTCCTTCCCCAACACACTCTGCTCCCAGGGCATATCACGAGGAACAACACACACATTCACACACACAAGCACACACATACACAAACTCTTGCACACACGTAAAAAACGAAATGTGTGTTCAAATCTTCGGACATCACGATTGTCTTCTTATTCACTTGTTTCGGATATGAATGAGTTTTTTTATGTCTGTGTGTAAGTATGTGTGTGTGTGGGTGGGTGGGTGCGTGTGTTGGGTCAGAGGGCTGGCAGGCTGCTCTTTTCTCACTACTGTGTTTAGTGAAATAATGTCCTGTGCTGCTTTCCACCACAGTGTCAAAACTCCCCCACTCTAAACTTCATGTGTACACACACAGACACACAACTATTGACCTGTGGACAACATAACTTAATTCTATAAGCTGTTAGATTCACTAGCATCCTATACATTTGGAACTACCATTTTAGTATTTTGCAATGCATTTAGATATTTCATAAATAATAAAGTGAGACTGTTTGTTATCTATTTTATAATAACATGACTCAGAAGCCATAGATGAAAATTGAATACAGTTCAGCAAATGAACTAATCTAATGGATGGAACAAAGAATCAACAGGTCTCCCTTTAACTCTACAGAGCCAAAAGAGCCTGATGATTGGCCAACACTGGTCACATGCTCTGTCATTCCAGAGATAGGCCTCACAACTAAAGTTTCAGTGCATTCAATTGATTTTAGCCTCAATAAACATGTACTGGATGACTGGCATGAACCAACAGTGCGTGAATAACAACAGACAAAGAGAGAGAGGTGGCATTAAACAAGAGTTTTGTTTCCGCTTTTCAAACATGTTAAGCATCACAATCAGCACCAACAGATAAGGTTTCCAATCTATTTGTATTTCTAGTTGAACTTAGAGCATCTGCTCCAGCAACAGTCATCTAAAACAGTTAAGATTGTGAAACGCAGCCTGGATGCCATATGTGACAGGAGCAAGGGAGCCGTCAGTGGGATGAAATATAGGCTGCATCAAATACACACACACACACACACACACACACACACACACAATACATGCAGAAAATCTCCCACAAACATACACAGCTCGTTTACTCACTGGATCAGTGGCCGATTCAGAATCCACGCTCAAAGTTTGCTGCTCCATGAAGGAAGAGACAAGTAATCCTCAGCACTGCGTGTGAGAGCTCCCCTCAGTGCACATTGTCATCAGCTGTTGGTTGTGTGTTTGCACGCAGAGACCAAGTGGCAAAGCTTGATGGCTTTCAAATGTCCAAACCGCTACAGAATGTCGCTGTCGCTAGATTCCCCTCCAGTCTCGTTCTCCCTCTCATGCCCCCTCCTTCGCCTCCTCTTCCTCTTCCCTCTCTATCGTCTCCCTTGCCCTGCCTCTCAGCTCTTCCCCCTCCTCTGTCTCTGCTTTTGCACCCACCCGCGTATAATTTCTATTCCACCCACACTGCTGTGGGCTGAGAGACGCGCACATACACACACGCAAGATGAATGCGTAGGCACGGCTGCAGAGGGAGACCCCTTGCCATTAAGGAACACATCCACACATAGAAATCAGCGTGGAGTTGAATGTGTGTGCTCTTCTGTCATCTGCTTAGTATGCCCCACACACGTCTGGAGAGTAAACTGACATTTGTGATAGTGAGGGGGGAGCAAAACAAGCAAAAACGGGGGAGAAATGGATGCACTGAGTGTTTAGCAAAGAACTCTCCGGGAAGACAAGATCATCAAGATGACAGCTATCTGTAGCTATGATTGGGTCGAGCAAGCTGCATTCCTAAACATGCCTTGACACACAGTGAAGGTACTCTCTCTAACGCCCTCTCCCACACACCCCTCCTGCCTGCCCTCCACTTGGCCCAGGGGTGAAGACAGCAAAAGAAGCACCACCTCATTCACACTGATAAACAACCTACAGACGGGAGGCGGCTGCATTCAGTGCCAACCTACAGGAGCACAATATGGCACACAAACCTCTCTGGAAAGTGTTTTGACGTAATGTCAAGAAGACACTCATGTCCCATTTTCAAAGGGTAATGTACTATAGCTAGAGGCTCTGAATAACTGCAGGCAAAGTTCTTTTCACTCATTCCAGTTACAGTGGTGGAAAGTACCTAAGTACATTTACTCAGCTAGTTATATTTTATTATTTTCTGTTGTGCTATGCTTTAAAAATAATCAACAAAAACATTATACTGTAATAAAAAATTTTATTGATCCCCAAGGGGAAGCTCACAGCTTAATCAGCAGTTGAACTATGTAAAGCAGTTAAATTACCGTTACCTGGATTTAGTCTTAAAATGATGAACACATTAATGCATCAATAATTATAATTCAGTGTATTACTCTGAAATACACTGTTCTACATAATGAGTACTTTCACTTTTGGCGCTTTCGGTGCGAATGCTTTTGTACTTTCACTTAAGCATAAATTAAAATGTATGTCTTTTCTTGAAAAAGGTGTTTTTTTTACACTGTTATTGGTGGCTTTACTTAAGTGAAACTACATCACAGTTTGTCAATAAAACAAAATAATGGCACTTTGCTAATGCTAATAAAACAACAATAATAATAAAAAAAGGGAATTGCAGGAAAAACGTCTGAATATATTGGATCAAGTGCAATTTTTGTGGGATATTGATTAATTCCAAACTTGCACTGCAGAGGTACATGCATCTTTAAAAAGCAACAATGTCTCACCAAAGTTAAAATATTGTTTTGAGGAGACTTGACCTCAGACCACAGAGAAAAATGTGAGGCACATGTCTTAGGCTTAGGGTCGTGATGCAAGTTTGTGATCAGTTAAAAGCTCAAACCATTCCCCCCGGAAGAAACAGACTGCATTTTGTGTCTGAGAGGTCAACACTGGGACTCTAAATCAATTAGCTTTTGTAAAAATCACACAGACATTGATATACAAAAATAAGCATGCACATATAAAAATACTAAGAAGTGCACACAACAACTGCTTGGCTTTGATGCCTAAAAATGATGTGTCTATTTAAAGTCCAATGTTATGCAAAGCAAAAAACAAAAATATACTGATCAGCCAAAACATTATAACCACATGCCTGATATTGTGTAGGCTACCTTCGTGACATCAAAACAGCTCCAAGGCATCAAGGCATGGACTCCACAAGACCTCAAAAGGTGTCCTGTGGTATCAGACACCAAGATGTTAGCAGCACATCCTTTAAGTCTTTGGTGTTTTAAGGTGAAGCTTCCATGGATCTGACTTGTGTTTAAAGAACATCCCACAGATGCTTGATCAGATTGAGATCTGAGTTATTTGGAAGACAAGTCAGCACCTTGAACTCTTCACTATTGTTCCTCACACCATACCTGAACAGTTTTTGCTGTGTGGCAGGGTACACTACCATGCTGAGAGAGACCATTGCCATTTGGAAAATACCGTTGCCATGCACGTGGTCTGCAGCAATGTTTAGGTAGGTGGTACGTGTCAAGTAAAATCCACATGAAATGCCAAGACCCAAGGTTTTTCAGCACCACATTGCTCATAGCATCTCACTGCCTTATTCCCACAGTGCATCCTGCTGTCATCTCTTTCCCAGGTATGGGAAAGTACACATACACCTGACTATCCATATATTGTAAAAGAGACTATGAATTATTAGACCAGGCCCCCTCCTTCCATTGCTAGATGGTCCCATTCTTACATACCTTGATAAGCGCTTTCAGCAGTGGACAAGGTCACTGCTAAAAAATGTTCTGACACCTTTTTATCATAGCCAGCATCTAATTTTTTTTAGCAATTTGTGTTGTAGTACCTCTCAAACCACACAAAGCAGCCTTCCCTCCCCATGCACCATAATGAGCCCATGACTCTGTCGCCAGTTTACCAGTTGTCCTTTCGTAGACCACTTTTGATTGAAGTAACCACTGCATCCCGCGAACACCAAAAAGACCTTCTGTTTTGGATGTCAGAAGATTTCCAACACATTATCTTTAAGAACTAACTGCCGACTAACATACTCCACCCTTTGACAGGAGCCATCGTAATGAGATAATCAATGTTATTCACTTCACCCTGTGCTTTTACTGTTATGGCTGATCAGTGTAAATAAATGCATGATAAAATAGGGCCTCAGACAATTAGGATCTGAAGCACGAAGCTTTAAATAAATATTTCAAAAAACTTGGATTACTGTTGTGTAGGCCACAAAATACTTGAAGTGCAGGGATGTTCATTACTTTGAGTGTGCTTTAGCTTATCTTTAATATTAAATCTTGTTTCAGCACTACTATGGTACCTTTCCCTTTCAAAATGTTAAACAAGTAAGATTACAGCTGACCAAGATTTAATTTTAGTCCAGCCTAACATGAGAAAATGTAAGATTCTCTTTGGCGTAATTAACCATACTTGACTGTTCATTTTATCAAAACTGCATCCAACGACAATTTTCATTATAGATTTCAGATCAATTGATCTATTAACTGTTGGTATATAAAAGCTCCAAAATAGTAAAAAAAAATATACAAATTGGAATTTCCACATATAATAAACAAATGCAGACAATTAAGTAGATGGAACAAGGTAGGGCTCAGTATTTCTGCTTGAAAATTTAATCACAATGTCATAAATAAATTGATAATTAAAATTCTTTTTTTAATAGTGTGCGTAGTTCAGAATGATAATTATGTTTACACAGCCCCTAAATTAATACTGACCTTTTTAACAGTTTAGAAATCAGTAAAAGATTGCTAAGCAACAGGTGTTCATATGAAACTGAAGGCTGAAGCGAATATAAGTCAGTTTTCTATTATATTTCAATATGATGTATACTTATCAGTGCCAGAACATTATAATATGGGTCTTTCTGTACAGTATGCCTTTCAACCTGGTGTGATGCTCCAGGGGATAAAACTTTGTTGGAAAGCATTAAAAAGTATGCTTTACTCAAAACATTTACACAGAGAAAACATGCCATCTTATAGCACCAAAGGCTGATTGCTTTTCATATTTAACTAGCTTTTTCAAAACGTACAGAGACCCTGTCGGAACTGGTCTCTAAGACCAACACTGGAGCTCCACTGAGGAGGAATTGCATCATCCTCTACCTTTCATTAAACTGCAGTTAATGGGGAAAACAGCAGCAGCTGGGCTGACATCAGCTTATTGTGTGAACTGTTTGGTCATTATATTTGTGCATTTGACCTCTGAATGATTACTTGATTGTTGTTACTTGCCAGTCTGTTTTGTAGATAGCTTACAATCAAGGGACCAGTTCAGTAAAGAATGTTGCACCAGTGTCTTTTCAAATTGTTAATTCAGTCAGCAGCATGTGAGGTGGTTTTTCTTTATCTTGTTGGGAATGGTTTCTAACATAGCTCTCTTTGGTTGTAAACGTTCACATTTTTAAGCAAACATGTGTACTGTGCATTATTTACAAATGTTATGACAAAGAAATTAGTCAAAATCACAGCACACAGACAACAGCAAGAGGAGAGCAGATGTGTAGAGTCTGATTTCCTTCCCCTAACTGCTGTCATAAGACATTGTCTGCTCATGTGCGTAGGTTTGTGTGTTTATGAGTGTGTAATGGTTCAGCTCTACAATCAGACCCATCACAAGATGAGCAGCAAGGCTCAAGCACTGTGCCGACACAGACATACAGTATTATCCATACAGTACTATCCACACTCAACAACGTTTGCACAAATTTCAAATGCAGCATGAAGTCTGAAAGGTGCTGGAGAAGCTTAAATAGCACAGCTAACAGGATGACTAAGAGCTGTGTGTACGTACGTGTGTGTTTCTGTGCAATTACAGTGTTGTCATGTTTGTGTGCATCAATGTGCTAGTGGCTTAGGGTTGCAATTTGTGTACGTGCATGCATGGCTCTTAATGCATGCGTGCATGTGTGTATCTGTATTCTCTGAGTGTGCATGTGTGTGTGTGTGTAAGTCTATATACTGTATGTGCTTTTGTGTTGAGGCCTCACTAACGAGGTGAATGTCAGTTTGTTGCTCATCAGAGCTCATTAGAAGTGCAGGCTAACACTTAGAACCCCATTACCCCCTACCACCATCACCACACTCACACACACACACAATCTCTCTCTCCTTCCCCCTCTCACAACACAAAGCCCTCTCTGTTTGTGGACATTACTGCATGTGCAGCAAGAGAAAAAGGCCTAACGACCGGAAGAAAAAGGTAGAATAGAGGCAGTGGGGAGGCGGGGGGTGAAGAGAAGAGAAACCCTGCCATGGGATGCTCTGGCAATGGGTCATCTACCCCTGTGAAACTCATACAACAGTGGGCAATTCAAGTGTGCATAAATTCAGCAGTCTCCACAATCGGATTATAAATCATTTATGTAAATATCTACCCCATGATTATAAGAAAATTGACAATTGTAAGAAATATGACTTGTGTCATACGTGTTCCCTTATACACCATCAACCTAACATTTAAGCCAACATGTTCATTAGCACAACAAAATGCAAAGTGAAAATGTACCCCTTCCAATAACAGTATGATTACAAAATAATTACAATTGAAGCCAATTAACTATGAAACACCAAGGGACCTAGAAATTAATTTTCCCCTTGAGCAACATAATTCATACACAATTTTTCTCCTTAGAACTCTGCACAGCATCTTTAATTTTACTTTAAACCTGCTTAAGCGCACTGTTAAAGATGCAGTTTTTCAAGTTTAAATCTAGCCTGGTACCTCAGAGCCACGTAACTTCCCATGTTTCCTGTTGCACTCTTCTGTGCTGCACAACAAAGGAAAAATGCCAAAAATTTATGTAAAAAACTATCACTACTGAAGCAACAGTGTGGGATCTGCTTATCTGCTCCCAGGGTGCCCCAGTCACCACTAAACGGCGGAAACATTTAGCTTTCCTCTGATCTTTATCGAGTAACCAAAGCTACTGTTATGAATTGTGATTGAGACAGCAGGACTCTCATTTAGTCTCGCCAGCCATCACACACACAGGACACGCAGAGAACCCATGATGACAAAAACATTCAGCATTTTCCTGTTTCACTAGTTAAGTAACCTTTTTATCACTCCCTTTAGAATTAAAAACAGCAAAAAAACAAACAAAAAAAAAAAACAGTGAAATAAAAAACAAGATGCGGGAAATTTAATTTTTTATAATGAAATCTCACCATAATTTAGATAAAGCCACATATTACAAATAATATTAGTCTTCTGTTCCAGCTTGAGTACTACAGTAGAATAATGACTGCCAACATTCCTGTCATAAAATGCAGTTAAATAGAACTAAATAGGCATATTGTTAGAACAAACTCATGGCTCTCAAATGACTGGATATCAGGCCATTTCCTGCAGCTATAATGAGAGCAAAAGGATAATTTCTGCAATCATACTGTACGCAGTCAGCAGAAAATGCATACTTCTACATGAGTCTATGGCTGTATGTAAAAAATTGCTGTGAAGTAGTTTTCTACTTTCAAATATGTATAGTAATCTTTATACAAATTCTATCCTTAAAATCCTTAAAATGCAAGCCTTAAAGTGTGTTTTAGCTCTTCCATAAAATGGCTCAGTGCATTACTGCGTGTATGTTGCCATGGTGATGTAAGAAAAGGGCTTGACGTGTCGTGTGAGGATGTATGGTGTGCATGAGCTGCTATTATTAGAAATGGATGCTGCACGTGTAGATCCAATGTGACAATAGCACAGTGGTCAGGCCAAGCTTGAACACTTGCTGGTACACCTGTGTTAGTGTGATTGTGTGCATATGCTCCTACCTCTAGGTCGTCCAGTGAGCGTGCCAGACTGAGACGTTTGGAGCGTCCAAAGGAGCGTCTGGCTGAGGAGCGCTGGGGGAGAGGAGGGAATCCCATGGTCAGACCACGGAACCGACCACCCTAAAGCAAGAACAGATACATATGCTTCGTTAACATGGTGTACATAACACAGTGCATATTAGGAAGCCTCTCAGTATGAATGTGTAGAAGTGAGTAAATCCACAATTTCCTGGGTCTTGGTGTGGCTAAGCACTTATTTGCATGCTTACCCTCTCTACTCACATACTTCTGACTTCTGAATGCTCTCCTTTCTTTAACTCCCCACACATTTATATGTCAGCATTGCATGCCATTAACTTTTTGTCTTCTCTCCTCTATCGTTTGTGTTTTGTCATTTGCAGGTATGTCTCTCCAGAGCTGCATGTTTCTGATCTGCAGTTATTGACCTCCCTAACCTGTACAATGTTTGTTGTTCTCTAATTTGTTGTCAGATTGTCACTGCTATCCTTTTCTCTCTCTACTCTTCCCTCACTCTAACCGGTTGAGGCAGATGATCACTCTCTCCAAGTCTGCTCATGGCAGATGTTTCTGCCTGTTTGAAAGGAATTCTATTCTTCCTATTGTTGTTAAGGGCTTACTCAAAGGGAATCATTGGATTTATTGGGTTTATGTCTATAATATAATACTGCTATGTGTTGATCATACTATGGGAAGTGCCTTGGGATAGCTTACTTTTGGTGAATTGGTGATTTAAACTGAACTGAAAAATAATTTACTTCAGTACACTGGAAATATATTCCATAAAATAAACAAAAGAATATACTGATCAGATAAATAATGAAATTATATATCAGATAATATTAGTTTCAGATAAATGTGTTGGCACTGCTGTACATATTGGCTGATTAATTACAAAAACTTTCAGTTGAGATATACCAAAGATATGCTGTAGGTCACTGAAGGTGTCTCCATGACATATTTTGCCCACAAGACTGCCTTGATAAGTTAACTGTGAAATGCCTTCTGTCGTAATATTTCCAAAGGATAATTTATGAGGATGTTTGTTCATCTTATATATTTCTGTTAAAAAACCATTCTGGTAAAAATCATGTTTTTACATTGTTACAATGCCCATATTTGGGGTTTTTTATATCCTGAAAGACATTAGTGAAAAAAGCCACCAACACCATTGCCTACCAATGATAATTTCAAAAATACAGATTCTGACTTCTGGCATCTCATACAGAACAAATCTGAGGAACCAATTCTGTGAACTTACAGGGTGGCTTTTTTGTATTAGTATTCTTTTTCAGAATCAGTTTCCAGTTCAAACATGTAAGGCAAAATGACTCCAATACTACAACTTGTCAAATAGCGTAGAGTAGTCTTAAAAGACACACAGGTGAGCTGGTGTGCTGGAGCTGCATCAAGGAAGAGTTTGACAAAGACAGAGGCAGGAACTTCATAGATCTGCACATTCTAAAGAAAGTAACAGTGTAGAGTTTCATTTAAGCCATTTCCAGGCAGTATGGGGTTATTTTCCTGTAAAGAAGCTTCTGAATATGTAACTTTGATACACAGAAATAACTTTCAGGGGTTAAATCAACAACCAGAGAGGGACTTTAAAAAATGATTGTAGAGAAATGTGGGGACAAACATTAAAAATGTTATTGTAGGATGATAAATGGCTGAGGGACCCACATAGGCGCAAATGTCTTCAAGCAGTGAGTCCCCAGTTCAGTCCCTTGCTGGCCCAGACTTTTGCTGCATGTCATTCCCTTGGTCTCTTTCCGATGTTTCCTGTCTCTTGTCACTGTCTCCATCAAATAAAGGCAAAAATGCCAAAATAAAAAAAAAATTGTCAATGTGGTCAATCTCAAAATTGCAAGCTGGTTTTAATATGAAAGCTTAAAAAACATGCACAGTAAAGATGCAAACAGCACCACTCATCTTATCTAACATACCAGTATTGAGTGTATTATTATATTGCTAGTGTGTGTATTATTTTATTACTAGTGTATGGAAACTTTAAAGCGTTTACACAGCTGTTAGTTAAACAGCTATGACAGCCGGTTGCCAAGGTCTTGAGTTCAGCTGTTAATAATGCTGTCATGCATTAATGGGATGTAATGCTTATGAGCCATACAGATTTTACATTAAACCTCCTTTGGCACTACCCAAACCTAATTTATCTACACCAAACAGATATGTATTAAGTGCATGCACATAAACAGCATGACATTATTCCTTTCAGCCTAAGGGGCCTAGGTGTACATGATTTGGTGGAACAGATGTCACAGAAAATTGAAAGTGCCTATTAACAAAAGACACTACAAAACCTGGAGACAGTTCAACATGAAAGCTTTATGTGTGGAGATTTTCTCTGTTACACATGCATGTCTTGAAGACGGGTTTCTTTTTTTTCACCAGAATGTTAAATTCCACATGTTAGATGCAGGCATGTACAGTCCTGCGATTTTGCCTGCAGTGCCATATAGTACTTTAGTCAACCCCACAAGAGGATAGAGACACACATAGACACACAAGAAGGGGATGTTAACAACAACACTTGTAGAGCCTTTCTGTGCTAGAAAAAGTAGTATGATGTGTTTTTGCAATGGATTGTATTACATTGTTACAGGGAAAGTCACTACCATGTCATCTAATGCTAATTATATATGGTAAGTGGTCCTTTCATCTTTAGAGAACTGAATTATCTTGTCTCTTTTTTTGCTCCTCCAACAAATGGCATCTGGCTAATCTCCTTCTACTGTAGGAGAAAGCATCCATCAATGGAACCCAGTTGTCTAATGAGTAATTAATCGATGCTGACAGGCTCAGGGGCCAAACAGGACTTGAATGTAACCGGCTGGTGAGGAGCAGGTCTTTTCTGCATTTCATCAGGCAATGACCAGTGGTGTTGCCTGGAAACTAACTCAACCCCGCATCCGTGTGAATGTGTGTGTGTCGGATAACACAGATTTGAACACTTGATTACATATGTGGTCACAAACATTCTCACATAATGTCTGCTTAACCCAGTCAGTTTACAACTAGTGTTGCTTGAAATGACAGGGAAGCTTGAAAAACAAAAGAAGAAGCTTTTTAGGAAAAGCTGAGATTTAAAAGTGTTGATCCGACTCACTGGTGTTGGGGTTGTTGTGGGTGTGGCTGCTTTAGCAAATCCGAAAGACTAAATTCTAGTGGAAAACTCACAGCTCTTATCTGTGCAGCTGATCTTGTCCTTCTCCTCCTTCTTACACACATACACTATCAATGTCACAGAAAGAAAGCATTCTTCCTGTTTACGACAATACAGCTGTCATCATAAATACCAAGCACACTTACACAAAACACTTATTTCTTGTAATAACAATAATAGTTTAAACCAGTGTAATGGGCTCTGAATGACTACCTAAAACATGCCAAAACAAGCAACGACAATACATTAGTATTACATTTCCTTTAGATGAATAATTACGGTAAATGGCAAATAGACCTCATTTACATAGCCCTTCATTCATCCATTTACATACACACTCACATATTGATGGCGACGAAGCTGACAACACTGTGCCCACTGACACTTCAACATGTGGCCAGGAGAAGTCACAGATCAAACAGTGGGCAGTCTGCTGTCCCATTACAATAATTACTGTGTCACATTTGTCGAGAATCAACTGCTTGTTTGTATCTAGCATAATTAACACAAACTGAGGCCTACATTCTTACAATTTCACAAATCATAGATGAACTTAAGGTACCGAACATTTTTCAAAACTGATGATTTTTTTTCCTAAATGATAATCTGAAATTGTTTGCCATGGACAGTCAAGAGAATGAGGAAGGTTTACAGAGGTTTAGGTAGTGAAACAGTGCCCCCATGTGTCGAACATTAACACTCAGTTAAGGATAATGCCTTCATGTGCTGCATAATATAGCAACTCAGCAATGATGTCTTTATAACTCTTAAGTTTGAAGCACACAGAGATAAAAACTAGAACATGAAAGCAGCAATACCTGGATTTCATCTAAACAACAAGTAATCATGGCTTACCATGATGGTCACAGTCTCCATCGCTCGGTGACTCAAGAACGCAGACATGGTTCAGAGGTTAACATCCACCTTTCTGTCACTGTCAGTCCCTGCCCTGCCCCTGACCTTGTAAACACTTCCTCTTATTGTCCCCAAGTGTCTCTGGGACAATGTCCACCAAGAGCTTTACTGGGAGAGGCACTAGATACTTCAGTATCAAGGAAACCATCCTCTGTCGCTTGCTAGTATGTAAATATAGACAGAGCCAATGACACAATCTCCAACATACTTCCAACAACATTATTTACAAACACTTCAACATACAGACTGTAGACTGGTTAATGCAGATGAAATCCAGTCAATCTGGATGCATCTTTCCCTCTTGGTCTGTACCTCCTCATTTCTATTCTCCACAATCAATAAACAGCCAGTATACTGTAATGTATCTAAATGAAAAGAAAATGTGTTTTTGTTAAGAAAAAAAGAAAGAAAAGAAAATGCAGCCAGTTTAGTTCTTTAAATTATACCAAACAAATACAGCACCATATACAATTACTTCACTACTGCTACACTGAGTCACATCAGGGTGGGAAACAGGTGGTTTTCAGGTGAAGGCATATGTCTGGGTAGTGCATAATACATGATCTGATACTGGAGTAGTGAGAATAAATAACTTATCAATCCACTTGTACCAAGTCCGGGGAGAGAGCCAACTGGGGTGCACACATTATTCAGTGTAGTCGAGAGACATTTGCTGGGATGTGCATGGTTCATGGAAATTTTCAAAACAAGTGAAAAGTTTCATATTCGAGGGAAAAAAAAAACTTTATTCCAGGACTGAATGAGTTAAATCTGAGGCCTTGGGAAGGAGAGGGTGAGAATGTGATGGAGAGCAGCGGGATGAGCACAGATGGATTTATAGCCTCAATAAACTGTAGTCTTGGACACAGTTTAGTCAGAGTAAATTTCCACAACAGGGACGTGTGATGGGGGATGCTACCTGCTGTCTGGGCTTCTCATCTCACGGTTAGTTTTAACACAACTCTCCTACAGCCCACAAACTGGCACAGTGTAGTACACCAGTGAATGTGCTATTATTAGGAAGGTATACTGGTTAAAAATGTGAATAAAAATGAATGTTAGCAGCATGAAAACTGATTAAACCACAGTTTTACTAAATACTACAACAACCTAATTAAAATCATACCTTTTTCTCTCCTTCCTTGGCGTTGCCTCCTCGTTTCTTCTCTCTTTCGCTTCTCTCTGCTCCTGTCCGCTCCCTGTCTCCAGCTCCAAATAACTTCTTAGCCCACTCATCTTTCTGAGCAGTCAGTCTGTGGGTGTGGGGCTGTGAGGGAGGAGGAGGCTGGCTCCCTCCAGGTGGTGGCAGGTGCTCTCCGGGGGCCAGCGGGGCCCGGTAGCGGTCGGCTGGGATCTTATTCATGGGTGGGGGCAGGGTGCTGCAGTTGGCTGATGACCATCCGTCAGTGGATTCGGCGTAGGACTCCTGATCGCTGCTAAGGCCCTGGAGGTGGCTGTGGTGGTGCTGCTGACGCCAATCTCTCAGCACATGGACTGGCAGCCACCGCTGCTGTTCCACCCCTAGTGCTCCTCCGGCCCCTCTCCTTTCTCCTCCCCCAACAGCTCCTCCCCGCTTCCCTGATGAGTACTGGTGTGGGTGGACCCCTCGTGAATGCCTGCCAGGGACATCAGGGTGAACTAAGGGGAGAGGGTGAGGGAGGTCAGCCAGGTGTGGATCGTGACGGTAGTGGCCATTTCTCAGCATTGGAGGAGGAGGAGGAGGTGGATGAGAGGCTGCAGCTCCTAAGGTGGGGCTCCAGGCCTGCTGGGATGATGGAGGGCTGTCCCAGTGGCGTGGTCCAGAGATGTGGTTGTGACTGGGAGGACCTCCGAGGTCAACTAAAAGTACTCTGTTGCTCTTCTCTTCTGGCAAAAAGTTGCCAATCCCACTATCACTGTTGCTGCTGGTGCTGTGGTTCTGTTGGGCGTCGTTGTCTGGATCGTGAAAAGCACGGGCCCGAACCCCCTCAATGTTGTCTCCCATGTCCCGGTAGAGGACAGAAACAAACTGGAGGAGAGGCTGAGAACTTGGGGGGAATTCCAGGCAGCCTCCTGTGTCTGGGTCGGGGGTGCACTCAAAGCCAAACCTCATGGCCACCCCCAGATGGACCTGAGGAAACAACAGAGAGTACCTATTAGTCTGTCTCTGGCTAATTACCATTATTGACACTACATCAAAAGTAGCTTTAGGTTTTCTAAAACAATCTGGGTATCAATCTACACTTACTAATCCCTTACTCTTAGAACAGAATTTTAGTATTTTAGATTGAGTTTTATTTTTTATCTGTGTAAATTACTATTCATTAACAGTTGCTTCGTGTTAAGATAAAACAGATAAAACATCAACTAGAAAAGTGCAGTTTAGTTCGTTATATAGAAGAAAAGGAGCTGTATATCAATCAGGAAGTATAAAAAAGCTTCATTTTGCTTTGGTATTAGTACTGAAAGTCACACTTTGTACTGGTGATGTTGAAATATATTTATTTTTAATTCCCAGTCCCTTTTCCTCCAAATTCTGCCTTGTGAATAAATAAATGCTTTTGTGTTATTTTGTTATATTTGTTAAACTTTTTGTGACTCAGTTTGAAAGTGCCTGAAAAACATTTTTTTTCTGTTGTGCACTTTTTCATCTTCTAGGGGACCCTAAGGCTCCCCAGTTTCCTTTAGATCTTGCTAAATGGAAGAAAGTTCTGTCATTTTCATTACGATTTATGAACCCTTATTTTTATCGCATAACTGCCTTTCTGTTTTTACCTGGTGGTGACAGAGGTCTGGGTCCACAATGAATACATGACAGGAAGTCCTCAAACCCCCCTCCTCATCTCGTCCGTTGCTGAAGTGACGATCATCTTGGTCGTCTGTGACTTGCATCGTGACCAGTCCAAAGAATCGGCGGTCGTCAGGACAACAGGCACTGAAAGCTAATTTTTCTGCTGGATAGGTGGCCAGGATCTGACCTCTGTCACTGCACAGACGCACACTGTCATGCATGACCTGATAAGATATAAATGATGCATGTTACCACTTGACACCAGGGAAAATAAAGAGGCAATCACAGTCAGTTAGCTGAGACATTTAACAAAATCTTTAAAACAAACAGGTTTCCATGTTGATACATTGTTTATACTGCCTAATATTTTCAATTTATTCCTTGTTGTATAATCAAATCTTGACTTATTTCAGAACTTACAGGATAATGTTTGTACTTTACTAGGTAATTACAGTTTAGACTAAGCTGGTATTGTTTTTTCCTGAGATAAAGACATAGTTAACAGCATATTAAAACATTATTATCTTTAGGTGGGTAACAGACTATTCAGTCTCACCTTCATAAGGACCAATGAATGGATCTTTTGCTCAGCCCTGAGACGCCTCATGCTCCCTCTGATGGCTTGCAGACTGTCATTCTCTAGGTTGGTCCCTGTGGAGGCCAGCTCAATGGAGCCCAGATAGCCAACAATCATTCCCACATTAAGGATACCCTCACTGGGCTCTAGGACCAAGTCACCCCCATCTCCAACGTCTACGTCTTGCTCATCATGGTGGTGAAGGTGGAGATGGCGAAAATCTGACTCCAGGAAAACTGAATCATCATTTAAAACTTGTGCCATCTCCTCCTCGGAGAGAAGGTTCGGGTTGCTCTGAGAGCGAGATGAGTTCCGATGTGGAGGAAACTCCGGATCGGACAGTGGACGTGGCTTTGACGATGAGCTCACCCCAGGCCTGTCCTTGTCTGAGCTGCTGGAGGAGTGGCTGGAGTTCTCAAAGATCATGTTAAAAATTCCTCCAGACTGTAGCTCTGCCACCACCTTCTCTGCTCTGTTAATGCCCAGCTGCTTGGAATCCATTTTGGATTTGTACCAACCTCCACGGGCTCCACAGCCTGACCTGCTGTTATTGTTGTTGTTAACACTATTATCATAGAAACCATCCAACTCGTCATCACTAGAGCACGAGTCCAGGTAAGATGCGGCCATTGTGTTGCTGCTGTGGTGACGGCTGCCAGAGCTGCGTGGGTGGTGGTGCCGCCTCTGGCGTTCTCCTTCAGCAATGACTAGCTTCAAGACACCAGAGCAGCGTCCGATCAGTTTGACCACATCTTCATGCGATGCTTTGGAGACATTGATGTCATTGACAGACAAAATGTAGTCTCCTGAGCGCAACCCCACGTAGTCTGCAGGGCTCCCTTTCAGGATGCAGCTGAGGACACAAGGACTTTGACCAGAGAGCGTAAAGCCGTACCCTGTCCTACCTCTCGCCACCTCCACAGCCCGAATACGGCCCTGCTGGATGGAGGAGCAGGGTAGAGGAGGCTGAGGGAAGTTCAGCCCGCTTACACCACAGGGGCGCCTCTTAGATGATGCATCCATTTGCCTGGACATTGTGCCAGGAAACTTTCTCTTGTCCATTGATTCAGTAAAATTCAATTTGTCATCATAGGTCCTTTGGTTCTGCTTAAGCAAGAACACAGGGCATATCCAATGTCTGTCTTTTTGTAAAACAGCTCTGCTGTCAGGCTGCTACGAAAAAGTGAGTAGCAGTTCAAAATGCAGCAAATAGGTGAGAACCTGGCCTCAGCTTTGTCACAGGCTTGTTAGCCCTCCCATCCTGGTGTCACTCTCTCTTTCAGGCAAGTTACCTGAGGCAAAAGAGAACAGAAACAAGTCAATTACGATATCTTTGCCCACCTTAACATGCTCTTATTATCTCTACTTGAACTTCTTTCATATTGGTTTTCATAAAATCATACAATCTGTCTTTCTCGCCTATGAGGTGGCATAAAAATTCTGTACTGTAAAAATTTGACAGACAAAGCAAAAAGCAGGATATATAACACCAGGAAGCCAGATAGTAATTCTAGACAAAGTGAGGCAAAACTAAGGTTAGGGTAAAACAATGACATAAAAGACAAGTACAATAATACAAGTAATAAAATACCTTATTATCAATAAATAGACAACATCACATAAAATCAGGTCTAAAATAATGATTTTTCAAAAGTGATTTAAAAGAAGTTCCTAATTCTGTGACCCCAGGCAGGTTGTCCTAAAGCTGAGGAGTCCTGATGGACCCTTAAGACTTAAGATTTGACTCTGAAATAGCCAGAAAGAGCCCACTTAAGGATCTAAGGCTGCATGATGGCTCATTTGCAATCAACATTTCTGCAATGTATCTTGAGGCCAGACCCAGATGAGCTTTAAAAGTGATTAGTAAAACCTTAAATCTAACAGGAGGGAGAGAGAAGCCAGGATTAGGGTGATGTGAGATCGCCTAGTAAAACCAATAAGATCACAGTTAACTGTATACAGTATATGTATATTGTATATATATATATATATATATAAAGCACAGTATTGGTGGTATGCAGGTAGCATTTGGCAGCCCCAGCCTACTTCACTAGAAGTGAAGGATCATTTTAAACAGCTTTTAAATGAGTTGTCACTTTTTATGACATGACCTACAGCTTGCAGGCATGTTACCTGAGACATAAAAGAACATAAAGAAGTCAATCATGAGATCTCCCGACCTTAACATACTGTTATTGTCTATACCTGAGCCTTTCTCAAATTGTTAGTCCATACGTAGATCAAACATTATGTATTTCTAGCCTATGTGACAGCAAAAAGTCTCTGTACTGCACAAAATCATAAAGCAGGTATTGCTTGGTAGACAACAACGCAGGCAGGAGGGGACTGATAAAGTCACACCAATACAGGCTGGAGTCAGAGCAGCTCTACCTGCACTGTGTGAAAACTTTAAACAGCTTTTTGATTTAAAATAATGCTTGCTCTTTACCAACATGATCTACACCTTCCATGGAAACAAGCCAATCATGAGATCTGCTCCCACCTTAACATGCTCTTATTGTCTCTACTTGAGCTTTTATGAAAATTTTAGTCCATATGTAGATCAAACATTCCGTTTTTCTAGCCTACGTGACTGCAAGTAACAAAACATAATACTGAAAGTTTTTAGAGCAGGTAGATCGGATGGGGATGGTGCAACCTGAGTTGTAGCAGCTCTTTGGCAGCCCCAGCCTATTTCACTGCACTGTGTGAAAACTTAAAACGTTTTTTGATGTTTAAATGAGTTGTCGCTCTTTACCAACATGAGCTACAGCTTCCAGTCAAGTTAACTGAGTCACAAAAGAAGAGAAACAAGTCAATCATGTGAACATTTCTTATCTTGACACATTCTTACTGTCTCTAATTGTGCTTTTATGAAGTCCACATGTAAATCAAACATTCTGTCTTTTTGGCTATGTGATTCCACAGATACAAATTCAAACATTTTGTATTTCAAGTCTGTGTGGTGGCATAAAAACTCTTTAATGCATACAATTATGAAGTAAATTACTGGTATTAAATAGCAAAGGTGGCTGATACAGTCACGCCAGGTGGACAGGTAGAATTTGGCAACCCCAGCCAACTATATCAGCATTGTGGGATCACATTAAACAGCTTTTAACTTTCACACGGTCACTTTTTACCAACATGACCTATGGCTTCCAGGCAAGTTACCTGAGGCGCAAAGGAACAAACACAAATAAACCACTTTACCATGCCAGTATTTTCTCTACTTCTATCAAATTGTTAGTCTTTATGTAAATCAAACGTTATCTGACTGCATAAAAACTCTGCACTGCACACCGTTATAAATCACAGTACTATCAGTTAACAGGGCAGGTGGAGGGGAGGAGACTGATACAGTCACACCTGTACAGGCTGGACTCAGACTAGGTAAAGTTTGGCAGTTCCTGCCCACTTGGCCAACGCTGTAGGATAATTTTAAAACAGCTTTTAAACTTTAAACCAACTGTAGCTTTTTTTATCAACATTAACCACTTATTTTATTTATGTAAACATACTATATAACCACAGCCTACGACACTAACTGAAAAAACGTTAGCTGAGATTAGCTGTCGCGTTACCGTTAGCTTGGTTAGCTTAGCCGTGCATCCTAGGAAAGTTAGCAGTGGTTAGCTCATGGCTGCTCGTGAAAGACACAAACAACTATGTCACTTTACACTGAGTATTGTGTGTGTTTTTTGTCAATTCATTAGAGTTGTAAAAAGTTTTTTCTTGCCGTTACTTGTTGCTGAAAAGCGCATCCACCCGTGCTGGAGCTGTAGTCCCGCCCCTGGGCTTCCAGCTCCGTGGAATGTCGGTGCGTTCCCGTAGCAACGGCGGTGTACACAGACTTTTATATCCTATCATTGGCTTCCCGGCTTGTCAATCACACAACGAACAGTTATGCTGATAAATTGGCAAAAGTTAGATTGAGAAATCACAAATAAAAGTCCCAACAGTAGCCTTATTCCACAGGTGTCGAAACGCATCACACGAGTCGCCGTAGTGGCTCGCTGTTGTGGTTATTGTGTGTTTTATTGGAAGGTGACTGCGTGTGTGTGTCGTTTTTAGCAGCAAGCAGTGGAAACAGACAGCAAGAAGCGACAACAGCTGGCTAAAATACGTGTGAGTTGTAAAAAAGCGGGGATAGCTAAATAAAGAGGTGGATGCAGGTCTCGTGTTGCGACAAAGATGTTCGGAGCAGCGGGTTCCCTTCAGCGGGAGAGCAAAGGAGCGACTTACTTGTCGGTGTCCGGCGGTGATGCTGCTCGGGGAGTTCCCATAGTTTTGTAGCTAAGGTTAGTTAGGTAAACTCAGGGGCGATGGGTAAACAAAAGAAAAGACTGCACCATCTGGCGAAGTAGCCTTAAGAGGAGGAGGACTGGAGCAGAGGGAGGTGTGTTTAGAGTGGGCAGCGGAGGAGGGAGCTCAGAGGGGGACTGGAAATGAACTGAGAAGAGATTGAATTCACTGACTTTAGATGGGTCACACTGTCTCTCAAAAGTAGATCTGATCTGAACCTTGGGGGAAAACATTTAGCAGGAAATTTTGAGTGTCAGACACTTTTTTAAAAAAAAAATTAAACACGTTGTTCCTTTTCTGCATTATTTTAGGTGCTTTGTGGCAATTAAAATTGAATGGAATATAATTCTGTAAAACTCTTAAGCATAATGTATTGTTTTCAATTTTTTTATACTCCAATAGGCACTTTTTTATTTAATAGTATCATGATATGCATGATTTTGTCATTTTTTGTGACTTTTATTTGGGGAATTAGCTTCTTTAAATGATTTCACAACATTGTTTTATTAAAAACTAAAAATATAAAATAATATATAAAAAATATATAAAACACAAACTATTACATATTACAATACAAATAGTATGAAAGCTTGCTCATAGGAAATCCATGGGATGCTTTAATTTAATGAGTTTTATGTCAGAACTGTAATTTTAACTTAGGTTAATATCCACACTTATAAATACAGTAGAATCTCGAGCTGAATGTTTATTATAGTCAGGTAAAGTTGTATTTCCATACATTTTTGTGCAAGGTTCACTTCTTGATATTTTAATTCTTTATGTAAATTCACATCACTAATAGCCCTGTAGGAACCTAACCTCAATATATAAACTTATGTAAAACACCAACCTTTTGATTTTACTTTTTTCAAAGCAACAGCTGTTGTGCCCAAGTGCTTTACAACAGCTGTTGCGTTGAACATGCTGTATAAATTACAGTGACTTAAATGTGCATGTGGCATTTTTCCACATCAAAGATAAGTGTATTCATTTTAATTAATTGATTGATTAATTTGAATTCATTAATTCATGGATGAATTTTAATAGTTCATATGTGTTTCCGCAAGGTTTCTGCTCATGTTCAAAACTTTCTGCACACTCAGAATATATATCACACATATCTGATGTGATGAAGAAAAAAGACACACCCCAGTTGGAATTTTACACAAATGATAATAGTCTGTCTTGGGAAAACAGCTTAATCTGAATTAAACACAGGTTTGTGGTGTGTGCATGTATCTTGCAGAGTGGTTTTTGCTCAGCTTTCATATGTTAAACTCCAGTTATATCACAGCACACCTGTTGATTTAACGTTATTAAAATGATGCTATACTCAGCTGCAATGAAATTTGCAACAAGATAGAAAACACTATGGGACAAAAGCACATTTCTGTAATGCTTTTGTGTAAATCTTGCAGATGGCACAATGCAAAGTAAAGCTGTACTGTTCAGCAGCCATTTGCCATGTACAGTTTACTTAAAACCTGTTCCATCATGATTTTAGTGCTTCATGAACCATATGGCAGCTGCTTGCTAATCCTCTTAATACCTTTTAATCATGAACCTCCCATCTTAATGGGTGCTGTAAATCAAGAATATGTTTTCATACTGTGGAGTCTATAAAAGGGAATTGCTGTTCGGCTGAGAAAAGGAAATTGTACAAAATGTGATAACCTGAGCTCAGCTTGACAGTTTGTTGCCTCTCTGGTTAATTGGTAGGCAACAGGTTGCTCTTTCTAGCAGAGAGGAAGATAAGGGGGAACATGTTAAACGGCTGTAACCTCACAATGTGATTGTGTTAGAGACACACAATAGATCCTGTAGATGCCAAGCAGTCATGACTGTAATTTAGTTATCTGCAAACACATAAAACACCTTAAGCTGGTTTGACATCATTCTTAAATTACCGGTACAGTTTTCACAAAGGAAATCATATCTCAAAGCAGAGTAACATCTTTAAATAATTTATTTCTAACAACAGACCACGATGCAGTGATTAATCTCCTTCAGATTTTAACTGAAATACACAATCTCTTTCAGTCGAGTATTTACAGGCAGTTGTTTAAAAAAAAGGATGTGGATGAGACTTGTCGAGGAGCCAGCCTGAAGAAAATTAACGGGGAACCATTTCGCTCTCAGTCTGTGCTTCTAAATGAAAATGGAGGCAAACTATTTTCTAGAAAGGGGAAAGAGGTATTCTTTTAAAGCCAAGCGCCAACATGCTCATCACAAAGACAGTTGACATCATCTAAAGAACATGGCAGAGAAATGCTTTAAGCAGTGACCCTCAGATTTCTTTTCTTCATGTGGAAGAAAAATACAGCCTTAAAGGGAAGCGTGTTAAATCGCTGGAGCATGACCTTTGTCCAAAACCACAAGAGTTCTGGGTAATCGTATTACCCCCTGCAGGGCTCCTTTGCTCATCTCATGCCCAGGGATGATACAAAAAGACAACCTGAAAAGAAATTTGTCTCCAGCCTGTTTGTGAATGAACATTAGTGTAGGGGAAAAAAGAGATCTCTATTACTCTTAATTTCTTCTCACACCCACAAATTCAAAAAGACTTTGAAAACAGGACTCATTTAGGATCCTTTAATCTGCTTCAATGTGGCCTCACATTGGAATTTCAATAACAGAGGACTCAGTCATTTATTATTTGAATACATGATTTTTGACATGATCAAAAAGAAACCAGTCATTGCCTTTAAAGTTGGAAAAAAGTGGTAACATATTTAGCATCCAACTCTTTGTGATGTTTACTTACTGCAGGACTCATTGCATATCAAGAAAGCGCCTAACATCAACATGAAAAGAACTTCAAGTTTTTAAGTGCTGTGTGTGTTTTAAATTCTGCACAAAGACAATGAATGATGAAATATTTACTGATCTTAAAAGCGAGACAAAAACAATATTTAAAGCTCAACAAAAACAGAAAAAAAAACTCCTGCTGTGACGTGGCATCACTTCGCTACACTTCCTCATCTGTTGATTTGTCAAAGCTGCTGTTGGTCACCAAGGTTACAAAGCTCCCTTTGGATTGTGTTGCATCTCTTCCACACAAACAGTCATGGCAACCGTACCCATGGAAATACAGTAATAAAGACGATGCGAGAAAATAGCAGTAAGCATGCACTCAAGCATTCAGTGTACAGGACATACATATTCAGTGTTTTATCTAAGGCAAGTGTATGTACAGAGTAATGAAGCCCAGCCCGCTCCCAGGCAATTCAAGGTCAAGTCTTTAATAAAACACTATAAGCTTGAAGCTTTCTGCATTCTGCTGTCTGCTGAGTCACCGATTTTTCATTTTCTTTTGTGCGCGTGTACGTGTGTTAAGACAAAAGAAAATGGCATCACATTATCACACTGTCTAAGCCCCCTCATCTTTACACAGTCCTTAATTCTATCATGCACCATGGCTTTCTTGTCACTATACAATTACTTTTTACAAGATACGAAGGTAACTCCATTTAAAGAGGACTGTAAATTACTTCCAGTCTTATTACAACGACAATAATAAAGTCACATCTTACATCCTGAGAATTAAAAAAGTACAAGAAATGGACTGGTGGAATCATTTGGGTGCACCGGGGAGCGTACGAGATTGCAACAGGAGAGTAAAAGAAAGACAAGACGGTTATAAGCATTACTATGAAATCATAAGAGGAAATGCTTTGCCCTCCCTCCCCTGCTACTGGTTAAAAAAAGAAGACAACATCACTGCCATTTTGGTATTTTTCTTGCTTGACGGTTGTTAAGGTGAAGATATTTGGGCCCTGAAACAACTAAATGCATGAATTTGGAAATGTGTCAGAAAGAGTCATTTCTTATCCACTGCTCAGTATACACCCGTTTAGCTCTTTGCCTTCTCGATATAACATCCAGAATAGTTGCAGATATGAGTCCCACTTTCTGCAGTGACAAACACCAGCAATCCACTGCTTCTCATGAAACAAACAGGCTATGGCTATTTATGATCATTCTTGCACATAAAACATACTACTATTTAACTATTATGTGTCAGAATGACCACAAGTAACTTAAATATAAAACGTCTTGAAATATACTAATTTTTTGACAACATTAAGCAGGCATGTCTGACTCTTTTGTGTCAGCATCCTAATCAGACCTTAAGCACTCTTTAACAAAACTCACCGAAAAATAGATGCATTGAAACTTTAAATATAGTAAATACTTTCCATTTTCTATTTTTTTGTCTGTTTTATTTTACTGACATCACAATACTCAAGCAAGTCTTCACAGGAAAATAAACAAATCCAATTTTGTGTTTGATTAACGTTATCTTTATATATATTTTCTTGATAAAAGGTGCTGGGTAGGAAGTGTTCAAGGTGCTGTCATGTCTTGAAGATCGGTCCGGGAAGGGATGGGGGGGGGTTGTTGTGGGCAGAACCCCAGTTTTGCAGCCAGTGTCCTTCACATAGATGCAGGAGCTCACTCTTTCTAATTGGAGATGGCCCCTTTTACATTTAACATTGAAAACTGGATTCAGATCTCCTCCATTCATCCACTGAATTCATCCTGGTGAGTTCAGTAGTTCTACTTATTTCATATTAGTGACGAGGCAGGGGAAATGATGAGGCTACAATAGGTTTTTCTAGTAAAACATTCTGTTCTTTCCTGCCATCACAACTCATCGGAAAGTGCACATGGAGATCTAATTTCTCACTCTACCACATTTCACTCTAATCCACTTTTCTCCCCATGCTTCCTTCCCCCTGACCTCTTTCTGCATCTCAGTCCATTGCCCTCACAGCGATGTATCCAGGTGGATTGACTGCAGACAGCCCAGCAGCTGGTAATAAGGGCTGTCTGGCGAGGCCACGGTCTCAAAGACGGACTGGAAAGCCCTGCGGTCCAGCTCCTCGTCAATCTGGTGCCGGTAGAAATCCATGGCCACCAGGCAGAACAGGTTGACGTCCACCACCTCACTGGATCCCATTCGGCTGATCACATGTGGCAGTCTGGTTAAAAGCGAAGGAGTGAAGGACAACAGACCACACCGTTGCATTTACACCTTATTGCTACTAAATACAAAATCCTAACTGCTATCTTTCTATTTAAGGATACAGGGCTGAGATCCACTGGGAGGTGGAAGCAGAGACAAAGAAGCAGGAGAGGCTCCACATGGCCATGGCCACTGGTGTCCTCTGAGTGAAATTGGACAAAGACAGCAGCACCCAGTCTCGCACCATGGAAGACTGGCCTGTAGCATGGAGCGTCTGGAAAACCTGGACATGTGTGCACAGCAGACAGAAAGTCAGGAGTCAAAGAGGGGAAATTTAAACAAAATGAGACAAATACAAGATCCATTACTTGATAATATTCATTAAATTTCTTTTAAAAACTACTTTAGATGCAGTACTGAAAGAGAAGCAGAAAATCTGACTACCATTTACCATTTGGTATTTTTTTTTATTCCAAAAAACTCAGTTGCTGATTGTGGTTTGGAGAGGATGTGTGTATTTTCTGACAACAGTACACTTGATGACTCACAAGTGCTCCCCTTCTCTGAGACACTCACTAGGCTGTCAGATTTGATTTCAGTTTTCAAACTGGAAAAAAATTAAGCTGTTTTTAGTTAAATATCAAATTACCACAGAAAGTGACTTCTAAATCAACTGGAGGTGAGAAACACACCACATAGGAGCAGATTCTCAGAAGGCATTTTCCAGAAAAGAGTTTGCAAGATTTAAGCAAACCACAACAAAAGCCAAAATTTATATGTTAAAAAATTGTCAGAAAGGAGATACCAAGTAAAAAGTTTACAGAGATGGGATTTTAATAAAATGCTATACAATCCTCCTAATAAACTGTAGAGTATTGCAGCATTTGCCCCAGTCACATTTTTAGTCACTGTGGACTCATTTTTTTAGTGCAATATAAAGTCCTGCACCTCTATGGACACAGTACAACCATGGATTAAAGTAGAGGAACTCCATACTTGTCTCCTATCTGCTCTGTGCAAACACAACCTGCAGTTCAGCCGAGAAGTCGCAGAATTTTCGTCACTTGATTCTTGGCTGCAGCTGAGTCGTGTCTTGGTTGTGCCAAGGAGCGCAGAATTTTTAGTTTTGTACAAAATCTGGTTATTGAAAATGTTTTGTTCTTTGCAAGTTTTTAAAAAACATGTACAATTAAAGGATTTTAATGAAATATCCTATTTTTAAGCTTAGAATTGGTTAATTTTTCAGAGAAACCAAAAGTCACAGGTCAAGTTTAAGGACTGAAAATTACTTAATTCTCTGTTTTGCTTTGACAGTTTCTGACCCTGTATTATTTTTGCAGAGTTTTTCAAAATAACATGCTCTTTAAAACTGCCAGCAGGTATTAGGATTCAGAGGATTGATCCTTTCACTTGGCACAAATTGCTGATTTCTTTATATGCATGCACTCATGTCTGACCTTATAGACGACGGTGGCCATGAATTGAGGGTAAGGTTGCTGATTGGACAGGAACTCTCCAATGACTTTGTTCATGACGTCCTGTGGCGGAAAGAAGTCATCCAGGAACTGGGGCAGGATTCTGGACACCACCCGAGCCTCACTGGGTAAACCCTTCCTAATCCTGCAAATAGGAAACCCCAGGAGAGCAAATGAGGAGAGGAAACATAAGTTAGTGTTTGTCAAAAACTCCATCTGCTGCTACAATAAAATTATTTTTGAACTCTACAAACCTCCAAAGGTCAAAGGCTTAGAAATGAAAAAGAAAAGCTGGAATGTAAAAGTTTCAAGTGTATGGTTTGAAGACAAATACTGTGTGAAATTTTTGTATAATGAAGGGTAGGAATATATACCTGTCGAAGAGCACAGAGACCCTCTCCATGGCAACAATGATTGACTCGCTGTCTGGGGCCTGAGGGTCAGAGTGGGCAGGGCGGCTGGCAGGGCTGGCTTTCTCCTTGCCTGAGGAGAAACCAACATGACCCGCCGTGACGCCCACCGCCTCCGTAACAGCAGAGCCAGAGTCAACCTGACCTCTAACCCCTGTCACGTCTGAACCCGACGCAAGCACCGCTGAGAAGACGAGAGGGGGGGTGGCACCGGTTGAACCAGTGGGGTAAAGGTTAGACTGGGAGTCGTGACACTCACATCACAAGATTCAGATCAGAATTTTGTTGATCTCAAACAGAAAATTGGAGAATTTCTGGGAGTTATCTTTAGATAAATGAAATTCTTAAGGCTTTCTATAAGCGACTGGTGCTGAAAGTGTTGCAGATTTTTGCAGGCCATGTTTCCTGTGTACATTACATTCTTGGTTACGCTCTCCTGTGACCTACATGTGCTTCGGCTTGCACATACAAGAGCCAGGGTATATTGAAAGATTTTGCTGGCTAACTCTCAGCAACAAAGATTTTTTAGGCTGTTAGCGATAACATGCTTAAAGTTGCTAAAGTTAGTAGGGACCAACGTAAGGGTTAGAGGTAGGGTACGCCAGAGGTATGCATATAACATGCATCACATGCAGGAAGCAAGCAGGTGTATTTGATGTTGAATGAAACAGGTTTGAGTTTTTAAAGAGTGCGTTATGCTGTAGAGAGACCTAATGAATGTGAGTATAGGTAGGTATGAACGGTACTACTGGTAGTGGGTGTGAAGAGGGCAGATATGTAAATCTGATGGTACAGAAAACAATGAAAAATCACTGGTGCAAGTGTAATAATTGTGTTTCTTGAAACATTTTTAGCTCCCTCTGTACTCCAGAAATGTGAACACAGTGGAAACCTCATAAGAGAGACAGCACAGTGGTTTACTGTACACACATTCCTTATAAAGTGAGATCATTACTCTGGGATGGAAACTGATATATTTAGAGCATTTTCCATGCATTGCTAAATATAAAACAGTCTTTCATTGGTCAGACACAATTAAATTAATATTCCCGATTTTGGCATCCCACAATTAAATAAGCATGATCAGTTGAGAAACTGACATTTCAAACACATGCTACGCTCACAAAATTCCACTGATGGAACACAGCCCATGTAGATAAACTCAACTGGTTTCAACTTTGAAACAAGGAGAGTGAGGAATTCTATCGTTAGATTTTCCAAACTGATTTTTGGTCACACACCTGTCTGATTTGTTGGTGCTGAAATTCTGGAGTGGGAAGACTAGAAGCCTCTCTGTGCACATTTCATTAACAAGTGTCTGATTTCTATGTGAGGCAAGTAGGGAGCATCAGTAAAATGTACAGTCAACCATTAAGCAGGTGTTCAGCAAGTGAGGCTTTTTTGGGGTACCTACCCTATTGTATAGATTGTCCCAGTTCTCCCTTTTCAAAACATTTTACTTTATTTTAGCGTCATGCTCAGATACGACTCAAGTAACTCCAGTAAAGAATGGGACTCTATATTGAAAATGGAACAGAGAAACACTGTTTAATCTTTTGTTACATTACTGCCCTCTACATTCTCATTTTTTATGGATCGAAGCTAAAGCAAACCTTTTATGTGTAAGAAGAGGTGGAGGGGTCACTTCACAGTTTAGTGCGGGGACAACAATACATCTTACATGCTGTTAAAAAGGATGGGGTCTAGGATCAGTGCACAGGGAGGAAACAGGACACAACCTTACTGTGGAAAAGCAGTTATGTATTAGTTAGGCCTGAAAGTGCAACTATCACGAGTATTGCATTAGTGCCCATGCAGGTGAGTTAGCCAGCTAGCTTGATGTTGTAGCAGGTGAGCAGCAACAGAAGGTCAGTCACAGCAGCAATAATGGTAGCACCAGTCCTAATGTTGTACATGCAGGTGATTAAGCCCGCATGCAACACTGCAACACATTTTTGATGGATTTTAAGTAAGCAGTCATGTTCAAGCCTTGCTTACCGGTGTACATGCAGGTGAGCATGAGGCCCAGGGCAGCCATGGCTCTGTGTGGCGATGGCATGTTGACTCGGTCCACGCTGAGTTTCACCAGCGCTTCCCCGTCTACACGTGACAACTGCTCAGACAGCAGGAGGCGCTCCAGACCACGAAGCACACAGTGATAGATAACGGAGGGAGTGGAGTCCTCGCTGGCCGATACCATCACACCACATAACTGGAAGGAGACAGAAACACGAGAGAAAAGATTAAAAACATTAAACATTACACATAGAGGGACACTGTATCAAAAAGAGTAAAAGACAAAAATAATGCACACTACTCTGAATGTAAATACATTCAGTTAATAAATCTTCTATTAAATTTGTAGTTTCACACTAATAAGCATAGACAAGTCTTAAGAGCTTCAGTAAAAAGCGACTCTTTTAGGTTTCAAGAGCCTAAAAGAGAAGTCCAGTTGCTTTTTACTGACACTCTTAGGATTACCATGACCTGGATGACACAATTCATCTGTGTCTGTGTAGATTCTCAATTTTTTTAAAGACAATACAATATTTTATATAATATATACTTCTCTTTTCATTCTATTGTGTAAAATGTACATCACACACCAGGGTTTTCTTTCCTCTGATTCTCTTTACCTGTATAACTCCAGCCATAAACTCAGCTCCTACATCCAGAGGGTAGTTCTCCATCATGTAAAAGGCCACTGCGCACATCACCAACACATGCTGCTGGTTATGCAGGTTCACACAGCTGCAGACAGATAGAGGAGGCACAGAGCGAGCAGAACAAAATTACAGTTAACCATTAAAATAGAAAGGCCAGTAGATGTTTTTCTGAAATGCCAAAGGCATCACCTAGGGGCCAAGAGTTGCACTGTACTCACTTCTATCACCCTATTAAGCTGGATAACAACTAATTGATTCAAAGATCCTCTTATGGTGCTGTGGTGGGGGGTTCACACACTGACATTAAAGACACTGGCTCCCTAAGGTTCTTTCATCATCTATTCAGCTCATTAGAAGATGAACTGAGGTCAACGTCTGCCTGCGTTTGATACTAGAGGGTAAGAGCCATACTCACTGAGCGATAGCCCTGAGGTTGGATAGAAGGTATTCAGAGACGGTAGGAATGAGCTGTTTGGCTGTATCATCCAGCAGGTCACACTCCAACACATAAAGCACCCCATGCAGGGCCCCCATACGGCTGGGCAGGTGGGTACTGCGCAAGGTCGTCTCCAACAGGCGGCACACGGGCTCTGCTATTACTTTGTCCTGAAATGTACATTTAAACAAGTTTTATACATTAGAGAATCACTTTAACAGTACACTACTGCTACATACATCTTTCTACTGCCTCAGGCATCCCATCACACACAGCTCCACTCACCATGCCCAAAACAGCAGCAGCCTTGCAGATGGCAGGTACCAGGTACTGATTCAGAATCTCATCCTCTGGTGGGTGGAGCTTCTGCAGTTCCATCAGAGTGGAGAACATCATGTCAAACTGGTTCCTCTCTGTGAACAGGTCCGACACCGCCAGCAGCTGCAGAGAAGGACAAGGGAAGGAGACAAAAGAAAGGCAAAGCTCAGCTCGGACTACTCAAATAATTTTTTAATGTGTTGGAAGCAAAGAGTGGAGGGCCTTATAGTGGTTGAGATTACACTTGGGTGAGACTGTTTAGTTTCGAAGAATAGTTAACAATCTCACTCAGCACACAAAAAATGGATTAGTCTATTGGTATTTATCACAAACAATATTTAATATTTAACATGAATTTTCACTGTCATTTGGTCAAAAACTAAAATATCCACGTATCCTTCATTACGGGACAGTGTCAGACCTAAGTGCAATTCTTGAGTACCATGTTTAAAAGAATTAAGTGCAAAGTGTAAGAGTTCTCATGGGCAGCTGTGGCATAGGCAAATAGGCAACAGGTATCAAGTGCACTGAGTAGAAAATGAAAATACATTAACTTACACAATTAACAGTTTTCTACAAGCATTTCTCTCTTGGCTTTGCAGTAACAGCATTTTTTAGTTTTACCATTATAAACTTTGTTTAAACAGACTGAAGTGGCACAAGGACAGTCCATTTTGTCAGAAAGAAGAGTCAAATAATGCATCAAACACCGCATTTTATAGGAGCGCACACAGAGCTGGATGAAGAAAACCCGTGTTAACAAAGAAAGTTGATAACCACCCTCATGATATTATCTTCGATTGTGTTAGATCTTGTTGACACAGCTAATGCAAAGAAAGCTGGGCTATGTCAAACTTGCTTCATAGTGCACCTCTCAGATATCTGGGTTAACAAGTAGGAAAATGACGGAGCATGTGCATCGTAGCTCACCGATCGGACTACTTCACTGATGAGGATGGTTGGAGTCCTTCTGTTACTTGGAGAGCCAGGGATCAGCCACTGGCTGTAGAGTTCCAGGAGAAACTGAGAACATGAATGAATATCCACCCCTGCACGGTGCTTCCTGAAAGCAAAGACAGACAGTATATGGTGGTTTGAATGCTTATCTCAGTGAATGAATCTCCTGAACTTTATAGAATGTACATGAATCTGTAATTGTGCATTTGTCCAACCTAGAGTTTATAGGAGATATTGGTGGAGAGGTGGGCGCTGGAGTGTCTGCCTCATCTTCTTCATCCTCACCCCATTCTTCCTCCCTCAGAGGAGTGATGTTGTTACCCAACCACACTGAATGTATGGAGACCTTGAGAATAAAAATACACCAAATAAAATACACATTAGATACTGATATCAACAGCTTCATCCAACATATTGTTTTTCAAGCATCCCATTACCCCTTACTTACCTGCCCCAGCTTGTAATCCATGTTGCCCATCTCTCTCTCTGTGTTGATCTGAAGCAGCAGTTTCTCATGGCTGATCAGTGTACCTGCTGAAACAAATAAAAAAAACAAGGTTATTCACGCTACGAAATTAAACTAGAGGCATATGTCAGTGCAGGAGCTGGGGTTAAGGGGAGTGTGAATGCAGTTTTCCTGTTACCTGCGGAGGCTGCTGACAGTGAGGGCACAGGGTCCCAGGCGTGGTACGGGTGGTGTGTATGGACATTGTCTCTCTTCGACACAAGAGCCTGAATCTCTCGCTCCACCTCACCCCTAATCACTGCAAGTTTCCTTCCAAACCTGGGCACACACAAACACAAATAATCTATTCCCCACATGCTTACTTTAGGCTACCACAAAGTAAACAGAAAACAGTCACATAGCTACCGTGTTTCCAAGGCTTTGAGGCTCTTGTTGCGGGGCTGCTGTTCCAGACAGCTGACTGCAGGGTTGCCTGCGGTGGGCAGGGTCATGGCACTCAGCACCAGGCTGGTGATGGCCTGCACTGCTAGCACATTCAACTGGGTACGCTCCAGGTCCTCCTGGAAACAAATGAAGAAAATGCAGATGGTAAGAAAGGCAAGTAGGGAGAAAGAGAGTTTACCACAACTTACTGCAGTGTTTCTCAAGTGTCACAACATATAGAGCATATATTGGAAGTACATGTTCATAGATGTACAAACATCTATGCATGTTTTGATATAATAATAATAATAATACTTGTATCCATCGAAGTAAGCTATTACATGAGTGCATATGCACAAGTGATGAGGTCTGTAGTTCTGTGGCTACCACTAATAGGTGGGACACCTTATGAATCCATTTTTTTCTACTTGTGTACATACCTCCTGCTGCGTCTCCTCCTCTTGGTCCATAGTGATGGGTTGGGTGACCAGCACCCCCAGCAGAGTGGCCCAGGTCTCCTCAAACTGCGTCCTGCTGCTCCAGCCTGAACATAAAACAAAACCGCAGCACATGGAGATGAAAAAAAATTACACTCAGGCAAAAATTATATTAAAAAATGTAACAAGAAAATAAAAAATGGCATCAATGTGATAAGCTAATGTACACAGTGAATAGAGACAGTGAGGAAAAGTCAGTTTTATAAGTTCATCTCTGTGTTTTTGTACCCAGTGTGTTGATACGGTAGAGAAACTCTCTGAAGACATCCTTTTCCTGCAAGAAGTCCACAGGGATCTCTGGCAGTGTTGTGCCAAACTCTCCTCCTGGCTGAGGGGACCAGCCCAGTTTCCAAACCTGAACACACACAGACCGAATATTTGGATATTCGTCAGATATTGGACCCGAATATTCGGAGCACAGATATTGCTATTCAGAATAGCCCTAATGAAGAGCCAGCACTGTTTTTTACTGACCAATGGAGGTACTCGGGTGTAACTGTTGACCAGAGGCAGCCGGGACAGACTGATGACAATGTTGCGCAATGTTGGCGTGAGAAAAGCAGGGAATACACAGTTTCTATGGTGACCCAGAGAAAGGACGCTCTGCAAGCCTTCCACCAGCTCTGCCATGATCTCACATGCCTGCCACTCGCACATGTCTGCAACACAGAGAAATGTTTACATCCCCCGAAAGCTTCCACTTGAGATCAACAACACAACAAAGAAACTGCATAATAAGCATCAAGCGGATTGGCAGGACACGCATTGAAAAACTAAACACTACAGACAACAGCCCAGCAATTTTGACTCCATTTCAAAATGATTTCTCACGGCTGGCATGTGCAGAATCAACTTGGTCTCCTTCAGCGTCTCTCTCTTCTTTTGTCTTTTTTTTCTCTGGATGCAGCAGTCGGTCGCCAGGACTGACAGCCACTGGAAAGCCAAGGGAACAAGTTTTATCAGCAAAGACTCTTTAAGACTAAAGGCGGTCATAGCTTGTGAAGATACTTAATAACAAGACATAGACAAATATATCATGCTGTCCTCATTACCTGCATCAATAATGAGTCGTAGGCAGTAGATCAGGGAGCAGGTGTGTGTGGAGTACTCTGGAGTGGAGAGTTTGTTCCAGACGCAGGGTTGGTGCAGGGCCAGACACAGGCAGGACAGAGCCCACTGCAGGTCCACACTCAGGGGCAATTGGTCCTGGAGCAGGCGCCACACTACAACCTGGTGAAAGAGTGGCAAGAATAATATGCTACATATTTCATAAACTGTGGATACAAAGCAATGACACCATAACACTAGCTTGGTAAGGTAAGCTTGGTAACTATACTGAGCTTCGAATCATGTTTCCTTTTTGATTACTCTGGTTTAAGAGCACCATCTGGATCACTGAACAGGCTAACAAACAGATCATGTTTAATATACGGTCTTTTACCTCTGTGGCAGTGCAGGTGAAAGTTGTAATGAGGTGCTCTTTGTCAGAAGAAATATGTAATGAAGAAGGCAGCTGGTTCACACTCAGCAGATACTGAGACAGTGCTCTGCAGAGTGACAGAACCCTGGGGTAGAAACCTGGCTGACCTGAAAGAAACAATATAACAGAGTATGTACAGAGAAACAAAAAAATGAGGGTCTTAGAAAAGATAAAACTTGCTACTTAAATCTGTCAGACTCCAAAAGACAGTATTACAGAACTGACTTAAGCGTTTCATCTACCAAACTATCCTTCTAACTCATGCTGCCCCTTCCTCCCACTCGTACCATAAACGTTACCCAGTTGGTCCCAGTAGGGTTGGGGTTGAGGCGGAGGAAGGAAGGACTGGTGTGGGGCAGGAAGTGACCCAGTGGCCACTGCTAGTTGCTCGAGGGTCACCTGCAAAGCTGTCTCCAACAAAAGTGACCCCTGACCCCGTGCTAAACGCTGCACTCCCATACTCAGGCATGGACACAACAAGCTAAGGTTGAACTCCTGGGAAGAAAATGACAGAGGCCAAAGTCCACATGTTAAAATACAATGAAACCATGCAATACATTGCAGTTTTAAACTAATCAATACATCTAAATGCAGCAGCTGCATATCAGTTGGTAAAGCAGGTTGTCCACTAATCACAGTGTTCACACCCAATCAAGTGTGTGACTGGGTAAAACTAATTTGTAAACTGCTGAAGTAAAAAGGTACTATATTACTAAGTGTAGTCCATTATCATTTCATTAGGCAGATGCCTCATGACAACTCATATTTTACAAGAAAATTTAATCTGTGTGTATATTGAAGCTATCCACTGTATCTGCATTACCTTGCAGCTCATGATGTTGAAGAGATCAGCAGGAGGTAGTTTGGTAAGAAGTTCTGTTGTCTCCAACAGGGAAACATCACCACGAAGACAGCACTGAGACTTCACCAGGGCCACATACCACTCCTAAAAACAAAATAAAGATTAGAGTCAAAATATACAATCTAATTTTGTTTCCTTTTCCCATCCCAAAATGGAGGCTGAACAGAAGTTGCTTTGTGATGCTAGAGATTTACATGAACTTGGTTATCCAGGTTTGTGAGACTGTACAGACCACCTGAGCCTCTATTTCTTCACCTTATCTGCAATGACCAGCTCAGGGGCAGGGGGCGGATCTCCATCTAGGGGGTGGGATGTCACCGGAGGAGTGGGGCTGCTAGTGTCAGCAACAGTGGCTCTGAACCTGTCCAGCAGGGAGTAGAACCTCTGGTGCCTGTGACAGACATAAACAGGGGATATACCACATTTTAACTTTAACTTAGTTGTTCAAATAATGTCAGACCATTTTGGCTTGCAATACCACATTTGTTACCTGTAATCTAGATATACACACTGAAGTTTTTTAGCTCATTGTTTACTATATTTAGTTGGTTTTAAAAAAAAAATGAATAGAAGGGCACATTAATTGAAAAACCCAAGCAACAAATAATGTCCAAAATGTGCATATATTTGGCTCTAGTCTGAGCAGGTGGGTAATACAAGTTCATAACTAAGGCCCCATCCACACGAAGCCAAAACGCTTATAGTTTTAAAAAACATTCTTCATAAAAACGGAGCCGTTTTAGTAAATGTGTCACTGATACACCTGAAAATGATATAAAACACATGCCAGGCCTGTTGGTGGCGCTATGACGCCGCAACAGAAATAAGCGGAAGCTGGTGGCGGGACTTCAGGCATGCACAAAAATCTGTATACGATGTAAACATAGAACATAGCGGCGGCAAATACGAGTGGATGAGCTGGTACGACTCTAGTCTGAACAGACGATGAGGTGTAACTATTAGCAGTACATATGCAACCCTATACTGTGCCATTGTTGTCGTTGTGTACTGAGTTTGGCACATGCGCATTTATCGAGAGGTGGAGCTATGATGCAAGCGTGTCAGAAAAAGAAGCGGATAGGGCGTAAAGACAGTGCTGCGTAAATGGCGTTTTCAGATCTTTGCACTCTGGGACCTAGGTTCAGAGATGATGATTTTCAGACCCCCAAAGCGCCGGCTTCATGTGGATGATACACGGGTTTGATGAACTATTTGTGCATTTAGGCCTGGGCTCATCTTCGTGTGGACGGGGTCTAAAGCAAGGGCTAGTTACAAAAAGTCAGCAGTAAAACAAAACTACAGTCTTACCTCTGAGCCAATCCACTGGTCTGGAGGTATTCTTGGATCCTGTCCAGTTCCTCCAGAGGCAGCTGGGCTATACTATTCTGAAAAGTGAAAAGATTAACACAATGAGAGATATGACAAACAGACAACATGACTGTACAACATTTGAAGACTTTTCCCTAAATAACAAATTCAAACCATCCCTCACCCCCATGTCTGTCAGAAAGAAGTTTGTATCCAGGTATGTTTATCCACTTATAGAGATGTATTTGTCTCATAAGCAAAAGCTCACTTGACAAAAAATAATTTATTACGTGTTCAACTCCAATGTGACAACAAAATTCATGCAGCACTGAACTGTACCTGCAGTGTCTCAGCCAGCAACATCTCTACCCTGCGACATGCCAGTGTGTCCACCATGCGAGCCAAAACCCTGAAGGGTGTACTGAGCAGCTTGTCCACATAAAGCATCAGCAGAGAACCAGACTGACTGAGGTGGATACCTTCCAAACATTGTAAAGTCTTTTTCAACATGGTGGGCTACAAGCATGGGAGAGAAAGGGAAGGAGGCAGGAAAGAAGTACAAAAATAATATAAATATGACAAATAATTAAGCAGTCAGTCCACACATTAAACTGGGGAAAGGCAGAATAGATGTATAAAAGGAATTTATCTTACAGTAGTGAGGTTGTCACAGCGGGACTGGATGGCCTGGATAAAGAGGCCACTGGCAGCTGAGTTGCGGTGGACAGCACTGATGAAGTCCTGCACTGGAGGCTCATGGGAAAGGTTGATGAGGTCTCGCACATGGTTAACAATCAGCCATGTCAGATGCTCCGAGTCATGGAGGTTCTGACACTAAAAAGACAGTGGCATAAAGTATAAGGAAAACAATTTTTTCAGAGCGAAGCACTTTACAAAATTAATGATGCTAAGGAAATTAGGTGCCATGGTCTAAGGCACTGCAGAGTTTGGGACCCTGCAGTTATGAACAACTTTCTCTGCTCAGGAAAGTAGCATGAGTACTGTTTTAGCACTTGTAAATATATTTTTTAACATGTTCAAGAAAGAAGGTTCTATACATTGGAATAATGTATATTGTGTGTATTTTTGATTAACTTATGAGCACACTGTGTAGGCCAACATTCTTAGTCTCACCACATAGTCACAAAAGAGGATTAGGGCTCCTCTGCGAACAATCTCTCTGTTGACCATGGCTAACTGGGACTCAGGCTTGTCCTCTTCACCTTCTCCAGAGGAGTGAGGGCTCAGCAGCTTTGTGCATGAAAGGCTGTGTCTTCTAATAGAAAGAAAAGAAAGGACAGGGTTGATGAAAAGAAGATATAGTGCTATGATTTTGTGTAATTTGTTTCAGTTACAATTTTAACTAAGAAATTTAGAAGAAATACCAAAGGTCTTTAGGGAAGCAGTTTATCCTATATATCATGTATATTCTTTGTTCACTTAAAGAGAATAGCTTTCTGACCCACTCAGTCTCTACAAAAACAAACTTCACATGTATGGGTGTCCTTGCTCTTTTCTTACTTGGGTGTCTGATGAACCTCTGCCCACCAGGAGTAGTTGGTGTAGTTGATGATGAGGAGGACCTGGCACCAGAGGAGCACCAGGGATGGGTGGGTGGTGATGAGGCACTGCACCATGCTGTTTAGACCCTCTAAGGGGTAGAAAAGACTGGCCTCAGTGCCTGTCTGTCCACCAGAACTCTCACCCTTTAGGAGACGACTAGCTGCAGCTGTGATCCTGCGAAACATTCCTGAAAGCACAAAAAAGAAAGAAATTCAATGTAGTTCAAAAAATACATTTAAAGCACACACATTTAGAAAAATGCAATGCTGTAGATTTTAGTGAATTCCATTGCAAAACAAAAAAAGCCTTCACTTTTTTAAGAAGACACACTCATAAAAATATGAAAATGATATATACACACCACTTTTGAAGACATGTATGAGACACATGAGCAGCGTGCCCAGCTGTTGGCAGTAGAAGGTGTGCTGCTGCTCAGTAATGTCCACTTTAACCTGCCTGGTGGAAATGTCATCCAGTAACACGCCTACCAGCTGTAGGAGGAACCTACAGGGAGGTGGGAATGAGTCATTTTAGGAGGAAGAAGAATAAAGGAAAGTAGAGAAAGACACATAGGAGCAAAGTGGCAGTAGTAACATTCGTCATTTCCTGATGTTCTGAAACTCAGTCATACAGTAAATACACTCACTAACCTAGCAAAGGTTTCTTCAGGTGGAGCCTTTTGTGATTCACCATTCGTCTCTTGGTTAGTGAGTGTGTCAGCAGCAGGTGGGCCATTGGGGGAGAGGCTCTGCTGATGCAGGCGTCGGATTGTGTGGCAGGAAAGGAGATGTGGGGAGAGTGAAAGCTCATGGACCCGGGACAGGACGATGTCTTCAGTGGACTGGGAGACTAGTACCCTGAGCACTGCCAGGATACCAGAAATCCACAGCTGGACTGTAGATACAGATGCCTGGAGGAACAAGTCATGTAAAATATTTCCAAAATTAAATCAAAAAATTGCTCAACAAAAAAGTATACATGGTGTTAAAAGTCTATCAAGGTCTTTGTGTATATCTCAGTTGAGATGTCTCACCATGGTCACTGGGATGGTGAACATACTCTTGAGCAGCATGTCTACAGGTCTGAGAGAGGAAGGCGCCACAGTCTCAAACAGTGTGTTTAACACTCCCAGTGCCTCCGGAGAGTCCAGATGCATCTGTGGAGACAAATATACAAATATGTTTATTCAAATAAATACAAGCTGCCAGATCATTTCATTGCAAACACTGTAGCCTCAGTGACTACTACTTCCTTGACAACATTTTACTGGCAATGTGGCTGTAATAAACAGAAGAAACCAGAAACAAAACCAGCTGACTGGCAAATGGTAAACATTTTTACAGAAGTTGAATAAGAAACAAACAAAACATTGGCTGTCTTCAGGATAAAAATGGATAAAAGTCTTAAGGAACTGTTTAAATTGAGCAAGTTGGAATTTTTTTCCATGTCATCTAGTACTGGCCACATTTCATGCTGACTGGAGGTAAAGATAATGAAGAAAGTGAAAACTGCCAGTTAGTCATTTGAGTTAAAGTTTTGCTGTTGTAGCTTATTAAAAAAAGATGTCTTCATCTCCCATTATGCACATTATCCCTTTATTGACGTAAGTCAAAAACCACCACCGACGAGCATTTAAAACGGTTTATTCAAATTTTGTTTTTTCTAACTAATGTTTTCAAATGCAATACTTCAATGACCATTAAAATAAATTATCGAAACACGTCTATGATGTACCTGTTTGAACGCCCAGGTGAAAGAAGTGAATAATCAAACATACCTACAAACATTTTCCTACCTGTTGCTTGGCAATCATGGGAAGTATTACATCAGCAATCTGTCTGGACAATCTCTTCCACTTGTCTTCGTTCTCTTTGTGACACTGCTGCAGTACAAGGATGAACATCTCCAACACCTACAACACACATGTGAAAGTACATGTAAGGAAGAGAAAAGAGCAGCTGGAATGTCTGACCACCTTAACTTGTGGTGCCTCTTTGCATATACTTGTAACCATACCTGATGGTACTGTACGAGCCTGAGCAGCATGGAAACCACCACTTCTTTCTGTGTATCCAGCTCCTTGCCTGCATCTGCTTTGTTTGAGCCCCTCAAGACAAACAGGTCATGAACTATTGGCTGCAAGGCTGGGATGGCTGTAGAGGTAGGAGAAAAGTAAGTAAGTACATTCATATCAGTCTTTTTGTTTCTGTTGATTACGATGAGCAATCACAACCCAAAAAAAAAACAATAGGAAGTTATGGAGCTCAATAAAAACATCCTTACAAGTAGAAGAAACAAGCATCATCACTAGTGGATTAGAAAAACAATCCTTAGAAGGGAAATACATGGATGTGTGTGTGGTGTGTTCCTCTCACCATGTGTGACAGCTTTCCTGCCACTGGCCATGATGCCATCACAGAGCTGGATAATTTTAGGGATGCTGATGATCTGTTTGGAATGGTAGCGCTCATAAGACAGCAGCACCAGGAAGAAAAAGATGTTGGGAATGATGGCCTCAGAATCTCTGTGCGAGAAGTACAACAGTTATTTTAGTAGACAGGACAATTTTGTAATATTAAAGCAAGTGGAAGCAAGCTATACTCATTTATGTAACCACAAAGATTTCATACAGGATTTACTAACAAAGAAAACATACCTGAACTGTCCCACTTCAATGTACTCAAACTGCTTTAAAACAAAGCCTATAAAGACCTGAAATGTACAAAAATGTCTGAGTGAGATAAATTATAGAATTTGAAGTTGGATTCATGCAAAAATGTGCATGTGTGGGTTTTACCTGATCCGAGTCGAGTAGGCAGTAGTTGACTCTAAGTTGCACAAGCTGGGCGAGCAGGTCCAGCACTTGTCTCTGCAGGGCCACAGAGGTGCTGGTGGTGTACTGCTTCAAAGCTTTGATCACCAGTGGTTCAAACAGCCGAATGTGGTTGTGGATGGCATTCTGGGAAATCACAGAAAAAAATACAGCTTTCAGAACAGCAGTAACCCACATAAACAATACTTGGTGTCTTGTTCTACAGCATATTCTTAGAAATTCACAGCACAATCTTAGTTTGGAAAAAGCAGCAGGACAACACTAATGTACCTTATCTCCTCTGTGACGTGTCGCATTTGCGATGTTGGACCTCAGCTGATTTGATGCTTTTTGCATCACATCAAACCATCTAAAACATGAATGGGGGAAAAAAGTACAGCTTGTTATATCCTACATGCGCACATCAGTGCAAACCTGTTGGTGTGTGTTTATCTGGATGCACGGGATATCATGCAAACAAATGGGAGTGTTTGCTCCCATGCAAGATCTCTGTTGCTTCTGCTCACCCAGAGGTGTCCTGTTCTTGCTCAGCCTGCACCATATTACGAAGACTAGCATCAGCCAGAGCCTGGGTGAAGTGTGTGTATGGAGCCATGAAGCAGTAGTGGTAGAGACCTGGTCGCAGGCTGGAAGAGCCGAGACGGAGAGCCTTGCCCTGGGAACGGCTGGGTCCACTCAAGACACCCTCATACTGGGAGGCCAGGTTGGTCCCAAACAGGGTCTTCAACAACTAGAGAATAAGACTTCAACTTTTAGAGCAAATAAACTGAAACTACACCATCTAAAACTAAATGAACAATAAAAAAACAAATAAAAGGTAGAACTTCGACTAAACTCATCAACCCGATTCTCCAATTTAGCATTCACATCTTGTAAGTTCCAGCGGTGTTTCGTAAACCGCTGACAAATCACAAAAGTTTAAACTCACAGTGGTCGTTTGAGTTTGTGCCACTACTCCATGCAATATTTAAAATTAATCTGGTGAAATAGTGCAGACCATGGTTTTATTGATTGCTAACACTTGTCTTTACTAAATAATAGCACTGCTAAATTAGATTTAAACACTGCATTTTCTTTAACTTGATCACAACTAAATCCTCCATACTGTCTGCTGTGTCGTGTGAAATGTGAAGCAGCAAAGGCAAAAATTATTCCGTTTCAATCAGCAGTAACTTCCAAGTTCCAATACTGTGGAAAATTATCAATACAATGCTGATACTTGTGGATAGAAAAGAGGTACGCTGGAGTGAAACAAAACTCCAAACCCAAAGATTCAGGCAGAACCTACAAAGTCTTGAGCGCAGGGGGTGTTTCCTGTCTTGTGCACAAACACACTTCAGCTTCTAAGGACACAGCTGAGGGGAGATGATAGTCATAATTTGGCATATGGTCACCGCTGCTACTAAGCAGGACCATCACAGCTCAGTGGGACTGTCCCATCGCATGAGGCAGTGGAAATGCATGCTATGATGTCTTGGCTAAAGACAGCTTGGCTAAAGCAGGCCAACAGAAAATCCTCATATCTCTGAAACTGATCAGATCATTAAATTTTTTTGGCGTTGCTATTCTGTGGCTTGGCCACTGAGCTCGTTCCTCCACCAAAGTAAAAATAAGCATGGACATAACCAAAACCTCATCTTTTAGCCACCAACAAAAAGAGAGTGGGTAACAATCATAAAGGAGATGTTTGTCATGGGAAGGCTGACGTTTTCTCTCAGACTTTGTGCTGATAAATTTGATAAGTATTGGTTCAAATGGTTGGTGCACATGAATGTTGTATAAGAAGACTTTTCGTGTTAACATAAGATGTAACACTTTCTTTCTTTCTTTTAACAATTATTACACCATACTCTTTATTAATACTATTTCTTTATCACTTCTTTAGTCCCTTTTTGATGTCAAGGTAAATTTCATTTGTGCTCAAAATTAATATGGACTAAGGATAATATGGACTGAATCAAAATTACACTCAAGGCCTTGTTGATGCTTCCTTTCACCTTTATTATCTCTGGCAATGTTGGAAAAGTAACCCTGAACACAAGAAATGACTACAGAAAAGACAAACTGTATTGTGCTTCCCCTGGTGTCCTGTATGTTCGCCAGTATGTACATTTGTGTTACTCGTAAAAACCAAAATACAAAAATAAAGTATAAAAAAATGTCATCTTTTGTTAACTCTCTGAACCCGAAGCATTTTCTGGGCATTTCTTGCTCCGTCACTTTTTTAATCGCTGTTCAGACCTGAATTCAGTCTTTGAATTTTGTCGTGTGACTGTTGGTCACAGCTGAGTCAGAATCACAAAATTTCTTTTTACAGAATCTAGTAAGAGCAAAGTGTTTTTATTAGCAAACTTTGAAATGAAACATGTAGAATACAGTGATTTGGATAAAATGATGATCCCTGTTCTACAGTTTCTTTCTATGATAAATGGGGTAATTGTGGCGGTTTTTATGATAACATGCCTTTCAATACCACTGGCAGGCTTTGGGGATCAGAGGTCTAGTTCTATTCTGTTCTGTTCTGTTATTCAAAACTGACAAGAAGGGCCTTACCACTGTCTTTTGTGTTTCTTGGTGCTTCTATTTAGCTTATCAGAAAATCAGGGAGTTAGTTTTGTCAATAGAAACATACCAGATATTCATTCGTAAAGAAACTACTCTCGCTTCCCAACAATAATGTATGGAACCATCGCACAGGGAAACCAATGCCTTTACAGGCCCTGTCGGCAGGAACCAGCCTCACTCTGTGTGGAGTTGCACTGATTGTAGCACACTGCTCAGTGCTAGAACCATAAAGACTGCCACACGCAATAAATGTGACAGTCCAAAAATTAAATATTAAATTCAGAGGCATAAACACAGAGAATACTGACCTGTTGTACACAAACAGTAGCCATGGTCGGTTCTCTGGAGAAGCAGGACTTGAGGTATCCCAAAATTTCCTCCACACACTAACAGAAAATAAAACACATTATGTTCAATTGATTCCAGGAAGCAAATTCATCAAATTACCAAAGACCACCAACAACCTGATCCCACTAATATTAACACTTAAATGTTCAAAAGAGCCGAAAAGATCATCTTTACCTTGCCGATGTCATGTAGTGTGGCCAGCTCCAGAAGCTGAGACAGAACATCTAAGGTGGAACGCAGAAAACTTCCAAACTTCTCCTGGCTGCTGTGGAGGTCCAGTGTCACCTAGGAGGGAAAAAACACCATTACTACCACCTCCATTAAGGCTACAAAACCTCATAAAAACACTTTTTTGTAACAATGAGCGTTCTGACCCTGTAGTTGGCATGTGTAGCTTTGAGCACATCATAGAGCTTGAGGTAGGGGGGCAGGTGATAGAAACTGCCAAGGGTGGTAGATTTGTTTACTGCTGCGGACCCTGTGCTGTCTGCTGGTCTGCCTGCTCACAAAAACAAACACAAACACCAACTTATGAAATATTCAGACACACAGATGATCTGGAACTGTGCTGGTGGATGGTGAGGTGTGTACGTACCTGTGTTGACCTCATTGCTTTTCTTTGGGCTCATTGGGGCAGCACTTGGCTCAGCAGCTTCCTTCTCCTTGCCTTTTCTACGGATGGGACTAAGGGAGGGGGTGTTGCTCAGTGAGGGAAGAGCGGCCTGAAAATGAGGAAACAGAGTACAAAAATTGAATTCAATACAGCGCATGACCTTGTAGCAGACAAATGCAAGTAAAATGTGGCTTAAATATTTGCTTTGACTATAAGCACATCAAACCAAATAACACAACTCCCTACTCAGACTTGCCTTAACTGCTGGTCCTGGTGGTGTGTCATCCAACACATGGGAACAGATGTTGAGAACCTTTAGCAGGTGGGAGAAGAGTTGCTCCACCATTGCCACTAGTGAGCGCTCCGACAGCGCTGCCCAAGGCTCTTCCATCTTATTTGGGCCTCCACTGGTGCTCCCACTACTGCCTTCCTCCTCTCCAGCCCAGGGGTTGCGCATGCATTTAGGAGCCACAGCTGGGAACATGATTAAGAGACTGGTTAGTCAATAACAGGTTACGTTGATTGCCAGGAAAGTTTTGTGTGAGTGAAAGGCTATATTACATTTGTGCACGTGATTTCAAGCTACATTAAAAACATGGGGAAATTGGGCCGCCGTATAGCTCACTGAGTTAAGGCGTTACCACGTGGGCGCGTTCGGTGTTGGGTGAGTTCGAGTCCAGCTCACGACCCTTTGCTGCATGTCTCTCTCCTCTCTACCCCCTTTCACCCTATCTATCAATAAAGCTTCAAAAATCTCCCCCAGAAAAATTAATAAAAAAAAAAAACCATGGGGAAATTTTCATGCAAATTACCCACCAGCAAGCAGGTTGCCAGAAAGCAAGAGTGCATCTTGATGTGCTGAGAGATCCAGTGGAAACCAGGCAGAGGATAGTAAAGAGAGCACCATGTTGGCCATCCCTACTGTCAGAGTCCTCCGCTCATTGTCTGGTGCAGATGAGGTGGTCGAAGAGGCTGGAGCACTGCTGGGCTGTGACAAACTGCACAACAGAGGAGACAAGAACAGAAGATAAAATAAAGACTAATGTCATTCAAAGTAAAAATGCAACTAGGATGGCTTTAAATTAAGGTTAAAATATGAATTCATGTGTGGCAGAGGGTACACAAACCTAAGGGCTCTGCCCCTGCTGCGGTTGAGACTTGAACGGGAAGAAAAGTTGCTGCTGGAGCTAATATAGCCACAGTGCCAGCCTGTGCTCCAAGTGCCGACTGGAAAATTTGAAGCCAGTAAGCACAAGGCCTCACAGCAGCCAAACTGCAGAGAGAGACAGAAGAATAGTATTTGAATATGTTATTTAATTCAATACACACACTAGAAACCTGCTGTGGAGCAGGCAAAAAAAAGGGCAGTGTTATGCGGCTAACTTACAGTTAGGGCTCTGGAGGTAGACGAGGTGAAAGCGTGGGAGACGGCAGTAACAACTCTGGACAAGTTGTTCTCCAATGTGACGTCCGACACAGCGTTGGATAGGTTGTAGCCTCGGTATGTTCTGGCAGACAAAAAGAAAAAAAAAAATGCAAACACATAAAACTTTTAGTTCAAACTAGTTCTGATCACTTGGAAAAGACATTTAAGGCTTAAAATGAGATTGCACCAAAACTAAGATAATTTATATAATAAGATAGAATTTGACATGAAAAAACACCATATCTAAACCTTAAGATTAACTGACATTAACAGAATCTTAGATGTGACATGAAAGGTAAGTGAGACTGTTTATATGTGTACCTTGTGATTGTGCTAACTGTGAACTGGGAGGGGGGTTGTGTCTCATGCATAAGCAGCTGCAGGTAGACTGAACTCTGGTCCCGAGCTATCGCCACCACTGGGTCCACCTGGCCCTGATCACAGTCATAGAACAACCTGGGAACCAGTCTGGTACAGAGACAGGCACAGAGACCAGATAAGGTTTGGAAGATGATAAGGGAGAAGCAAAAACAAAAAAACGTACTTAAAGTAAAGTCCAACATGTATAAGATGCGTGACATAGCAAAGACACTAGGTGTAAAGCATTAGCATACCTGCTGACAGCAGAGGCGGCCACGTGCCGTACTCTTGGATCATCATCTCCCAACAGACGTATGACTACATCATTCAGGACCCTCTCTTGCAGCCGCAGACGCTAGACAGAGGAATGAGGAGTCAGCAGCTGAATGTTGAGAACTAAAAATTATACATCCTGCATGTGTGGTTGGGTGTCTGGCATATCACACAGCAAAGAATACAGACTGGAGAACTCACCCCAGTGTAGTGGTGATCTCCTTTGTGTAAAGCCTCAGTTTTCCTCTCCAAGAAATTGACTAACCTAAAGCACAGGAAAAAGTGAAAATCTATGTTAGGCAATTACAAGTAATACAATGCAAAGGCAAGTATTATATTTTAAATAAGACACTGTATCTATCAGACATTGTTAAGGCATAGATTACAGTGATTTTAAAACAGAAAGATGCAAAATTTATCCTACCGGAAATCCAACTCAGCCATAGTTTCCAAGAGCTCAGTGCGAACAAGCCAATAGGAGGAGTCCCTCAGAGCAAAAAGATCTATGACCAACTGCAGGCCGAGCTCACTCAGGGTACTGCTACACACCGTCATGATGCAGTGCTGAAACACAAAGGGAAAAATGTCAGACTCACAAACAGTCACTCAGAGTATGGATAACTGACACATTCATACAGATCTGTCTTACCCTCACTGCAGAACAAGCCAACTTGCAGGTGACAGAAGATTCGTCTTTCAGAGCTTTTTGGAGCAAAGGTACCAAGTCCACCAGGGACAGAGGGTTACCTGTTGTGCTTTGCACACTGGCCAGCCAAGTGTGTATGTTGTAGCGTGTTTTGGTGAGAGCAGCCTGTATGATGGCTGCACAGAGGATGGCTGTGGCCCCTCTGATCTGGGGGTCCCCATGGTCAATGAGGCCCAGAACATCACTGATATACTGCTGCTCTGCAGGGGACAGAGAAAGAGAGCATGGTTAAAGACAGTGCAAACAAACACGTGTCAATTCATGCGTAACTGGCAAGTGTACTGCACACCTTTTTTTATATAAGATGTTTTGGCAGATCAAAATAGGAGAAACACATACTTAAATTAAGTCTTGATATTGAGTGATCTAGCTCTTGGTCACAGCTTACTGTAGTTTTCCTATATTACAGAGCCACTGTATTCAGGCCGCATGTGCTTTTCCTACTATGTCAACCCAAAATGTAGTGGAAATTAAAATTACTGTCCATCAAAATTCATGAGAGTCAGTTACCTCGATCTAAATTTACAGTAAGTGTTGGTAAATAGATCAAATAATTTTGTGTTCAATCAACAGTTCAATTTACCTGCAATAATTCACACCTGCATCAAATCTTACGCCTGTGCAGCTACATTCAATCCGGAAACTTCAGTACCTCATCTATTTCATTATAGCAAATTCTTTCTTCACTACACCATGGTGTTCAATTCTAATTCCTAATACAAAGTCACAGTATGAGATCCTAAATCACAGGCCCACCCAAACATGTGTTTTCACTTAATGCCATACTAGACTTCTCTTACCCTCCTTAGGTCTGTGTGGGCTGAGCTTAATTCACACCCACCCCACTTTCCTGTTTAATATGCTGCATTTGATGGCAAGTCAGAACTCTGAGTATCCAATCTTTAACTAGGAAAAATGTAAGAAAACATCACTATACGTAAGATTTTAACCTGGGTAAGGTTTCGTAGCCTGGGCGTCAGCATTTTATACTCGAAAGTGGAAGCCTACACTGTAAACTGTACATAAAAACAGCTTGTATACTTATAAGTTTAATGACCAAAGCATGAGACAACGAAGCTTTTGCACATTATTTGCTCTTCTTCTTCTTCTTCTTCACACTGCTGTCGATCATAGAAAAGCAATAAAGCAAACTAGGAGGCAGCTACATCTCTCTTCCCTGTCATCCTTATGTGCGCTGAAAACACAGATGATGAAAAGGAATTTTGAGGTTTGACTTCCCACTTGCAAGGTAAATTGAATGCTGCATTAGTATAGGACTCTAGTGACCTCACAGAAATCTATGTAAGCCCCACCCACTTTTAACGTAGGCAGAGATTGCTAAGCAGCAACAGTGAGAACACCTATTACTTCATGGTCTACAATGCATCTGTAAACTGTGACAATGCCATGAGGGCTACTGTAGGCTGAATTTTGTTCACAAAGTATTTTACCATCTATTAGCTGTTGAACATATTCTGCGTAGGATGGTATTGGTGAGTTTTAATGACTCCTACCTTCTACTGGAATACCGTCCAGCGGCTCCAGATAGAGGGAATTAAAAAAGGCTTCCGGATGCAGTGCCGCTGCTGCTCCAACACAGCTGACCGCCAAGGCCTTCACACTCACTCGCACCTCTTTGTCAGGGATCAAACCTGAAGAAGGTAAACAATGGCAAATAGAATTGTCAGAAACATGCGCTAACAAGCACAACTCTGAAAACTTTATAAAGCAGAGGCCTGAATAGTGCAGTTGTATTTTGCAGTTGGGAGATGTGATTTCACAGGCCAAAGTTCCCTGTCAGCATTTCTTTTTAATAGGTATTCAGACTTTAATGTATTTTGTTACAACCAATAGCTGCAACCAGTACATTAAACAAATTTTTGTTCTTATATTCTTAAATGTATATTTGTCATTTTGCATTGTTTTGATAGACACCCACCATTTTTTTGGCCTGTCAGCAAGAAGGAAGCAGAAAGAAGTCGTACACAGTGCACTAGTGGCTCCACCCCCTGGTCAGTATAATGTCCAATTGGACCCTTTATACGTGACGGCTGATAGACAGGCAGAAAGGTAGCATAATCAGAAACAGGACATTTTTTTACCTCTACTTCCACTGTAAACAACTGGAATGGATGTTTTTGTGTGTGCGACCTTACCTTATTATCAGGTTCAGGTTCGGCAGGTTCGTCCTTTGGTATGAAGCGGTCCACACTGCTGTCTGAACCCTGCCGGTTGTGACCTCTGCCTTCGAAGAGGTGAGGCTTGCTCAGAGCTGCAAATAACACAGAAACAAAAACCATGATTAAGGTCTTCTAATAAGCCTGTCTGTGTTGCTGTGTACGCAGACATACCCAGTGCTGACTGCAGGAAAGGTTCTGGGGGTTCTTCTTGGGAGGAAGACGCTGTTCCTTCATCCTCTTCATCTTGTAGTGTTCCAATCTGCATCCCAGAGTACTGACTCTCACTGCCATCCAGGACCTTAAGCACACACAAAAGAGGCAAACATCTTCAGAAGTGATTACAAATTCACTAAATGTGACAAACTGTCTCAGTTTGAAACGCAACCGCATGCAAACAGTAACGATATGGACTTGACTCATTGAGTTAGATTTGCTGGATTGAGGATAAAGACATTACACAACACGACTAAAACTGCAAACATTCTCCTGTTAAAGGTCTACTGGATCATGCTTGGGTCAACACAATTTACAGCAAATTAACTACATACAGGAAAAAGCACAAGCTGAGAAATTCTACAATTATGGTTGCCACAGTCCAGAGGAAGAGCAAGCTTTTGATCCACTCTGACTCTGAAATGAATTCTCCCTCAATTATTTTTAAGTACAAGTTTTGGGTAATCTGTAACACCTTCTAGCAAGAATCATTTTAGTGACAAGATCTCTTGCTAGAAAAATTAACCAATTGAGTAATCTTGAAATAGCTGAAATAAACTGTATACTGTTTGATTCTCTGGTGTGGCTTCTACTGGAACAAAAGCCTGTCACAGCCTCTCCAAATAGTAGAGAGAACGAAATCTGAAGGAAACGGTTAAGGGAAAGTTGGCCTTCATGCCTTCATTGCAAGCCAGTCACACAGGATATCAGGGTTGCTTGTTTTTGCGAAAGACTTTCAAAATTCATCAAATTTTTGGGAGAAAATCACTTGAAACGAGGAAAACAAAAAAGGGCATCCATCATGTATTGTCACCGACAACAAGAGGGGGAGAAAAAGGTTACAAACCGGGAAAATTTTGTGCATGGGTTGAGAGACGAACAAGCCAACGAAAGGAGAAAGAAAGAAAACGAAAGCCAAACGTTTCGAGACAAGCAAGCCCCTCCCGCTCTGTTCAAAGGATCCAATCGGCTAACCTTGTCACTAGTGCTACAGGAAGAGGAGGTGGCATAGAAGGAGGAAGAAGAGGTGAAAGAGAAAGAAGACGACGAAGAGGAAGCCGTGTACACAGAGGAGTCGCTGTCTGTGGCATCGGGACCCTCTGTGGAAGTTGGCGAGGGTGGGGATGGCTCAATCACCCGCGGCAATGGAGTGCGCGACTGCGACGAAGTGAGGAGATAAAGGAGAGGGGCAAGACCATAGAGGTAGAACTGTTAGAATGTAGAAGTTTTTCTGGTTTGTGGGAGGCAAGTCATGGTGACCTGCTACCCTCAAAATGATGGACTTGAAGGTGTAACATAACACCTCTTCCAATGTGTTTGAAAAAGCAGTTATGAAAATATGCAATTATTGTGCATCTAACATACAACATGTTAAAGTTGCACATAAGTGGTTTGCATGTAGTTCTACACATTTAGGCAAAAAAACAATATAAGATTCTATTTTTGTCGTGTTAAGGGCAAGGACTAAACAGTTACGTACATAACAGCGGATGTATTTCAATGGAGTGGACATCGATCCCTGTGTTACAGAATCAGCCTATTATGTTAACAAAGTGCAAATATAGGGTTTTTTTTAGTGACTTGGGGATCTACGATTTGACGATCCCCTGATGTGGACAATCTTAATTTCACATATGATCTACTTTTCTGAATCACACAGATCACATCATGAAGGGTACTATACACATTATATTTTGGACGCTCAGCCACTTCACTGCTAACCAGCTAGCCCCTGTCTCATCTTGTGTTTCCCAAGCTGCTGGCTGGCCAGGTTGCCGTTGTGGTGGTTCTTGGTGTCATAAAGCTGCCTCTCCAGAGAGTCTCTCATCCTGCATACAAACTCCAACTTTACGATCTTGGACTGCAGCTGGTGGCAAAAGTCCTCGTCTATCCTAGGGGTGGGAATCACGGGGTACCTCACGATACGCTATACATGGCAAACAATACTGATACTATCACGATACAGCGATACTACGATAATCTGTATATACTGCAAGACAATCACATAACAATATATCGCGACACCTCCAACAGAAAAGCACAAAACGCTTGCTAAAATATTAAGTTCACTATCTTTCATGAAGCAAACAATGCCACAAATATCACATAAAAATCAGAACTTTCCCTTCATTGTCCCCAGGATGATGCTTTTCTGGAAATGCACAGAGATACAAGCCTAACACAGTTGAACAGTGAGGCTAGAAATGAACCCGGCTACACTCCACATTCATGGTGCTGGTATTACAAAACTCCCATAATGCATTGCAGTACACAACGTAGTCTTTGCTATTGACTCCACGACCATTACATTTATTTATTGCAATTTGGTGTCATTTTCACAAGATTTGACACAAATTTGGATAAACCACTTAACAAAAACTGCCAACAGTCTTACCATAGGACTCTTTCACAAACACACTGACTGTAACTTGTCATTGTATACATGTGCCATCACATAATGCCGGCGGCGCTCGGGGACGAGAGAAGAAGCTTTGCTTCAAACACTGTATTAACAGCTGTAGGGCCGGGACCGAATATCTGAATATCCCAGTATTCAGTCGTTGTGGTGGTATCCGGGTAATTATTTTGAGATCCAAATATTCGTGCACACACGTGACACACCGCCCGGCTGCCGTCGCCGCCGTGGTCGCAGCCGCAGCCTTGGCTTAACGCTACTGTCATGAAGCATCGGTGTATCTCAGTCACTTACTGTGTTAACAAATAAGGAAATTAATAGTTTTACTGGACGTCACTACCCCCGCACGAGCCGCCGCCACACGAGCCGAGAAAGTTTCAAGTCGTTTCAAGCTAATGACTTGAGACGTTAGCTGCTGCGAGGAGTTCAGGATGGTGGCGTTGCAGGTGGGTTTGTATGTCGGTGGTGTTGCCTGTGTACTTTACTTTTGTGAGGCAGTTCTTGCATATGGCATAGTGTTTGTTGAGCTTGCTCGAAATTAAATTAAAATTGAGGATTGCCACAACAGGGACCTGGCCAGCCCACACTAGGGAAAACACAAGCTGGGATGTGGGCTATCTGATTAGCAGCAATTGAACTTTCAAAGGAAGCTTCAAAGCAGCAAAGATACAAGTCCAGTCAGAACTTATATTTAAAAAAAATCTGAGTGAAAACAGAATGCAGAGATTTACAGTAGGGGCTTTGGCCTGGAGTTCAAGTGAGAGTGTTTGTATGCGGGCAACCATATGCACAGCTAATCATCATCATCTAATCTGTGGGGAGAATCATATGACCTTCTGAAAAGATCGCCTAGTTCTAACTTCATTAACATGTTTGGCTGCCAAGAAGGAATTTATTTCCTGAAAAGTGAAAATGACTAAGTATTATTACGGCAGAAACAGATCGTGGACCATATCATCAGTCCAACAGCCAAAAACTACAAATTTAAAGGAATGTCATCACTAGGAGCACAAAAGGACAGTATAAAAAATACTGAAACAGAAAATCAAGCTACTCCCAAGAGACTGACAGGAGAGTATGTGACTTTTAACAATGGTTTTCAGGATGAGAACGCATGTTTTCCCAAAACTTATACAATTCTGGGACAACATTTGCAACAGCTAGTAATGATAATCTACATTTTATCTTGAAAAAGTCTCCAGTTAAGCAACTTGCAAGCAATTAGCTGAAACATGCAAAACCACAGAAATGTTCCCTCTAATGCTTCAGAAAATAAGAGGAAAGTTGGCAAAAATTTGGTTCTTTCTACAAATCCCAATTCTATGACATGTAGCATCACTCTTAAACCGAGAACAATGCCATTAGGGACATTAGGGTTCATAGTTAATTACAGCCTTGCATGGTAATTAAATCTTTAATTGCCTAGGGAAGCGCGCTGTCTTCTGTATTTTACACTAACACACATATACGCACAAGTAAAGTACTTTCAGGCTGTACTCTCAAACAAAATTGAATCTGACTTGCATGCCCACAGAGTCACACTGACCAGTTCTGCTACGTCTGAAGGGGTGACAGCCGAGTCCGGTCCCTCTGTGGTGGTCTGGGACGAGTCGCTGGGTGGAAGTGAGCGATCATTAGTGCCTAACAGTGGCCCTCCTTCTCCTAAGGGCCCGCCCTCTGGAGTGGCATTCTCTGGTGTGGTGTAGTCAGCCGTTTCTGGCGTAACATTGGCGCCACCACTGGAGCTCTGACTCAGCATTTCTTCCTCGTTGTCATTGGGTGACTCAGGAGTGCCTGATGCAGATGTCCCACCTCCACCGCCGCCCTGCTCTGAGGAGGCACTAAGGTCCACAGAGTCACCGGGCTGCAGAGTATGTTGGGAGGAGCGTGGCTGCTCGGTGATGATGTCCACCTGGGCTGCAGAGGAGCCATCTGCACCTACGACTGATGCTGAAGTCACAAAAAGACCTTGTTTTTCTGGGGTACTGGCATCTAATTTCACACTGTGAAATTAATAAGACTGCCACACTTGCTTATTTCTTTACATAAGCCTGGTGGGTGTATCTCACCTGTGAAGGCACCAGTTGTGACCTCAGTCCTCTCAGGATCATCCTCCAATGCATCTTCCTCTCCAGAAAGCATTTTACCTGCAAATAATAGAATTTTTAGATATCAGCAATAATTTCAAAATAAGAGGGGAGAAAGACGCTAAAACCAAGGTGGGGGACAATTTACTTCCAAATGAATGCAAGGAGATACTGTATATATGTAACATTAAAAACATATCAAGAATTTAGAGCTGAAACCACCGCTTTATGTGAGTCAATCAAAGGTAAAGTTGCCCAAGCCCAAACTGAAAAATCAGTGAGAGGTCAGAGGTGAGCAGAGGAGATAAATAGACTAGTCACCTCTCTGTTTCCTGAGAAGGAGTGGACTGCAGGAAGACCCTCCCCCTGCTGCAAATGTCAGGAAAACAGGAAGCAAAAACAGCAGGTGAGGAGGAGAAAAGCAGCGAAAGCTCAGAAAAGACTTGTAGGAAGCAGACACCAATAATTAAAGGTGAGAGAAAATTAGTTAAGGTGCAAAGAAAAAGGCCACAAACACAGACCAAAGCAGAAACTAGAGTGAAACACCAACACAGTTTGGCTGACTGATTTCCTGGCAAGGTCAGTATGAGCGAATGAATTATAAGCTACCTGAAGTGTATGCATTTATGTCCCAAGGGCAAGGTGTTTATATACATACTTTAAGACCTTTATCATTACAGGGATAACAAGCATTATAACGCACATAGCCCCAAATGATTGATGCAATTACCAATGAGCTCAAGGATGCTCCCAGAACGTGCTCGGTTTTCAGTGTCCTGTCGAAACACACTGGCATGTAGAATGCTGCCGGGAGTGATGAGCATGTGCAGAAGCTCTGGCGGGGGAGTCCTGAACACCTGCTGCAGGAGCTCCAGAGCAGCTGTGACCACATTGTGATCCCAGTGCTGCGTGTAGTGTAGGGTCAGCTCGTACACCTTCAAACACACACAGCATGATTACACAAATAATTATACAAACACAGGCATACATGCAGGCTGATTTTCTGATAGACACAAAGTCACTCTCACCTGTAGTAGTTGTTCAGGTGTTGGCTGCACATCAGCCTCTTTTCTCATGACTCCAAAGCTTCCTTTGAGGCTGGTGGTGTTGACTTGCTGCTGCAGTAGAGGCATCAGGTAGCGAAGCGTTAACAGCACCCCCAGAATAAGATGGCTTGGGTGTTCCTCATCCACTGGAACCAGCAGACCTAGAAAATGACAAGAGGACACGGCGCTTGTTTCCTTGTGCTATTTCACTGTCTGGGTACTGTGGCTAAAAGCAGTTTCACACCAAATTAACTTACAAATGTTAGCAGAAATGTGCTTAACTGTAGAGTCAAATGTACAAAAGGAGGGAAAGTGCATCTCCACAATCTGGGAGAGGGCATTTGTGTGACCTACCCAGTAGCACATTAAGAAGCCACGTGTAGAAGTAGCTGGTGCGTCTGGAGTGTTGGCACACACTGACAGCTGAGCTGGCTGCTGTCCGCCTGATGGTGGGGGAGCTAGACTTCAGATTGGCCACAAAGGACTTCAGCAGCACCTGGAACATAAGTGGTTTGATTACAATGAAGACAAGCTTGCAGGACATGCATATGTCATCATGGGCATGTTGGCTACCATGCAACAACTGTTTTTTTTGTTTAAGTATTCACAGGGGTTGATACCTTAATCTCACTATCATTAGCAAAATGTCCCAAAGCTGACATGATCTTGGGCATTGCTGCAGCCAGTGTCTCCTGTACCATCTCCTCCTGCCGTTTGATGATTCTGGTGAGGCACGGCAACAGGTTTACCAGGTAGGGTCTGCATCACAATGGAGACACAGAGAAAGGAACATGTATGAAAAAAAACAAAGATAAGAAGAAAAGCACATTTGAAGTAGAGTTAGAGTTGTAATGTATTTACCTATACAAGAGAGGACATCATAAGACTTGACGAATTCACTTCATTTTTATGCAAAATTTTCATTTCCCACCCTGAGCATGACAAAATTTATCCATGAATGAAGCAAAAAGCTCTTTTTTAGGTATTTGAGTTTTTACCTGCATTTCTGTGGTCTGATGAGGTGGGCAAGCTCAGCAAACCTCCACAAAGCTGCCCTCAGACTCCGAGAGGCACCATTCTACAGAGGCACACAAACACTCTTTAATATCACAAGCCCTAATATCACCATGGCTACTACCATAGTAGTATCTTCTAGCATAAAAAGAGGCCCATTATATAAGTCTGTATCTCAGTACCTTTTTAATTTCTTTGTACAGCTCCAGCTGCAGTCTAGGCAAGTTGGAGTCCATCAACGCCTAAAAATAAAAGTCAAAAGATCACCCCAAGCAACACACATGATTCAGCAAAAAAGTAGAATAGAAATAATGTTGTGAAGTATATTTTGAGAATTGTTCATCAATTATTCATCTGTTCTCACTGAATACCAATTGAAAATTAAATAATGATCAATGTATTATACAAATCATAAAGAAAAATATGAAGGCAAACATGGAAAGAAGCCTTTTAGTGTCCTACTCACTTTAATAATTTTGTTCAGGCACTCATCGGCTACCATCCGGACATCTGATTCGCTGTCATCACTGCAGAGCAGGAACATCTCCATGGCAATGCCAAGCAGCTTCTGAAACTCTGGAGATGTTCTGCTCCCAGGACCATAGAGAAGAAAAATGGCAGACAAATATTACTAAACATAACCATGTTAGATATGCCCATATGTTTGCATTTTGCCTTTTTCTGAACTGTTGACCGTCTACCATGAACTAATTCACACAAAAGTGACCACTAAGGAGTATTACGCCTTTTTTACAGAGGACATTTGGAGGTGTTACAGTAGGTAAACACAGTTGCAAACTTAGATTGCATGTAAAGATGGACTGCATGTAACCAACTCCTAGTATTGTATTAAACTGAAGCCAAAATTTCATGGTCTTTGTATTGGGCATGATGGCTTACTGTCACAGCTTATGGTCTGTTTGGTCAGTTTGATCTTGACTGGCAAAGGTCAACAAACAAAGCAATCAGAATATGGTATCGACTGTCACTTATACTATTTTTGAATAAAGTTGACAGAAAAGAGGTAAAAGGAAAAACTGTTTGTCTGGCTCTGGCAGCAGGGAGTGTGATGATATGCCACTACTGTCATGTTTTTATTTACTGTACACCCTGTTGTGCTACTATCCACTGTGCCTCCATCATGTGACATGCATCAAATCAATGTAGTGGAGTCTGGCACAAACTGAGACCAAGATTTTATCAGACACATCCTCCAGAGTGTAAAATGCAGTAAACTTAGTGATCATTGTTGCTGCAATGTCTTTAACTGGGACACTCAGTTAGAACAGAGCCATTGTTAATGCTACATGTAAGAAATGTAGTTTTACTACTATGACAAGTTAAAATGTCAACCTTTTGAGACAGTTACAGCTTTGTTACACTTTGCTTCCTCACACACAATCTAGCTTAGGATCTAAAGTATTTCATAGACTACAATCTTAAAAGGAAAAGTGAAGGGAAATCCTAAATAAATCTGAATCAAAACAGATTTTACTTTACTAAACAAGGCCTACCTCAGTGACTGAGCCACAATGTTTTCGCATATTGTCAGACAGTGGGTCACCCTGTCCTTCTTTGTGGTAGCTTGCTCCTTTTTTCTGTGGAAGCATGAGATGAGAGAGAAAGCAGAGGACACATAGAGATAGAGGCAAAGACAGATGAGGTTCAGAGAACGAGGCAGCGCCTTCATGAAATTCTACTACTAGGAAGTCATTGCATTTCTACACAGGACCTGAATTCATTTTTTTCTTACAACAAAACAGTGCAATAGAGACAATGCTGAACAAAATACTGCACACTGCGACATAGCTCACTTCTGTAGATGTCACGGAGAAGACATCAACTACAGGGACCCCCATGAGGGCATGAAAGGAATCACAGTGTACATTTAAACTCAAGCCAACAGTGCTGATAGTTGAAATGACCTTTTCAAATGTGGAAACTCACAAGGCCACAGTGCCAGACAAATTTATCCTGCATCTAGTCATAAAACATATATCAAAGTAACATAATGGCAGCAGCATAAAAACTGTCACATTCTGTGGGATGTGTGGGTGAAGCAAGTTTTTAAGTACAACTGAGGGGACACAGAAAGAGACATAGCATAGCAGTTTTATTAACTCAGCATTACGGTCCTATTAAATCATTAGAAAGCCAAAAACAAAAATAATGGCTGGTCATAAAACTTAGAGATGACGTCAGTCCAGAAGGCCCCCATGTTAATGCACCTGGTCATAGGCAATAGTACTTAATATACTGCTCATTATACGCAACCTTCTGTGCAATTAACCACATAACAGAGAACCGTTAAATTCCTTCTTACACATGCGTGGCCATCAATGAGCGGTTGCCCTGTGTGTTGGCTATCATTCAGCTAGTCTGACCCAAAAATCAGTCAATCTGATCACGATAACATCAAGGGAGAAAGCCTCACAAAGAAGAGACACAGTGCTTGGCAACAAGTAGGTCTAAAATGGCTGAGAAGTTTAATTAACTGCTTTGACCCGTTGCTATCTTGCATGTTAGCGTAACTAGCTTGAAGCTATCTCATAAACCTTGGTTAGCAACCTGAGAGGCACTAGCGTTGCTAGCGAGCTAAGTGACTAGCCCAACGGCAGCTAGCTTGCTATTATATCGCCGATGGTCAAAAAAACACTTACTGTCTCTGGACAAGCTCCTCAGCGGTCGGTGGCCCCTGCTGTTGCTGGAATGACTTCAGAGACTCAAAGGCCTTCATCAGTTTCTCCATGGTGGCCATTTTAGCAATCTACAATAAGCGAGCCTGCTTGACTAGCTAATATTTACTATGTCAGCTAACTAGCTAGCACTGTGGGGACAAGTTAACGTTAGCCCACGGAGAGAGCGAGAGAGGTGCGTAGTGCGACGAGAGTGTTAACACTGCTCGCGACAGCTACCACCGGCTCTCCGCCTTATCTCCTTGTAGGATGTCTCTTATTCTGTCACAATATTACTCCTAAATGAACCAAATGTTGGCTGATAATAAGCCATCTTTGATGCAGCGCTGCGCTCACCCGACCAATCACACCAGGAAGTGGCATATGTGACAGCTTGACAGAGAGGGGAGGTGTGCAGCGTGAGTGGCCAATCAGGCTGCGGCATTGTTTTGACTGACTTGACAAAGAACCAATCAGCGACTGCAACTTTTTTTTCTTTTGTTGTTATTGTTGCTATCACGGGACTCCTGAAATCCAGACTGCAGGACAGATTTGTTCAACGCTAGTTTTGAAGCTGTGGCTTTTAGCAGTGTGCCAAAGATGAGTGGGAGTTGTGAGAATGGAGAGAGGGTCTTGGGAACACAATTAATATGCATGAAAATCCGTGATATGAATAATTATGCTCTAATTTATTAGCTTAATAATGTTATCACCTCTACCACTTATCAAGGGCAGAGAATGAATGAAGAAAAAAAAACCCTCCAGTACTAAGAAAACTGGCTTTAATCTGTAATAAATAATGTGCAAGTGCTCTAATAAAGTCCTGCCTATCAAGTTTCTTTACGTAACATGTTTAGAACAACCTGAACTGACCAAACTGCTGTGCAAGTTACCAGGCAGGCAGCAGTTTATATATATATATATATATAGACTAAAAATTACTAAAAGAGGGCAGACAGGATATCAACTTGTAAGATCAATTGCTAAAATAAAATGTATATCAAATATTTAAACTATTAAGAGCAATTAAAAGTCAGTGAAATCATATGCACCTTGAGACTTTCTTCTTAAAAATGTAAATGGAGGAGGGGCATTTCATTGAGACCTTTGAAGCTACTACTGCAGACATCTCTGGAACTCACTCCCACCTGACATCCGCAACACCGTTTCTTTTCCTCAGTTCAAATCTAAACTCAAAACCCATCTGTTTAAATCTGCATACCCACCGTAATTTCACTGTTTCCTTTTAAATTTGCTGTTACTTTTGTCTATTGTTTTTATTTATTTTTATTGTGTTTTAACTCACTGTAAAGTGTCCTTGAGTGTTTTGAAAGGCGCTATGAAATAAAATGTATTATTATTATTATTATTGTCTCCTTTACCCACCAGCCTTGCTTGCGGAACAAAAATATAAGAGGCCCAGAGAAGTTCAGAAATATGAAAAAAAATATGGTGCCAAGCCATGCATGCCTTTATTAACAAATAAAAGTTAAATTAAAATCACTAGTGTATTTAATAGGTAGCCAGTGCATGAATGCTATAATTGCTTTCCATCTTTCTGGTATCAGTTCTGCTCCCATAAAAAATATGCATTATGTTACCAGTTATACGTGACACAGGTCATGGCACCACTTTTTACTCCTCCCATCTATGGCCATTTATTTTCCAACAAACAACAAAATAGCATATGACACAAATAAGTCAAGACACAAGTATTTTTTATACAAATGGCAGTGTATTATTTCATAATTACAAATGTCAGATATGGTACAACAACCAGTGATACAACTTGTACAAGAATTAATAATGACTGCAGTGGTTGAACGACATGACTGTACAGATACAAAAAAAGAAGAAAAATTAAGTCCCAGGCCCAGTTTGAATACCAATAATGCATTTGTCATTCCTCCCTTCCTTGAAAAATATCACTCAACTGACAAATCTGGACAAAAGAATGCGAAAGTCTGCAGAACCTCTCGACTTGTATCCCAAAACTAGACTCAAGTGACGTCAAGGAACTGAGGATCTCTCACTTCTAAACCTCGGAGGAAAGGCAGGAGAGAAGGAATGCTTGTTATGTATTCAAACCAGGCCAACTCAGCTGGTCACCTTGCCATTCATAAAGTTGTCCTCAGATACCAGTGAGATATGTTGGCACTATAAGGTCATCATTTACATATACAAGGAACCTGAAGTATTACAAACTGATACATGCTTGAATAATAAAACATATGCATTTTTTTAAACAGGCATTACAATGCACTTAGTGCGGACATTCAAAACTGTTGAGCTGTTTAAAGTTCCTCTATGTGAAGGAATCTCTCTCAGAATGGACGGAAGGTTTAAGAGGTTGAAGAAAAAAGGCGGGATGTCAAAAATCAACTTGATAATTGGCACATATAATAAAGGCTGTCAGTCTTTCTTCAGTAAATTCTTCAGATAACAAAACACGTTCAATTTAGCTAATGTTGCTTTTGGTATCATTGGCAAAAAAGTTCAAGACACTTCCTATAGTCATTGTCAAAACACACCATAGTGCAATGAAACCAAACAGAACTTCTTCACTGCGATATGGATGATATAAGAGTAAAAGATCCTCAAAACAATGACAGAGGCATGGCTGGCAAAAAACACAGTTTAGTTTCCCTGTGAGAATGAGTGAATGTGTGTTAGAGCTTAGTTACATGTTAGAAATACATAATTTACAAGGTTTTTGAGGCTAAAGAGCTAAAAGGCTAAAAATCTACAGAGGCAAGCGAAATCAGCTTCAAAATGTGCCTGAGAGCAACAACAACAAAAAAAAAGATTTAAAAAAGACACTCAGAAACTCAAGTGACGATAAGCCAGCAACAGCTAGATGCACACATGTGATTCCTGATAATGGAATGTGCAACAGGGGACACAATTTTAGGACAAGCCACCTCTTGACATTGCTTAATTAAACTGGGGACTATACGCGTACCATTTTAAATGCAGTTAAATTCAACTGAGTAATATTCAAGTCCCTACATGATTCTGAACTACTGTATTGACAGAATGCAAATATTGGTTTTCTGTGGGGGAAAAAAAGAATCAAAATGAATCAATCCATTTAATTGCACATGGGCAGAGCTAATTTACTTGAATGCATTAGACTGAACAAAGCTGCATTAGCTTACAGTGTAATATACACACACAAAACTAACATGTCCAGATGGGGTATTCACAGCATTAAAAACAGGTGATGGGGAGTAAACAGCGACTGCCTCAAAAGCAAAAAAAGAAACAAAAAAGAAACAAAAAAACATCAAAAATGGCTTCAAATGCCTCTGAAATGCAATGAGAATAAACAAAAGATGGAATATAATAGATCCTGGATATGCTGCAAATGTAAAATGTACAGAATATGCATTTGTTCATGATGAGTTAACTCTGAAGGAAAGACATCTTCTACAATAAAACAGAGGTGGCCAAGTGTTCCTGGACACACGATAGTCCATTTCTCAAGTGTCTACACACATATACAAGCGACTGCCATTCCAATGAGAGAACATCATACAGGATTTAAATGGAACAGTTAAAGGTGGTTGTTAATACCAGTAACAAATTGTATCTTTATCACAAAAACAGCTGAAGCCACAGGATCTAAATGGAGGTCTACTAGCAGGTATTGTGCTAGCTAATGATCAAACAGGCACGGAGGCCAAAGCAGGCTGTATTTTTGACTCAGTTCAGAGGCCAAGAGCTGCTGACAGCTGAAGCAGTGGAAGTTAGTTTGATGCAACAGCGTTTTTTTTTAAACTTTTTAATCTAGATGAAGCCATTGACAGCTGCAGGTCAGGTCTCTGATACAGTTCCATCATCGCCCTCGTCAGTCTCTTTGTTCCAACCCATTCTCCAGTCAACTAGTTGGAGGCTCTCTGAATGTGGGAAGAAAAATTACTAAGAAAAATCAGGGGGGGGGAGAAGGACTTCTGCTCTGCACATAAAACAATTCATTATAACTGTCAGAAAAGGAAGTCAAAGCCAACAACAAAAGCAGAGAAATAAGGAGGAAAAACAATAAATGAGCAAAAATATTCTGCCTAAGTGAATAATGTAACAGACATTTACTTTAACAACTGTGCTCCCAGTGGAAACACCGTCTGAAAATTAATCTTCTGAGCTTTTTTGCAGCTCATGAAAGTTTCCTGGAGAGGTCCAGCAATGATAGTTGTCAGACCTTGTGGGCCTCAGACTGACCTCCCCAGTATTTACTTTGTATTTTAAGGAGATTTAATTGTTGCACGAGCTGACTAGAAGATTGTCAGAACTAAATCCTTTGCCATCTCTGCTAGAACTGAGTTGGTACAGGCACCTAGAAGCAGTTTACTAAACATCAAATCCAGTCCAGTGCAACTTGGTCTCACCGAAGGACATGGATCATCCAGACCAACTTCAACTTAAAAATAGGGGCAGGTGGGGAAGGTTAAGCAGCATGGCATCAACACAGCAATGATAGACTGGATTAATTTTCCCCATGTCATTTGGCTCTACATGCTTCATTCAGATCTACCTGAGCCTCGAGGCGTAAAGAGGCTAAATAAGGGTTAGTTTGGGACCCGGCAGAGCTGATGTGCTAAAAAACACATCACGTTGGCCAAATCAATGACAAACATACAGCACATATAAAAACAAAAAAGGCCTTATGCTACATTGAGAAAATAAAAAGACTACTGGTACTGTGCTTCTTAAAAAAAGACTCCCCACTACACATTATCCATACTCATTCCAAAAGAAAAAAAAAGGAAATTAAAACATAATGTATGCATTCAAGTGGTACTTTTATGGCTTTTTGTACAATACAACCTTTAGTGAAAATATACATCTAGACATAAATTCAAGTACAAATGTACAAAATCTTTAAACTCATACTTTTTTCTTTAATTATAATACACTTTTAATACAGCTCATAAATACAGGTCAACATTCACTGAGTTCCTAAGATTTGCGCTCGGTTGGAGTTTGTGGTGAAGTTCTGCGGCGGAGGGGTGCAGGTGGAGGAAGTGGTTTAAAGTCGTGAGGGCTCCTCAATCTCGTCGTCACTGTAACCGCTCTTAAAACAGACCTGGGGAAAAAGTGAGCATATACCACCAACGTTAGAAAACCTTCATCGCTACGCCATCATACATGTGCAAGATGACATTACATTCTCCTGAAACTCCAACCTTGACTCAACCGCACCAGAAACAGCCTTTTAGGAACAAAGCTGGTGTCTAGAGCCCAAACATATAACTGTGAGTAAGTTAGAAGGTGAAATTCTGCAAGACATGCAATTCAGGCAAGGACGCAGGTTTGGTAACAAATACTATATTATGATGACATTGCACTTTCCATTATAAATCATGACTCCCTGTGTGCAAGGAGAGGAGGCTTATCGTCTGAGGACTTTGCACATTGAACTTTATTTTTCACATTCAACTTTAATTTGCACTGTGAAAGTTTCATCTTATTCTAAATCCTTTTCAATCATTCTATTTTATTTAGATTTTTTTTATCTAATACATCAAGTTTTATATCTATCCAACTATTTATCCAAGCTCAAACTATGTCTTTCTGCCTTTCTACTCAGAGATCTGAGGTTGCTGTACATAACCAAGGTTGCTTTGTCAGGTCAGTTGACAAATCAGAGCTGGGGCTAAAATAGACTGTTTTAGACAAAGAAGTGTTGCAGCAATGTACAAATAGAGGAAAATAATGTGTTAATAATGTGTGTTTCTTTACATTAAAGCACGTAAAGATATTCTGGTAGATGAAAAAAATTATTTTGATTCTGCAAATGAGCATAATAAGGGCTCTTTACGACTGAAAGAGCATTACCACCTGCATTAATAAGAAAAAGAGGCCTGTATGTAGCCTGATAGGTAAAGTACAGGGTGGAAAACACCACTGAAAATGCTGGGAGGTGGTAGGTGACACGGTGAACACATTAACATACTGTGATCTCCCAGCTTCTTTCATCTGGATTTTGGCAGATGCATAGTAAGGGATCACTGCTCAGAGAAATTTTAATAAGAAAATCAAAGTGAAGCCAGTGTGGGTGACAAAAGGTACTGGGAGAAACGGAACACATTCCCCTTCCTCCCAGTGAAAATTACACCAAAGAACTGAATTCAAGGGAAGCACAGAGCACAATGTAAGGTCACAGTAATAAAGAGCAGGTGGAAAATAGTGGAAGTAATCTGTTAGAGGAGGAAGCTGTTGCAACCAAGAAGGGTGTTAATTATCACCACTGACAAACATTCTGTGTTATGCCTTACTGCATTAATATCAGTTCTTCCAAAAACCACAAATCAGCCTCCTTTAAGAAAAGATTCCTAAAGCTGCACAGTTACAAATACAGAAATAAAAATGCAAAGGGATTAACAGGAGTCAGACAGGACCAGAGAAAAGGCATAAAGACAGGCCTTATCCTTACAAACTCAAGCTAAGTTTAGCGGCTTTTCTTTTCACATGCCGAGTTTGGACAAGGCCTGAGGGGAAAAAAGGAAGAAAGGAACGAAAGAAGGAAGAGAGGAAGTACCTTAGCCCCCACCCCCTCGGACAGTTGCCGGAGCACTAGCACTTGCCTCTCTTCTGAACAGGCGGTAGAAGAAGCCTCTCTTTGGTGGAGGGTTAGGCCGGTTCACGTCCAGGTCAGGGCACAGATTCCCGTCCGTCTCGTAGACGTTGATTTCTTTGAAGCACTCCATCTCAATCATCTGCACAGGTAGAGAGGTCGAGTTATCCAGCCTGATACTTTGAATTTCGGGAGTTTGCTTCAACAAACGTCAGCCTTTCTCTGCAGGTAGCTGTTTTTAGTGACCATCCACATACATCAATCAGGCATAACATTATGACCACCTGCATAATATTGTGTTGGTCCCTCCTATGTAGTCAGAAATGCTCTGAACTATAGGGCATGGACAAGAGGACCTCTCAGGGTGTCCTATGGGGACTGGAACCAGGATGTTGGCACTGGATCCTTTGGGTACTCTGGCTTGTGCAGTGGGGCCTCTGTCAGTCAAACTTGTTCCACTGCATCCTGTTGATGCTTGATCACAATGGGGTGTAGGAAGTTTGGAGGTCAAATCAACATGTTGGGTCATTGTCATGTTCCTCAACATGTTCCTGATTGGTTGATGTTTTTTCCATGTGGTGGGGTGCATTTTCCTGCAGGGGTAGGCCAGTGACATTTGGATTTCCATTTGCATGAGGTAGTGTGCTTGTTGTGGGACAATGTTTATTTGAATGTCTAAGTCTCATCAACACGGATGGCAAAATCCAAGGTTTTCCATCAGAACACCACATAGTACCAATATGATCAATATTATTCACTTCACCTGTCAGTGGTCATATTGATGTGGCTGATTGGTGTATATACAATGAAACTAAACACCTACATGCATTTATTAACTTGACTTGCATTTGCATATTTGGATTAATAACCATGAGCAATACTCCCAAAGTAACGGACAGATCATTTATGCAGGTATTCCTATGTGCAGTATCTGTATGCTGCAAAACTTAACAATGACATCATCTCAGCGGCATGTGCATGCAGTACCTCGTTCTGCCACGGGATGGAGACACTGCCTGTGACAAACTTGTGATAGAAGTCGTCGTCTGTGGGGTCAAGGTTCACACCTTTGACAGTGGAGAACTGCTCTATGTCTAGGACGTCCTTACAGTACACCGCTCGAGGCTGAGAGAGAGAGAAAACAGAAAAGGAGGTAGATCGACAAGAGAATGAGACAAGTAAATGAGAAGAAAAGAGCATCTGTGCATCTCTGAAAGATGGGGAGAATATATTAGAATTGAAATACTTGTGTTTTTACACTGATATTTGAATAACAAGGAAATCTTCACACGCCTGAGGGCACTTTGCTGCTCTGTTTTTCTTCAGCGTGGCCCTACTGACCTGAATAATCCAAAATAGAAATGCAGATAACACTATCTACTTTCAACTATTGATTTAACCTATCAGGTCAGTCACTCTCCCTCACTCACTCTATTTATGACACTGAAAAGGCAGAGAGCCTCTCTCTGAGCAGCTTTGTTATCCCAGGCACAGAAAACATACAAATACAGCTCACAGTGTTTTTGATTACCCTAAGTCTGCATTACATTCCATAGTTACACATCGAGAGCGTCATAGTATGATCTATCTACAACTCCACTGGAAGTATTAGCAATCATTTCCATAAAGCAGAGTCACTTTTAAATTACACTCCCTCTGCTCCCCACTGGCCACTATGATAACGAGCCTTTAAGTATTTGTTTACATGTGACAATGGTATTTCCTGTATACAGATCCAGAGCCCAACATGTTTCCGTGCTGTGAATTGCGTTTGCGTGTGTCTGTGTGCAGCTCTTACATCTGGGCTGAAGGGAGGGTCCAGCATGTTGGCCTCCAGCCGTTTGAAGTTGATGTTTCTGAAGATGGGGTGCTGCTTGACCTCTATGGCCCCGCGGCCCAGACAACCCAGCCTCTCCTTGGGGTCCTTGGCCAGGAGCTGCAGGGGAAGAAGGAAAAGAGTTTTAAACAGTCTTTAAAGATCTGCATGTTCAAGCTGAAGTGACTTAGGCACATAATTTATTGTTTAATATATTTCTCACGTAAAGAGAACAAAAAATAAAGCTCCATTTAAGGCCATTTCACTATTATTAAATCATACATGAAGAAGAGGAGGGGGCTTCCTGTGATGCTGGCAGTTTTATGACTAATCCCTCTAGTTAAATGTATACAAAACACACACATGACTGAGTTTACATGTAATCCTCTTGACTTCATGTGTATGACCCCACATAATCTAATAACGGCGATACGGATCCATACACTCGGGGGTTAATGCAGCACAATCATGCATAGAATTAGAGAGCATCTCTGTGAGAAATTCTGGATAATATTCCCACCAAACACCACCTACAGTGCAGCAGGCTTATGAAGTGGATGAGGGCTGTTTAGTGGTTTGGCTAATAGCAGACACTCTCGCCAGCCCTGTTGTCACCCTGATGCTGATGGCTTTCACAGTCAACAAACCGATGGCAGCTCACTTTTCACCACATCTCGCACCATCCTTCTAGTTCCCCCTTTGTTTCTCTTGTCCTCATGCAACTCTTGCCGAAAATTATGCCAGGAACAAAAGATTTTCTCTCTGCTCTTGACCAACCAGCGTCATTTGTCTGATTTGGGTTGTGGTAACAGCCATCTCCCTGCATTCTCTCCTTTTTCTTATTGTCTTTCTCCTATTTCTTACTGGAACCGTTCTTCTCTCTGCTCCCCCGACTCCTCCTCTCCCTGAGGAGTCTTTAAATCCACTGAACTGTGGGTCAGAATGTTCCACAGCGTCACACAGCAAAAAAAAAAAAAGTCCCGTTGCCTTCTGCTCAGAAACAGAACAACTTAGGATTTGTCTCTTGGAGATCATGTCAGGCTGAAGTTGTAAGAAACCACTCATCACCTTAAACTAATCAATACTTTTATACTACCACTATATAAACATATTAATGCATGATATTGGATTTTTACATCCAATATGCTGCCATTTCAGAATCAGAAATTGCTTCCCATTTTATTTTGACCAATTCCTTATACTGACACATACAAATGTATTTTCCATCTAATTGCAAAGAACACCAGGTCTTTGTTGTAGTGTAGTTAACAGTGTATTTTGTCTGTTCTTATCATGATGCCCCACCGACTGGTGCAAGCAGAATATACAATGCAAATGTACATGTTCACTGAGCAAAATAAGGAAGCTACTTGAAGTTAAAGCAAAATAGGCAATTCTTATGTGACATTTTAAAACAAAACTGTAAACTTTTAGCCTGACAGGCATTATCACTGCTCATTTTGGGGCGATTTAGATCCTAATACCAATAATGATGCCAATATCATCATTGATCGCTAAATAAACAACACTGGGTAAAATGACTGTGCATAATGTGGATCAGCTCAGTGATTTTTTAAAACCCCTTTTTTCAGCAAGCTATGATTTTACAACAAAAACAGCTGTTTTCAGTAAAAAAAAACTCTACCTGCTCAGCTCGTAACAGCAAAAAGCTACCTGATATTTCCCTCAACCAAAAACACTGCTAAAAGGAGAAAGATGGCCAGAAACACAGCTCCAAATGAATGCTAATGATGTTTTTTTGTCTGCTTAAGATGTCAATAGGCAACAGTTGTCTGACATCAACTTTAGAGGTGACAATATGTCAGTGTTGTGTTTACTGCTTGTTCCACTGCCACAATTTGGCGAAACAACAAGCCCTTATTACGGGTTTAAACTTGTGTGCCTTAGGAATAAGGTGTATTTTTTTTTTTTTAAAAAAAACACACATTTGCTTAAGATAGCTTCCTGTTTCAGTGCAAAATGCAAAATCTACAGTATCAAATTTTTACCTTCTCTAAACTCCTCACAACGTTGAAAAGCATGAATGGATATACTGCACTAATTTTTTTTAAAATGAATGGATGTTAGCCAAAATTAGCCAAAATTAGCTTCATGTGCAATATTATGATATAATCTTGACATAGAATTACAAACTTGCTCTTAAAATATCTAAAAACTTAATCAGATTGCTAAGAATATGTGCTCTGCATTTTTGTTAGCATCTTACAGTAAGAACATTCAGGAAAAGCCTCTCGTTTTAAACTAACCAGGCTCTCCAAATCAACTAAATAACCTTCTAAGTCTCATGTTATTCCAAAACAGAACAACCGTATCTTTGCAATTTAACACTGCAGTGAAAGTGTTCATTGTAACATTTTACTCTTCAGCTTCTGCTTTTCTTATGATATTGTGTCTACAGACTGAGTTGCTCCCCTATGAAAGACCACAGCTCCTTATAATAATAAAGATGGTAGCTGTAGTAACTGAACCTGTTTATGTACTATGAATTTAAAACATATACTGACTTGAAATCCAGTACATTTTTCTGTATACGTCTCCCTCCATGTCCTCATTTGCCAAAGGTCTCAAAGAATTTCATTAACCTTCTCTTTTCCTTTCCTCCCTTCTACCTTTCTACTAATCTCACAACCACCTGCCACCTCCTGCTCTCTATCCTCACCTGTCTGCAGATGTCCTTTGCCTCCTCAGAGAACTTATCGGAGTACTCCTCTTGGTCCTCGCGCACTCGTCTGTCCACCTCCTCGCGTTTGACACGCTCCTTACGCTTGCGGAAGGGCGACTGACCCTGGATCATCTCAAAGATCAAGCAGCCTAGCCCCCACCAGTCCGGGCTGAAGGTGTAGCTTTCGTTTTGGATCACCTCTGGAGCTGAAGCAGGGGGGAAAGGAGTGAGAGGTGAGAATTTAGGAGATGGTCATTGAAGTTGAAGGAATGGTTAAAGTGATTTGACTTAAAAATAAAGGGGCAGAAGAGGACATCAGTCTGCAGAAAGACCAAATTCGTACCCATGTATCCAACAGTGCCCACTCTCCCTCGTATCGTCTCCCCTTCAGGGATTTGAACAGCAAGACCCAGGTCTGAAATTCGAATGTGTCCTAAAAAAAGACCCATAGATAAATAATGCTTTTGTAGTAACTTGCAGGGAAATACATTTCCATTGAAAATATCCAGAAGTATGAGAAACCAACAGTGCAAAGGTCAAAGACACAGTGCCCTGACAACAGTGACATAACACTAAAATATAATAGAAATACGAAAGAAAGTAAAGAGTTGACGAGATATGTGGAGGACATTCCTCTATTTCCAGATAAGACCATGCTGGAGAGTAAATGATATGGAGTATGACTCAGAGGAGAGTGTGATGTGAAGAACTTCAAGAGATGACTTTTCAGCCAGAGAAAGAAGGTGCTTGAACGTTACAAAACGGACTGGTTGTTTGTTTTAGACATTGTAAAAAAAAAAAAAAAAAGAGTTACATCAAAAAAAACAACTACTCTCTACCCTGAGCCCACACAGTAACCCACTCTGGACTGAGTTTAACAATAAGAAAACACAATTTTTTCCACATACCACGATCATCCAGAAGGATGTTTTCAGGTTTCAGATCCCTGCAACAACAAAAAAGACATTTAGGAAATATTAGGGAGCACTTATACTGTTCCTGTTTCAAAATATAGCTCATTTGAGAACAAGGATAAACTATTGATCAACTTCTATTGCCTTGTGCTGTCTGATCTGGAGCTTCTACAGTCTTTCATGTGATTTAATAGATGGCTTATCTGTACATACATCCTCATTTGTTTTGTTTTGCACCAAACTACATTCAGCATGTGTGTCCTAGAAGCTGAACATTTTAGCCTCGTAAAGTACTTTTGTTAAACCTGTCTCAAATCTCATTTATGCCTTGCCATTTTAATTAACACGCCCTCTTTTGAGACACATCCTTCTTTAATCCTAATTTTTTGGAAAGTCCAGAAAAGCGAGTTTATTATCTAGTATAATAGCTACAAAATCTGAGAGCAACATTACTCAGCTGCTGCCAACTGTAAAGTTTCCTGTTACACACGTACAGGTCAAGTTAATAACTACATGTGTATGTGGGCGCCTGTGTCTCCACTAAGAACATCAGTGTTTATATTAGCATTATTCTGAGTCTCCACTGAGTCTGACAGGTGCATTACACCTCAGTGAAACCGGTTCACCATTAATCCAGTCACACATCATCATGCAGGACTTTGTTTCTGCACTCGTCCTACTGTTACACTCCTGTGAGACAAATCTCGTCGTAAGAGCTGAGACAAATAGTTGGACATTAAGTTTGGTTTATGGATTGTTTCTGACATCATGATTATTGAAGGTTGCTAGTTAGGGATTTTGGCTTAAAGTAGTATTCCACCATTTACTATTGCACTTCAGCAAATTCGGGGCCAAGGCAAAGAGGATCAGACTTTAGAACGCTCCCTGATGAACCACAAAAGACATAATACAACCATTTTTACCAGTGGAGTATTCATTCTCATGACATGTAAACTGTGGAGTGCTGCTTTATACATAACAGCATTTAGTCACTTGTAGATATAGACTGTATATGGAAGTAGCCTCCCAGACTGAAAAGTGAAAACCAGTATGAAAGTGCCTTAAATCTGCATTTTACCAAAACGGGGCAAAAAGAATCCAACTGGATATAACTCTATGAGAAAATGACCCTATTTCTCACATAATTTACTATCTCAGTAAATATTTTTCCAATTGGTTTTTGATCTCATTTGCTAGTTTCTAGTCTTCATTTTGTAAAGGATGGTCCCATTTAGAGTAAAATAGATGATAAAGCATGGTCTGTTTAAGCATGGGCTACACTGAGATTGATGGGTCACTCCCTTATAGGCATGCAAAGTGCCCTTGAACTCTCAGTTACACTGAGCCTTTGCTTTTCCCGTAGAGCTTCAAAAGACCAAAATGGTGATGGCCTAATTGCATATTCAATGCTTCACAAGGATAGGTCACAAACAAATGTGTGACAGCACAATGGCTGTGTCCATCTTTTACATACAGTCTATGGTTGAGGGCAAATTTTCTTAGGTGACAACAAGCTTACATCAAGGCTGCCACTAATGATTATTTTCACTGTCAATTAGTCTGTCAATTATTTTCTCAATAAATGATTAGCTGTTTTGTAAAAAGTCCAAGATCGCATCCTGAAATGTCTCGTTTTGTCAACTATATTCTCCTTACTGTCATAAAGGAGAGAAAAATGAAAACATTTAAATTATAAAAAATGTAATCAGAGGGTTTTTTAAAAAAAAATATTACCAATAATTAATCATTTATTAAATAGATGGCAGTTAATTTAATAGACAAATTATTAATCATTGCAGCTCTACATAATGTAATTCAAGGACCATAAACTAAAACCTGATCAATATATCTTTTGGAACTTTAAAATGGTGTGCCCTCCTGGTCATGTCTCCCTTGAAAAGGAGATTTTAATGTCAAGGGATTTCCTGGTTGAATAAAGTAACAACATTGGTTAGCTGATATCAGCCAATCACAGATTTCTTAGTATCGGCATTTAAGCCATTTCATATGCACAGATGTGAAAACTCATCAAACACAAAGCAGGAAAAGATGCTTGGTATCATTTATAAATGGTGTCATTGTATAGTTTGTCCAGCAGAGTGTTTCTATTGTTTACAATACTCAACACTGTCTGCAGCACATGTAGCAGGGCAGACTGTTGTCTTCATGGTAAATTGTTGACGAGTTTGAGAAACACAGTACATGTATATATGTTGAAACTGTACTTGTTTTTCTCCCTGAAAATCAACAGCATCATCATCAGCCCCAAAAATCTAGTATCCGTGAGGCTCTACTGTAAAACTCACAATATTATTTCACAGACACAGAAACACTCTTAAAACCTCTACTGTTTGTGCAGTAATAACATGAAAAATTATATGGAAGGTGTCTTGTTATTCTTTGCTATTTACACCTGAGCTACACCTAAACTGAACTTACCTGTAGACTATCCTCTCACGGTGCAGGTCCTCAAGGCCACAGCAGATCTCAGCAGCGTAGAAAATGGCCCTTTGCTCATCAAAGCCTGAGTTGCCCATGTTGTAGATGTGGAACTTTAAGTCACCGCCATTCATTATGGTCAGAACCAGGCACAGCGCATCCTTGGTCTCATAGGCATAAGCTAGACTAACCTGGAGAGGTGGGGCGCAAATTTAGGGAAGTATGACGAGGGAGGAAAAAAGGAGTTGGCGAGGAAGACAGAAAGGAGGGAGGAAGAGGGAAGATACGTGATAAGAGACAGAGTGGCTAGAGGATGCATGATTGCTTAATTTGCTTTGTCTAATGCCCCAAATAATCATCCATTATCCCTCATGGAACATCAGGAATGTGCACAAAGATAAAGAAAGACAGATATCACATATGGAAAACCATCCTCTCTCTTTAATCCCACCATCTATCTCTCTTTTCCCACCCCCTCCTCCCCCTCATCCCTGTGGGTCAGTGACACATAGTGTATACTGTGTCCATGTGCTGTTGTGTACAAGCAGGATGTTGCTGCCATCAGAAGGAATTCCATCTGCTATGGAGCATGTAGTCAGAGACAGACCACAAGAAGGGATGGGAAATATTCTGATAGGCCAAGTGGACAACACACACACACACACACACACACACACACACACACACACACACACACACACACACATATATATTGTATCTAAAAACAAACACACAAATTTGCACTAAAGGTCAAAGTAAATCAAGCAATTCATGCAGGCTTTCAAAATCCTGTTTATACGTTAGCATTGGACGACTCTATTCAACCTGGCACCGGGTAGGGTCAGAATTTTCATTAAAATGCACAAAACATTACATTTTCCAAAAGTCTGTGAAAAACAAAAGAAGCTCAAAGTATAAAGTAGTGCAATCAATCTGACTAATGGCTACTTCAGTGCTATTTGCTTAGATTTAGTCTTTTTTTTAATGGTTGACATGTACACAGCTACATCTCCTTTACATCTATTTATTTAGAATAAAATAGAAAAAAGTTAAAGTTTTCATTATATTCTATTCCTCAATGTCCACCATCACTCCCTCACTGGTGCTGCTTCCGCTAAAGCTACGTCTTAATCCTTAGAGATCAGGGATTATTTATTTAATATTTATTTATTTATTTATACCATTTTTATTTACCCTTTTTTGCCTTAATGGCATTATTTATTTTATTCTTGTCATGGAGCATAAATTTGTAAAACTACTGATACGACAGTTTAAACTTAATGTAATATGCAACAAACAACAAATGTAACAAAACTGCAGCTCTAGGGATTTGCTTGTTGCATTGTTTCAAATTGAAATTTTGATTTGAATCAATTTATTGTTTATCTGTGCTAAGGCAATCAAACTGCAGCATTTTTTTTAAAGTATAAAAAAACAAAAACAAGTTAGTTTTAAGGAAAAAAACTTCAACTTTTTGAACCCTGTAACCCAGTGAAAGGCTTAAAAGCTATGTTGTTAATAAAGATTGAAAGAAAACAAAGCAAAAACAACCTTTATCAGAGCCAAAAACTTTTAAAAGAATCATCAAGTTCTGAACTTTTGTTGGAAACCTTGACCAAATCTATATTTAAAATAATTTTATTTTACAGGTGTCATTAAAAAAATTTGCCAAAAATAAACCACTTGCAGTCACAAGATTCCTTAAAAAAACAAACTAAAATTCTGTGTTCCTCACTAGTTAGGAACTCAGCTGCAACTAACAGTCCTGTGACATATATTCAGGGATTTTTGCTGAACTGGGCTGAACTGCAGGCAGTGTTTACACAGAGCTGGTAGAAAACAAGTATTGAAACAAATTAAAAATTTGAGTAGTAAAAAATTTATAGTATGTAGAGTCGCCATTTCCCCCAGTACTGATAAAACCTGTGGACACCTAGACACTATGTATTTTGATATCATAATTTGGTTATGCTGCACAAATGACAAATTACTACTTCTAGCCATGGTTATAGCGTTTCCACAAAGGTGTAGGACTTTATATTGCAGTAAAAAAATGAGCTCACAGTGAAAAAAAAAGCGTGGCAAGAGCAAACAAATGCACAGAAACTGGGGTTTAGAGGGTTAAACTATACTATATCTGACTTATTTTGCAAGAAAGTCTTATTATTTTGCCACCAGTATCAACAAAACTCCAACGATAGTGAGCCAAATCTGCATCCAAGCACAGCAGCTCTGCCTCATTCTCACCTGCTGCAGACTTTAGAGCAGGGTCACCCTGCCCTGTGTGTCACATACACATATACACACCCACACACAGAATATGTGGATGGGTTATTGGTTAAAACATACAGTAAAGCTAACGCTAATAGTATGTACTGATCACAAAAAGGTAAAGAAGAATAGCGAGAGAGAGTGAAATGAGGGGTTTGAGAGAGCACTTGACTCTTCTCCTTGCTACTGCTGTTTGGTCAGTGTTGCTAGGCAACAGAGCTGCTCTCGTAGGTAGAGAGGCACATGAAGAGTCATCAGTTCTGCCTGCAGCACCGACAACGAACACACACACACACACAGAATCATGTGTCAATCCCAGGTGACAAGAGCTGCAAGTCTAAGGTTCTATAACAAGCCCACTCCAGTGTGTGTGTGTGTGTGTGTGTGTGTGTGTGTGTGTGTGTGTGGTGTGTGTGTGTATGCGCACATGCATGCCCATACACATGCTTCTGCCATGACTCACTGAAAACAAGGACGTGCAACATAGCTCACACTGCATCAGAAACCAATTAATCCAATACGTAGTACAACTCAAACACAAGCATTAGATTCAAACGGAGGACATGGAGGCTTTGAGGCTCATGTACAATCCAGGCTACTGTACCACAGATCGATATCACAGGTCTGTCACAGTTAAACAGTGGCACAGTGTTCCACAGTATGTGCACATATACAAAGTACACACTGCACACAGACCCACAGAGCAGACATTTACATGCACCCACTCCTCGCTATGTTCCAGGAATGTTAAAGAGCACTTGCTGTAATTCTGTTGTCTTTGGAACAATCAATTTTTTTTAGGGAAACGCAGCACTGAGCCAAAGCTAAGCTTTCTTTTCCTGCCCAAGTACCTGAGATGTGTTTGTGTGTACAGTTGGATGAAATGGAAATAGAAGCACTCATCACTGGTTTTGCAAATGTGTTTGAGTCCTGATGTCAACACACAGTAGTTAGGCAGCACGAAAATACAAGTATTTCCATTTTTAAATTCAAGAAGTGCTGAAAGGAGAATAAAGAAAATCAGAGCGATACATCAGATACTGTTGTTCGTACTGTACAAAGGCATACACAGTGAAAGGTAAAAAGAGGGAGGGAGGATGGATCATATTGTAAAATGTGCAAACGCCAAATCCTGCACCTCATTTTTAGTCTTTTTGTTTCTGTAAGATCATGAACTGTTCCTATAACACACCATCTCACATGTGAATCATGACAGCTGCAGATTTCTCCCTCTGTGCTTCGGTGCAGCATGGAAGAAATGAAAAGCTAGGTGACTCCCTAAAAGCCTTCAAGGTTGGTAATATCATGCCAGCCAAAAACCACCGCTTACTCATGACTACGGCTCAATTTATAGAAATCCTCCATAGGAAAATCAGCCAAGAGCAACGCCACCATTAAGAGCTGGAGGCACAGCGGTACAGCGGCAGGGTAATGATTTTTTTTTTCTTTTTACGGGTTGGCACACATGCTCAGGCAAGGACACTGTACTACTTTATTCCTCATGCAGTTGCTCTGCTGAAATGCAATTTGTGCCTCAAATTTTTATCAAAATGCACATGTATAATTGAACACACACCCAAACACCACAGTGTTGTGTTTTTTACCAATCAAACATGACTAATAGCTATTGTCCCACGAATCAAGCTTGGTTGGATTAACAGGAAGAGCAATTGTAATACTATTCCTTAGCCACCAACGCTATTGTGAAACAGTTTCATGTTGCTCATCGGACTGGTGCTTTCTTGGAATGTCTAGTTCCTTAAATTTTATGTTCTCGTTAATACTGTGGTTTTTGTTTTTGTCTCAGGGCACATTTTGACTCACTGTGGGCTCATTTTTCAGTGTAATTTAATGTCCTGCTTCTCTATGAAAACCATGGCTAGAAGTAGAAAGAACTCAAAAGTGTAATTTGTGCAGCATAACAAACATATAATGCCAAAAATATAAATGTTTTGTTTAAAGTTGAATTTGTTTTCATATTTCATTACTTATTTTACAAAAAATAACAAAAAAATGGATTCAACATGTACACCATTTTTTTTCAAGTACCCACAGGTGTTACCAATACTGGAGAAAAACATGGTGACTAAATACTGCAGATATTTTCCATTTTTCATTTGTTTTCATGCTCTGAATAAACACAGCCGACAGTTCAGCTGAAAAGTCACTGAATTTTTGCCACACGCCTGTTGGACACAGCAGAGTCACTCATGGCTTCTCAGTTGCAACACGGACTGCTGTATTTTTTGTTTTTTATAGAATCTGGTTAGAGCAAGTGCTTTATTTTAGTCAAATATTTAAATAAGACATGTAGAATAAAGTGAATTTGATTAAATATCACGATTTGAATGTTAGATTTGGCCAAGTTTCCCTATGGAACAATGCAAGATGAATACTTGAGGGACCACTAGAAAGTTTCCGGCTCTGACGAATAGTGTAAATTTGGTGATTTCTGGGTTTTAGGGTTTAGTTTCCGGATTGCGTGACATATGCTTTGGTGATGATTGGGTTTTCAAGTGCTTCAAACATTAACACACATTATGAGAACTGTGAATTTTCTATTTTATCACTTGTGGCGGTGCACTCCAGCAGCACTACACCTCAATCTGGATAACTTACTTTTAAACACCACTGCATCAATAGAGAGAATATTCCTTTAAAAATTACATGTCAACAAAATAGATTCCAGTCAAATTTTAGAGCACATTGACAGATGACTGAAGGCTGACAGTATGCTCCAAATAAAATCTATATAGGCATGTTTGCAACACATGAGGCTTGTTCGATTGCTGCAGCATATTTAAGCAGAGCAGCTGGACCTCTCAAAATGTTTGCACATCCTTACTTACTACTCGGCAGTTTGCCGTCACCTGCCACTGGTCAATAATATCATGTGACGTTTTCCAAATTTGTAGTTTTATCTCATCGTATCTGTTTCCACTGCGACTCAGGAGCTCGTAAAACAAACAGAAGCCGAGCTGCAGCAACTGTCTGTAGCAGCTGACTGACAGCCTCTGCAAACATGCCTTTTGAATTTCATTTGCAGGATCCCGGAGCCACAACCAACAACACTCTCCCAGACGTGCATGCACACTCGCTCGCAAAACGACGGACAAAAACAAGGTACAATTCTGTTGAAAGGTTGAATAAGAAAAAGGTAGTACTTACTACAAAACTACTGTTAACTTTTTCTAAAATGCGTTTTTCGTTTAGTGCCATTGCTTCACCTTTTCTTTTCTTCACTCGTTTCTTTTCCAGCTTTTTACAGGCGTACATCTTACCGGTGGCACGTACTTGGCAGGCACAAACCTGGAAAACAAGCAGCGGAGGAAACGTGATCAAACACACATCATGCACATAATTAAAATAAAAAACACTAACACGCACACATGCTTTAAAAACCATAACTAATAGAAGTTAATATGTCACAGAGCAGATTTCTCCACCTAGCATCACTGGAGATGCAAACATCACTCCATTAGCTAACTCTCAAAAGGTTACAGGAAGCAGCTTAACTCATTACCCAAAGTTAATATGTAAATAAACTTTCTACCTAGAACTCCCAAGCTTTATTTCCTGATTGTGGTGTCACTTACCTCGCCAAATCCACCTTTTCCAAGTACTCTATAATGTCTGAAGGTATTTTTGGTTACTGGTTGCCTGCAGGCGATGGAAAGAGAGAAACAGACAGAGAGACAACATAAAGAGGAGACATGAAATAACTGATAGTTTGTGTCATTCTCGCAGACCATGTGAGGTTGCAGACAGAGTAATGGTCTAATATATTATTAATCCACCCTGATGACTGCTGTTTCCACCCTGCTCTGGTTTCCCAGCCATTATGCAAAGCACCATCAATTATTAACCACTCACACAGAAATACTGATTGGCAGAAGCACCTTTGTGTTTTGGTGCAAACACTGCTCCCTTTACTAGTCTGTATATACTGTAGTGTTTACTTCTTTGCTGTTTTAAGCATTTCTTTTGCGATTTTATTAGCTGTTTTCATTGCCGGTAGTGTAAAAGAGAGGTTGCTGCCCTGAGCAATCACAGAATGAAGGCCGAACAGGGAAGATCCAATGTGTATAACCTCACAGGTGTCAGTTTTATATACGAAAACAGAATCTGGTTTGCATGTTTGCTTTACCAGGAGTGTGCAGTGACTACCCACCTCTCCAACCATTTCCACTGCAGGAAGCGAGAGAAGTACATGGACTCCTGGTAGGAGGAAAATGGAGCTCCACTCAGATAATCACGAACTATTCTGGAGGGAGGGAGGGAGAAAGAGGGATAGTGATCATTTTAATCACATAATAAGGATGTAATGATGTACATGTCACAAGTGTGCCAGGAAAAAAACCATAAAAAGCAAGCAGGATTTCTTGCTGACTAACCTGCGTTTCCACCCGACAGAACGCTTTTTAACCTTTATAATAACTACAAACGCACATCTTTTTAACTGACCACCCCCTGAATTACATTTGTTTTAGCACATTTGTGTGTGTGTGTGTGTGTGTGTGTGTGTGTGTGTGTTTGGTCGGTCACTGCTGGATTTGCTACTGTTCAAAGCAGCACACAGAGGAAAGACGGAAAGAACTCGGTGTCGATGCACCACCATGAAAAATGAAAAATGCCTTTGAACAGAGACATTCCACTCAGCTTGACCAGGAAACAGGGGATTTTGGGGGGAACCTTTTTTTCCACAGAGCGGAACATCTAATCTCACCTTACCCAGCACGTGAACATGGGTGTGAGTCACTCCAGATCTACTCGATTATATCATATACACGGACGAGGACGCACACAAAAAATCTAACACCCGCAGAAACTAAAGCTCTTCGTGGGGTCATGAAAGGTAGCAGTCTCTTGATTGTCAGTCCACTGAGAGCTGTTAGGACATGACTCTTTGACACGTCAGCCTCATATATTATTTTCCTTTTTATCTGCTCTCACCACAGATGTTGTTTGACTTAAACACTGTGTCCTCCTTAACACTTGTGCATCAAACAGTCATGAACTGAACTGGATTTGAGACCGATTTAAAGTTACTTTGAGATTTTAAAAAATATTATTAGAGATCAGCAAACATGGTGTGTTTACCATGGCGCCTTAAAAATTTTACTGTCCTAGCTTTCGGTGTTGGCAGATAACATTCACCGACCAGGCATAACATTGTGACCACCTGCCTAATATTGTGTTGATCCCCCTTACGTGCTCAAAAATGCTCTGAAACATTGAACATGGACAAGAAGACCTCTCACGGTGTCCTATAGGGTCTGGAACCAGGACGCTGGAAGTGGATCCTTTGGGTACTCTGGCTTGTGCAGTGGGGCCTCTGTCAATCAAACTAGTTCCACTGCATCCTTTTGATGCTTGATCAGAATGGGGTGTAGGAAGTTTGGAGGTCAGATCAACATGTTGATCTGGAGGTCAGATCAACATGTTGATCTGACCTCCAGATCAACATGTCATTGTCATGTTCCTCAACATGTTCCTGATTGTTTGATGTTTTTTCCATGTGGTGGGGTGCATTTTCCTGTGGGGGTAGGTCAGTGATATTTGGGATTTCCATTTGCATGAGGGAGTGTGCTTGTTGTGGGACAATGTTTCTGGGACTTTCTACTAAGTCTCATCAACACGGATGTCAAAATCTAAGGTTTTCCAGCAGAACAGCACATAGTACCAATATGATCAATGTTATTCACTTCACCTGTCAGCTGTCATAATGTTAGCTGATCGATGTATGTGAACAGAGCATAAGGTCAGATTGCAGATGATCAACAGCTTCTTTATCATCATCTTGATCTGCTGTGTAAGTGTGTAAGGCTTAAAGGTACATTACGCAATTTAAATCCAATACAGATTATGTCAAAAATCATGGTCTGCTAGCAGCCTGTAGCGCTGAAACAAAAATAAAGATCTAGTGTGTGTACACAACCCTGGCTCTGTAAGTGGGGAACAAAGAATGTGACTCAACTAATCCAAACAACACTATTCTATGCATCTTCTAAATATCAACCATCTTTCTCCGAGTCTGCAATTCTGGAGAAAGGTCACTGATGACAGATGACAGGTCCAGTTAATGATTGGATTTCACAAAGCCTTAGCAGAATCTAAACTTTAATTTGTTGCTTCTAGTTGTTTACAGGAGTCTTTCCTCTGAGTTTATTAAATAACTGCAGCTTCAAACAGCAGCAGGATCCATCTGAGCGTCTCCAGACCACGAAAGTTCCACACATTTACTCACATTGCTCAACAGGGTAACTTCACCAACTCAGAATTATTAATTATCCCTGACACTGAGACAGGATCGATCAAGATCGAACAGCAAGTCACACTGAACTTTTCTTCACATCAGACAAGTGAGCTGTGACACAGAGTTACAGTTTATCAGCTGCAGCTAAATCATTTCTCAGGATATTTTAATGTTTAATGTTGGTATAGTAGCAGAATATTATCATGCATAGACAGGAATAGTCAGTGCATAGGAAATCATAAATAAACTCCGCTTTTAGTTATTTGGACATAGTTTAAATTTAGTCTGTTGTTTATTAGTGTATTATTATGTACTACGCATCGCTACATGTACTGCCCAGTCTCACATGTATAGTAAACATAGTGTTTAGAAAAATGACCGATGTCTAAATGACAGAATCCGTCACTTACAACAGGTTTATAAAAACAGCAATGTTACATATCCCATGTCTGAAGCAGGAAAATGGATTAAAATCGTAAAAGCCGTTTGGGATCTGTTCAACTCTACACCTCAACATACTGCAAAATTATCAAACACTGGACCATGGAAAGTTTTCGCAAGCTAACAGAACTGCAATCATCTCCGATGCAGAACACTTGGGAAGTAAGCTGTGCTATTCCTGATCAAATAATAAACATTGCGCTGGTACTGCTTTGACGACTGGCGACCAGCATAATCACCATCTCCTCTACCAGCCGGCAACACATGACTACAGACCAAAAGTTACAGCAGATGTTCCTCTAGCACCCAAATGTTCGAAGAGATGCTCATATTTGGCCTAGAGATTTTCCTTGACCATATTTTGAAATTACTTCATCACTAAGGAGGACAAGGAAAGCTGCCTGTGGTTACCAACAGCGCTAGAGTAGCTGTTCTTGGCAAAAGGCTCACGAGTAGAGAATTTCCACAAGGGAAGCACCCTCGGCTGTGTAAAAGAAAACCGAGTTATGTCATTATGGGACCCGGTTGCTTTCTACATGAGATGAACGTCCATCTATCCTGATAAAATCTAAGCACTTTGCAAAAGGAGTGTAGAGGCAACGGGATTTTATTAGTCTGTCCTTTTGGTGTTTCTGAGCCTAGAGGAGATTGTACTAAAACCACGTACATAAAACCTTAATTAAAATCCCTTTTAAACTGCACTTTAACCTCAACACATAGAATACCTTGTTTTCATTGAAGTTTACTTTATACTTTTTTCTTTTGCATCATGGTATTACTCAGTTCCGTCATTAAACAATGGACAAAATAATGACATGAAAATAAGTTCAGATTCTCGTCCATGTTCAGTCATCAGATCAATGGGCCTGAAAGAGGTTTCAGGAAGGCGGGAGCCTAGCGGTGCCTGGCTGACAGACATCACTGAAAGTAGAAATAAACCCAGTTACAATATGGCTTTTGTTACACAAAGGGTAGCAAGAGAGGAAAAGAAAGGGGAAAGAAAGACCAGCACAGAGACCTTTGTCAAGGCAGGCGATGCACAAAACACCACGATACACAGAAACTAAAAAGGGCCACGCTCTACTCTCGTTATGACATAACCGTATGTTCCACAAGAAAATCCATGAGTGAGCTAATGTATTTCTGTTGGTGGGAGCGTGCCTCTGCCAAAAGTCACGTTTCCACGTGCAGCACCATGCTTTCCTACAGGTTTTCCCTCTGAGGAAAAATGAAAGTGAGTAAAGCTCTCGGTCAGAATTACACATCGGAATAAAAAAGAAAAAAATCAAATAACATCAAAATTGTATGACGGAATAATAAAAATAAAAAATGATAGTGGAAGGAAGGAGTGATGACCAAACTTGGGCAGGAATCCCATTGAAAAACATCTGCAGGGCTGAAACACGTGTCTGCGTTGGTTCTGTGTTTTTTGCCGTTTCTCTCTTTAACGCTCTCTTTCCATTTTCTCTCCTCAGTTTTTCCCAAATTTCTCCTTTCATTACTCTCAGTGGATATCCCCCCACGCTGTGCTTTCCGCTGGCATATCACTTCATCGCTTGCTCAGTTTTTAATCCAGTCAAGAAATCTGAATGGAGCAGATGGTGTGCTTCCCACATCGACAAAGTGTGGAGCATAATACTGTGGTCTTCCTCTCCATCGCAGCACTTCCCTGCCCTCCTCGGCACCTTTTTCGGCGTTAAAATAGAGATGCATGCAGAAGGGAAGGAAACAGACCATGACCTGAGATGCCAAAGAGAGGGAACAGGTGTGTGTGTGTGCTGTGTTCATCTTTACCACAACCCCTTTCCAGTCTGAGTCAAACACAAGCCACACTGCCCTGCTCGGCCTCCTTCTACAGTTGAATTTGCTGTATTTTGTGTCTCATACACGCCTCCTGCTGTGTCTCTGCATTGCTCACTTTGTTTCTCAGCCTCAAGCAAATCTTCCAAACACATGGAAAATTAAAATATGTGAACAAGCTTAAGATTAACTTGATTACAGTCATCTGGTCTGGGAAGAAACCCCTGAGAAACATTCATCTGGCAACAGTGCGTCTGTCCCTCACAGCCACTAAAACTCGCTAACTCAGACTTCTGAACCATATGGGTTATTGATTTTAGAAATCCAACAGCTCTCTGGAAGTGTTTTGCCAAAACAAGAGTGCAAGCTGAGGACACAACTGAGCGTTTTCCCCGACTATGATTCCCACTTCTCCCGAGTTCCTTCTCAGAGATTCCGGTATTCCCCGCGGAGGCTCAAGTGAATCAGAGGTTGGTCACAGCGTTTCCAGCCCAAATCCGTCTGCCTGTGTGGCTGCAAGCTGAGACTTCACAGGAACTCAGTTTTTTTTTCCAGGACTGAGGAAACGCGGGTCTGTTCTTATTGAAGCCAAATGATTCATGGAGTGCTGTGTTGCACATCTTGTGCATTCACCTGATATATTCGTGTCATATATTCTCCTTTCTGTGATAATAGAGTAATGTTATATGAGTAAGTAATGTTGGTGAAATAAATTAAAATGCACTGCAAGGTACAGCCTCAGCAGGGGTGGTATAGGAGAGCTGTGAAAAACAAGAGCCTATTCTGAACACAGTTGACAACATGATTAGTTATCAACTGTTGGATTAAGCACCAACTAAGCTGACAATTGATGAAATGGTTTGAGTAATTACTTTATTTTAAAAAAGCAAAAAATCCAAATTCTAACTTCTTAAAATTGAATGTTTTCTGTCTTCAGGACGCCATTTTGGACTCTTAGAAACACTGACTGACATTTTAAAGTTTTCTGACATTTTACAGACTATAAAACTATTAACTAAAAAAATAAAATAATCTTGAGTTACAGCCCTACAGGATACATGTATACACATATATTGTTAGATTAAGTATGGCAAACACATCCTGAAGAGATACCGATCAGGCATAACATTATTACAACCTCCAGCAGAACACCACATAGTACCAATATGATCAATGTTATTCACTTCACCTGTCAGTGGTCATAATGTTGTCCAACTTCGTTCTTCATTATTATATATTATTATCAATACAAACTGATAACTACTAATTCGGCACAACTTTAAAAATGCTCAACAAATGGTTTCTCAATTTATATTGCACAGCTAACTCGCTGATTCCACTGTAACATACATTGCCTCCCCAGTCTAATGGTACGTGTCCACTGGATCTGTCATTTTTATGCTTCCTAATCATTGTCTATGTAAGCAGCCGTGCAATGCAACCTCTAGAAACCCGCTCAAAAAAATGTTAAATTAACTGTTGTTGATCTAAAATTAAGACTGATTGTGCAACTGCATGGGTTATTTTAAATGCTTCCAGAACTGTTTGCAGAACACGATAGAACATTTCCCAAACAAGCTGCAATCTTTGTCCTGGTTTGAAATCCAGGAGACCTACGAGTTTTGTCCAATCACGTGCAGCCAGTGTTTGTGCGGTTGCTGGACTGGTTTTCTGTTCAAGAGCACCTGTCAATCATTTATCTAGTCATACGCCCGTCATGCATTTGCTATTTATTTTGCGCATCTTAATCCCCTGGTTGCTCTAATGTGTTTTACTTTTATCCCATGTTTCTTGTGTCATGTTCAATTTTATAATATATGTAACTCTATAATGGTGTGACCTTCTTGGCCAGTCTCCCTTTGAAAAAAAGAGATTTTTCTTTCTGGTTAAATAAAGGTTAAATTAAATAAGTGTCCAATGCATCCAAAATGCCTTTGTGGACACATACCATAAATCAACCTTAATTAATCTTTAATCTGAGAACAAATACGAGAACCAGTAACATCTGACAAGAGCTTCAGCTAATCAATCAGCACACAGACCGGTGGCAGACATTCAGGGTAATTAGCTGCTCAAACTTTAATTTACCAATCTCAGCATATCAGATGAGAGGAAATATAATGCACTGATCATTTTAAAAATAATTTTGACTGCATTTCTGCTGTCATTCACCATATATCATGCATCTGAAGATGAATGACAGCAGAAACCAACTGACAGAGTTAAATTATCGGGGTAATACAAAGTTACGTTGAGCTATGTGCATGTGTGTGCATATGTGCAATGAGAAGTACATTTGGGGGTAATAATCGCTGGTCTGTTTGCTTCTCCTGGCTCTCAGCGCAGGAAACAGAAACACCTGCAAGAGCGTGTGTGTGTGTGTGTGTGTGTGTGTGTGTGTGTTTGTGCGTGTGTGTGTGTGTGTTTTTGCGTGTGTGTTTGCGTGTGTGTGTGTGTGTATGTGTGTGTGTGTGTGTGTGTGTGTGTGTGTGTGTGTGTGTGTGTGCGCGCTGGTAAACCTGTTTGTGTGTGTGTGTGGGGAACACTGAGGTGTCTGTTGTTTTCATGCCAAGCATCCGGATGCTCCCTCTGCCCACTGCTCTTTTTCACTCAGCTGCTCTGTGCACGCATGTGTGTGTTTGTGTGTGTTTAAACGCGTGTACTACTGCAGTCCAGGTGCCAGCTGCCTCATCACGACCAGTGACAGGGCATAGCGGTCCACAAACACACATTTACTTTCTGAAAGGAACAAGACTATATTGGTATCACTGCACTCCATCATAAGTTTTAAAAAATAACTCAAATCTTTATGCTCCTTATTAATGTTTCACCGACCGCCTCAGTGCAGAAAAGCCGCAACTAGTTCCAGCAGGTTCAAATTCAAAGACTTACTTGGTGCAGTCATTGAAGAGCTCCTTACACGGACTCTGCTCCAACCTCTCCCGGCACCCAGCGACGACATCCTGGGGAATGTCAGGCAGATGGGCTGCCGACTTGAAAGTTAGAGAGACACAGACACAGAGTGTGAGGCAGACAGACGGAGAGAGGGAGAGCGGCGCAATGTGGCTGCAGACTGTCAGAGATCATTAAACAGATCAAAACCAGAGTCAAAGCTCATCTATTTCTGCTTCTGAACCTCCACGGTCACGCCTGGACCGTCACACTTCACCTGTTCTGACTGGTTTTAACACAAACTTTTATTTAGGTGGTGAGAAAGTTAACTCTAGAGTAAACCAAAGTGCTAGAAGCTTAAAAATAACACATTTACACAAGAGCTTTACAAATTTACTAATTTACTGTACCTTGTAAAATATTATACGTTATGAAAAGTCCATTTTTTCAGAAGTCAACTAGTAATGTTTTATGATTCCTACGTAGCTGCATGTCACAATAATACAAAGCATACAGAACACTTCTAAATATGAAATACTTTGGGTTAATGGAAATGGACCAACCTTATTAGGCATAAATCTCAGTATGAAACAGACTCGTCGTGCAGTTTTGTCTAATTTCTTTGGAAATTATTCCTGCATTAGGTCATTTGGATTACCTCAGCATATTCTAACAACGACCAGACGCATAGATCTGTTGGGATTGTGGGATTTTTTTATGGTGGGAAGTTTTCATGCTTCAGTGTATGTGTAATGGTAATCTCATGTACTTCTGTTAAATTATTTTCATTATTATTGTAGAAGCTGTTTGATTGGATCAAAATGGATTCTCTTGCATTGTTTCATTGGGAACTGACTCGATCTTCTACACCAACTGATCTATCTGCCTAGATTCTGAATCAGCGGCAACGCAGGAGATTACTGTGAGAATTTCAGGCTTTTATCTTTAATAGTTGATGAGACATTGTCATTTAAACATAGTGTGAACAAAAACATGTTAAAAGCTGGTTGACGGGAAATTACCCTGATATGTACTAGATAGATCAAGCTAAAATTTCAGACATGCCATTTTGAATATCCGTACTTGATGATAAAAAAAAAAAGTAGAGATAGTCCAGCAGAAGAACCCTGATGACTTGAGATGAAATAACCCTATGGCTATGTGCGCTTCATCATGTTAATAGCAAATGGTGTCCAGTTAAAGCCTCAACCACTCATGCTCATCAAACAATTAAGAGAAACAAAGAAGAGGTGTAAACATAGTCTAGTACTCAAGTTATAGATATTACGCATTATTGGTTTTATGTCATGGATAGAATACCAGTATAATTTTATGACCATGTCAGTCAGCTCGGTAATAAAGGAAGCATGTTTGTGCTTCTTACCCCATTATTAAAGTATGTGTCTAAAACATTCAGTCCACAGTCCCTCCTCTTCTCATCAGGAGCTAGCTGGTACATGGCCTACGAGAGAGAAAACACGAGAGTGAGCAACCGCACCAGGACGAGCTCATTCAGCCATCTTTAAAACCTCTCCAAATAAGGTCAGGGGCAGACGGGTACCAGAAGGCAGAGAGGAAGGCTGAGACAAACAGGAAGACAAAGACAGAAGGGTGATGGGTTAATAAGAAACCAAAGAGAGAACTAAATGAAAATAGAAATAAGCACCAACATGAATAGCGACATGTTAGCAGTGTCATTTTATCTCATCTTACTCAAGGCGGCAATTTGACAACTGTGTTCTTCTTCATGCTTCAAAGGGTCACCTCCCAGGATGGCACCTCGCCCCGTCGCGCTATCACAGATTTTGTTTTTTGGTCAAATATGGCTGTGTGCGTGGAGATGGTCTGGAGTTTGACTGCCTTGAGTCGTGTGTTTTGTTTGAAAACAAGCTCTGTGAAGAGAAATGGGACCGAGCTGTGCTACTCTGCATCACAGCTTTAACATGAAGTCCTCAGGAGGAGGAGGGGGGGGGGGATTAGCACTACATGTTCAGCACCAAAAAGCTGCTCATTATATTTTGTACATTTTTGTCAGTCGGTGTGCGTGTGTGTGTGTGTGTGTGTGTGACTCCCGGTGCATGTATGTACATGTCTGTCTGCCTACCTCGAAAAACACTAATGTAGGATCTCATTAAATAAGCATGATTCTCCCCTGTTTTCCTTTCTCGCATACCACCAGGGGCTGAGACACAAGCTTGGGCCTGTGTTCGCATGCTCACCCAGGGGACTTGCCTCTGACGTGGGCTTGACCTCATGGAGGAGTGCATGGAGGAAGAGGAGGGGTCTGCTCCCTGACAGCCTGTCTAAGTCGCTAATCACCCCCTACGCCCTCCTCGAACTACTGCCAAGAGCAGGCAGAGGACTTTGTGCTGACTTTCCTCTCCTATTCCTTGTCCTGCAGGGCCCGGTACAGGCTGATCTCATCGGAGAGATCGCAGACAGATGGAGAAACAAAAACAGGGAGGTGAAAAAAGGGTCTGAGGGATAGAAGGACAGCTATGAGAACATATAGGATTATGCAGCGCAAAAGGTTGAAGTCTTACCACAGCATCCATAAACTCGATGCAGCGCTTCAGCTCTGGCCTTGTGTCACAGTACTGACGGAATAATAGCCGACCAATGGGCTGCTTCTCACATAGGCTGGTGTAGTCTCTCTCTGCGAGGACGAGAGGAGAGACAAGGGAGGGGAGACAGAAAAAAAATGTTACTAGACACTGGACATTACAGTGACTACACCAGTGACTTCCAAACTGGGGGAAGAGACCATAGATGTGGAGCTGAGGGGTAACATATAATAATCATAAATACAATTCTGCAACAAAGAATTATGTTCATTTTCCAGACTTTTTTTTTTTTTACAAGTTTTTTATACTCATGTGAATTACTGTATAATTTCACCCAATAGCCTGAGAAACAATTCAAATAAATAGGGCTGCCACTAACAACTATTTTGCTCCCAATTTATCTGCAGACAATTTTACTGATTAGTTGATTCAAGCAAAATGATGATCTCATTTCAGTTCATTTTATTTTGGCAAACTGTAAATCATTGTATAATGCAGCACAGTACAAAATGTAAGCAAGAGTTTTCAAAACAAGTTGCAAAATTGTACAGTTAATATGGAAACGCCACAACAGAGACGAAAATGAATAAACAAGAAGACTTATTATTTAAGTCAGGAGTACAACTTTAAAAGAAATCCAAGTTTATAATAAAGGTAAAATTTCAGTCTGTACATTAAACAAAGTGCAACATGGACAAGGTCTCTGGCTTTACCCATGTGAATGGTGGAGTGTCAGAAAACACTGCAATTATAAAATTAAAATTTCAGCTACAGAAAGTGACTGCTGCTTATCATGTAGCCTCAATGAAACATGTTTCACTTACTATTTCATGCTTGTTCTGTTGTCTGACGACAGAAACAGAAAAATCTGTCAATAAAAACAGCTTCATTGGGAACTTGGCTGTATTTAAACACAGTATGTGTGAGCACAGAGAGCAGGAGAGAAGATATGAAGTGTCAAATAGCACCTGTCTTTTCTCTTCAGGTTCATGCATTGTGCTGTGCTGCTGGGGTCTGCCAGCAACAGCACTCTCATACTTCTGAAGGCTTCAGTCTTTGGAAACTTTTATCCTGAACCAAGTCAAACTTTGCTGTTGCTGCCATCGTCTAAAACTGTAGCACCGACTGCAGGTGACCAAATGACTGGAGGCGAAAATCACTGACGTCTGACGGCAACAACTACGTAGAAAAAACATTTGATATAATAAACTAAAGTAGTCTAAAACATGGATCAGTTAAAAACACTGACACATTATCAGTGTTGACTTTGTCGATTACGGCAGCTTATTGCAGCACTGATCCTGTCACATTGTCACTTACTGTGGGCTCATTTTTAACTACAATACAACATCCTGCCCACCTATAGAAACAGCACAAACATGGGTACAAGAACAGAAAATTCAAAAATCTATTTTGTGCAGTATGACAAAGCTAAAATGCCACTACATTATTAAAAGTGAAAAAAGGAAAAGTTACATTTCTTTGATTATTTATTTTAAAATATTTTTAAGAACCTGGAATCAACGTGTACAATATTTTTTGAGTGCCAACAGATCTTTGCCAATACTGGAAAAAATGCTGGCTCATAAAACCACTTTTAATTTGTTCCCATGCTTGTCTTGTCTGTGCGTCGTTTAAACACACCCTGCAGTTCATCCAAGTTCAGCCGAAAAGTCATTGAATTTCGGTCACGTGCCTGTTGGTCACAGCTAAAGCTGAGTTGCAATTAAGAGCAGAAAACTCTTTTTTTTCTCTGTTTTTTAATCTTTCCACTGCAAACAATTTATTTTTGACGAACTGTTAAAAAAATAAATAAAGAATTTTAAAAGTACTTTAGCTTAAATATCACAATTTTAAGCAATATGTCTGGTTAATTTTGCTGATGGAACCACACATCTTGGATGACACATCGATGAAGCATCAGAATGTTAAAAATCCAGTGATTCTTTTTTCTTTTGCAGTTTCTGATTCTGATAAGTGGCATAATTTGGAGAAAAAACATGTCTCAAAACCCGCTGCTGAGTTTTGGGGTTCAGAGATTTTTTTTTTTTTAAAAACTGTGCATCAGCTTTTGCTGCATATTCTAAAAAGGAAACACCCTGCATGCCTGTATCTCTGTTTTCTAATTGTGTGTTAGCATGTTTTCTCTGTGTGTTTGTCCTGTGCAGCTGGCCCCAGCCTATTAGCACTAATGGTGTCCATTTGAGTCATATTTCCTCTTGTGCCAAATGAGGAAGAGGACCCAGGACATTTTCCTTCACTGGCTGACAGTGAGGACACACATGCACGCACGCAACACAAACATACAAACAAAAATAGGCCACACACATTCACACACACATGTGCACTCGCAGATGGAAGAGGAGGAGGTCGGATGCTCCGGACGAAAATTTCTGAGTGCTGACAGCTACAGGACAACCTCCAACAGTAAATCAAATCTTCACAGCAGCCCTCCCAGCTGCACTGTTTATTACACAGCGCTCCCCCTCCGCTCTGCAGCTCCTCATTCAAACTCACAACTTATACAACCACAAAAACCCAACTTATCTCTTTGGTCAGTAAACAGAAGAGTGTCGAGATATGATATTTTTATTACTTCCCTTTCCACAGTGGGGCCGCTGTGTTTTAAATCAGAACAACAGAAGCCCTTTCAGAAAAGCAAGATCTTTAACTGCATTGTGTCAGACTTTCATCTTTGATCACCAACTTTGATCATCAACGCCTGCAGTTGAGATCAGCAGGGAAAACCCCTCACACTCACAGCTGACGAAGACGATTTTAGAGCAAAAACATGTGGGGCAGTTTATTTGAACTCTGGAGGATTTTCTCCTTTTGCGGGACCATCTGTACAGGTGAGAACAATGGTGTGTGAGTTCTGTATAATTAAATAGCAGTGTCACAATGCCCTAAAAATCTGGATCCCTCTCTACTTTCATGCAAACAGATGTGTTGATATCCTTCAAATCTCACATCTTCACAACCACTGGGCAGGTTACCAACACTGTCCAATAAAGAAGCTACTTCTGAGAACTTCTGTTCATGAGCTGGTTTGTTTGCAGCTAAGCAACGTGAACCTACAGGCCAAATTCAACACATTCAACTTCCCCATGTTGGTTTAAAAGAAAATGACCTTTAAATACTCTTGTCAAGACTTTCATTTATCCATAGTCACTGACTCAATGCTTTACATTAACATACAGCTTTTTAAATAGGATTAATATTATCCTTTGCACATTTCAAGTTGTTCGATTACACGATGTAATCTTGGACATTCTCTGGCCCATTCCTGCACATTGTAAACAATGTGTAACTTTTTTATTCTTAAAATACGCTGGATTTGATATTCTTGCTGTTAATTTGACTTGCACACATGCTTTTCTTGTAGCCTTTCATCCATCTCCACAGTTATTGTTATGCACCAGAACATCAGATCAAATTCCTTGTATGTGAAAACCTACTTGGCAATAAAACATATTCGGATTCTGCTTTACTGTATTTCTCTGCATTAACAAGTTTAAAGACAATAGGTTGATACTCTAGTTAACAATGGACCTCCTGATAGGGTTTCATTCGTGATAAAGAACAGGTTTTGCTGTGAAGATTTCAATAGAATGATTGTGTTAGCCAATACTGGTCTATCACATGTGCATCTGTATCAGATTATATGGTGTCCAGTATGAACATTTTCCTTGTTTTCCAGATGCAGAAAAAGTAGTTTGAAAATGGTGTTATGACAGTCTGACAACACTCTCAGCACTCTCTGCAGCACATGTAGCAGAGTACATATCACAGGTAAGGGTGCTCCGATCCATCGGCCACCAACTGTTATTGGCCGAAACTCGTTCCAAATAGCCTGATCAGAAGAGCCAATCAGGTGACACCAATCTCGTGCGACTGGATCTCTAAGCAGTATCTGGCTGCTTCTTTGCAATTTCCAAGGCGGGTTCTAAGGAAATCCCTTATGAAGGAAAGCGACCAAAACATCCCCACACCACAAACCTCATCAGGCATTCGAAGGTTAATCACATAAAGGAAATTGAAATGTTTTCAAAGAGGGCTAGCAGTAAGACAGCAGGACCACAAATTAAGCACCACTAGCTCAGCTGCCAGTGTTATACATTTCTTGCTGTACACTTCATTACCAATGATCTGTCATCTCCTAAATTTAAAGGCCGACTGACTTAAAACAATATGTGGGTTATAGCTTTCGTTGTTGCAGTTTTTACACAAAGTTGGATGAAATGGATGAAGGCTGTATGTTTTATCTAATGGACTTGATTTTGGTTCCCTCAGTATAATTTATTTGTCCACCTTGGTGTGTTGCACATCTTTAGCCTTTATTCACATTCCTAATTTTTGCAAATTTTATTTCATTTATTCCACAGGAAATCTGTGTTTGCTAAACTCAGAGCTACTCCCAATAACCAGCTTAGACTGCTACGGCTGAGGATGAGTCTCTAAGAAAGACTGTGCCTGGTCTCTTAATGATACTTCCTTGTTCTTAATTTTATTGCTTAATATCCAATGTTGTAAAGAACAGTTAGATCATTTTTAAAAAATTGAACTACATTTAATAAACCCTATTGATTATGCACTGAATGGAGATGTCTGCTGAACTCCACATTTCCAACAGATTTAGGAGGGTATTGCATATCTCTAGGATGAATAGTGGGCAAATGTGATCGGAAAATTGCAGCAAAACATGAATTATTTTGCTTGCTTTGAGAAGTTTAGGAACAAAATGCATGCTTTCTACCTTCAGGATGCTTTCCTCTGCCTTGCTGTAGACTTTTCAGTTACCTAGTGAGCCCATTTTAGTCACTGCACAAGAATATGCTTTATGCAAAATTTCAGGGAGGCTTCAATTAGACCCCATGATCGGTATCTGTCGATTTTGCTCACCCTTGATCACAGCTGGGTGAATGGTCAAACAATCTTCATGGTAAGTTGCTCACTAGTTTGCAAATCAAACTGCTTAAAAGCCAAACAATGACCCCATCATTTTTCCTTTTTTAATGTAATTCTAACATATACTGGATATAAAGATACAGCAACCGAAATATGATGTTGCAGGTATTTTTTTTACTCCCTAAAATTTGTATCTGCATCACTCCCAAATATCCAGTGTCAGTTGGGCTCCAGATTTCAAGACCGTTTAAGTCGAATTCTGATTTACGTCCCCTCTTTCTCCAGTGGCCATCAGATCCCACCTCACGTTGTATCACAGCACAACGGGTCACTCTTTCAAGTGACACACTCCAATTTGCGTAATAAAAAAAACACAGAAGCTGTTGTGCAATATTTCTGAAAGTATTTCCATGTTTTTTAAGTAACTGACCCATTGAGCAACACTTCGGATGGCAAAAGGATTCACGTGTCTGAGCGGTAGCAACCATAAGCCATATTAGGAAAAAGTGATGGTTCAGTGATAAAAGATATTGGTTTAATTTGTAGGCTAATATAATTTAACCATTTAAACCCTCACAATAACTTAGGTTACAATGAAATGCCAACATCTTGCACAAGTTTGGGGAATGTGAAAAGTAAATTCACACAAATTTATATGATTCATATTTATTTTTCATTGTGTGTCCACAGGTTTTCAGCAGACCTGAAGTGTATATATGAATGAACAGGGGTGGAAATTTTGTCCACGGTGGTGACAGACCTCCTCTATTACACAGCACGTTTAAACAGAAGGGAGTAGCCTCAGCAATTAAGTATACACAGTGTTATTTTTTGTCATAATTTGTTTACATTTTAACGGAACAGCAAGAACTTGGCCATGGCAACAATCAGAGCCAAGGACACAGGAGTGATTTTAGTATCTCTGTTTTCTTAACTTCATCTACAAACAAGTCATTTTTCTAAAAACATGGCATATTCCTGCAACCACTGCAGATTGATGTCGAGGCTAAGACACATTAACTGCATCTGAGCACAGCCAAGTAAATCCTTTAGTTAATGTCCACATATAAACACTGAAATAATCTTAATAATCCCAAGTATGTCTTTGCACATTCTTCTATGCTACTTCTAGGGGGAAGTGTAAACACAGGCCTTTTTTTATAGTTTTCACCATCTACATTTTGTAACACAGTTTTGCTGGTGAGAAAAAGGCCTCAAGTGAAACGAGCTGAAACAAGTGAAAGTGTTTTGTATGTCCAAGCTGATTCCAGGCTCTAAATAATTTGAATATTAGGACACAGGCCAGCATTCCACCAATGAAAAATGTCCTCCTTGCGTATGACAAACCTCTAATAACAACAACTGTTAAAGAAAAAGGGGAAAGACATAAAAAAAATAAATAAAAAATTAGCCAAGAAAACGAGAGAGAGATGCATTGTAAAGCTTGAGCTAGCATGAGGTGGTAACCGCCGGCGAGGTGAGCTGCAATTACAACTTAATTAAAACTCCAATTTAGGCCAAGGCGGAGTGGATTAGTGAGGCGGTGGACGGCCGGCTAAATGTGCTACGACTGCATGTCAGTCACTGCTGCTATGCAACGAGAGCTTTTTTAGCCTCCGTCCGAAATACCTCAGAATTAATGTTGAACAAGATGATCAAAGGTAACAGGTGCACATGTGCTATACGTATTGGCTGGATGGTGAAGGAGCGGAAAAATGAGAGATGGAAGGAGAGAGGAGAAAAGAGAAAGTGAGGGAGAGAGAGGTCTAAGCCTGGCAGACAAAGTGGCTGCAGCCCACATAATGTAATCTAGGCTTCCTAGAACTACCGCTCGCTTGTCAAGGCTGAGGTCAAATGCCTGACATTATCAAGACACAACAAAGACACTGCTATCATTTCGCTATACTGTATCCTTCTCCACACTGTGAATGGGCATGCCTTTGCCATTCCACGTCTGTGTGTTTAGGCACACAAGGAGGATTATTTTGATCTTGCGCTGGGTGCGATAGGGAAATTACACAATGGCATCTATGTAATAGTGACGTATGTGAACCTCAACAGATGGTGCATGCATGCGCGCGCACACGCACACACACACACACACAGAGGCACCGAAAGCCCATTTTTAGAAAGTTATAATCCAAACAGTCATAAATATGCAAGACTTGACAAATAGGATGCTCGTTCGCATTTCAGGTGAAACCCATGTGCTGTTTATAAGTGGGTGATCCATCACTGCTGGCGACAGGTAGATTCAAGTTTATGATAATTAGATCCGATGATTTGTGAAGCCAAAACAACAAGGAGCCACGTCGAGTAAGAGATATCACCATAGGGAGTGTGTGCATCTCCACCTCTCCTGTCCTTAAAAGATATTCCCTCCTGTTGTAGAAAAAAAAGCCTCTCTCTCTCTCTGGGTTTTTCACTGGCTGTCTCTACATAACTCTCCCGTTCTGCCACTCTTATGTTTCTCTAAAGTGGCTGAAAGAGGGAAGGAAAAGAGAGATACAGATAGTGGGAGGGGGAGGCATGGAGACAGAAAAAGAGGGGAGGGTATGTGTGTATGTGGGGGAGGGTAGTGCTGCAATCTCTGGCGGAGATAGCTGTGACGCACTGTTACACACACACACACTCACACACACACACTTGTGCTGTGGCATTCAGGGAACCATGGTGGGTGGGGTGAGGAAGGGGGTGAGGAGATAATGTAGCCCGAGCGGAGAGGCTTGTCTGGGCCACAGCGAGAGAGAATCATGCCAGAGCTTTCAAGCTGAACCTGCATGTTGAGAATAAGACGGAAGCAGGTTTAGATCTGATGTTTGAGCAGGCTCATGTGAAATGTTGTAAGTGGCAATCAGCTGATTATTGGGGCCAACATCCAACAATTTTTTCGATTGTCTGTATTGTTATTTTATTAACTGATTACCGATCAAATAAATTAAATGCACTGGCGTCAGCGGTCACTCTGTGGACTCAAGCAATGTCCCACCAGCAACACTTTCTGATTGGTTACATCTCAGAAGTAACTAAAACTAAAAGTAAAGCCAATGAACACTGAAAGCTACCGTTTACAGACAGGGACAGACACAAAGTGAAGCAGCTTCAAAGGCAAGATAGCAGATGTTGCTGAAGTAGTAAGTGAGAGACACATCTTGCAAAAACTGAAAAAGACACAAAACTATCACATTAGCTACTTTTACAGCAGCTAAGGCTATGCTAACAGCGAGCAACTAAGTTAGCAGTCATAGATTACCCTGAAAAAGTGTCTGGAAAACAATGTGAAACAATAGCTTAGGTTATGGGCCTTAATGGGCAATAACTAGGAATTGATTGAGTTCATCTGTCTGATTGGTTACATGTCATATGTAACAGCCAATCAGCACCAAAAGCTGCCATTTACAGACAGGAACAGTGAATTAGCTGAACTGTGTTTGGAACTTGAGGGAGAGATATCGCTGAAGTTGTACTGAACACTGCAATCTTATAGAGGCGTGCCCATTTCCCTTGTTACACGCAAAATCTCAAAATATTTAATTTGTTGGTGTCAGTCGTTTTTACTTAATTTGCTGCCATGCTAGGCTACCGCTATTACTAAGAGGTGTGCTGTGTCTCTGAAGGCTATCTGGAGCACCGTCACATCTTTCTCCAGTAAGATTTACTTTAAGAATTTGCTGTAACTGACCGACACATCTCTCCTGCAGAGACACAACCTTTTTTAAAAAAAATATTGGGGGAACCGAACAAGAAGCACAGCCACAAATCAGGACACTGCGTTTACGGCTAGCAGCTAAGTTACGAGGCAGCCACAGATTAGCCTAAGCAGTGTCTGGAAAACAATAACTAATAATGCTTTAAGATTTGGGCCTTTGTGATCAATGAAAGTGGCAAAACGGTAAAAGATTAAGAAAACACAAACAAACAGCAAATAGAACCGCAGCAGACAAACTGTTTAATGTAAATCAGTTGATCTCAGAGTAAAGAGAGAAGAGCATCCTATCATCATGTGACACTCTGGTGTCATTACTACTGTTACTATTGTACATATCCACTTATAACAATCTATATTATTGAAGTAATATGTAAGGGGGTTATTTCATCTCAAGACATAAGGGGCCTTCTGCGCGACTTTTTCTGATTTGCTTGAAACTTTTTTGTCGTGAACTATGGATACTTGAAAAGGTGTCTGGGAAATTTTCGAGATAATAAGATTGCCAGTCATATCACTAGTTGACTTGCGCATTTTACATTTTCATGTCAGTGTGTACTCAAAAGTCAAACTGTTCATGATGGCTTTAAGTTGTTTTTTTTTTTTAATCTTTCAACTCCCCCATAATCAGAAGTGACTAGATTTACTCCTCCAATATTGTGTGCTGACAGTGAATTTTAAAAAAACATTTAATTTACAATGGTAAAATTGATATCCATATTTTATGCTATAAAGATTTCTGGCAAATCAGAAATGGTCAAGCAGGAAATGCTCTAAGAAAACTGGTCATTTGAAATGGGATGTTGTTTCAAAAAATTGATTATGGGTCTTTCTTGGTTACCAATAATGGGTATCTGTATACCCTGAAAAGAGACCACTGGCCGATCATTCGTTAAAAGAAACTAAGATTAAGAAACAACAGCGCAAACGGATTCCCTGTCTCAGACACACACACAAACACAGAGTTTCCGGTCTGTTGCCTGTAACTACGGGTGGAGACGGGTAGAAACGGGAAGGAAGTCCAATCTGAACTTCCTCACGCAGTCGGACCCACCCCAACGGCACAGCATGGCGAATTATCATTTCGCCTCACACCCACGATCAGTCACACAAACACACACACAGATATTACACGTTTCTTACCAATAGTGCGGCGTAGCTCCTCACACTGGCTGATGTGTGGGAGTTTTAGCATCTCCTTCCATTTCTTGCTGCGACCGTTCCTCTTCCCTCCTCCACCTGAGAGACACAAGCAGAGATTCCTATCAGCACATCAATCAAGTCACCATTTCAACATTGCACTCGGAGTCTCTAACAGCTTCCACTCAGTGGCATTTTCAACACAAGAACAAGAAGAGAGAGAGAGAGAGTGTGTGCGTATGTGTGTGTGTGTGTGTGTGTGTGTGTGTGTGTGTGTGTGTGTGTGTGTGTGTGTGTGTGTGTGTGTGTGTGTGTTGGAGCACGTTGACCTTGCTGTGACCAGAGGCAGGGACAGCTGGTCTGTCTCAGCAGTCGCCTCTATGCATCATGACAGAGCATGTGGTGAAGAATGTCGACGGCCTCAGAGATCTCAGGACGCTCACACACAAAGTGGAGCTCAGTTGAGGCAAACATAACTTTAACGTATTATCTTCCACACAAACACACTGTGTGGTGTTGGCTGGCCTCCTTAGAGAAACAGATGATCCTGATGTGAGGGGTGAACAACCTCCAGGCTCTACAGCACTCTGGGTCACTCCCTAGATTTTACTGAAAAGCTCATTCCAGCAGCAGCAGGGGTGTGTATGTGTGTGTGCGTGTGTGTGAGTATGTGAGTGTAGAGAACTGATCTCAGCAGGGGTGAACTGAGGTATTTGCTGCTTAAGGCTGAGAGAGTACTTGAGAAGTCGAGTATTCTGATGAGATGCTGCACAGATTTGCACTGTTGCAAACACATTTGAAAAGATGACAGAAAATCATATATTATCTGTGTGTGAATGCAGCCATGACAAGAAAACAGATGATAGCACTGTAACATGTAAAAACATGTCAAACAATGCTCTCTCTTATGCAGTGTAATGAACATGTAATTCCTTAGACATTCTTACACTGGATCTGACAAAATGAACTTTGTAATGCATTGCTTTAATAGACCAGAACAAAATAAATATTTCAAATGAGTAACTAAAATTAGTAAAAATAAAATTTTAAAAAAGTAAGAAACTAAGTAAGAAAAATAGCAAAAAAATACCTCAACTCTCATTGAATATCTATGTCCATACTTACATGCACACATGCCCAAAAAGGACTAGGAAGAAGTGCATACTTGTATGGACAAGAGCTGCAACAATTAATGAAGCATTAGTTGCCAGCTATTAAAAGAATCGTCAACTACTTTAATAATCAATTTATTGGTTTAAGTGCTTTATTTAAGGAAAGAAAACATAACATTCTTTAATTTCAGCTATTTAAAGTTGAATACGTTCTAGGTAGTTTATTCTGCTATGACACTAAATTTAATATTTTAGTTTGTGGACAAAACATTTGAAGATGTTCTCTTGTGACCCAACAACTAGACGATTATACAAAAAAATAATCAAAAGATTAATCAACAATGGAATTCATTGTTAGGTGCAGCCCTCATTGGAACCCAGCGCTGTTCTGTAATCAAATATAACTCAAATATTTACCTTAATGTGTGTCATATTTACACATAAAATATCAATGCGCAGATGAAAAACAACAGCAAGCTTTTAACAGCAACACAACAACATTCCCTTTAGAGTGATATTAACCCAGTGTTTTAATTGAGTAAACTATAACCTATCATTCTTTATACTGTCTGTCATCCAATAAAATGAAAACACCACATAAATCCTCTGTTTTGGTGGATTATTTTGTTACAAGTCAACCTAAATCCAAAATTTGCTGAAAGAAGTATGCAGATGCAATATAAAAGGCACAAGCAGATATTGTATTTAGAAGCCAAGTACCAGTTTTTAAAAAATCTCAAAATATCACAAAACATTTTTACACGGGAGAGGTGGAAAGTTTGGTGTGTCAATAAAAAGTAAGTGCGACTGAGTGCAATGGTAACAGGCTCAGCAAATAAGACTGACGTACAGAAATCACGAGACCTAAATGTCACTTAGATTTCCACTGTTGGCAGAGTTCTTCCAAGACCACACAGGTGTAATATTAGCTGTCCAAAATTCCCATTGTCCAGTGTGCTCTTCATCACATTAATACTGTCATGGTCTGTTTTCCTTCATTTGAGGTATAACTGGCTCTCTATTAATCAGTCAACACATTATGGTCTTTCTTTCTGCACTGGTATAGCAGCACCTGACTAAAGAATTAGAAGAATCTCAAGGAAACAACTCTTAATGTTAGCGTTAACAGTATCAGGCAGAAAAATTGGCATTTTAATTTGCAGTTTTTCTGAAAATTCTGTTAAAATGTACGACACACCTGAATAGAAAACCCAGAGAATGCCGACATGATGTTTTTCCCATATGAGATCTTAATTTAATTCTCTTATCTCATGTTACACCAAATCTACTAAATGCAAAATAGCTATAGAAAGATGTCAATAAAATACAGCCTAAAACTGGCAAAAGTATTAGTAGAATCTGTCATCATGCCTGAAACTGCACAATCAAGGAATATCTTAGTTTAGTGCATCTAAACGTATTCATATTCATGTCAATCAAACTAAATCCAAAGCACAATACATGAACATTTCAGTCAGTATGAAAAAATATTGAGATTCCAAGCCCTAAAAAATGTGCGCTAATAATTTGGGGGTCTATATCATTCCCTTGAAAAATAAAAACAGACACACATCTGGTTTCTGAGTCAGCGGATTTAAACCTTCAGCTATCTTCCGACTCCATAAAACTAGCTACAGCTCAAGCAAACAGCACAGGCCGACAGTTTGACGACATCACAGAGGGAAATCCTCTGCCCCCAAGTTCATGAGACACCGGCTGGTCCGGCAGCAACATGTGACAGCCTCAACGCAAACATGCACGGGGGTCAAGCACCTGCAAAACAACGCCTTAGCAACACGGACAGGCAAAGTGTTTGTACAGGGCGCACACTCCTGTCACTACAAAAGCACGTTCATGCCTCGTCTTCTGCAACAAATGACTTTCATGTTTCGATTATGCCTTCAAGCTGAAACCAAAAACCAAATAGCCAAAACAAAGGACACATTTTTGACCATGTCACTACATGAACAGCTAGAAATGTGTGATATGAACTTGTTGATGTTGTGTAGCTTCAAAGATCCCACTGGTCTCATGTTGTCGAGGACAGGTATGCTGACAAACCTGTTGTGGGACTGCGGGGCATACACACACACACACACACACACACACACAATACAGATGTAGACATGCGAGCACACACGCAAAAATGGACTCTTGTTGCAGAAAGAGACACAAGAAGAAGGGCGGCAAAGACTCCCGTGTGTGATGATGGCCAGTTGCATCTGGCTGAAGAAATCCATGGAAACACTTGAGCCAAAAACACGGGATGACTGATGAATACAGTCAAACCTGCTTGGCAAAAAGTAACAAACTCACTGAGATTGACTTCTTTCATGTCAGCAGTGTATACTGCAAGAAGGAAATTTGGGCATGCAGAGCTGATAAAGGTTGGAAGTGTTAATATTTTATAAATATACTGCACAAATGACCTAAACCTGAGGTCAAATAGGAGCGAACAAAAGGCAAAATTTGAAGAAAATGACAATCTAGACAGAGATACCAGCAAGAAAAGGGAGATTTTAATAGCAAGCTATGGAGGAGTGTGTGTGTGTGTGTGTGTGTGTGTGTGTCTGTGTGTGTGTGCGCGCGCGAGTGCCTGTCAGAGCCGGCTGGGCCACCCCACCCTGTTTAATGTCACTCTGACGTCAAAGCCATGTGTGCAGGCCCTTAATGCAGACAGGATGGAGCGAGTATTTATTTAACTTTGGTTCTCCCCTCTGAGAGAACGGGGCCCTCCATAAACACCGACTTCAGAGCAGCTTCGCTCATTCATAGCCGAGCTGCAGCCAGCAGCTGAGATCATCACACAAGATCTTGGGACGGGCCAGCGCATGTGAGACAGGATTCAGAAGTTGGAACGTGCAGAGAAAAGACAGATATCAAAACACGGAGACAGAACACTTGACTACGAGGATGCACATTCCTTTCCTTAAAAACAACAGACGGCAGTGGCAGCATCCTGGTTGCACACAAGGAAGATGTACAACATGCCACCAGCGTCTCTGGTTTGAGTTAAACGGGCTACAATTGCCTCAGATCTCCATTTCCCCTCATGCTTCCTGTCACTCGCTACTGTCAACTATCCAACAAAAGCAAAATGCCACAAAAAAGGACATAAAAAACTGCTTAGGCCACAGATGAAAAGATGCCCCAGTATAGCACTTTATGTAACCATGTCTTCCCAGTTGATAAAAGCCAGCAGTCCGTCTTTTCTTAAATGGGACACTGATGGAGAATTCATCTCTTTTATAATGCAACAAAGTTTTAAAACATCACAAGACAACTACTTTCCATCATGTTTATCTCTTTGCAGTAGACATACCAGCAGCAGTGTTCTTCACTTGAAGTGTACTTTGGTGATCCTTCCATTTTCAAGTCTGACTGGTTTGACACATTTAAAAAAACGAGAGCAGAATATTTCTTGAAGCTCTCGTTTGTATGTCTCCAACTGTCTGTGGTGAATTATGGCTCCATTAATGAATGTACATTCGCCGGGCCTCTTCTGTCTCTGCTTTGTCTCCAACTCTGTGATCAGAGGCAGTTTTGCTTGTAGTGCACGTGCAGGCCAAACGCAGTAAAAACACCATCCCAAATATGCTCTTCTTGCTTTGCTCGCTCTTTTATCTCGAGTGGGAGAAGGAACCAGGCTTGGGGGTCACGCAGTGGACTGTGGTCGTATCATCTCAGGACAAATCCCCCCCCACATCCTGCAGCTTTCACAAAGTCTAATTTACATTTCATTAATGGCAGTTTAAATGGAGTTCACAGTCTGTTTCACAACCAAAAAGGTTGAAGTGGGGGAAAAAAGTAGGCTTTAGAGGAGATACCCTAGTGGGTGTGACTTCCTGGTATTGATATTTGTGTTTGTGCATGTAAACATAGACCAATCAGGCATAACATTATGACCACCTGCCTAATATTGTGTTGGTCCCCCTTATGTGGTCAGAAATGCTCTGATCCATTGGGCATGGACAAGAGAACCTCTCAGGGTGTCCTATGGGGTCTGGAACCAGGATGATGGCAGTAGATCCTTTGGGTGCTCTGGCTTGTGCAGCGGGGCCTCTGTCAATCAAACTTGTTCCACTGCATCCTGTTGATGCTTGATCAGAATGGAGTCCAGGAAGTTTGGAGGTCAAATCAACATGTTGGACCATTGTCATGTTCCTCAACATGTTCCTGATTGTTTGATGTTGTTGCCATGTGGTGGGGTGCATTTTCCTGTTGGGGTAGGCCAGTGACATTTGGGATTTCCCTTTGCATGAGGGAGTGTGTTTGTTGTGGGAAAATGTTTATTTGGGTGTCTAAGTCTCATCAACATGGATGCCAAAATCCAAGGTTTTCCAGCAGAACAGCACATAGTGCCAATATGATCAATGTTACTCACTTCACCTGTCAGTGGTCATAACGTTGTGGCTGATCAGTGTATCTTGAGTTCAGAAAACTGGATAAATCCTTATCCCGGTTTTGATAAACCTGATTACACTTGCTGGAATACCCTAAAGAAGCTATAAAACTGTCGCATGCATACATCCTGTACTGGTTTCTTCCTGCAGACGACTGCCTGCACAGGTACTGCTTCGGCCATTTGTACCTAAACCAGCGTTCATACTGTTGTTTCCTCTGGTCTCATGAATGTTTAACCATACCACACAACCGATAAAAGGTTTCTCTCAATGTTCTTTCCATTCTGGGTTGCTGAACGGCATCATGAAAACACAATCCTGCCCGTCTTGACTCGCCGCTCCCTTTTCTATGCAGTCAAAGTGATTTAAGGTCAAGCCAACAGTCGCAGAAAAGTCAGATGAAAACACTGGTTTGTGCTGGAAACATTACAGGATGCAAACAGCATGTAGTAACTTGGATACTAGCATTTAGCACAAAGATATGAATAACTGGATTCTCCTGCTCCATGTAAACATCATATCCCAAACATGATCAAACCCAGGATAAGCCTCATAACCAGGATACCGGTGTGCATGTAAACACAATCAATCATGGATTTCCCTAAACAGCATTTAAGTACTTTCAGACTTTGAGGCCTGGAAACAGTTGAAAACTAAACCTGGACAATCGACCAGACAAATATCCTTGTATCCTTGTACTTGAGTTTTTTCCATTTTAGTGCAACTTTCTGGCTCCACTTCACTGCATCTCAAAGATCAGTATTGTTCCTTTTACTCCGCTACATTTGTCTGGCAGTTTTAGTTACTTTTCTGATTTTTCATAACCGTCCCATCCAGTAAATATCATCCACAGCACGAAATGCAACATGCACGCTAGCAAAGCAGTAATACTAAATTTTAAAAAACATAATATCTATTAGTAAAACACTAACAGCGACTACTTTACTGCAGAATACACACATACCTACACATAAGTCAGGGTTTGAATGCAGGAGTATTTTACAGTGTGGTATAAATACTTTTACTTAAGTGAAGGATCTGAATACTTCTGCCACTACGCGAAAAAAATTATACTGGCCAGCACGTCTATGTCTAATTTCTTTTTAGCGTTAAAGTATCAACATCAATCTACATTTTTTTTTTAAAATCTAGAAATAAATCCTATTTAAATGTTTTACAATTTTCAAACATTCTGTAATTTATTAATAGATTAATCTAGAGAATACAACTGAATGTTTTCCAATGGAAATAACTGTTAAGTAAAGGCCTAAAATACTATTTATCTTAATGAAATTACAAGATTTTCTATATTTACTGAGAAAACAGAGTGTTATGTGATTATACAAAACGCTCAACTGCACCTATATTCAGAAAATAAAGTGTCTGTAAATTTATTTTTAAATGGCAATAAAACATAATAAATCTAGAAAATAAATTATTTTAAAAATTATTTGCCAAAGGACATGATTGTTAGGAAAAAGCCCTAAATTAAATTATAAATAATATTATTTAAAAAAAAAAAAAAAATATATATATATATACATACTCAGAAAACAAAGTGTTATAAATGCTTATTTGCACCTATATTCAGAAACTAAATTTTAACTCTGAAATGAAAGAAGTAGTGCTAATAAAACACTTGGGAGGTGAAAACAGCATCAGCGGCTACTTGCCTGCTGTGACTCGCAGCTTCTTCAGATGTTGCCGTGAACACAGAGCGGTGCAGCGCGGCCGTCTCTTCACAAGCCGGCTTTATTTTTGAACAGCCATATGGGAGAAGCCGTTCGCCCATCTGATGAACACATGTCTCACGCTGACACCCGGAATAACCGCCACAAGGCCAGAAAACCCGGCTCGTCTGTGACAGTGACAGACCGACGGCGGCAGAGAGCAGCCAGTATTTTCATTTTTGTGCAATATGCGTGGGGCACATTAGGCTGCACACAGAGTTTGATTCTTTGGCACAAGACGTTGCATGAAGGTCAAAGATCAGGGTCAGTGTGTAGCTTTAACATTCCTCTAACAGCGTAACTCTACTACATTTACCCACAAACAACAATTTTCCGACATTACACAATGCTGATAGTAATGTTTACCAGGATATTTCTGGCCGAGGTAATCATACCCTGAATATCTGGTGCCAGCCCACGTCTCTTCTGATTTGACCTCCGCCCTGCAGGGAGGTGGACGTTCGGCCACGGTACTCTCCCAAAAACTTAAATGGTAGGAAATGCGTGAGGGTCACACGTAGTTTAGGCCCATTGTAATACGAGCATGCACACGCACATCGGCACAATGGAGCCTGGCTATGATAAATGAATAGCCTGTTGCTTTTCCCAGTGTGATTGGCCGGCGTAGCCCCTGATAAGGAAAACATTAGCTGCGAGTATCTGTGTTGCCTATTCAAAGCCGAGGCCCGGTGTTTGCGTAAGGTAATCCGTCTGTATACTCGCACTGAAAGACACACATCAGCTGAGAGAGAGGAAACATGTGAATATCAGGCAGCTCTGCTCCCCTCTAATCCTCACATCTCTCACATGCTCCGACTCTGCCCTCCCCGTATAAACAGTTTTCTTCTCTTGTTATGCCTTCATTAATTCTTTATAGCCAGACCTTCCTCTCTCTCGCTCTCTCCCCATATGGCGCTGGGTCACGTGGAAAAACTGCGAATAAGATTACAACATCAGAGTAAATTCCAGGACGTGACAGCAGCTCACACGAGGTAGGACGTACAGTTTTTCACATGAGCACAGACACATAAACATGCGCTCTGTGGTGTTTTGCAAGACCTTTCCTTCCTCTGCTGTCATTTCTGTGTGCTCGAGATATTCCATTAAAACCGTGCTTGAAAGCTGACCCTTGTTTTGCAGTGTCTTGGGTGGGTGGGGGGGGGTGGGCGACATGGTGAGACTAAACTTGAGCAAGACGCTAAACGCCTGGCTTCATTTGTGCAAGAGGACAGAGCGAAAGGTTAATCATCTGTAAGTTATCTCTCAGATGAAGAGGGGGCCTCAGCCGGTTAATTTCAGGGCCGAGCTGAAAGGAACACACGGGAGCAGCCTCTCCGGTGCTGAGCCCTTGAGCGTGGAACACCCAGCACATAATACACCTTGAAGATTATCTTTGATAAGACAACACAGCGAGGCATGTTTGAAGGCAGGACCGACGTTGGATTTGCCAAGGGCAGACGCCAAAATTTTGACTCTAGGACTGTTTTCAAAAAGGCAAACTGATAAAAGCACAAGCAACCTTTGGCATTCAATGCGTAGTAGCTTATAAAAACGTACACATACCGTAAAAACAGTGCTAAACAGCAGGTTGGCAGCTGGATTCTCATTGTACAACATCTTCATGATGTTTATGACGTGCTTCAAAGTGCCCCTTCATGCTTACTCAGCTTAACCTCTAAAAACTCGTCAAGTTTTTCCCATGAAAATGATCCATTCCTGCCTTAGAATAGGCTAAAATACATCTGTCTATATCTCCACATCTGGTGATTTTTAATGCTTTTGATACACTCAAGCGTATTCATATGGGTTGAGAACATTCTGCTCCTTTTTACATGTACAAACTACAAGAAAACTCTCTCACATTAGCTAGAAAATGCATTGCACAAAGCTAAAAGTAAATTAAAAGTAGACTTTTTAGAGATTTAGATTTAGAGATTTCCTCAAAGGTCAGCGGTGCTACAAACATATGATAATCCGACAGGATATGAGAAACTGCTGAACATTAAATAATCCAACTATAAATAAAAAAGCTCAACCTTGAATATCTGCACCAGTAAAATGCAACACACAGAACATTGCAGCAGTAATATCGTGTAGGTTGCATTATTGTCTTATTCACTGCTGTAGATGCAACGTACACAATGATGCAGCAGTAATATGAATCCAAAACCATCACATAGAACACTAAACATTTTCAATATTTATGATAAAGTATGTAAAGTGTATAAAATGATAAAGTATGAAGGGCTTTTGACATTCAACACACTCGCTTATAAATACATATGCACACTGTTAAACAGCAGGTTGGCAGCTGGATTCTCATGGGAAGAACATCCATTTAACATTTAATAAGGCAGCTGGTACAACATCCTTATGATGTTCACGACGCGCTTCATAAAAGTGCCTCTTCATGCTTACTCAGCTTGCCAGGCAATTCATGCTAATGAACATCCCAGTAGCCGCCCAGCGAAGCGTCGCTGCTAGGGCCCGTGCAGCAGAGCCGAGTGCGCAACACACTGCGTGTCGCTCTCCGCACAGCCCATTTGTGGGTGTAGTAACTGTAAAACGAGTCCCACATCAAGGGACGGTCACAAAGCAATGTGTTTTACGGGCCTCAGCTGGAGGAAACACCCCAGAGTGATGACAACAAGTGTTAAGCCCAACTACGACCACAAAACTAATAAAGCCGCGCTGGCTAACGTCACAGAAGAAACCTCACAAGTGCTCTGAGAGGACCTGCTAGCCTACAATTTAGAAGGGTGTTGGAGAAGGGAGCACACAGAGGTTAGCAACGCCAGCAGCAGAGGTGGATCCACTTACTCCTGTATTGTTCTTTTACAACAACAACAAAAATATCAAAGTTTGTATGAGTTAAGGAAAACGAGCACTAAACTGTCCTCATTCCTTCCTTATTATAAAAGACAGGAGGAATGATGCAGATGAGGATTCCACTTGAGCAAAATACCTCTTCTGTTCAGTCACTCTTCATGTTTAAATATATTAAAGCATGCAACTGTAATGCCTGTTGAACATATGTCCACGTCCCAAGTGAAAACAAGTCTGTATTAAAGAGTAACAACACTCAACTGCGTGACTTAATCCTATTTTTTCCTGCTCTTTGAACAGTTCGATTGCGTCTCGGCAGCAACATATATCTCTTCCAAAGCTTGAATCGAAAAGTTCCTCTCCGGTCGTCAATTTAACCTCTAAAAACTCTGTGAGTCAAATTTAGATTTTTTTTTCCATGAAAACAATCCCTTCCTGCCTTCAAAGATACACCTCTACACTGCAGTTTGAGCACACCAGCTCACCCACAGCTGCAAAACTACTCGCATCACAATGACACGCTGTGATTCAGTCGTACGTGTTCAAATCAGAAACCAATTGCTTCACCTCAGCCGCCACGCTGAATTGTTCTGCCAGGCTTTAAAACAGTTGGCAGATTGTGATTGGTGGAACTGGTCGACGCAGCACCAACCACAACACCTGGCAAGGACCACACCTCCGTTGTCGGCATCCACTCAGGGACCGGGAACCACACACACTATTTGCATACATACATACATACATACATAGACAGAGGTGAAGCACACAGAAATGGAGGGGCAGGCGCTGGCCGTAACACCGAAGAAGAACAATGACATAGAAAGTTCCACTCTGCAAGCTGAAGGATTAGTTCCTTAGATTTGTTACATATGAAACCACGCAGTTCTGACATTTTCCATACTCGTCAACAGTACACCGCAGTTTCAAGGTGGAATTCCGAGCATATAGGACATACTGTGCGGACAGATTAAGAAGATAAAAAACTAGATTGTCTTTAAAAACTACAAATGAAAATTTACCAGTTTATTACACTGAATATTTGGCCATTTTTCAATTTCAATTTCAACTTTAAATTAAAATGTTTGCTCTTTTGTGGCAGTGTTGTACAAATGAACAGAATTGTAATCACCAAATGTACAAAACTTCTCTTGTAGAAAAGATTCATCGGTGCATTATCAGTTAATTTTAATTGCTAACATTGGTTTTAAAGCTTAAAGAACATATGCAGCCGACAGGTTTTGGTAACAGCACCTCACATCTGCAATTTTAAAAAAACAGAATCAAAATCCAGGTTACTAAATTTTAATATGAAACTACAACAGACCAGGATGTGTTTCGACCAAAGTGGTGTAACTAACTTTTTCGTGACTGGAGACAGCCCCCCCCAGCTCGTTACACCTACTATATTTATAACTCACAGCTGAATGCAACAAATAAACACTGGCTCTCAACATGGCATTCTAGGAAATGTAGTCAATCACTGGCTTAAGTGACAGGAGACAACAAAAACTGCAAATTTATGACACAAATATTAGGGGTCAATAACTATGTCAATTTAAGATTTATCAAGATGTCTGAGAGCTAGACTTAGACTAGAAAATAATAATATTTGGGCCAAACAAAAAATAAAAAAGAAATCATGCGACAGTTTGCATCAGTTCCTCTCAATTACCAGCCTCAACTCATCCACGCATGTTAAGATAGATGGGGGACTTCAAACCTTCAAAAAGGTGAAAAATAAATTGGTTATCAAGTCAGTTTTATGAAGTTACCTCCACTAGAATTAGGTTTTAAATCAACTATGAAACATGTGAGTTCCAATTATAATGTCAACCCAATTCATCAAAATAATGTTTGAAACTTAAAAGGATTATCTAAATCATCTATCTAATATATCTTGCAACCATGCATTTATTAAGAGGTGGGAAACAGAGTGTAGCTCCCAAAAAACACTACAACACCCACTTCTTTGCTTTGCTCCACTTCTTCACTCGAAAGAAATCTGTGTGCCACAGGGTTAGGGCTCATATAAATTCTGTTATAGATTATGACATGACAGTATAATGCAAATATAATGTCAAGAAGGAGAATGGTAAATGGTAAATGGTCTGCACTTATATAGCGCCTTTTTCTACCTTCTTGGTGGTACTCAAGGCGCTTTAAAATCTGTTTTGCATTCACCCATTCACACACACATTCAATAACCAATGGTGACTGACTTCCATACAAGGTGCTGGCCTGCCATTCATAGCAACTTGGGGTTCAGTGTCTTGCCCAAGGACACTTCGGCATGCAGAGGGGTCAGGGATCGAACCGCCAACCTTGCGATCAGTGGACAACCCACTCTACCACCGGAGCCACAGCCGCCCAATGTCAGTTATAGAAATATATAGTTAAATATATGTTTACTGTATAGCGTAATAGCAAAAAGGTGGTGGATTTTTCTCCCAAATTTTTACATTTTTTAGATCAATGTTGGCATCTGTTTGCTTTTTCAGGTCTGTTATAACATTTCCAGATTTCTGCATTACTTCCTCATTTAGGTGCAACTGTAATATTTGGCTAAAAGCAACAAATCCAATTTAAAATTTGTTTGTAATTCTATAAAAAAAACATAATTTCTTGTGCAATTTGGTTGATTAAGTGCTCTGACAAATATATATGTAATGGTGTGGTGGGGTGCTAGGGGGGATATTTTACAGCAGAGGAGTATACATAATTTTTCTCAACACACTTCACGCCGCCATCTGCTCCGCTATAATCGGGTGCTCTGTCAAGTCAGGTGCTGCAAAGTCTTGTAAACAGTGAAGTCTGCAGGACAAACTATGATAACAGTGTTCCGAAATGATCTTGAGTCCTTTTGATTTTCTGTGAATATCAACCGACACACGCAAAAAACACACCTGAAAACATGCGTTATTAGTGTGACACAATCAGTGATGAACATACTCCTGGTGTTACACTGAGTGAGACCACCTGGAAACATACTGTCATGCTGAAAATAACTCTTGGATGCTTGGCCCGAGCGGTTAAATCCACAAACTTGCGTGCCACATCTCCTCCAAAAGTTATCCCCTAACTTCTCACAAACACCATTTCCAAACTTTTTGTGCTTTTGCAATAAGTTCCTGTGACCTCAGAGGACCGTCGCCTCATGCAACTGTCACATTCTGCAGTTTGAGCAACACGAAGGCAAAGGAAAACGCTAAAAAAATTGCAAATGAGGCACTTTTTCTGTTTCTACATTTTATACCAAAACGTATGCATGAAGTTCACAGAGGCGGGGGCGGGGAGAAGTGTCATCTCTAACCACTTCCTTTGACATGTGTCATTTCAAATGTGGCAGACTGGGCACACCCTGTCATAACAGTTCTCACTGAGGCCACCCAGTTTCCCATGCACACAGGTGTGTAAAAGGCGGCTGAAAAGAAGTCAGACTCAACAGATTTAAAACTGTAAAACTGTGAACAATACCTATGTTTGTGTGCACAACTTAAGAATAACAGCTTCCCTTCCACAGTAAGGCTTGGGGAGTTGCAATGGTTTTGCTCAAGGACACATCAGCAGGGGGAAAAGTGTTGCAGATGCTTGAACCAAACTCGCCCTGCAGCATCTCCATGCAAGGAAGGAAGGAAGGAAGAAGTTGATGTGTGAAGCCATGGAAGCTGTTTTCTGTCTCTTTTAAGTCAGCCATTGACAACTGGGAAAGCTCCCACCTCTGGAAGAATGATTTAAATCTAATTAGTCTTGTGTGTACCTTAACTGGGTAAACTGGGAGTCATTAGCTGTTTAAATCCTGGTGATTACCACAGTGAATGGATGGTATAGTAGAGAGAAATATGACGGTACATGGAGCATTTTTCTCCAACTGAATCCACACTGCAAAGCTGTGAGGTGCAACTCCTCAGTGTTTTAGACTCAATAAACTGATGCAATCAATTGTCTGTCCAATGATTAACCAATTAATCAATGCAAATCTCCGCTGGGACAAATAGAGTGATCCTGAATCCTAAATCTTTCAGCAACACTGTAATTAAACAAATCATTGTGAGCTTTTTCCACTCTTCATGCTTCATACACCCACATTTTTACAGATGGGAGCCTCTGGTGATAACAAATAAAATACAGGTACATGGTCAGGTAAGGAGCCTGTAGATTTAGCTCCCTTTAACGGCAGGGGAGAAGAGAAGAGTCTGACGCCTCATAAGGAGCAACTGCTGGCTGCTATGAAATGGATTCACCGCTGCTGTGAATAATCCATTTCACAGCAGTGTTAGTCTCGAACTGAGACGCATTCTGAATATAATGTAAACCATAAGCAGGGGGGGAACAGGCCCTCTTCGTGTGTCACGACCCCCGGAGCAAAAGAAATGGATCAACTTGCACCAAGAGAAGCTTCTGCTGGTGTTCCAGGAGAAAGAAAAAGAAAGAAAGTGGAAATCGTTGAGCAGTAATTACACCATTTTTTTTCCCTCCTCCCCTCCTCTGGCTGCTGATACAGTGTTGCACACCCACCCTGCGCCCACTCACTGGCTGCAAAAGCAGCTTCTCTGCTCTGCCATCTCCTGGAAAACAGATGCTTGCCTCTTTTTCCACCTCCAGGTGAGGAGCTGCTGCTGCTGCTGCGGGATCACAGCTCCATGGCCTTCCTCCCCTTCCTGCATCCAAACACTATCCAACATCCAAACAGCAATGCAGCTGCCACACTCCTGCGTCAAAACCACCTCACTTCTTTACCTTCCCAATTAGGCTTTGAAATCAAACCCACGATGACAGGTAAGTAGGCGCAGAGCCCCACTGCGCAGCTACATTTTTTCTTTCTCTCTCCAACACCGTCAATACCATTAAATATCCTCTATGTCATCGTAAATCAGACACACACACACACACAAAAAAAAAACACTGGTGTGAAAGAATGCAATGCAACGCTGCCGTCTAAGCAAGCGATGCTGCAAACACTCCCTGCGTTGTTTTCCCACCATCTCCAGCCTCCCTGGGCCTTGCGTTAACCTGCTGCTACCCCCTCCTCCTCCTCCTCCTCCTTCCACGGTTTAAATACGTGCGTCGTCAGTGTCCAAACAGCTGATTTCTACGGAATTTGTTTGCCCGGAGACAAAGCACTGCGCAGGGGAGATGGGAGAAAAAAAAAATCCCAAGGAGGCTCAGTAAAGGATCAGGCTCTGTCCGTGGCCGTGTTGGTGAGGAGGAGGGGGGGAGAAGAGAAAAAAAAGCACCATTTAATGTCATCTTTACGCGCAACTTACCTTCCCTCGCCTTCAGGAGAACCGTGTTGGCCACGATATTTTCAATCTCCATTGTCAGAATGTGAATCCAAGGCAGTCGCGATACATTTCACTGAGCGGAAAACGACGGTTTTTCTGTTCAGACGTGCCGACGACGGTGCTGCTGCTGCTGCTGCTGCTGCTGCGGGCGCACAGGGCGGACGCGGCTGTGGCGCATAGTAGGACTGTGTTTTTTTAATAGTGGTCGTCGTTCCTCTCCATTGCAAGATGTTTCTTCACCGAAAAACCCCTACCTACGGAGCTACGGCGGGGCTTGTTAGCATTCACAGCCTCCCTCCCTTCCCTCTCTTGCCTGCCTTCCTTCCTGCTTCAACTCCCTCCTCCTCCTCCTCCTCCTCCTCGCCCCTCCTCACCAGCGAGAGTAGGAGGGATCAATTTACAACCAGTGCTGCCACACACACACACACACACACACACACATCCACACACAAAGTGCATTCATACATACGTGCCTGCTTGTATTTCCAAAAAAAGTCTCCTTGAAAAATTACGGACGGTTATGTCATTCTATTGCGTGGCAGTTTTTGAATTAAAACGTGGTTATGTGTGTGTTTCCCCTCTTCTTCTGCCATAATGTTTCTGCTCCAACCACACTTAAATGTGATAGAGTGAGTGAGAGGCTCCTGGAAACATCTAGAAAAGGATTCCCCCTCCTCATTTAATCAACTCGCATGACTTTTATTTTCTTTTATCCAAAAACACAAATGTAAACTTTTCCTCTCCACATTCCCCTGCTGTTACATCTGTTGCATGTGCTGCAGGCTGGTCTATTGTCAAGGAAACATGAATGCCAGGCCTCCCAGCTACATGTTTTTTATTCTGACAATGTTCTGCAAAGTTCTAGTGGGAACTTATTCCTTAGTTCCCAGAACGTTCTTCTTAAAAGCAGGTTAAAGTTCTCTGAAGACATTTTCCATGTGTAGCCTTTCGAACACACTCTGAGAATGTGTCACGGGAGAACACTCTATAATGTGTTCCCTCAACAACATCCCGAAAACATCCATAGAACATTGCAGACAAAATGTTCTACCTTTTGTTAATATGTCACATTGCAGGAACGTTTTACAAAAACAGTCATCTGCGGCCTCAATAACACCTTGGAAACGTTTTCCGAATGTTGCATTGAGAACATCCTTCCTTTATTTTCTTGTAACGCTGTGAGAATGTTCCTCAGACGAACGTTCTATAATGCGCTCCTCAACAACATCCCCAAAACATCCTTGGAACATTGCAGGTAAAACATTCTACCTTTTGCTGATATATTACGTTACACAAACATTGAATTTTTTTAAAAATTCTGTCATGATAACACTGAAAACATTTTTTGAATGTTGGTTTGAGAACATTCTTCCTTTGTTATCATAAAATGCCGTGGAAATGTTCTATAATGTGTTCCTCAACAACATCCACAAAATATCCTTAGAACATTGCAGGCAAAATGTTCAACCTTTTGTCACATTGCAGGAACATTTTATAAAAACAGCCATCTGAGGCCCTCAGTAACACTTTGAAAACATTTTCTGAATGTTGGTTTGAAAACGTTCCATTTTTGTTATTATATAACGCTGTGGGAATGTTCTATGTGTTCTTCAAAAACATCTCCAAAACATCCTTAGAACATTGCAGGCAAAATGTTCTTCCTTTTGTTAATAAATATTAAATTACAAGAGCGTTTATAAAAACAAAAACATTATGTCTTCTGAGGCCTCATTAACATCTTGAAAACATTTTTTGATTGTTGCATTAAGAACGTCCCTCCTTTGTTATCATGAAACGCTACGAGAACGTCTTATGAAAAAATGTTCTATAACATGTTCCTCAATAACATCCCCAAAACATCATCAGAACTTTGCAACCAGAACATTCTACCTTTTGGTAATATATTGCAGTACACTAACACCTTATAAAGAGTTTTGTCATCAGAGGTCGTCTTGAAAACATTTACTGAATGATGCATTTCGAACATCTTTCCTTTGCTGTCATGTAACGCTGTGAGAATGTTCCTCAGAAGGACGTTCTATAATGTGTTCCCACAACAACATCCCCAAAACATCGTTAGAATGCTGCACCCATAACATTCTACCTTTTGTTGATATTTTGCTTCACAGTACTGTTTCATTGAAGTAAAAACCTGTCATCTGAGGCCTCGAGAACACCTTGAAAACATTTTTTGAATGTTGGTTTGAGAGCATTCTTCTTCATGTAACATAATCAAACATGATCAAATTAAACATGATTTTTAGTTAACTTTTTTACCTTGTAGGATCATTATTTGAACTTGTAGGTAATGTTAGCCAGTGTAGTGGGAATGTTCCCTGCTTGTTGTGCCTCTCATTGTCCACATTCATGAAATCCTCAGAACCTGCTGGCTACTTCTCAGAATTTATCCTATTGGTCTTCTCACTGGCAGCGTTTCCAAACTTTTGCTGTTTTCTTTTGCAGTAACTTCCTCTGACCTTAGAACACCTTCTGCAATCTGAGCAACTGAAAGCCAAAGAAAAATGAGCCACTTTTCCCTTTCTACATGTCATACCAAACGCATGTCTCCATGATCCCCTGCTGTTCCATCTCTCGCATGTCCTGCAGGCTGGTGCATTGTCGAGGAAACACAAATGCCCGACCTGATACAGGCCTCTCATTGTCTGAACAATGGTGCGGGGCTTTAAGTTGTTGCATTATGCCAGCTCGTACAGCCTGGAGAAAAGAGATAACACTGTGGGTTTTTTTCTCCTCCTCACAGCTCAGCATCCCTCCTGGCGCTCTAATCTGACTCTTTGATCTACTGAACCCACAATGCTTTAGGTAGAGCTGTGTGTCTGCAAAAAAAAAGGAGAGATCAACTTCTTGAAATTCAGTTTTTTGGTTGAAATTTGTTCTTGAGAAGGTGAGAGTGGGAACAATAAAAAGCACGTTTTACTTTGTAATTTGCTACGATGGTCATAAAACTATTAGAGGGCGGCCGAAAGGCATCTGCTGACCTGAGATCAGAGGAGGTCACAGGTCACTAACTTTCATCTTCACATCCTCATCCTTTTAGCACAGATAGTGTCAAGTTACTGGATCCATCAGTCAAGCTGGTCTGGACATGTTGTTAAAGCAGACAGGATGGAATTAAATCCAAGCTGTTTATTAACATACATGTGAGTTCACATACTAAATCAGTAACTGTTAGTGTTTCTGTCTGGAGAAACAAGAAAGTCATTAATAATAGGAATGAGCCAGCCAGATGGTCCTTTTAGATTAAATGCTTCCACCTTGTGGTGAGAATGTATAAATACAAAAGGACACTACATGTAGTTTTCATCATAGGTTTCCATGAAAATACACAGTTTTAGCAAAGGTTGTGACAGAAATAAGCTTACATAGGAGTAGATAAAGATAAAGGTGTGTATACATGTTTGAAAAATAAACATGTCCTTGCTGATAAATGAAGATGGGTGACAAATTAAAGGAAAAACCAGAATCTTGTGTGTTAGGTGAAGACCTCCAGATGCTCTGTTATGCTATAGGTAACAATGTGCATTCGTGGTTGTGCCCTAATAGAGGAAAACAGATCACATTGCTCAAATGAATGCAAAATGCAGAAGCCCATGAGCTAGTTGTGACCTGTTTAAGGTGTATTTGAAATATAACCTTTCTGAGCTGAGAGAGCAGATCAGTTTCATTTCCAGTTTTGCAGAACTTGTCAGGTTTGACTGCTTTCAGTGTCCTAAATGAGGTGTGACACAGGACACATCTAAATCTGCAGGATGTAATCCTGACATAGTTTTAGATGAAGATTAAAGGAGTTAAAGATGACTGGTTGTTGGTCCTGTTTTGGACCAGAAAGGATAAAAACTAAAGTGCATTTAGAAAATCAGAAGAACTTTGCTTGAGAATTTCTTTTGAATAAAAACACTGAGAACATTTTGCTTCCATTAATGAAGGGATTCAAATCTTTATTGACCAAGTCTGTTTGTGCATATAAGGAATCTGACAAGTGTATGTGCTAACACAACAATGTTGGGGAGGAAATTCACATGAACATATGAAACCAGGTCAACAAAGCGGAACAAAAATATATAGCATAATCATATCAGTATCAGATACAGTATAACAAATTAAAGGAAAGACCTGAACACCAGACCTGTACAGTGAGGGGATCTGGTGGTTTTTGGGAGTTATTTGCTGCTATAATTTGGGTTCATTTGTCCCTTTGGAAGGAAGGGTCACTGCAAATCAACAGTCTTAAGCGATCACGTTTATGCTTCGCTGAAACATTTCTATCCTTATGGGAGTGCTCTCTTCCAGGACGGCAGTGCCTACATATACAGGGCATGTGGGGTTTAATGAGGTTTAACAATTTAATGAGGATAAAAATGATATGAATCAATCGCTGTGGCCTTCACAGTCACCAGATCTCAACCTACTTGAACGCCAATGGGAGATTTTTGAACAACATGTTGGATAGTGCCCTCAGCTATCATCAAAATACAAAATGAGGGAATGTCTTTTGGGAGAATGGTGTTCATCCCAGAATCTTGAAGAATCGATGCTGTGAAGCTGTTCTGGCGACATGTGGTGGTCTAAGACCTTCCCAAAACCGAGTGACCCTGATATACTCACTTCATATGCCAGTCTTGTGTCGATGATGTTTCTGCAGCACTAACCCTGGTCGTCCCTGATGCAGCAGTGGAATACAACTAAGTATATTCACTCAGGTGTTGTACTTTACAGCATTTTCAAAGATTATTTTCTGGGATTTTTTGCCTTTATGGAACACACAAGTGAAGAGGCAGACAAGAAACATAGTACAGAAGAGATGGATATGACATGAAACACTGGTCCCTGGCTTCAACTGAACTAACAAAGTTGCTGTTATAAAACCATTAGGCATTAGGTACTATTTACCAACAACAACAACAATAATAATAATAATGATAATCAAACCTATTATTGATCCCCTTGGAGAAATTCCTTCTCTACATTTGACCCATCCTATTCATAGTTAACCTTAACTATACATAGTAAGAGCAGTGTGCTGCCACAGTACAGTGCCCGGGGAGCAGTCAGGGGTTAGATGCACAGCTACAAAAATCCATATTTTCTTCAAATCCGAATTAAATTTTCTTCTTTTTAATTCTATTATTAAACAGCTTTAGTTATTAGCAACACTACCATCAACTACCCAACAGTAATTGCCTAAGGTCTAAAACGATTATGGTGTGCCAGCTAGTGTGGCTATTATTTAAGGAATTTGTCATACAATAATCCAAACATTTCATAGTTGCAGCTTCTCTGATGTGAGGGTTTGATGCATTTTCTTCTATTTGTCACTTTGGGAAATTGTGATTTCTCCATATTTTCTAAACTTTTATACATTGAACAAACTATTGACTGATGAAGAACAACAGAAAGGAAATAAGTTCTTAATGAAAATTACCATTAGATGCAGTTTTGTGCAAAATAGTCAATTAGGCAAATAATTTTGCTTCACATACATAGACAGATCATTACAGTGAATTACCGTTGTTCCACCAGTTACATTTGCAATCAAGACAACTACACAGAAATACTGAAGACATTAGATATTATATTATTAAAATGGTTAAACAGATGTAATATATAAATGCACAACAAGCACAACTTCACGCCTTATTTCTCCCCCCCCCTTTAATTTTTTGTCATCAGTTAACTGTTCACCCTCAAATAAAACATAAAGATAGTACAAATCTGATGCAAGTAGACAAGATGAACCGAGAAAAATGACGTGACACTGTGTGATTACAGGAACAGATAAATACATTTATTGTAAATGAGAAACCAAAAGTAGTGCTTATCTGTAAGAGTCCTGAATCCTAAGTCAGCGGCTTTAGTGAGTGACTGATGTGTAACTCAGTAATACATTTTACTTAAAGTCTCCTTCCACTGATTTTGGTCTGTAATTCAGGTTACTTTCAAGACACAGGGTGGTGCTGTTGATATAAAAGTGTTGATCTACTTTGCCAAAAGCAGTGAGATATTTATCTCTGGTCTCAGATGTAGAGTGTGGGGAAAAAAACTCACCACAGGACACACTTGTCTACCCCTCATATGCATATTATTCATTTTAAGCTCTACTTCTGCATGTATGGGATATAGTTTCTCACTAGCTCTCTCTGATCTGTGACCACGTTGATGAGGGGAAGATGAATCTAAATCTTACACTGCAGCCTCACAGCTGCAACAGTGATTTAGTCAAATCTGAAAACACATGCTTGTGTGATTTAGGGTGATTAAACTGGACATATTCAGGCTCACATAGGTAATTTAAAATCTGATCTCAGACGTTTAGATGCTGATACACTATTTAGTGAGTGGAACCAAATAGAAATCCATGATGATTCAGTGACAAACTTGAATGCAAATACACATTAAATTCACATTTTTACTAAAGTAATCTTAGGCAGTCTCATGGTTCATAGGAAAAGTCTGTCCTAAAGCAATTTGATGGCAGTTCTGAGGATTACAACCATACATTCAAAAACAAGTTGATTTGTCATGTGTACATATAATATTAATTTACCAACTATTTTCACAATACACAACATGATCCAACACTGAAGGAGGTTCTTTGATTACACAGTGAAATGGTCAGTCTGTCATGTTTTTTTTAAATTATTTTTTAAATAAGTATCTGTATCTTTTCCTAAAATTTCCTTTAAACCATAAGGCATAAAGGTTCCTTAAACTTTTTCTTGCCATTGATCCACCGTCAGACATGATTTTATGAAGCATTTCTTTTTCAAGTAACCAATACATTAGCTACTGACAGGGTTACATTGGCTAGAATCAAACCCAGGATGAAATCTGCTTTAACAATTCAGTGAAAATCAACCTTTTTTTTTTTTAGTTTTTCCATTTGCCTTATTTTGCCAGTTAAGCAAACCATGATAGTTTTTTAGCTTTGTATTCTGTCCTTTCAGAAATCTTCTTTGTGTGGTACAATTACAGGCAGATATTTAACAACAAAGTGCTGGACAACAACATCACAAACTATCAAGGCAACAAAATGCATCTGACACACACTTCCAATCACCTGGACTTGATAACAGAGCTATACTCAATGGTATGAAGGATTTATAAAGGAGGGTAAAGGCAAAAGTAACCAGTGTAGACCAAGCAGGACAGACTTAACCATCCTCTGTTTGCTTCTTGCATGTGAAAAGTGTGGGAAAGTATAGTTTATTTATTTGCTTGCTGCAGAGATGGAGTTAGAATCCAACGTGCCTGTACTGTAGCTATGTGAACAAATCTGGGACTTCCACATATTGTCGGCGACAAGCTATTAAGTTTCACATTAGTCAAAAAATACAGAGGCCTGTGAGCTAGTTGTGACCTGTTTGAGACGTATTTGAAATCTAACCTCTCTGAGGTCAGAGAACAGATCATTTTAATTTCTATCTTTGAAGAACAGTGTCCCAAATGAGGTTTGAGACAGAACAAATCTACATCTGCAGGATGTAAACCTTATACAGTTTTACATAGAATAGAATAGATACATTGGGATTAAAGGAATAAAAGATGGTTAGTTGTTGTCCCTTTTATGGACGTGAGAAGTAAAAGTTGAAGTCTTCTTCTGAACTTGTGCATTTAAAAATCAGAAGAACTTTGCCTTAGAACTTTTTGCATAAAGACTACTTTTAGGGGTGTAGTGCCACATTATGTAGTAACGCCGCATTATGTAATAATGTAATAAATTTTCACCTCATTATGTAATAACATTGCATTTTGTAATAATCTGACGCATTTTGCAATAGAATTCTTGAACTCAATATGTAATAAACTTTGCCGCAATTTGTAATAAGTTGTGACATATTGTGTCAGTTATTACAAAATGTGGGTGTTTCACTTTTTTATGAAGAAAATTTAATAATCTGGGGCATTATGTAACAAACCACCAGAAAGGATGTCTTCATTGGAAAAAACATTATCAAAATGTGTGCATTTCCCATGTATTTCAATGAGAGGGTCCGAGCATTATAATGAGAGGACCGTTTAGGTCCTTGAAGTAACAAGTGAAGGTACTTTTCTGATGTATTCAGAGGGTTAATCTTCAAAGTAATATTGTCTATGTCTACTACAGTAAACAATTTAAAATGTATTGTGAGTATCTCAGAACTCTTAATCCCTTATTCTGCATCTTGATCTCTCAGATCAAGATTCCAAAGTCCAGGCTTGAAGCAAAGGAGAAGCAAAATACGTTTGCTGTTTTAGCCCCAATGCTGTGGCGCACTGGAGTTCTGAAAGTAAAGCTCCCCCTTGCTCCCAAAACAGTTCAGTCAGTGCCTCAGTTTATAAAGCTTTTTTTTTTTTTTTTTTTTTAAAACAAAAACATCTGTACAGATAAACATTTGTATACTTTCTGTATTTTCCAATGTTTTATTATTAATATTCATATATTTACTTGCCTTGGGCAGTAGCACACATTTTAAAGCTCTGTAAAACTACAGATGGCACAGTAATAAAATAAAAACTAAGCAACTAGGCATGGATATATGCATGTAAGATAGAGAAGCCCTAATTCGTCATTACAGCATAGTGAAATTCTGTTTTTGCATATCCCAGTCAGGGTCAGCCATGACAATGCACCTCTGGTGCAGGACGGGTCAAGGGCCTTGTTCAAAGTAACCCATGGTTACTGGTACTGGTGCTGGGGTTTGAACCCCTAACCTCCTCAACCTTATGATCACTAGTCCAGAGCCTCAACCACTGAGCCACTACAAAACTATGATAGAAAGCATTCCTATCTAAAACATACAGTGGTGGCCTAGTGATTTGTGAAGTGAACTTATAACCAGTGGGTCACCGGTTCGAGTCCCTGGACTAGGAAGAGGCTGAGGTGGGAAAGTGAGAGCGACCACTTGTCCCATTGTCCCAGTCACCACCACTGTGGGCCCTTGAGCAAGGCCCTTAACCCCTGAATGCTCCCTGGGCGCTGCAATGCGGCAGCCCACAGCTCCTAGTATGTATAGTTAAGGTTAACGATGAATAGGATGGGTCAAATGCAGAGAAGGAAGTTCCCCAAGGGGATCAATAAGGGTTAGATTATTATTATTATTATTATTATACATCTTCAGGCACGTACATACATGTTGCACTTGTAAGAGCACTGGGTTACACCTTGTATAAAACAGATGGATAATAAAATAGAAATAGTCCAGTAATCCATATCAATTGCATATGTCAGAAGTAGGAATAAAATGGTAGATCCTAGATTTGCATGCACTGTAACATCTACCTAAAAGTAGTAGTTTGTAATGTGAATATAAAACGTGTTAGGGGTCCAACCACATATTCTCAGTTGGACTGAGTTCTAGGCTCTGACTCAGCCACTCCAGAACATTCACTATATTTTGCTGAAAAACAAAACACCCCCCAATTGCAGTTCTCATGCATCAGGTTGTCCTCCACTATTTCCCTATTTGCTGCATTCATTTTACCTTCTACCTTTACAAGCCTTCCAGACCTGCTGCCAAGAGGCATCCCCACATAATGATGCTGCCACCACCATGCTTCACAGTGGGGATTTGTGACATAGCGTCTGGTCTGACGGCCAAAAAGCTCAATTTTAGTCTCATCAGACTAATGACACTTCTTTTAGTCAACCTTAGAGTCTCCTACATGCCTTGCATATTTATCAGAGGATAAAGATGCAAGGCCTCACTCCCTTGGTAGACTCTTTCTTGCACGGTTACTCAGTTTGTGAGGATGACCTCGGTTCTCATCTGTCTGATGTCCAAATAAATGTATTTTGTTTTGCTGTCACACCAAGCTTTTGAGGACAGTAGTATTCAATGATGTAGTTGTTTGACTGTTTTCTTCTGCATTCATTTGTGTAAAGGATGAAGAGGATGGTAGTATTATTGCATCTTTTGATGTTTTACTAATGTTTAATTGCTGCTTTTAGTGAGTAAAGCACTCTTTAATTCCAGTTTTGAAAGGTGTTATAGAAATAACATTTATTTATATTATTATACTATGTAAGGAGTCACTGAAAGACACGTGTTTAAGCAAGACTCATGCATGATTTTAACTTGCAACAGGGAATGTGAGGAAGACAAAATCAATGACTGTTGTTGAAAATGCGATTGAATGCGCGGCTGTTTGTGTTTGTGCGTCGGTGTCTGCAGTTTCCTGATTCTGTGTGTGTGTTTTCACGTGACTCCTCTCAGAGTCGGTGCGCCTCTGAAGCAGCAGAGTCACTGAAAGCAAAAGGAAACGCTGCAGTTTGGAGCTCAGAAGAAACAAAACTGCTGCATTTTTTAAAGCGGACTGTTACAGCTCTCCAGGATGTTTTCACTCGGGGAGAAAATGGAGTTTCTCATCGGAAACCCCTTCGCTTCGCCCGTTGGCCAGAGAATCGGTAAGTCGCAGTTTGCTTTTGAGAAATGAGTTCCGTTGGATCAATTTTTCGGCATTTATTTAATTCGCGTACATGTGTAACGATTTTTACAATCTCACCAATGTGGTGACAATAAACACCCTGTGACGCTTCAATTTCTGAGTTTCAGTTTCTAAAATGCGTAATAATAAATTCAGAATCAACAGAAACATAAAAGTAAGTCTTCAGAGCCAATGACGCAGCAGAGGCGGGACTTATTCTGCTCAATCTTCCAACTGATTGGTCGCTGCAACTTGAAGGACAACTCATTAGGCGAATCAGAGAGCTGCTTAGTGCTTCCTCTCACTTCCTTAATCATTGAGGTGTTTTATTAAGCCGCAGTTTCACACCTTAGTTGTAAATGTTACAGCTCTTTATTAAATAGATGTTTTTTTATGTTGCACAGTGTAGAATTTTAAATCAGGCTGCTTCTGTATTTGAAACCACTATGTGAGGCCCACACATCCAACAAAATGCTTTGCTGCTGATGCCTGGAAAGATGTGTAATCAGGACAGTCATGAGTACTATGAATATGTTACACACCCATCTCAAACGTTCCTTCCTCTTATCTCATCCACTCACTTTCTCACACATAAATGTCAGCTTCTTCTGAGGCGAATGAGAACAGAAGCAGCTGACAGTCACATGAAGTGGAGGGAGCTGGGGAAGGCGAGTGGGAGGCAGGGAGGGAGGAATTGAGGGGTTGTAAGGAGGGGAAGGGAGTGAATGGGATTGGAAAGGCAAGGGTAAGGGTTTGGAGAAGTGTGAGGCGCGCTGGTGGAAAGGAATGAAGGAGATTTAGAGACTTATGAGGAGTCCGTGAAGGGCGGAGTGCAAAGAAAGCTCCCTTTGATTGCTAAGTAGTTTGGAGGAAAACCCATTTTGAGATTTCCTAATCAGGTTCTTACTACAAATAATGGAGGACACCACTTACAGTTATATTTGATAGTTTGCCTGTGAGTTGTTACATGAAAAATAAATCTGTGCCTCCCACCTGACCCACCACAGTCAGCTGATTTGAGTATATATCATGAAGCCATGCAAAGTTATACCTTCATACCATAAATATTCTGCAAGATACAGGCCCTTAAAGTACATCGGGATGACACAGGAAATTATGACTAGAAGGTGACCATGATATCAAACGTAGGTAAAAATGGAAACTTTGATTTGCCACAACTTGTTCTGACAAACCCTGAAAGTTAGCCCACAATACACTTCTTAAAGTTTTCTCCCTTGACTTATTAGAAAACAGCCAACACATTCAGAGTACAAATGCCTTTTTCTTTCTCTGCGTGTCATTAATATTAAATTGGTGCAATTTTGCAATTGAAGCTACAAAACATTACATGATATTGATGCTCAAAACTGGTTATAGCAAAATCATGCTGAACAAGAAGAGGAAAACTTAATGTGACTATCTCCTATACTTTTAAAGTAATAAGGTCTCAAAATGTTGGAAAAAGTAATGAGAATTAAAGGTGAAATTTTGAGTATGAATGTAAAATTTTGCATCCCATTCTAAAAAATTCCGAAGTTGTTGCCAAAAAACAGCTGATTCTGAGGTGAGAACTTTTTCAGATTTGATTGATTTAGTCTGGAATAGCCCTTGTTCTCCTTGGACTGGTTGAAAGTATAATGGACATTGTTGGAAGAAAAAATACAATAACAGGTTTTTACACCTATCAATGACAATCGGAATCTGATGGTACTTTAGGTTTTGGTCTGCCATTGGGATTATCTTGGTTTAGGCTTGGAGACTGTTAAAATACTGAGAATTTGAAGGCAGAGAAGATCAAAGTAAACATGTTATCAAGCTACTTTGTAGGAGTTATGGGATCAAGAATTTTTAGAGCTCCACACAAAAAGTTCAGATGTTTTTGCTCCTTTGATTATGACTGTTATTTTTAAAAAATGGTCTTAATGGTCAAAAAATCAATAAATTATTATGTGTAATGTAGAAGGTGTGTCTCTTGTTGTGATAAACCCTCAAAGATTATCATCTGACTATCTGACTTTACACTTCACCTCGGCTCGAGTTTAATGATCCCAAAAATCATTTAAAGCAGGTTTAACTTATATTTTTACTTATTTAGTCACATTTATTTAATTTTCAATTACAAATATGTTAACTGTCACCACTGCAAATGTGTGAAACTTTGCTTGAAACCAAACCATCAAATGATCATGTGGTGAACTTGTTCCTTATATAAATGCTTCTCATTGTGTGCAATGTATCTTGCTTACTGTCTGACATGTTGGATTTTGTCATGTGATGTTTTATTAATGTGCCTCAAGATACACACTTCTACCAGAGTGATCTGTGAAACCGAACTTACAAGACCAACGGAAAATGTCCTGTTACGCTGATCACCACAACATTAAAACCACTGACATGTAAATTGAATAACACTGATTATCTTGTTCCAGTGGCACCTGTCATGAGGTGGATATATTAGATGCCCAATACTCAGTGATACACATGGCGAGCGAAGACCAGCTTCTGTGGTCTGATCCCATGGAAGAATAGCTGAAAATGTCAATGCTCGCTATCATAGAAAGGTGTCACAAAACAGTGCACTCAGCTTAGTGACATAGAAGAAATAGAACAGAATACAGTTCCTTTATTTTCTACAATGACATTAAGCAGCAGGATATAAGGATAGTTTATTTGGTGTAATAAGAACTATAGAAACAGTACTGTAACTGATGTTGCACTTCTTGATATTGCTGAACACAAACAAAAACTTTTGTAGTAGCTTGCTGCGTATAGAGCTGCAGACTAATCACAGAGCTCGTGTTGACTCCCAGCCACCACTAAAAGCATCTGCAAAGCATACTTGAGCCCATAAACTAGATCATGGTGCAACAAAATAAGGTGGCCTGGTCTGATGAATCACATTTGCTTTAACATCGTAAGGACAGGTGTCTCATTTACATTTATCAAGGTGTGTCATTTACCTGAAAAGTGATGGCACAGGAAGCACTGTGGGAAGAAAGCATGCCAGCGTAGGCAGTGTGATGCTTTGAGCAATGTTCTGCTGGGAAACCTTAAGTCCTGGCATTCATGTGGATGATATGACATCTACCATCTACCGAAAAATTGCTGCAGACCACGTACATCCTCTTCAGGGCAACTGTCTCCCCTGATGGCAGTGGCCTACACAGTATTAGGCAGGTGGTTTTAATGTTTTAATTATAATTTCCTCTGATTCCCTCCCTGTTGACAGAGCGAGCAACCATTGGCTCTCTACAGTCGGAGGACTGGGGCCTCAACATGGAGATATGTGACATCATCAATGAGACGGACGAGGGGTAGGGACGATTTCATTTGTTGTGTTTAGTTTGGGGGTCAACTGATTATTGGCCTGGCTCATAATTGGATCTGATTTTTGGCATTTTTCTGATTATTAGTGTCTTTATTTTTGAACCAATTCCTAATAAATTAAGTTAATGTTGAAATGCAGTACTTTGGGTGTAATGCAGCCACTCCTCTCTATCTGTAGATACATTTTGACGCTAAGATTTAAATAGTTGTGTAATTTGGTTCATTTCCGATAGCAGTGTTGCTCCACCATCTCAGATTTAGGTTGGTATTTGGTGGTTGGTGACCCAAAACTAAGTTTTCACCATTTTGACATGTCAAAATAGCAAAAAAAAAATAGAATCTTGGCTTGCCATACTTGCTACAAATCAAAATCTACTGTTAGAGGCCTCAAAAGTTTGTGAAATGTAGAACAAAGACCGTATTTGTAGTAGGAAATATAGATACATGTACACTTAAAGGAATTTTAAGTTTACATGCACTTTTTTCCCCATTTCCAAGGACTAATGTTTAAAAAAAATTGCCTCTGCTGGAGCAAGCCAATCATTTGGATCTGCTGGAAACTATTTTGTCTGTATCCTCCTCAAATTTCATGACAGTGGAAGTTATATTTCTGAGATAGTGCTGCGATGTATTTCCTGAATACTGTCTGAACTGACACAGACAGACCCAAACATCAGGTATCGGCCTTTAGTAGTAATCGGTGTGAAACCAGAAAACACCGTATTGGTCGACCACTAGTTTGGTTATTCTAGTAGTTTTTCTGGATCTCTCTCTGTAAATGACTAACTACTACTGAAAAGATGAAACCTAAAAGCCAGTTACATGGTCTCCGTTAAAGAGCCAGTAACTGCCCTCCTCTGTAGCCTAACCTTTCTGTCTGATTAGTGCACTGTATCCTGTGTAAGTTTGCAGTTTTTAGATCTGTTATGCTTTTTAATGTGTCACTTCCCTTATGGTTTCTGCTCTGCAATGTGGCTGGCTGTGACCAAATGACCTACTTAAGATCGATCTTAAGCTCTTTGTTTTGATGCTATGAGGAATTTTATCACATCTCTGAAATGCAATATGGTTGTTATAGCTACAAGTACACAGCAAAAAGGCAAAGTTTGTTTTTTTGCCAGAGGGCTGACTTTTTCTAGTTCTTCATTCATGTACACATGATCCATAAACAAAACACCCTTTATTGATTCTTCTGTAACAGAAAACCCTGTATCTTTTTTTCCCCATGTTAATGAATATTTCATATTTTCATTTCAAAATACCACAGTGGATGACTGAGCAGACATCATGTGATGCAGAGTTGTTTTCTTCCTCAGGCCCAGAGATGCAGTCAAAGCTATTAAGAAGAGAATCGTAGGAAATAAGAACTTCAGAGAGATCATGTTGGCTCTCACTGTGAGTAATCATCTCCGGATGGGTGCATGTTTACGATCCATGTGTTCTGTCATTCATTGCACTGAAGAAGGACGAGTGTGAGAGTGATCTGAGGACTGGAATGATCCTTGTCCTGGTTGGCTGGTGGCCATGAGGAGATGGTTTACTTACCCACTTATGCAAGCAACTAAGTAAACAGTCACAGTCTTAGCGGATGAAAGAGAGAAAAAACTTCACCAAAACTGTCACGAAGCTTTAGTGACAGCTTTTATATTTTTGTACTGTTGTCTTATACTTTAGGTTCTTGAGACCTGTGTGAAGAACTGTGGCCACCGCTTCCAAGTTTTGGTGGCCTCGCAAGAGTTTGTTGAAGGGGTTTTGGTTCGTTCCATTCTGCCCAAATATAACCCACCTACTGTCCTCCATGACAGAGTTCTCAGCCTCATACAGGTATGAATAGAATAGAATACCTTTATTGTCATTGAACATTGTGCAAAGAAATTAATCAGCAATCCTTTCAGTGCGTTCACACAATCAGACTTTTAAAAAAATACAATAAAAAATGTTCAAATATGACATCTACTAGGAAAAAAGGATATGTGTAAGTGAATCTATGAAAACAGTGGGATAACTTATTCTTTTAAAGTTAGCTTATTTGGTAGATTTTATTAAAACAATCGTGTAACTGATGTTGAATTTCTGGATATTACACATTGCTGAACATGTACAAAAAAGTATGGCTTAAGTAACACAAAAATTACATGTAAGGTGCAGTTGTATGTAAACATATGTAAACATATGTAAACAAATGCTGACATTATGTGTATGATGGGAAATGTAAGCAGCAGGGCCTCGACATAGGAATATTTTCCAATCTGTAGGTTGTTTGCTTGATTAATACATGAAAATGAATCCGTGTTTTCCTGCGCTTTAGGTTTGACCCATTTAATTTCTTGTTCTGATGAGCAGTTAAACCCAAATATAGTTTGGAGGCAGAAACCAACAACTCTCTGCCGTTTTTTTCTGAAACTGAAATGATTATTGCTCATTGATTCTAAAACTGTTGTACAGCAGTTTTCCACTCAGTTTTTGCTCTAGTCTCCACTTTGTTTTATTTGATTAAAGTTCTTGTTTTGCTTTCTGAGTAGATTCTGTCTTTGCAATTATTTTGAGAAAATTTAGAGGGGTTTCGAAATCCCACGACTTTTACCGGCTACTTAAGTTTGACTCTGTTGTGTCTACGAAAAAGTGTTATCTTTAATGTTCATTGTCGGTCAAATAGCTTTGCACATTCCTGTGCTACATGGTCAGAATCACTTGTATGCAATCATAGACTAGAAGGAATGATAACATTAGATAGAGTCGTGCTTGAAAACTCCTCGGGACAATTCCTTTCTGTTCTCTTTCTATGTTGTTCTTGTCGTTTTGTTATTTGCATCCACATTCTGAAGCCGGTCAGGTCTTTTTAATTTATCTCATGTTCTCATCTCCAGTCGTGGGCTGATGCGTTTCGTAGCTCTCCCTCCCTGGCAGGGGTGGTGTACGTATACGATGACCTGAGGAGGCGTGGCCTAGAGTTCCCCATGACAGACCTGGATGCTCTGTCCCCCATCCACACTCCAAACAGAGTGAGACTGTCTGCAAATTTGGAAACACAACATCAAATCAAATGCATGTAAGGATATCTATATATATAGTTCCTCAAATTTTGCAGAGTATTCCAGAGGACGAGACTCCTGAGGCGACCCCTGTTGCTGCTCCCACAAGCCAGTCGCAACCAGCAGCTCCTTCCAGTGCTCCCAGTCAGGGCAGCTCACCTCCAGTCCAGACCAGTGAAGGACCAGCGTCACTTTCTGCAGAACAGGTACCACCGCATAAAACCCCTATCAGTAAATGTGTAGATAGAGATAGCAAAGAAAACCATGTGTGACTCATATGAACTTTTAGAAGTTGAAGCTGATACTGAGATATGTAGAAAAAAATACTAAGCATATTTGCTCAGATAAGCATTGTAAAACATTAAAGTCTGTTAAAAAGACAAAAATGTGTACAAAAATTAAGCACTGACCAACATAAGCATAAACTGCAGAGGACTGTACGAAGCAAGTTCAATAAACTCAGGATATTTTTTGTTTTCTGGCTTGACTAAACCTAACAACAATGTCAGGATAAATGGTCTCTCAAAGTCAAACAGGGTTTCTGAACTGTCATATGAACACAAACATGGAAGAATTTCAAGCTGCACATTTCTCACAAGAAGAGCAAATAATACCAAACCAATATGAGGAGTTTTAAATATAATACAGAAAGCAACAGAGCTGCTGCAGCCAACACCATGAATGGAATCTACAAAAAACTGCGAGAACAAGAGTTAATAATTATCATTATTACTTCCTCATACAAGGCCCAATTTGAGAAAGGTTTTATTTTGTATGAATAGCTTAAATTTAGGTTTCTTATATGACCTTAAGCAAAATTATCTTTATGCAACACAAGATTGTATATTGAAATTGGAGATGTAGTTGTACCTATATGCTACTCACTAAAAGGAAAAAATATGTAAAGAGTAAATAATCAAGTAATTAAACTATTTTCATGGTGACATGAACATTTAAAGTGATACTCTTGTTGTGTGCAAGACATTTTTTTTCTTTTAGCTTCTTAATGTGTTGAAACGTTTTGGGAGCATACAAAAAGCAAGTGTATAAACATAATTCAAACCAATGAGTAGACCTACTGTAGATCTAATAAAGTCAAGAAATATAAGGCCTTAGTGCTCTGTCTTAGTCTCTGTTTTAGGGTTTTATCAATATACAAAGGTCTGTAAAACAATGCAGTGACTTTCAAACTGCAACTCTAAAACTCCTTCCTTCCTCAGAGTCCCCCTCACATTGTTCGAAAAGAACTTCATGGGACTGGAGAACTGATTGGTCAGTAGGCGATGTTTTAATACGAGTTGATCTGTTATCTCAAACATAGTGTGCTCTGGAGCAGGTTAGGAGTTCAGTATGAGTTACCATGGTGATGTGCAGTGTGTGTGGAGCAGGCATGAACCCAACACATTCCAAAAACCGTAAATCCACAATACGGCATGATATTACTTTTTATGTTTTTACACAAAAATATGTATTTTAGAGTCATAGAAGACTGCAAAAACCAGTGTATACTCACAAATTAATTTAAAAATAATGAATAGATTTGTAAAATCTGGTTTCCTATGTATTTCCCATCAATTAACTTGTCCCAGCAGCTCTAATCAGACCTTACAGGACACGCATGACCAGGGGGACAATATGGAGTGAAGTTAAAGTTCAGCAGACCCATGACATAGGAAACAGTTTGACTGTCAAAGTGACTAATAGCACTGTCAACTGCTTCAAAGCATTGCAATAATATCTGGAGCAGAACCATTATTAATATAATTAGTTCCTCTTGAGTTTTTCCTGCTACGACAAGTAAAATAAAAACAGTATTCTGCAGCTGCATTGCAGAAGTTATAAACTGTTTCTGTGCATCTGTGGTTGATATCTAATATTGACCAGTGTTGATGTGACTGTTGCAGGGAACCCAATTGTGTGGCAGCGTTTAACAGCTGTTTTTGTTAATTCTATCCAGGAACAGAAGCTGCGAAGTGAGCTGGCTCTGGTGAAAGGAAATCTGAGGGTGATGTCTGAAATGTTGAATGAGCTAAAACCTGGACAGAGTCAGCCTGATGATACAGAGCTGCTACAGGTGGGTGAGAATTGTCTACAGCATCTACTGTGAATGAGCTGCGTCGGAAACCACACTATAGAATGTCCTGCATTTACTGCCCATCATGTAATCCCATTTTGTAGTGTGAGGGTGTAATTCTGATGCTGCATTCTTTTATGCTCATACCTGGCAGATCAAAAGCAGGTAAAAATACCACAGTAGACCTAAAAAGCACATCTCAATCTCGTGAACTCAGTATGTCTTAAATACCTTCAGGGAATTTCTTTAAATTTGGTATCAACAATCCCCTCGGACTCACTGATAAACTGATTGGACTTCGGTGACTTTGCAAAATAGGTTTTTGGCTGTAAGTCAGGAATTAAGGTCAAAGGCCAGCATCACTATAACATCATAGTGCTCTGCAAAAAACACTTCTTTGGCCTGTATTCATTGCCATAACTCAAGAACAGAGGGGGAGATTGTGACCATATGTAACATTTTGTTTGGACATCTATTAAATTCCTTTACTGTATACATTAAATATAAACAATTTAATTTAACATGCAAAGAGACTAGTTTTTAATTAGTTTTACATGACTTTATCACACTTTCTCTCTTTGATTTTTCTCATGCTGCCTCTGTAAGTGTTGTCTTTGGGCTAATGTTGTTGCCAGAGGATTATGGGAAATGTCAAAGTACACCGATCAGCTACAACATTAAAACCACTGACAGGCGAAGTGAATAACACTGATCATATTGGTACTATGTGGTGTTCTGCTGGAAAACCTTGGATTTTGACATCCGTGTTGATGAGACTTAGACACACAAACAAACATTGCCCCAGAACAAGCACACTCCCTCCTGCAAATGGAAATCCCAAATGTCACTGGCCTACCCACACAGGAAAATGCACCCCACCACATGGAAAAAACATCAAACAATCAGGAACATGTAGGGGAACATGACAGTGGCCCAACATGTTGATTTGACCTCCAAACTTCCTACAGCCCATTGTGATCAAGCATCAACAGGATGCAGTGGAACAAGTTTGATTGACAGAGGCCCCACCGCACAAGCCAGAGTACCCAAAGGATCCACTGCCTTTACTCCCTTCTGTGGTGTTAAACGATAAGTATAAAAGCAGACAAAAAACAAAGGATCCACTGCCAACATCCTGGTTCCACCCTCATAGGACACCCTGAGAAATCCTCTTGTCCATGCCCAATGGTTCAGAGCATTTTTGAGCCCATAAGGTGGACCAACACGATATTAGACAAAATGTAGTGCCTGATCGTTGTACATGAAACAGGAATACAAAATAGTAAACTGCAAAATTTTGTTTTTAAATATTGCAGATTAATGATTATTTTCCTTTAGTTTCTCTGTCATTTTTGTGAAGACAAACGGATCTGTTTCTCTCTCTCTTTGTCGAAGCAGCAGCTGTTCTCAGTGTGTAAAAAGATGCAGACTCGAGTGGTGGAGCTCATTCCTCAGCTGATAGATGAAGGATTTATTGAAGAGCTGCTCGTGATCAACGATGACCTCAACAATGCCTTTATCCGCTATGAGAGGTGAGCTGCAGCACAGCTTTGTGGTTTGTTTGCAAGACTGTTATTTTATGAAGTGAGGCACATGTATACTGTGGTGAACATTATACTGTCATCTTGTTTTAGGTTCGACAGGCTGAACAAATCACAAACAACAAACGCACAACAGGTAAAAATAGTTCTGTTGTGTTTGAAGCGATGAGTGTAGTATTGTGTGTTTTTGAGAATTAAAACTGTTTCTTCATCATTTAGGCGACATATATACACTCTTTCCGGGATTAAACGTAACACACTGTACTGTGTGTTTGCAGAGCTCTACCTCAAGCATCGTCGACCTCAGTCCTGGACTTTCCACTGCCAAACAACCTGCTGTTATCACAACAACCAGCCAACCAGCAGTGAGCACCTGGACCAATCTGCAGCAAGCAGCCAATCACAGTGAGCAGACTTTTTTTTAACCTCTGTTTCCTTTGCAACCCAAAGGCAGTGTGTGATTTTCTTGTAACTTAAAGGTATAATATGTAACATTTCTGTCTTAAAGCAACTATACGTTAACATTTAAAATGCAGAGAAATCCATAGTTTTATCCATTGTAGTGCTGTAGCTGGGGGAAAGAAAAAACAGCACCTGATATGTCAGAGAGAACAAAAGGTAGAAGAAGAAAAAGTAGGTGAACAAGCAAGCTAATGTTTTCTCTCATTCCATTTTTTGTATTAATCACTCATGATGAATGTTTTGACCATGAATAACAGCACTGGGATGCCCCTTGATTGAATTTCTCATTTCATGTAACGATTTTGTTAGAATGACATGACTGTGTGATTAAACACAGTAGCTCATCCGGGAACAAAATTTCTGTTTAAGTCACGTGTGAAGACAACAACTGCACTGATCCTGCGCTATTTCATCAAACTAGGTCTTTTGATTGAGAGACCCAGAGCAGGAGAAACTACATACTGTGTGTTTATATCTTGTTTTCATAGTTTCTTTTATTTCTGATTGAAAAAAACAGGATGTTGATGCCAAACACGAAACGTGAGAGTAATGTTTAAAAATGCTCTGGGTTACCTGAAAGCCGGTTGGTTAGAGTGAACATCATATGGGCACAAATGCAGTGAGCAGCAGATCCCCCAGTTCCGTACCCGACCAACTAGACCATGTGCTGCAACAAACAAACAAAAACTAAACAAATCTTTATTAAAAAATGCTCAGGCTGCACCGTAATAAAAGTGATGTTAGGTAATGGGATGTAGGAAATGTACTACAGTTTATATCTCTATGGATGCATATTCAGAGTATAAGAAGTGCTTTTCCAATCACCAGCTATCAGTTAATTACACTGAGTAATTGAAATTTCCATTTTGCAGAAGAAGAGGAGGAGTTTGACATGTTTGCTCAAACCAGAGGCAGCTCCCTGGCAGAGCAGAGGAAAAGGTGAGTGGAGCTAACTGGTGATGGATGACACACACACATCATATCATCATCCCTGCTGCATTTACATAAACCTAAATGGAGTTATGAGACAGATACCTGCTGGTTATTTACGACAAAAATAACTAGAAAAAAAGCTAGATACTTTAGGATATCTATAAATGAATTCAGCCTTGTAAGAGTGGGGCTACTTTTGCCACTAAGTTGAGTTTTGAATTTTAACCACAGCCTAAGAGGCACTTCATAAGGAACATTTATATTTGTCCTATCTTCCCCCTTGACCCAGAAATCACTCCCCCTTCTACCATCATGGAGAATTTCTCAATTGCTTAAATCCAACTTTGGGAGGTTTTGGCTTTGGCAGGAGCTAAGAACAAGAAAAGAGGTGCATCAAGTGGTATGACGTGTAAATGCTGCACCTTTGAGATTGCCAGTTTAATTTGACAGCTGATACAACTGTGCAGCACATCATAAATAACTGGCACCACTTAAGACAGACATAATGGAATGAAGAATTTCTCATCTGGCACCATTTGAAACCATTTTCATGAGCTGTCAAAACAATATCCTACATTACTGACTATTTTGTTATTTGGTTGCATTTCACCACAACTATTAAAATGGATTATGTCCTTACATAGCTTCAGATATAATTCTGATCATATGCAGTCTTCTCACTTTTTTATGATCATTAATGATATAGTTTTGTTTGAACGATATCATTAATGATCACTAATGTGCATGACCTGTGTTTGTATGTTCAGTGTCAGGTATGAGGATCCAAGAGCTGTGGAGGGCCTCGCTGGAGCTCTGGACACAAGGTTGCAGGTCACAGCAGGGGTATGTAAACCACAGTAACACACATTTAGATGTTGTGAATGTTTCTGTGCTAATGCTGCAAAATGAATCAAACCCAGAGTCATCGTATGTCTCTCTTAATCTATTTTTCTCCTAGATGCAACCAGCAAAAAACTCCATGCAGAACAATATAGACCAATGGTTATCTAGTGATATGGTGAGAGAAAGCATATGTGCTATACATGATGTTGTGTTGTGCAAAAATTATGTCCAATTATGTGCAAAAAAAAACAAAATTTGTTTGTGTTTTTTTAAGCAGGGGGACCAGTCTTCAGTTTGTGAGGGAGTCTCCAGTGAAGGTTTGTTGTTTTCTTTGCTGCCATTTGGATGCGAACGTGATATTTATGCACAAACCTCTAACTACAAGCGTCCTTTTCAGAGTTTGACAAGTTTCTGGAGGATCGGGCAAAGACGGCGGACTGCAGCGGCCAGACGATTCGCAGCGTGCCGTCCGCCACTCCCAGACCGCCGCCGTCACAATCCACCCGGCAGCAGGACACGTCACATGACCAGCTTTTCTCGCTTTGATTTTGGGGGAATAAATGGGAGGAATTGGGTGGAGGTCAACATAGTCATATCATCATATCAAATGAAATATACCTACGATCACACACACACACACACACACACACACACACACACACACACACACAATGTGCCAAGTCAAGTTTTCTTTTCAAGTGCACACACACAGGAATGAAAGCCTGAAAACAGAACTGCCTAATCAACTCCTTTCATAAATGCTGTATTTGTCTGTATGTCTGCTGTTTGTCGCCTTGATGTACATATACACAACTTTATGTGACTGTATTTAAGATGTATGATTATAATATTGATGTAAACAAAAATGCTTAGGTGTTTACAGTTGAGTATGATGCAGAAAATATATTTGATATCTCACCATCATGTGCCTTTGACCAAGAGAGCTGATTTTGTGTAGATGAGAATAAATGGGGCTTTACTGCCCAAGCATCTGTTCTCGTTTTATATGTTTGTGGGGGTTTTTTGACATAAAGGACTAGATTTCACACAATGACAGCCTCCAGTGACATTTGCTGAGTTCATTCATTTTGGACAACAGTATTTCCAAGATTTTGTGTTTGACGTGGCTCACAGCTCCACCAAACTGAAGTCAAATGGGACTTTTTCATGTTTCATTCTGTGTTTTCTGTGAATTGTAAAACCTTCTTCATCTCCTACAAATGTCCCCATATTAACAACTCATATACTTGAAATCAGCACACAAAATAATCCCTAAATTTAAGTAATTGTTGGAAACAACGAATGATTCTCGCTATATTTTGCACCGGCGACTTAGTCAAAACACCAGAGCCTTGAATGAGAAGTGGGAACTCAGGTGTGTTCTGGCCGCCCTCAATAATGTGCTGATAAGAAGCTAAATTAAACATGTTGTTGTTCAAGGGCTCAAGGATGTCTGGTGTTGGGTACACCAAGTCCTGAAAAGCACCAAGAGGAAAAACCTTAACTGAACGGGTGAAAAAGGAAGACTAAACGAGCAAATTTCATTCTTCTGCGCTCCCATCCAGACCTGAAGACCATGTGCAGAACGTTTCATTTCAGGTTCTCTCTCTGCTGGGGTTCTCTGTGTGTCTTCCTGCGTGGATATGCTGCCTTTACTTCAAACATATCAACCCAGAATCAGCTTCCAAATGTCACTGTGGTTCAGGACCAGGAGGATGCATGGGATTCAGCATTTCTTCAGCTGAGAGCCAGTCTACCATCCTACTCACAGCCAATCCGTCCATACTCCCTCCTGACACAAACTGAAGACTACTTTTACATGCCCAAACCCAGACATCGCCGTCCATCTCGCCTCCTGCGTCTCCTTGGATCCTCTTTTGACCCGTTCTGGATGTCCATAGACCAGCCGTCTGAGGCCTCTGAGGGAAGTCAACCTCTGCAGCACGGACTACCAAACCACACCATCTTTAAGGAGAAGTTCAACCTGAGTTCCTCTCCAGAGCTGAGAGACGCTGCAGTGAACAGTCGACAAAAGCTGCAGAAAGAAGCTGCAGGGCTGGACCTCAGTTCTCTGCCCTCAGATGTTGCCAGTTCAGTCAGAAGCTGGTTGGTTCATTTGGCAACATGTGAGCTGCACTACCGATGGGTAGATCTGGGCTCAACTTTCTGGCCACGCTGGCTGCGGCAGACTGATTGTGAGAGAGCAGATGGAGAGCGAAGCTGCTCTTTTCCCAGTGGGATGAAGTGTGTGCGAGCTCAGACAGCTCTCATTAGGATCCTGGCTTGGCACTGCATAGAAACCAGAGACGGATCCAGGAGGATTAAAGGCGAAAGGTCTGACGACAGCAAGGAGAGGGAGACAGGTGAAGCAGTGAGGAGGTGTTTATGGAGACAAATGCCTTATCCTGTGGTCACTGCATGTGTGTGTTCATGTAAATGAATGTTTTCACTCCTCATCTGCAGCTGGGATTTGATATGCATGCTGGGAATGCATTTATACTGTCATCTGGAGTTTTAGTTGAATTTTTAATCAAAATTGTGCTGACTGATTTTAGAAATCTAAACCGATTTACTTTTAGTTACTCTGACACTACATGAATCTAAATGTTGCTGGCTTTAAGTAGAATTTATGAGCATATTTTCTGTTATGTGCAAAAGATTTTCAGCATCTTTCTCAGAGATACTTTGACAATCAGAGTCTCACCATAGTTCTCTAGTTTGGTGAAAATGCTGCTCAGGCTGCTCATTCACTTTCTCTATTCCATGACAGTCTTGGGGTTAACATTCCAACCTTTTCTCACAAGTGTGTTCATGCACTGCTCAATTCAATTATCGGTTATTTCTGGCTATTTAATGCTTTATGACCCCATATTTCATGCCTGGTGCTACATTTATGCTTGTGGGAAATTCTTGTATCAGTGTCTATGCAGACATGTTTTCAGTATTCTGCAGACTTTTGACCATTTTTTTCTTTTTTTCAATTAACATGGTATATAGAAGTAAAACGTACAATTGAATGTTATAGAGTAAGAAGAAGACAAGCAATTTTCTATTTTTTGTCTGTCTGAAATAGCCTCTGTGCAATGAGTGATGTCTTATTGCAGAAAATATCTGTTTTTTCTTTTTTTTCTTTCAGCTTACACAAATAAAAAAAGTTAATTAAATATAATAATTGCCTCTCTAATAAAACTCAAAATGAAAAAGTGGTTCTGATTTTAATGTCTTCTTAATTTTTGCTGTTCTGGGTCAAAATATTTGGTAATTATCTTGTGCTTGTTTAAGCTTTGCTTGCTGGTTTCGTTAGATATGAATAAAATACCACTTAAAGACTAATAGAACTCCAGGTTTTGGCTGCTTTAATTGTTAATCATATCATGATGGGGGAAAGACCCATTACTAATATATTTCTCTTTCTGAGTGACACAGAAAAACAGATACATGCTTTCAATTTGAGCAGGTTTTACTTCTGTGATGCTCTTTGGCTTTGGATTTTTGGCTCTGGCCGAAAATGTTAGAAATCTTCTACAGCCTATTCAGAACTCTGCAGCCTGAATGTGCACAAGGACCAGAGGGAGAGACTATATACCTCCTTTAAAATCCTTGCATTTGTTGTGTGTTGATTTCTGTATTGATTTTAAAATAAACAAAAAGCAATTCCTGACCTTGTACCGGCATGTATGTCTCAGTGTTTACAGTGTATGAACCAGTTCGGCCCCTCAGGTCCTTTGATATGAGTCTGTTAGTATCTACTATAGCTCCAAAGTGCAAGGCGGAAACCTTTGGTGGGGCAGCTTTTAGCGTTTATGCTCCAGACTTCTGGATAAGTCTGCCTGAGGACCTGAGAGCAGCTGGAAGTGTGAAATCTACATAAACTTAAATCCATAATCTTTAACCTAGCCATTATTTACTTTATTTAGTTAATTTATATTATTGTTTTAATGTTGTTTGGGTTCTAATCTATTTAAAAAAAAAAAAAAAAATTGCGTTTTTGGTTTTTAATCTAATGTAATCTAGTTTCGTTTTATTTTATTTTCATATTCTGTTGTTATAATCATTTTTTGAGTGTTCTGTTTTAATGTGGTTTGAATTTTCTCTCTACTTCTGTCTTATTATTGACTTATTGGTCATCTGAACTGCAACAAGCTCAATGAAAAGTGCTTTACAGATAAAGTTGAACTGAATGACTGATTTTTGAGAATATAACCAGGACTAGTGATGCAAGGGTATTTTATTGACGGTAGAGCGATTTAACTGCATGCACTTTTATTTACTCAGTGTATTCTATTTTTCTATTTTATCTTATGTTTAATATTTTAGGTATTTTTATTTTCCTTATTTTTGTTGTTCTGGTCAATCAGTTCTGATTATTCTATAAAATTTGTGCACAGTTTGTTCATTTTTTCTGTACTGCTTTTGATTTATCTAAGACAAATAATTTAAATATATTCTGCTGTGTTTTGTATTTTACCTTTGCTAGTAAAACACTTTGAGTAAGCTCTGTGTATGATCAGGTGCGATGCAAATTAACTTGCTTGCTTGCTATACACTTACACTCATAAGCACACATCTCTCAGACCAACTATAGAAATATATTTTTAATTTTTCGATTTATCCGTATTTAAATTTCAGCCCCAGTTAGATGCGTATGTTAAAGGTCCGAGGCGGCCTAAAGGCAGCCCTGAGGCTCCGCCCCCTTGAGCTGTACGTACGTTGACTGTACACAGACAAGATGGCAGCTTCATTGGAAGACGAATTCGAAGATGCGCCTGATGTGGAGCCGTTAGAACCAACTCTGAAGAATATTATCGAGCAAAAATCTCTGAAATGGATATTTGTGGGTGGAAAAGGTGGAGTTGGTAAAACGACATGTAGGTAAGTTGAATATAAATGCTAATTTGACAGCTGGTTTTGACTGAGGCTAACACAGCTAGCTTAGATTAGCTTTTAACGCAAGTTGACGTGGATCTTTGTCAGCAAACGAGAGAAACGGATTCATTTCTCCACGATGAGAATCTAACGAAACTTAGCTCTCAAGCTTAAGACGTGTTGGGATTGAAATGTCACCGCTGCTACGATTTATGTCCTTTAGATCAGCGCCAGGTGTCTATTTGCCGGGTGGTCGAGTGCTGCCAAGCACAGTCACCAGCTAACGTTAGCCAGCGGCGACGCTGAAGTTAGCCTCAGATTCGTAGCTTTAGATTCGATAGCTAAGTAGACAGTTAAGGGAAAGTTACCACCGAGGAACTGATTCTTAGCTCTTTTTTACATCTTAATGACGTAAAACCGTGTTAGAGGATCTTAATGCTGTCTGAACCTCACTCTGACATTTGTGTTATCTACATATCTTTTGTGAATAAGCTGTAAGGTAGATTTTATTGATTTTTTTGCATTTCGATCACGTTACTTCACAATTACATAAAAACCTGCTATTTATAGAGCGAATAAATCTGGACGACATTGCCCTACTTAGGGAGACTTCACTGCTTTTTGTGCATGCAGACCAAAATAGACCAGGCCCAGATATATAACTGTATAAATACAGATGTCATCAAATCTGGATTAGGTCACAAATAAGAGATTGTGTTTTTATAGATTCTTTAGCCTTTCTAGGATAATCTAGACCAGATTAGACCTTTAAGTGTGTGTGTGTGTGTTAGTTATGTGGATCTTGTCTAATATGATTCAGTTGTAAAAAAAAAAAAGGCAAAAAATCTCATCGTTTTTGCATTTCCTCAAATAGAATAGAGGTTTCACAAATCTGACATTGTGTTTCTAAGAATCTTTACCCTCTGTGAGACAGCGTAGTCCAGACTTGCCCAATGTATTTTTAATGTTCCAGCACTGGTCTGATATGGTCTAGTGACAGTGGCATCTCCCTCTTTTGCATTTTCACTAATTGGATGAAGGTCCTCAAATTTGAAAGTGGGTTTCCGACAGCATTAATGGTTTACTTAAAATGTCCATCTCTGTTTCACATAATTTAAATGTGGAAAAGACTGAGTCTGTCACTCAGACTGTATAACAAGGCTCCTTATCCTCTGCATTTTCACAAACACAAAGGTTGCATATCAAAAACTGTGTTTTAAAGGCCCCTCAGTATCTCAGGCACAGTGTAGTCTAGATTCGACCAGTCTATTTGTTGTAGTGTTTTGTCTGGACCTGGTCTAGTGTAGTCTACATTCACAAAAATGTGACATCACTCTAGACATACAAATCTCCACATTTTTTTTTGTATTTTAACAGAAAGAATAAAGGTTTCACAAATCAGAGGCTGTGTTTTAAAGACTAAAGCTACTGTAGGACAGACTTGTCCAGACTTTATTCAGAGGTTTTTAGATCTGGAGCTGGACTAATGTCATATGCAGAAGAACGCAGACATCCCCATTTATGCAGAAATAGGAGAAAGGTAAAAGTTCTTAACACTGTTTTCCACAATTGGGATGAAAAAACGGAGAATCAGTCTTGCTGCGCTGTAACTTGAGTTTCCCTTAAGTTTACCCTGAACTGAGGACTCAAAAGCTACGAATCTGAAGCGAACTTCAGCGTCGTGGCCAGCTGACACATGGATTCATGACTCTCTTAGCTGGTTTGCTAAAAAATGACACCTCAGACTCCACGTTGCCACATTTCCTCCTTTATGTGTTGAAAGAACTTTTTTACTCTATGTTGTATTCCTTCGTGGTAACTTGAATTTAAGGTAATGGACGCCCACTAAACCCGGATGTAAAGATGCACATGCTAGCATTAGCAGTCAAGTCTGCATTGAAGTGTAAACACTACGTCTCTTTCTCTTAACTGTCGCTTAAGTCACTCACTGATGCTAGGAATATCAGTCATAATATATATACCTACTGTGTCAAAGGCAAAATGAAATAGTAAATTAACTAGTTTCATTGCAGTAACTAGTTCCCACAAAGTTTAAAATAATGATGCTTGAAGTCGGTGCTTTAAGATGACTCATATATGTGTTGCTGACTTGTGTTGCACTTGTGAAACACTTGAAACACCGTCCTGTGTGCCTGCTGTACAAATCCATCTTCTCTCCTCTGTCTTTTTCCAGCTGCAGTTTGGCTGTCCAGCTGGCTGCTGTCCGGGAGAGCGTCCTCATCATCTCCACAGATCCTGCCCATAACATCTCTGACGCGTTTGACCAGAAGTTCTCAAAGGTGCCTACCAAGGTCAAGGGCTATGACAACCTCTTTGCAATGGTAAGTTGTGCCACAGTGAGAAATCCATTAGCTCTGTCTGAAAATAGCAGGGAAGGGAGTGAAGGAAGGGAGTGAAGCATTAAGTGCACGAGCATGAGAGTAATTATATTTGTATATTAACAATTAACTGTTAGGTCACATAAAACCAGTTAAGTAAAAGATGCATTTGAAATAGAGAAAGCTGCTGAATGAATTTAAAACTCTTCATCTTTAAAGCACTCAAGCAGTAAGTTACTGAAATGAAAACAAGTGGAAGTCAGCCATGTTAATGTAAGCGGTGCAGTTTCCTGTATAATAGGAGGAACAGTTTCCTGTGTAGTTCATCCAGTTTTGCAGAAAAAGGTCAGTTTCTCTGATAAGGCCTTCACAGCAGATATTTTAACTTGTAGGAGAAGCACAGGCGATATTAATAACATTAACAGTGGCTCTGATCTCTTTAAATGTCCCAGTAAGCGGTGACAGCAATCCAGCATACACAAGACGGTGAATCCTGAAACTGAAGCAGCTAAAGATTCAGAATTAATTATTTTTATTATTTTAAATGTGTGATTATACTATGTGGTAATGCCTCATCTTTTTCAAAGGTTCCTTTTTACTGCATTTCAAAAGTCCCTTAATATTTGGTAAAGCAATTTACGGAAAACACAGAGGTTTATTTATGCTTTTTTTCAAAAATTAATCTTAGTGTGTGAAGCTAGCGTCATGAGGACAGGCTGTCTCAAAAGCACCACTGTGTACCAAACTCAGTCGCTGGAGGGCATAAAAACATGTTCAGATCTTTTGTTATGTGCTAATTTTGTTGAGTGTGTGTGTTAATATAGGAGATTGACCCAAGCCTGGGTGTGGCAGAGCTGCCTGATGAGTTCTTCGAGGAGGACAACATGCTCAGTATGGGCAAGAAGATGATGCAGGAGGCCATGAGTGCTTTCCCTGGCATTGATGAAGCCATGAGCTATGCAGAGGTCATGAGGTAAAACGTTGTGGTCACTGTAGAGCCAGATTATTGTTTTTCAAGTATTTGTGTAATTTTACATTTGCACCGTACCATGACTGAGCTTATCAAGAAAAGGTAAAGAGTGTTAGATGAAGGGTTGATCACACTACAAGAGTTTAATAAGGCAGATTTATCCATGTTTTCCTAATCATCAGAGGAGAAATCTGCTCTGGGGCCTTGGTCTAAATCAAAGTTTGGCCCAGATTATTTCGTGCTGTGAGGGGTTTACAGATCCAGTCTTAACCCTCCTGAGCTGCTCACAGACTCATCAGGGCTGCCTTGATAATATCAAACCTATGAAATTTATGAGTAAAATTTCAGATGGTTGCATTTATCACAGAAGCACCTGGAGCAGTAGACGCAGTTGCCAAGCAACACTAAGCCTTGTAGCCTTTGAGGCTACCATTAGCTACAGATAATAAAACTGATAGATAAAATCTCATCTCCATCTCCATTCTCATTAAAGAACAGAAAAACTGTGGTGACCGCATCTCCCCAACCATGTTCTCCTCCAGACACATTTAGCTTTTTTTTCTCACCGCAAAGTATAATTTATGTTTCAGCAAGTTAGTGCACCTTAGTCTCTATTTTGTTTCCATCTATGTCCCCATTAGATCATGTCAGGTGGTGCTCTGCTCCCTGATTGGTCCCTCGGGCAGGATATTCTTAGTAGGATCCTGTAGTTTGTGATTATTTTCAAATCTTGCCTGAAGTTAGAGAGAATATTATCTGTGAAATTTCCTCCTTATGTGTGTGTGATGTAGTCCTGTTAGGATTTTAAAACTCCCTTAGTTCAAACCCAGCCTGATTTGGTCCCTGTTGTCTACCTGTGTGTCAGGTTAGTAAAAGGAATGAACTTCTCCGTGGTTGTTTTTGACACTGCCCCTACTGGTCACACACTGCGCCTGCTGAACTTTCCCACCATCGTGGAGCGAGGTCTGGGCCGCCTCATGCAGATCAAGAACCAGATCAGCCCTTTCATTTCGCAGGTGAGGAGGGACGTTCAGAATAATTATTAATTATTTAAAATTGTAACTATGACACAAGCCCCTAGAGCAGTCTCTCTCTGTCTCTTTGTCTTCTCTCACACTGTTTCTAGATGTGTAACATGCTCGGTCTGGGCGACATGAACGCAGACCAGCTGGCCTCCAAACTCGAGGAAACCCTGCCAGTCATTCGCTCAGTCAGTGAGCAGTTCAAAGATCCTGTAAGTCACACTTGTATATAACAGTTGTAGTTGTAACAGAAGCACATTACTGTCACTTCAAGATAACAAGTGTTACTGTGCAGTTGCTTTAAAGTTATTTTTTTTCTTGAGTTCATTGAGGCTTTTCACACATTACATTTTAGGGCTGAGGGATCTGAAGATCGTAGGGGATCTTAATTTGGTTTGCGATTCATTCATTCAGGCTGCTATATGTGAGGGTTATTAGCCTGCACGCTATAGTCGTGCACTAAAGTAAACTAAACACAAATGACTCAAGTCAGTAGATTCCATGGCAGACGTCTGCGCTCTGAGCACATTTTCTAGTTTTCTATTTAGTTAAGTTGTGTTTAACAATGAAAATGAATGAGCACAGGCTCTCTCAGAAAGTTCACAGCCTGCATTGTTCTTACAAATATTCATTATTGTAATTACTGCATTGATGTGATTTAGTCAGTGTTTAATAAGCCAAGAAGGAACAGACTGGTTAAGTAAAACAGCCCCTTTTTGTGTTTTATATTTTTCACACTTTTCATAATTTATTAAAGTGAAGTAAATCCTTTTGATGCGTTTGAGTTGATGTCTAATAATATTTTGGTGTTTTTTGTAATTAGTCAGATGATAAGCAGGTTTGAGAAAAGGAAGAGGTGGGACTGAGTGTATTTACATCGGTACAGTCATTGACCTCATGTTAGACCTCACATTAGAACAAAACATGTTTCGTTACTTTGTTTTGAGTGAGAATAATCAGCCATATGATAGCTAACAGAATCCGCAGCTGTAGAGTTATGATTTAGGCTGTTTGAAACATGTGAGTCAAGAAGTGAAGCCCTGTTCATGTGGCACAATGGATGACAAATGCAAAAGAACAGTCCACGACAAAAAGGGTTGCTTGTATTTAGTGTCAAGCAAAAGACATTTAAGTGATTTGACGCTACATATAGTCAGCACAGCGGAGAACAGCTCATCACTTGAGCTACCGTATTTGTACTAAAATCTCTCTGTATTTTTTGTTATAACTCTACTCCCGTTCCTGTCCTTTGCTTTCTTTGCACCCATCAGGAACAGACCACCTTCATCTGTGTGTGCATCGCTGAGTTCCTGTCGCTCTATGAGACAGAGCGGCTGATCCAGGAACTAGCCAAATGTCGCATCGACACGCACAACATCATTGTCAACCAACTCGTTTTCCCCGACACAGAGAGGCCGTGTAAAATGTGTGAAGCCCGCCACAAAATTCAGTCCAAGTATTTAGATCAGGTATGTGTCAGGAGAATACAGCAGCGTTATTAAAACCCAAAATGTTTAGTACTACGTGTGACACGTCTTCATTATTGGCCTGCCTTCTTCCTTACAGATGGAGGATCTCTATGAAGATTTCCACATAGTCAAGTTACCGCTGCTGCCCCATGAAGTTCGAGGTGCTGACAAGGTCAACACGTTCTCTAAGCAACTTCTGGAACCCTACAAGCCCCCAAACAAGTGATCTCCCCCCCTGCAGGACCTCCTCCACCTCCTCTCTCCCTCCTCCTCTCCCTACAGACAACACCTCTGTAGTCCGAGCTCCCCTCCAAGCCAGCCTCAAACCCTGCAGCACAAGCCTCAATACTCATTCCTCAGCTCATCATCTACAACAGAGCACGCCCACAGCAAAGGGGAGCCGACGACAACACACACGTAACGGATGCCTCTGCATCGCTAGAGATAAGACAGCAACACGTGTATGCTGCCTTATGCTCACTTCAACTTCTCCTGTCTGCATATCTACTGTGACAGTTGTACTATTCCCACTTAAGGCATTTAACTTCCTCTCAACTAAAAAAAAAAAAACCTTCATCCTCTTCTTCTTCCTCCTCCTTCATCCTGCTCAGTGTCCAGCCTCAGTTGTGAAAAAACAAAGTGTTTCCAGTGACGGTGCTGTGTATGCCAGGATATAGCAGCTTTTTTCAGATGGTTGATGTTTAATGCTTTGTTTATTCTGTGCAATTCGGTGGCTGTGTCCGTCTCCCTGTTTGACTTAAAAGTTCACAGATCTCCACCACATCTGGAAGTTCCATCCAAATTTCTACAGATTCAGGGTGTGACGGCAGGGCAGTGAAAAAAGACACTTAAAGATAATAAAAAAGAAATGTAGCCTGTGGTCTTTAGGGGTCAACTGATATTGGCATTTTCAAACTGTTACCAATTTTTAGTAATCAAGAAGACCAATTAGTGATATTCATTTGCAGGAAAAATGAAAATGTTGGTGTCAAAATTCAGAGTTCCTTTACAAAACTTTATGAAAATGTATCTTTCAGGAGGTTGTGTAACTGATGAGATAGTGCTGTGGGTGGGACTCTGCTCCAGACAGATGCAGCTGCAGTAGAGCCAAAATAAAGCATTTTCAAATTACAAGAATTTATGGGGAACTCTTTAGAAAAATAAAAACAATCGCAAAAATGCTAGCTATCGGATCAGGCTGATTATTGGTTGACCCCGACTTGTAATTGCAGTAAAGAAAACTGAAGCAAGAGTGCTTCTTTTACCATCTGTCAGACCATAAGACCTCACTGTCTTAAATGCAGTTAGCTGAGCAACCGTGTTTCTTTTTGAATTAATTTTGAGTGAAGTCAAACTAGGAGCTCTATATCCCCATGCAACCATGTGTCATTTGAACTTTATGGCCTCTGTTAAATATTTAGGCCGCTCTCGTTGCTTCAGGTGGTATGTGTTTGGACGCGGGAACCAGTTTTAGGACGCAAATGTGTGATGTGACTAATGAGGTTTGAGGGGCTGGAAGCTAAAAAAGATGCTCCGTGACACTGCTGAACTCCCAGTTCCCATTCAGTGCTCATGAAACCCCTCCAGTGCTCATCTCTGTCAAACATTTCGTGTCCATCCTGTTTACTGATATGGGAACACTATTGAAAGATATTAGTAGCCTTATTTAGTGCATTGTTAATTAAAAATATATATTGAATGTTGCTTGATCAAGTGTTTTGAACAAATGAATGGAGAGTCGTTGAAGTAAACTTAAAGCATCCTTGCCCTGGTGATTGAATACTGGACTCAGATCGACTTGAACAGGAGGATGACGGTAGAATCCACCCTTTAGCAAAACCATACTTTCCCTCCTTTGTCTGTCATTGAATGCTTTTGAGTCAGAATCTGTTTTCTATAGATTTTCTTTAAATTATACTGCGAGTGTTAATTAAAACAAACTTGCCTCAGCTCACAGCCTTTATTGTGGTTATTCTTTTGACTAATTGGAGTGGATTGAAGCATATTTCCAGCCAGTAGATTGCCTCTGACAGGGCATGAAGCCTCAGTTGACCTTCAGACAAAGCAGTTCAGGAGCAACAAACAAGCCTCAGGAGTGTAAAAGTGGGGAGAAAACATGACATGCACCAAATATTCAGTGCACTTAAAGTGTCAGCTCTGCTTGCAATATTATCTCCAAGTCATGTTAGGTGCAAAAATTTGCGTGCAGATTGCGAGCAAGTGGGATTATCACTCCCCACTGAGATTTTTTTTTCTTGCTCTAAGAAGAAAGCGAAGGAGACTGACTGAGTGACATAACTTTCCTGCACTCTGAGATGGTTTGTTGGTCTTTTACGCTGCAACAAGTTGTAATCACGGACCCATAACCATGGAATTGGTTGTTGTTTTCATATCACGTAACACGAGAGTTTGCCATGGTCCAGTGGCTCCTGTTTCATAATTTCCTACTGTACTGTCCGTCCTGTGCGCTCCTTGTGCCCCGGCGCTGCGGCCTGTCGCTTGTGGTCCATCACCGAGCCGCGCTCTCCCGGTCGGGGGCCGCGCTAACGAGCTCCTCCTCCCCGTTTTGGGGATTTACCCCGGGGCGCACTGACCACTTGGACGCACCGAGGAGGCACCGAGGATTACTGCCATGCAGCCGACTGAGCCTCGAGTTAGCGGAGCTGACACCAGGGGATATCAGAGTTATGAGCTCGGTGAAAAAACACCACCGGCGAGCACAGAGAGGACGATACTGCCGCGTGAAAATGTGAATTCCCTTCTTCAGCGGTGCCAATTACGCACGGGGATGCGCTGAGCAATTGATTACAAAAGGTAAGAAGATGCTGTTTTTTATGAAGGAAAATGCATTACCAATTAGTTCCACAGTACAACCAACTATAGGAAAATGTTTGACCTGTGTAATAAATTAAAGATGCCCAGAGAGTTGTTTAGTGTGTTCATTTTGTCAATTACGCAGCAAACTCTCCACTTGAACTTGTTAAAAGCACATATTTATTCCCACTGGTTTAATTCCGGACTTTCTTCCCTCCAGCTCTTTTCTCCTGAAGACCAGTGAACCTTCCGTCACTAATGACTGTCACCTACACAGCCAGAGTTGCAAACGCCCGATTCTGTGGCTTCTCCAAGCTGCTTTTGGCCTGGAAAGGCAGCATCTACAAGGTGCTGTATAAAGAGTTCCTGGCTTTCTTTGCCATGTACACTGCCATCAGTATCACGTACAGGTAGGAAGGAGAGGACTTCTTTAGAGAGGATGTATTATTGTTTAATAAATAATAAACTAATCTGTAATATTTTTTTGTTCACCGTTTTAGATTTTTACTCTATGATGACCAGAAGAGGTATTTTGAAAAGCTGGCAATTTATTGCAACGACTATGCCAGTCTCATCCCCATGTCCTTTGTGCTGGGTAAGCTTTCTTTGTGTTTTTGTAAACTTTTTAATGGGTCATTCGCATGTTTGTGCTTTTGTTTTTTGCAACTGAAAATAAGCATGATTTGCAAAACAGTACAAATCTGAGTTACTTTTTAGAATTGTCATGTGAAGACCCTTCAGTTCTCAACCTGAAGAATTGTCTTTGAAGGTTATATAAACCAGTCTTTACAAATGAGGGGCATAAATGTAAGACAGTGCATTTCATTTGTGATTTATATCTGCTATGTGTGAAGGAGGGGATGTCAGCATTAAGATTTAATAATTCGAATACTGATTATCTGACCAAGCTAACAGAAGGGTTGAGCCAAAAAAAAAAAAATACAGACCATGATTAAAACACTGTGTTTGACATTTGTATGAATATATTTCTCAAAAAGGATTCCTCAAAAGAAATACCAGTTTGCCAGAGTCACTGCACTGAGTTTACTGAACGTATTTTTCATTTGTTCTTTCTTTGTTCACTTGCTTCTTGTTGGTTGTTGTCTTACAATGCAATGTAAAGCATTTATACCAAGAGAAACACCTACTTGATAAGTCAGCATTATCTCACAGCGTTCATTCTGTGTATAATTTCAGGAGAAATTATGTCAGCAAAAAATTAAAAGTTTTGGAAACTTTTTGGAACCCAGAGGCCAGTATTTGCTACCAAGTTTTAAAAAGCTACCTTTTAGCCCCTCTTTGTCTAACGTGTCCCTCAGCAGTAAGCACCCATGTCCCTCTCTCCACTGCTGCTTGCAGGTTTCTACGTCACCCTGGTGGTGAACCGGTGGTGGAACCAGTACACCAGCATCCCGCTGCCTGACAGGCTCATGTGCGTCCTATCGGGGGGCCTCCAGGGCAGCGATGAGCGAGGTCGCCTGCTGAGACGTACCATGATGCGCTACGCCAGTCTGTCAGCTCTACTCATCCTCCGCTCTGTCAGCACCGCCGTCTTTAAACGCTTCCCTACCATGGACCATGTGGTCGAGGCCGGTGAGAAGGACAGGGGTGGTGATATTCTCAGCCAGCAGCATCCCCTGTGATTGCTGTCAATGCAAATCCATAATAAACCTTCTTTTCTAAGCCAATTCACCTCTGACTGGGTAGAATTAACAATGAGTTTTATATGTTAGACTGGCTTTTCTCACAGTGCAGTGGAGGAGTGACCTGAAACATTGTGATGTGATCAGTCACACACTCACGTCCTGTTTGCTCTCCTGTACGTTCTCTACAGCAGGGAACGTAAAAGAAGTCACAAGGACAGGCACATCATGAAATTCCCTGGTGATAAAAAGAAGTTATCATGAGGCTGTAACAAGATCATGAGACACTGTAGTAACAATCCTCTCCTCACTGTTTTTTTTTAAATTAAACATGTTGCAGCTTTGATTTTTATCATGAAATTATGTCCAACAGTCAGAGAGTGAATGTTTAGTATGATTGTTGGCCTTCTTTGACACACTGAAACTCTTCCTTTTCTCTGAGACAAATTTTGCAAATGTAATAAATAAATCTCGAGGCCTGAAGTTTTTTCTCTGCTGTTTGTGCAGGATTTATGACGAGAGAGGAAAGAAAGAAGTTCGAGGGCCTCCACTCTCCTTATAACAAATACTGGATCCCCTGTGTTTGGTTCACCAACCTGGCTGCTGTGGCTCGCTGCGAGGGCAGAATCAAAGACGATCACACACTGAAGCTACTGCTGGAGGTGCAACATTACAAGGACATGCACCCTCAGACTGCAGGCCCTGCTTCGATAAAGATTCAGTTTGAGATGTAAAGACAGCAAATCTCTGTTTGTGTGTGAACAGGAGCTGAATGCCTTCAGAGGAAAGTGCAGCATGCTGTTTCATTACGACATGATCAGTGTGCCTCTGGTGTACACTCAGGTAAGTGCTGACTTTTACACATCTGTAAATGAACACTGTTTTCTTGCACACGTAGAATACACTACATAGCCTATAGTTTTTTTCATATTCGGTCTGGCTTTGTGTCTGACATTTTCTGTTGTGGCACAAAGAACCATCACACAAGTGTAACTGTATTTGTTACAACTGAAATGACAACTAAACTTGAACTTGTAGGTAACGAAAAAGGTGCGTTCATACTAACGGACATGCACCACTCAAAACACAGACTTACAGAATATGTCTTTCAATTTTTCATCTCAAAATACCACCAGTGCCGCCCATTTCACAATGACTGTATAATTCCAGGCTTTAGTTCTGTTGTAAACATGCTGTTTTAGTGCCTTTAGCTTTAAGTGCAGCTGAATTGCTGCTGTCCCCGCCTCCTTCAGGAAGAAAACTCTCTCTGCCTGTGATTGACGCAGAACAAAAAAGTTGACTGCAGAGAGCAGGGGACGGTACTATATAGCGAGATTAGCGGGTTAGAGAGGCATGCTGAGCCTAAAGTCAGAGTTTTCATTATAATGAAGGTGGCTCTCTTTTTACCTGGCTAGATCACCATAGCAACCGATGCTGTGGAGCTAAAGGTTATGTTCAGTGTTTCGGATTTAAATGGGCCATAAGAAGTGTCTCCTTTTAACCAAAGTGTTTCCTGATGATTCTTTATGAGCGATAAAGATTATCAGCTAAAGGAAAATGTTGTATCTGCAAACATGTTGAGCTGTATGTTACTAAAACCACTGAATGAAACCGCATAGTTACAGTATCGCACACTGTATTGGTTGGCGATGCAGGAATCGTATAAATATGTTTTTATGTTTGGTGCTGATTTGCTGTCAAGTCCGTTTATGCTGCTGGTACGGCAGCTGATAGACTATAAAACTGATTATTCTGCTGGAACTTGTTACAGAGAATATTCTATTATTCTATTATATTACTATTACTATCAGTAACAATAATTTCACTTTGATTTTGCAACAAATTAAAGTGATATCCTGTAGTCTAAAACAGTGTCAGACCTAAATGCACTTCAATACAATATCGTGCTTAAATATATATTATATTTAAATAAATATGAAGTTTAAAGTTTAAGAGCTTTATGTGCAGCTGTCAGAAATATGGGGCTGCAGTGATCAATAAAATAAACACATTACACACATTTAGCAGCTTTCTACAAGCATTTTTGTTTTGCATCATTTACAGTAGCAGCACTTTATACCATCATAAATTGTATGTTCCTCATTGTTCTCCATTGAAACAACCAGTTGACTGAAGCAGCTGCACATGACTGGTGCAGATTTGTGCAGAAGAAGAGTCAAATGACACATTAAACGCCCCCTTTATGTAAACACGCACAGAGTTTGAAACAGAAAGTCTGAGTTGACAAAGAAAGTTGATAACCACCTTAGTGATACCCGTCAGCTCTGACTGGGGTTTTAGTTTTTGTCAAGCCGACTTACACAAAGAAAGCCCAGCTATGTCAAACTTGCTTCAAGTATAACCCTCAGGAGAGAAGCAAACAGATGTAAAAACCATCTGAGTTTAAGTTTTCCTGAACAGAACAGACGACCCAGTGTTTGTTTACTGGTTTCAGATAAGTTTTGAAGTTTCCACAGAGCTCTGACTTGTGGGCATACATACCATTAAAGCTAATGCTGAGTCATGTTAGTGACATGACGGGCTATCACTAGGGATTTTCCTATTGTTGTAGGGACATTGCCATTAAAAATAGAAGTAACCTGATGAGTCTTCATTTCTTCAGATGTTGGGAGTGCATGAAGAGTCTTGTGTTCACTCTTGTAGCCAACAGCAGAACATTTGGTGAGCTTTGCTCGTTTTTGAAACGCTTTAGAGTTAACAGAAGCAGCTCTAAAAGTAAACAAACCTGGCAGACTGTGAGGCAGCTGCTCTTTCTGAATAGCTCACCTGGAAGCAGTGAGGTGGAAGGATTATAGAGTTGAGGACTGAGCTGGATAATTTTTGGTTCCTTAGTTGGAACGTACCATTCAGGTCAAATTTTATGGGACTCTATCTAGCTGTGGAGAAACTGATTAATCGTGTCGATCTCAACGGTTTTCATTGAAATAACTGTCTGTTCAGTCACTCTTTATTGACAAATGAGGTGAAACAATGGTGAGTTAGCCTTTGAGCCACTGGTGATATATTATGAAGGCCATTCGTTTACAGGATTATGAACTGGGAGACATTCCCAGTGACACATGCTCCATCATGCATCAGTGAAGTTTCTGCCTGGCTGGCTGGGTGGGGCAACAAACTTACTCAGAAGACATTATTCCCTTTTCCATCTTTGAGTGGTGACCTCGAATTGTTATGGAGGTGTGGCCCAGGTGCCAAATCTCTGAGAAGTGAGGCTCAAAAACACACCTGAAATGACCAAAAAAACAACCTGCTTGGGGTTCAGAGGGTTAAACCATGTCCTGAATGGACCCAGCTCTAATTAGGGAACACCAACATGTGAGAAAAGCCTATCTAAACATATACAAGACAAGTTGTTGTAATAAAAGAGCAAACATGACATGCAATCAGTTATCTCTATTCATCCTTCAGGTGGTGACTTTGGCTGTGTACAGTTTTTTCCTGGTGTGTCTAATTGGTCGCCAGTTCCTGGATCCCAGTCAGGGTTATCCAGATCATGACCTGGACCTCTACGTGCCCATCTTCACCCTGCTGCAGTTCTTCTTCTACGCAGGATGGCTCAAGGTCAGAAAGGGTTTTGAATTCGCTCTCTTTTGTGGTGCGAACACCATCAGTGCTTTCTCTAGGAGCAGATCTGTTATGTTCTCTGTTTTGTCCTGAAGGTTGCAGAGCAGCTGATCAACCCCTTTGGAGAAGACGATGATGACTTTGAGACCAACTGGCTGATAGACAGAAACTTTCAGGTTTCTTAATTCTGGCTCTTTTTCGTATTTTGTCAGGCAATTTGTCAAAACAAGACTATAATTTCAAATACTGCTTGATAGCCTTTACCTCCATGTCTTACTGGAAGTTAGTCCTACAAATCCTGAATTTTCCTACTTCTTAAGTTCACCTCCTTTCTTTGCTGTGGATACTTGGCGTCTGTTTGCATTTCATTCCGCAGGTGTCCATGATGGCGGTGGATGAGATGTACGGAGATCTGCCGATGATGGAGAGAGACCGTTACTGGGATGACTCCAACCCCCGGCCCCCCTACACTGCAGCCACGCTCTTTGTCCTCCGCAAACCCTCCTTCCAGGGGTCCACTTTTGACATGGCGTGAGTTTCTGTGTTTTTACCTTCTTGCTTTGTGACTATGACACTTTCAGTTGGAATCCCCCCCAGACTGTGGGAAAATCTGGGTGGTGAAAGTAAAAGTATTCTTCGTGTGAAGTAGTCAGAGAGTCTGAGGAAAAGTAACAACACTGCACAGCCAGTGTAAATGGTAAATGGTTTGCACTTATATAGCGCCGTTCTACCTTAGTGGTACTTGCATTGTTTTGCAATGTGTTTTTCTCATGCTCATCATAAAGGTTTTATTACATCTTCTTGCTTTTTTTTAATTTCTCGCAGTGTCTCCTCAAGTATATTCTTTTAAAAAGTTCTATTTTTATGTGTTATTGTTAGTTATGTTGGTGCTATAACTTAGTCCTGACATTTTTGAGTCTATTATTCAACTCAGTCTAGTGTGATATATTTCTGTGTGTGTGTATTTGTTTTGTAATATTTTTGTTCAGTAAAGCTTTTTCATCTGGAAAGTTACATATATTTTACTTCTTAAATGTATGACTTTAACATTTCTTTTGTATGAGCTTATTTATTATAGGCAATCAACAGTTTTTGTTTTATGACTTGTGCAGTTATGGTTCCACAAGTAGGATGTTTTCCATCTTACATTGCACTTTTTTCTGTCTGGTAATGTTCTGTGTGAAGTTTGGTATTTTCAGGAGCATGAAATATAAATGATCATGCTGATATTTGGCAGGATCCCTAAGGAGGAGATGCACTTCCAGCCTCTAGAGGACATTGCTGAGAACTTGGAGGAGTCGGGAACTCGCCACCCCAACATGGCCCTCTTCAACCGCCTCTTGAATGCAGCCCCGTCCCCGACTGGCTTCATGGGAGGAGCTCTTCGTCGCACCTCAGCACAGCTTCAGAGGCTCCACCACTCCCCCAGCATTGACCAATGCACCAGCGATGATGAGGAGGAGGAGGGCAGCTGTAAGATAGGCAAAGGTGGTTCCCTGCCGTCCGGGCTTGGACAGGAGACCCAGAGCACTGTGTGCAGCTTCAGGGAGGAGAAGAGCCTCCGGACACCGCTGCTGGAGGTTCAGTTTGGCGGGCAGCCTGAGAGGATGGAGGTGAGTGGAGAGGAGGGGAGGAGTGATGAAGAGCAGCAGATGAGGAGAGACGGAGGGATAGCAGAGAAGGGGGAGGCCTCCAGACCTTCACTGCTTCCTCCTCCGCCTCAATCCACCAGAGAGACGTCCACTCGACCAGCATCCGCCATCGCCTCCAGTCACCATTCTGCTTTCCTGTTTGACTCGGCTGCCCAGTCCAGTCTGGAGCACTGCAGCTCCCAGCCAGCCATCAATCACAACAGGGCTGTTCCTACCATCCCCAAACCTCCCTTTGATGGGAACAAAATGTCCTTCCTTACTGTGCCGTCTTACAACGAACCTCAGCGTTTCCGCAGCGTGAGCATGGGCTCAGAGCTCACAGGCTCTTAGGTGGACGATGTTGTGGCATGATGTTCCTATGAACTTTTAACAATTTAAAACTATAGTGCTTGATTCACTGCACGCTTTGAAATTAGTCACTGGAATTGCACTTCTAATCTTATTCTGCGATAACAGCATCTTTGGGGACATTCATTTTTTTGAAAATTAGTTTATTATATAAAACACTCCCTGATTTTATTATAGAAACCACTGTTGAATATCAAAAGGGGGAAAGAGTTAGGAATTTTTGCAACACTAATAGCAACTTTAAAGGAATACTCTGACATTTTTGAGTGTTTCTAACATTTGTACATTCACCACAGAGATTATACATTCGACATTTAGTTAAGCTTAGCGTGGACAATGGAAAAAGGAGGGAATCCTGATTTTAATTTACACGTTGCATCATTGTTGCGTGCAAACTACCTGCAAGTGAATCTCAAGTCAGTTATGAAAGTTTACTACTAAGTCTGTGATACTCTTTGAGCATTAAACAAACTTTGCACATGAAATATTGTTGAAAAGATGACAAAATGCATGGTTGACTTTATTAACTTTATTCAGCCGATTATTAAAATAATCTTGTAAATAGAATGATTTCTACTGCATTATCTTGTGTATTTTCAACTGCTTCATTTAAACAAATATTGAATAAAATAAATGTGATAACAGCAAAGTTTTACATGTATTACACACATGTCATTATTTTGCATGTACTACTAATGAAAACAGCATTTTAAAATGTGTAAAAAAATACATTTATAGAAATGATACAGTGAAGAGTTTAGGAGACAATCTGGTGATTATTTACAAGCTTGTTTGAATTTATAGACACAACAGTCCCTTCTGACCCTATTAACAAAACAAGTACTAACAGCGACCAGCAGAGGGAGATAGCAGCAAACCAAAAACAGCACAGACCGTGAAACATCCATTCCTCAGTGATAGAAAAAAAGACACACTTTCTTCCACAATCTTGATTTCCATTCTGCCCATGAGTGGGCCGGGCTCCTACCTGGGCTCCAGCCGGGGGGACAGCGCCCTCCTGGCCTGGGTGGACTGTCTCTGCTTAGCCAGGAAAGACTGAGGCAGGCCTGGAGCTCTGGAGTCCTCACTCAGGCTGTTTTGCTGCAAGAGGCAACAGCTTCAGTGGAAACACTGGGATAATTCGTTAACCAAAACTGACTGTTCTAGTAATTTCAACCACACCTATGAACCTCAGGCTGTATATAAGCTACCAACACAAATGATAAAGGAACTAATGCTGCAGCTATTAGATCTGATCGTGTCCAACACTGGCATAAAGCCATGTCAGCTCTGAGTAAACAAGCTATGCTTTTACTGTCTAATTAAAGGGGCATATGGGCAGCATGGAGCCAAAACAAGACCAAGGCCAAGTCCTTGTTGGCGGTTTTGGTTGTTTGAAGGACTTAAAAGTGAAAGAGTGCAAAGATTAGTTGTTGTAAAGTGGGAGATTTGCTGTGTAGCTGTGAGGATTGTTCAAATACAACAAAAGCAATGCTCAATTGAGATTTGACAAAAACAGATATTGCGTCATCTGAGCAGCCACTTGTAGATTTAAGTTTCATTCAAAGGCACAGCATAGTGCCCCACATATCTTTTTAACTTTCCATGCATTTCTAAAAACACTGCCTAATTAAAGTGAACTTCAAAAAAAAGCAATGCATCCAAGCAATGCATGCATCCACTTCTAAGATTTTTCTTTGATGGTGCTCTCACCATGTGTTGCCAGGCGGTCAGGATCAGTTTCTCCTCTTGTTCCTGTCTCATCTTTGTTTTGTCACTCTGAAGATCCTGTAATTGTGACAATTTCAAGTCATTCACCAAATCAAATTAACAAAATAAGATGACAGGCCCAACACAACCCAAAAGAGAGCCTGGACTAACTCACCTCTGAGGCAGCTGCCAGCAGACCGGCCTCCTTGTTGCTGCTCATTATTCAAAGTTTTTTTGCAAGACAGACAAATCCAAACAAGATAGAACCCAAAAACACATGTGCGTGACTGCCAAACTTGTGCGGCAGCAGCCTTGTGACCTGCCCCGTCTGTCTGCAGCTCACTGCTGCTCTTGGCTGTATTTTGCAGTGGAGGCCCTGGTTTTGTTGTCTGACAGATTGAACAATATGGAGAGGTGCTGCAGGCTTAAGTGCTCTGGCTCCTCGCCACAGTCAAAGATGCCATCCTGCTGACTCGGGCACATTCACTGTTAGACAGTCAGTCACCAGGCAGGGGATTAGTAGGTAAGAACCGTGACACAATGCAATTAGCTTGGCAATAAATGTGGCACATGTTAAAACGTTGCAGAGTAAAGTTGGCTGCATTAAAATCCTATTAGCACAGAGATCACGACCTGGAAAAGCAGAGAATAAGAAGGAATATTGTTTATTCTTGTGTCAGCTGCATCATGTCACGGCACTCTGATGTTTCCACAAAGATCCAAGAGTTATTACGCATGCTTGTTTGTCTGTTTAACTGAATCAGTTACCAGTTTCAGTGACCCAGAAATGCTGTAGTTCCCCTACTTTATCACTTGACCAGCATCAAAGCTCTGCAGTATGTGATTATCAGGAGAGATCAAGCAACAGAAAAACTGTCCGGCTGCTTGTGGCAAGTGTTTTTTACTGAAGCCCCTGTATTCTCTCTCTCCCAGTCAGTTTTTACAAAGGTCAACCCATTCCAGTCTTTGTGCTGGCTTCAGGGGAAATGTGGTTTATGCTTTTGTCATTAAGTGTGAAAACACAAGTGTGGGGGAGGATTTTCAAAGAACTGTGTGTTTCCCTGGAACCAGGAGAACTGAGGTCAGCAGGCAGCCTTACTGAAACTCACTCAGATCGACTGCAGCTCCTCACAAGTGAGCAGACCATATTTACCACATGTGTGTTTGCAAGTGTGCGCACATGTGTGTTTTCACATATCAAACCGAACACGTAGCCACTATCTGCTTTCAGTTTGTGGACTTTGTGGAAAAGATGTGCGTTACTGAAACAGAAACAACGAAAAAAAAACCAACAGAGAAACAAAAAATGTGGGAAGAAAGGAAAGTTTCACCGATAAGTTTCTTGGAATCTGAAACCTGTGAATGTTTACTCTGTTATGAGAGATGCGGATCGCAAGGCCACAGCAGACACACGAGGCGCTGCAGATTCCTGTTAGCAAGCGCCGCTCGAACATCTGTTGTGAAAGCTTCCTCCTACTGCTGCAGTTTCTGAGCTGCAGAATCACAGACTGAAATTTCGGAAGATTTCTGCTCCATCACAGTCAGTTTCCTGGCATCAGCTCATCACGCAAGTCAAGTTCTGCAGAATTCTAAAAGGAAAAAAAATAAATATCCAAAGAAATTCTTGTTCTTTAAACCTTTTTTTGTATTTTTCAACATAATTTTATCAATTACAGATCTGAGAAAACAGCTAGCAGGGGTGAGAAATGTGAACAGGTGGGTGACTTTAGCAAGTCATTCTGTTTTGAAGTAAAACTGAAAGTGAGCACGTCCAGAATGTCAGTAATACCCTTTCATCGCACAGGAAATCGCGTGCGTGGAAACACACTAAGTGCAGTAGGTCAAAGTTGGACAAGGAAGCTGGACTTTAAACTGTGGCAGATTTTTAACACACAGTCAAGGTACTAATGCTGTTGTTGTTTTTGTTGTCCCTTCCAAATGTTGCTTAAACCTGTCTGACCTGATGACTCTTTGTGCTTCTTGTCCTGTATGAACATTCAGCGATGTCAACATAAAATCATAAAAGAGGAATCCACAATCAGTACTGATGGAAAACTGAGAAAACAAAGCAATATGATTTAACAGAATTTCAATATTCTGTGAATATACAAAACAGAAGCAAAGGCTGTATTGTTAAAAATAGACGCCAGACAACTGTAGTTCAACAAATACTAGAAGGCTACCCAACATTTAAAATACCACATAAATGTCAAAAATATACAGCTATAAGGTTTAAGCAGTGTAAACACATTAAAAGACAATTTTATGGCAGGAAGTGATTATTAATGGGAAAAAAATCTATATGTGTATCTGATAAGTGGAAATTAGCTTGTAGAGTTTAGCCTTCTGAACACCAGAGGTGGTTTATAAAGGAAAAAAAAAGGAAAAAGGAGCCAAAATGACTCAGAGCCAAAAACAAAAAGATCATAGAAATATCACTTTTCCAATGGTTCTTTCATCTGTGATGTGGAAGGGGTCAGCCCTATGTTCCCACATTTTTTTAAATTGGATTTTTACATTTAAGTACAACAAATAAACATATAAAACAGAAATACCCTCCCTAACAACAGGCGCTGCAGCAAAACAATTACACAACCAAACAAACAAAAAAGAAAAAAGAAAATTAGAAAAAAGTAAAATAAATAAATAAATAAATAAAATAAAAATAAATAAATAAAAAAGAAAAAATAAGTAAATAAAAATATGAGGTGAAAATGGAGACAAACACGTGGTACAGGGAATAAGTGCCATGACAGGGTAAGATCAGATATTAATATATGGTCAGAGTCTCTGTAAAAAAGTATGCAAGGGTTTCCAGAGTTTCCAAAATTTGCCCAGTTTGTGATTAAGTTCATGAGTCAGTTTCTCCAATGGAAGCAAAGCTGATATCTGAGAAATCCACATATCAACGGTGGGAATCTGTGGCGTAGACCAACGCAGCAAAATACACTTTTTTTGCTAGATATAAAAGTATTACTAAGAGAGCTCTGGTGTCAGTATCAAATTGCTTATCTGGAGAGTAATTAAGCAAATAAAGTGAGGGAGATCGTGCAAACTGTTTGCCAATAACCTCTTGAATCACAGAATGAACCCTTTCCAGAACATACGGATACGGTCACATGAGCAGAACAGGTGAATAAATGTACCTTTATGAGTTTTACATTTATAACAGAGATCTGAGCTGTTGGGGAACATCTTCTGGAGGTGGACAGGTGTGAAATAAATCCTTATGTTCCCACATTTGTAAGATTGGTTTTTCACTGAAAAGTTTGAAAATTAGGCCCTATGTACCCACATGTCTCACATTTCTAAGACCCCGTTTACATGAAGGGGAAAACGCAGATATTTCAACGTAGTTCATCTCTCCGCAGCAACCCCATGTTGGAGTAGCAGTGTTGGGCTTGCGAGAGTTTAGGTCTCTCCTTCAAATCGCCAGCCGCGGGATTAAGAGGTGAACTCCTAACTACCGGGGGAAATGTGGAAACTGTGGGAACATATGGTCTAATTTTGTAAAAAATCTTAGAAATGTGGGACCATAGGGCTGTGGGAACATAGGCACGCTACCACATGGAGTGCCATTCCAAGCCTAATTGTGGTATTTCATCAAAATCGCTTTATTCTTCACGTCATATTTTAAAATCGTTAGCGTCATAGCATAATTGCCCGAGTCATATTTTAAGGTTTTCAGAAATGTATGTAGTGCCAAAGAGATGACTTTGGCAGACAGCGATTTTGGAATGTAAGAAGCACTCTGATAGGCTGAGGACATAGGCGATAAAGCACGGTCAACCAGCAGCGTCAGGAGAGTAGAGTTAGGCAGATGTCACAATTTTGCCAAAATAAGACTGAGGCAATTATGCTAAGAGGCTAACGAAATACAAAAAACCCCACAAACTCCACACTCCTCGGTGCAACTGTGGAAGCACTAGTGACTCAGCTCTGACCAATAAGTCACCTTGCAAACAAAATCAGGGACTTTTGGACATAACTGGGCTGAACTGCAGGCTGTGTTTACAAAGAGACAGGACGCGAGTATCAATATCAAAATATGTATGATATGCAGAGTCTAAATTATTATTTTCCCAGCATTGATAACACCAGTGGGCTCAAATGTTGCATGTGTTGACTCCAGTTAGATTTTTGAATGTGATTTAATATATAAGCAGAGAAATGCAAGTTTCGTTTTCAGTTTAATTATGGTTTATGCAATTAGAACTGTGTCAAACCGCACTGAAGACATCTTTGTGTTCTCTCTACTTCTAGTCATGGTTGTATTTATTTCTATAGAGGTGCAGGATTTTATATTGCAGAGAAATATGAGTCTGCAGTGACTAAAAATGTGACAAGAACAAATAAAAATGCCCAGACCGGAGAAGGACTTTAACAACAAGCCATTAATGTACAATATAACCAGTATTTGTATTGATTTGCTTGTGAAGTTCAACACACACACAACCTCAACTTGGCGTCTTTGTTTGCACGTTATGTAACGAGATCTAACGGGCTCCTTTCAAACAAACGTGCGACTGCAGTCAGTGTTTGTTGTTCCATTTCTAACCCTGTACTTTCACATTTGTTTTTGTCTGCTGTGTGTGTGTGTGTTTCAGGCACTCCCTGTGTTACACACCCTGCTTTTAGAAACAGTACTGCCTGTGCACAGGGACCTGTCTGTCTCGTTCTGCCTGTGTGTGTCCATCAGCCATGTCTGATACACACTGTCTCACACTCACACAGGCTTCATTTAAACACTTTATCAGCCGCGTCTGATCTGGAATGAATCAACTGTTTGTTAATGGTCTGTCTGACGGTGTAATGCTGTCAAGATGGATGGCAGCACAAAGACCTATTCTGAAGGCTTGTTAAGTGTGAGTGTGTTTGCAGCTGGGCTTAAGTGTGTGTTGAAATCACTCAACAGATAACACATCTTTATTGCATTTTTTTTTAACAGTTTAGGAAAAAAGCTTGATATCTTGTGATAAAATGAGATGTACTTCATGGATTACACAGTTTCTGAGCTGCTGGTTGGCGGAGCTTCTCTCCTCTGGGTTCAATATCAGGGGTTCAGATGGAATGTTTTCCTGCATGCACATATAAGGACCATTCTGTTCACGGGCTTTCGCTCCTCTGGCATCAAACATCAGTTATATAATTCTGTACCAAATTATATTTAACAACAACCGTCTCCTCAGATGTGGTTCCAGAGGATCATTTTTTAAAATCAAATTAAGTCGGGGTCCGTGGTGTAATCGGTTTTTTTGGAAAGAGGTGAGCTGTGGGTGGAGGTGAAGAGCCTTTGATGCCAACAGGATTGGAACCTCTACACTCGGTGAGCTCATCGTAGATTCACTCCTCGTGTTCTGGCGTGTCACATGCCAGATTCCCCCATAGCCGAGTGTTTTCGGTGCATCTCAAAGTCCTCAGAGTGTTTACACCTGAGAGCCGAGGACGTGTTGGTCACAGCTTCCTCTGCACGGCCACGCCACTGTTTATGTCTGGAGCTGCAGAGCTTCAGCAGCAGCCAGAAGCAGCAAAACATGTTTGTCTCCCCCTGCAAGACCTGAAGACTGGGCAGACAACGTCTCCACAGTCAGACTGCAGGTTTCTATCAACCTGAAGATGTTATTATTGATGGTGAGGTGGAGCAGATGGGAGGAATGGGAGGGGATTTGTAGCCCATTGTTAGCCAAGTGGATTAAAAGGATGATTTTCATGTGACATTAAGAACGTGTTTGTCATTAGGTCATCAGTCTGGTATGTTTTCTGCCTGAAATCATGAGGTGCTTTCATTACCGTCGGCTCTAATGTAGGCAAAAGGAAATTTTAGGGTAATTAAATTGTAATATGAAATATTCTTTTAGAGTTTTTGTACAAATCCCAATCTTGTTCCAGGCTTCTGAATCTATGCCAACATGTTTGATTTGTTCATAAACAGAAAATAATCGCAATACAAAAAACAAATTCAGTGACATACATTTTTATGTTATTCTGTCCAGAAATAAAGAGTGGCCAGCGTGTGGAGACTTATGTGAGGTCAAATTTAACTAAAAGTCAAACATCTTCGGATGCAGACTTAGCTTCGAATACATTGCCAGCTTTGAACAAGCAGGTCTAACCAGCTAACTAGCACGGAAAATCTTTCCTTCCCTAAAAACGTTCCTGTAAATCGAGTGATTCATGAATTTTGGATGTTGGACTTTCCTGGAACAACATCAACAGGACAGTTGTTGTCCAAATAGTGCCTGCTGGACATGTGACTGAATATAAACACACTGCTGACAAACATAAAGCACAGTGGTCACCATGACACCAAGTTTTTAACTGTAAAGGAAGTTTAACCAAGTTTCACCAAGTATCAAACTACAGATCAGGTTTGGTTTGAAGGCTTCATAAGTATCTGCAGTGAATGTAACTGTGTCATAAAGCAGCAGAGATAAACTATTTCCTGAGCGTCTTTTTTAAAAATTTAGATGTGAAGCAATACTTAGAAAAATGTGCTTATCTTATCAAGAGAATTCAAATGAGAACATAGATGCCATTTTTATGCAACGCTAACACAACAGAATAGCTTAGCGTAAAAACAGAGAGTTAGATGGCAAGATTGAAACTTGTCTTTTTTCTGTAGAGTAAATATGACACAGACTTTAAGCTTAGTTCAGCACGTAGGAGGGCTGCAATAAACAATTATTTTTGTGTTTTTTTATGCTGTAGATTGTTTTCTAGATTAAGCATTTTATTATTTGGTCTATGCAATGTTGATTTTTCATGTTTGTTAACAATTTTTCAGTGTTTCCCAAAGCCCAAAATAACACTTTCAGATGTTTTATCCACAACCCAAACCCATTCAATTTACTGTAATACTTTAAAGAAACTAGAACATATACAAATTTAAGAAGCTGGATTCAGAGAATTTTAAATTTTTTTCTTAAAAATTACTCAAACCAATTAATAAATTATCAAAATACACTGTAAAAAACAGTAAAAATACAAAAATAAAAAAAAAAACGACAAAGATTAAAACAACAGTAAATATCTGTTTAAAAATGATATTTTTAGCTGATTTAAGAACTGCAATAAAACTGTAATTTATGGCCACACATCGTTAAAACACTAAATTTTGATGTGATGTGATGCAAAGTCTTGGTTTTTTGTTTTTACAGTCAACGTGCAAATTTAAAAAAAACTTTCTGCACTTTTTCAAGGCATTATCCATAATTTGGCAAAAGAAGGTGTTGTGTCTACACACGGTGTTGGAAAGTGTCCTTCAGGTGAAAAACGTCAAAAAGACGAAGCTAACAACATGTGTTGCTTTATTCGCACGCGGCAGGAAACAAGAACATTGCTGCACTTACGCCTCCTGGCTAACGCACACTTTCTGGGGCTCTCTGTGAGTTCTAAGTGCCTCCTATAGACCTAAAACGGCTACAACATCGCCCACCGAGAAGAGCGGTGGCATCACAACAAACTAATGCCCCTTTCACAGTATTCTTTACTGTGTGTTTCTTCTAAACAGCACAGCAGGATTTGTTTTTTTTTCTTTTTACAACTTTTCAATCCTTAATATGCATAACCTTTTTTCAAATAATGGCAATTATCTGTAAAGTATTTCAATTTTTTTGCTTATTTAAATATAGTTCTTAAAAAGTGTAGTGTTCAAATGTAAAAGAATCAATTACCATTTTTAAAAATACAGATTTTTGTTGTGGACATTTACAGTTGTTGCCTTTTTACAGTTAACCTGTGATTTTACTTGTTGTTGTTGTAATTTAACAAAACAAGGAATATCTGTCAAATGGCAGTAAATTGTTTATAAAACTACAGTTAAAACATGAATCTTAATTTCTGATAGTGTTGTTGGTGAATTAAATAGTTGACCACTAATTGATTCATTATTGCAGCTCAAACATTAGACTGGGAATTTTCCGAGGGTTACAGTTGCATAGCCAGAATCAGTTATGAAACAACCAGTGGAGACTGGAAAGTTACCAGTCCCAACCTAGAAATACTTCATCGGTGAGCTGTATATGTATAAGTAGGAGGATTTCTGTTTCCTCTGAGCGAACCACGTGAGCCGTTTACCTCCATTTACAATCTTTATACTAAGGTAAGTGAGCGAGCTGCTGCCCCCAGCTTTATATTCAATGTACAGACATGAGAGTGGCATCAATCTTCTTATCTAGCTCGCAGCAAAAAATCAGAGATCAAACCGTTCCTTTAAAGAGGAAAATGTCAAGTTTTTTTATTCTCCTCAAAACATTTCCCTCGTGTTTTGTACAAAAACATCTGCACTGGTTGATCCTCATTCATTCATTTAGATTCAATTTTTGTTTGTGCTGTGTTTCGGATAGCGATCAGTAAATCATTTCTAGTTTAAAAGGTCAACAGTGGAGACAACGGTCACGACCCCATAAAAAGGAACATGTCGATAAATCCAGCAGCTGCAGGGTTACACATCTGCATAGTGAACAGATGGGGAGGGGGTGAGTGGGACAGCGAACAAGTGCACTGGAGGGCAGAGGGGTGACTAGTCAAGGCCCGACTCCCTGCCCTGACCTCTTCTTCCTCCTCCCTTTATTCTTCCTCCCCTCTTGCCTGCTCCCATGTCACCCCTGGGCTCCCTGATGGAGGCTGACAGTAACGTCTGTCCTCCGTTCTCCAGCCCATCACCTCCTCCACCCTCTTTCCTCCTCCATGTTTCCTTCCCCCTTTGCTCTTGCCCATCCAGTCCTGACCACCGTGACCTCTCTTTGGAAGCTGTCATCCTGTGGCTCAGCTCGGAGCTTCTTGAAGGGGCAAAACGTCTGAGTCCTGGCTGTCAAAAGCACATCCGGAACATGGATCATGACTATTAGTCTCTGGTGTTCGGTTTCCCAATACTACAGGCGAATCGCTGCACGTCTCTTAAACAGCAAAAATGTAGTTTGCTGTGTGTATCTTGACTCAAATGTAAGACACTTTGAAGATGAGTCAATCTGACACCTGCGTTAAAGAGAGCACTTACGCAATGCATCACGAGTGAGATGATCACCTCATGTCAATCACTTTTTTTTAAGACACTAGGGTGTGGCGTTGTTTATAAAGCGTGCACACTCCTTCCCGCTTCATGTTGTGCAATTTCATAAATTACCGGCAAAGGCTGAACTTGCTGAACTGGATGGAAGATGGCAGATAATCAGCACAGGGGCCCCGACGTGGAAACAAAAGTGGGACAAACCCACACACTCACACACTCCACGCTGACATGGGTCTGTAATGATGAAGTAAACTTTACAAAATAGCAGACGAAAGAGAGGAGAAAGTGCAGGATGTCATCTTTCGGTGGGGACATGCATTATTCATGCCGTCAGTGGAGACGTCGGTGAAGTCACAGGGGTGTAAGTAATAGCGTGTGTCACATAAATCAACAGCAATGATGACCTCATTTTACCGAATAACTCCCTCCGCCCACACAACACTCTTTAAGGAGCTCCAGATGCATGAGGCTGCACACGCACACACCTTAAAAGACATGTGTGCACTCATGTTTGTCTTTTGTACTTTTCTCTGTATGGAATTAGAATAAACAAGTACAATAACAACACAGACAAATGATGCTATTAACAGAGAGTTGGCCTTTTGACATCTTCTGACACTAAAACTACTCTGTGGCAATCTTTGCCTCTCTCTCTGCCTCCTATAGTTTTATCAAATATAATGTAATAACCTAATAAAATATGATAAAATGAAACAAAAACACACAAAAAAAATCCACATAAAATAAAAATTAAAAACAAAGCTTGTTCATAGGGAAGCCAGTGAATCCTTGGTTTTTTGGGTTTTCATGTATTTCTTTGTAGGGTCAGAACTTTAGCTCTACATTAATCATATTAATTTCCATAATTAACAGTGCTGTTGCCATAATATTTACATTAGTTAGGTTAAGTTCCATAATTTATAATACCGTAGGGTCTCAGTGGTATTGTCACATTACTGAGGTTATTCTCCATAATTAATAGTACTGTAGAGCCTTAGACTAATATGCATCGTAGTCAGGTACAACAGTATTTCATATAAGTTTTCAAGTCAGATATCTCTACATGTGGAGTACATACAGAGTCCCACAGTGTACAAAAAAGAAAAATATATACTAGTAATACAATGCAAAATATAAATACAGCACAAATAGTACAGCTGTGCAAAAAATGTGTCTGTAGCAGCATATTAGTCGAGACCAGAAAGACTCGTAGACTTCGAAGGGTTAAATCCCTAATATGTAAATTACTCAGGTGAAATGACACTATAACTGACTGTGTGGTCGTGACCCAAATATTTACACTTGTTCAGTTACTTTCACAACTCCGATCTTAATCCTTTTTACTGGAGGCCACTTTGACTCAGCGGCTATTGTATTGAGTGTGCTTTTTGAAAATTTTGAATTTGTTTTAATTATTTGTCTACTTTTACTGTTTTTATGACTGTTAAGGACTTTGTAAGTTTGCCTTTGAAAAGGTGCTACACAAAGAAAGTTATGAATAACATTTTATATTGTAGTCTTTAATTGAATATCATTACAACAGTAGAAAAAAATAAGTTTTGGGTAAAAGTCATGCATTTAGAATTGTATTGTTATTGCTTGGAGTTACATGAGAAGACCAATACCTTTGTCACATCAGTACAATGTTATGCAGCCACCACAAGCAGCAGAGGGAAGCAGTTATTACAGTAAACGTCACAAACAGCTCATCCTGTTACTGATACATGGCACACTGTAAAAAATAGTCTTGTTAAAAAAAACTGTAAAAATCTGGCAGAAAGAGGGCCAGAAAAAAATACGTTTAAAAAATGGTGGAATAGTGTAATGTTCAAAAGCTGTGAAAAACTGCGAAAATAACAGCAAAAATCTATAAATTATTTGTATTTTTCAGCAGATTTTAATTCAGTAAAACTACATAACTTTATGGTTGCATATTGTAAAAGAACAAATAACTTTTGTAAAAATACAGATATTTTATTTTTTTGTTTGGAGATTATGTACAGCATTGTGTAGAAAGCAGGGAAAGCCGTGTAAAAACACGAGTTATCATTTGTTAATTTACAGATTTTTTTATGTGGACATTAGGTATAATTTGGGCTTGTTTTTTAAAACTAGTTAGCTAGTGAATTTAAAGAAATTATGTGTTTTTACTAGTTTTTATCTGTAATTTAACAAAATAGGGAAAATCTGTAAAATAACAGTAAATTTTTCAAGGAATTACATTTACAAGTTGATAAAATATATTCATCTTTTACAGTGCAGGATTGAGTGATTGATAGTGATGATTACATTTTTTACAGTCAACATGTAATCTAATTAATGTAATCCTTAATATACATAATATTTCTTTCAAACAACAACAAATATCTGTAAAATACCTATATAAGAACAAACTGTATCTGTGAAACTACAGATTTTTGATGTCGACATTCTATACAGTTTTGGTCTGAGTTTTTTTGTTTGTTTGTTTGTTTGATTGTTTTGTTTTGTTTTTTGACAATCAACAAAACAGGCAAAAGCTGTAATAATAACAGTTAAAAATTAATTACCATTTTTTAGTCCTTAATATATGTAATTTTTCTTTCAAAAGCCAGCAAATATCTGTGAACTAATTATATATTTTTTGTCTTTTTTGGTTAACTGGTCAATTTTCTTTCTATAATTTTACTAGCTGTTATCTGTAATTTAACAAAACAGGAAAGATCTGTGAAATATCGCTGAATTGATCAAGGAATTGCAGTTATATAACGCTAAAATGCATTCATTTTTTACAGTATAGCATAGAGTGATAATACTGATTTGGGGCCCAGGTCTCCTTCCTATCACTACACCTGATGGTCCTTTAGAGGGTTGCAGCTGGAGCTCATCCCAGCTGATGTTGGAAGATGAGCAACACCCAGAGACACAGATAATCATTTGAAGTGCATAGGACTGTCATGCTTTCAAATTGTCAAGTGCATGAGGCTCAGACCTTTTGTCTGCATCTCAGTCTTTACACTGAGGCCAAAACACTAAACCTTCATCAACGGAACTGGAGTCACAGCTGTGGTGGTTGAATGTGTGAGTTCACAAGGGTTTGAAGTGGCATCAAAAGGAGGATGGGGACACACTGTCAAGACAGCACATGTTGCTAGGAAACAATGAATCAAAATTAATCAAAATAATGAATCAAGCACCTGACGATTTGACAGTGGGAGCCTCTAAATCTGTGGCTGTGGAGGCCGATATTCTGCCCTTGACGCCACTATGTGCCCATTCTGTGGGTCTACATACAGTATCTGCACACTTTCCTCAGGAACGTGCACATAATTTATAGTGATTCTGGTGACCTAAAAACGTGATTGTTTTGCCCCCCACAAAATGTACACAAGACAAGCGTGGTCGTTGCTAAGATAAGGTCCTCTGAGAAGCTGATTTGTAAGTGACAGCATCCGGCTGCTCACTGTTGTGGTTTTTTATTGCACATTTGCAGAATGTTTTGTATTTGTAGACAGACATCCGTGTGGGTTTTACACGTGCTATCGTGGCTTTTCTGACTTTTGGTAGTTGGCTGAAACATGTAAACACCACAATGTCACAAACTGAGCAGCTAATCAAACTGCAATCGAAACACAGGTTCAGCATGATTTTTATAAAAACAAAAGAATGGCGATGCATTCCTTCTAAGCAGCACATGCCTTCACAAGAGTGTGTCCCATTCCTCCTTTTTATACCATTTCAAGCTCACGTGAGCTCACACATTCAGTAACTACAGCTGTGCACACAGGTGACGTCAGTTAAGAGGGTTTGGAGATTAGCCTTTAAGGTGGAGATTGGAATTGAGCCATTCATGCTGACATTCACACACCGATTAAGCTAACATTCACTCACACAGGTAAACCGGCGGGCAGGTTTGAAAAGGTTCACAGGATAAATCTGAGTGGTTGTGAGATGAATAATGTGGTAGAGAAAAAAAAGTGAAAACAAAGAACTTCTGGTGCATTCTTCTGGTACTTTCCTGCAAGTGTTGCTTCATTGTGAAACACTTCTGAAGCTCAAACTGAAGTTTCCAGGGAACGCTGAGTAGACACTGCAGCTTTGAGATAAATAAGATGTATCTGAGCCCTGTTCACATATAAATGTACTCAGATACTTTCCACCGGTGCACACTGCATGCTGTGTTGAGATGTTTTTGCTTTAGAGTCCATGCAGGTGTTGTACCTGGCAGCAGAACCAGCCAGCCGTCCGTCTACCGCCACACCTGGCTGGAACCGCAGACAACCACACAGCAATGAACTCCCCTTCACACACAGACATGAGCGTACATGGCAGCGCACCACCGCCGCACACTCACTTGTAGCCACTGATAAGAAGATAACTGCGGCACAAGTCATTCCCATTGTCAAAACACAGACAGACAGACAGACAGACAGACAGACAGCGAGGCAGCAAGAGACATTCTTGCCAAGCAAATATGAAATCGACTTCAGTATACTCCCTGTTTCCCAAGAAAGAAAAAAGAAAAAGCGTCTGAAGTCATGAGCAGCATTTTCCCATGGCCTCACAGCCACACACAAACAAAACTAATCGTATAACAAAATACAGACATGTCTGGTCTGCTCTGTGGTGAAGGCCTTAAAATACCCTCAACACCTATCAAACACATTCTGTTCTTTTCACTTCCACAAAGCAACGTGTCCTGCAAATGTCTCTTCAGTGATTATTTTCTATTGTTTCCTAATTTCTTTCTGTTTCCAAGAGACTGCAGGACAGGTTCTTTCCCGATTCACCGCCTCGGGCCAACCTGAAGCCAGAATGGGATGTCAATAATTTCCCAAGCCTTTATTTTCCACCTCTGTTCATGGCAGTTCTTGTCTTGTCTTGCTGCCTGTTGTTTTGCTGCTCAGGAGCCTTGAGAGGTGATCTCATCTGTGCCTCGCTCCGCAGCCCCTGCTCCCAAGACAACATTGTATTTATCTGACCAAAATAGCCACCTCAGGCTGGAAAAACCCAAGACAAACAGAAATAGGCCAAGAGTTTCCAAGGAAGCCAGTCTGGGCCGGAGGTGATGCTTTTGACTGACAACAGCCACAGGGCAGCAGAACAAGACGCTGCATTTACAGCTCTAAGGTGATGGTTAGAAGCAGATAAATAAAAGCTCTTATTGTTCCTGAGCTATTTAGAGCTGCAACAGCTGCGCAGGGCAATACAGGCCAGAAAAACAGAACAATTTAAGCTTGAAAAAAAGCAGTATTTAATATAGGACTGATGTGTTTGATTGGCACTTATTATAGGGATGCTTCTTTTATTATATACAGCCTTTATAAGGTGATGCTTGCAGGCAGTATTAGAGGATTTGTAGCCGACTAATTACTAACTACCAGTAATCCAAACTGATCTTATATTTTATCTGTATTTCTGATTTAAGGTCAAGTTCAGTTGAATCAACTGGCTTTATTTAAATTGAGAAATTTTAACATCTATCTTTGGAACTTTGCATCGGTTCCCTGTCTAGGTGTTGAACCTTGATAAGTCACAACTTGTGCTAAAGTTGGTTCATGTTTGTTGAAGCAACTTTTGCCTGTTTTTAAAATTTTTATGGGACTGGTATAAGACCATAGAATTTTCTCAGAGTTGGATTACTATTGTACTCTGTCATAAATATGAATATTTTAACTTCATAATTGCTGATAAGATTGTACATATATATATTTAATCCATCATGATGATAGATATCATTCTAAATAACATAATTTCTCTGGAAAAAATACCCTGGAATATACGTCCATTTTTTAAGCTATTTTAAGACTTTCAGAGAAATCTTTTTTTTTTTTTTTTAAAGTTCCAGGACTAAAAGGGTTAACAGGAAAAAGGGGAGAAACCACAAGTGTTTCACTTTGTGTTTTTAACCAGTTGTGCTGCGGTTTTAAACCTGTGCTTCACTTACCCTTGGCATGTGCTTAAAGCAATGTGACCAGTCTTGTTGTCACAATGAGGTTGCCAAGGAACCAAAAACAACTTTAGGGAGTCACTGCACCAGACCAGGAAATAGTAACATGGTTGGGAATATGACCCACCTATTTGTAGAAAATGAACTAATGAGAAATAACGTGCTAATTGTTGAGATTTAGAGATATTGGCAAATTGATTTTGTTGCCTTCATACCATTGAGTGTACATTAAGATGGACAAAGTCTCCAAGACATCACCCACAGGTTTTCTGAAAAGCAGTTTTGATGATCATCATCAAAACTGCTGTTCAGACTGCTGTTGATCATCTTAGCAATAGTGTCTTACTCCAACTAACTTCAGGCTAATGACCAAAGAGGGGAAGCATGAGTGGAGCTGAGGCGGGCCATGAACTGTCTTATAATGGCATTCACTTGTCATTATCAGCAGCCACAGCCTTAACTGTGCATACCTTTAAACCTTAGTATAATTTAATAGAGTGAATTATACTAAAATTCAGTCTTCCGGCAGGTTTTGGGATGGGGAAATTACCTATAGGGACCACAACTGGTGTTTATGCCAGGCTATAAACACGGTTATTTCCGCTGTAAAGTTGTGCATTTTAAACGAGGGTCTACAGAGCCTAACCTGCTTTTGGAGCCAGCCTCAAGTGGCCATTTGAGGAACTGCAGTTTTTGACACTTCCACATTGGCTTTATTTGTCAGGTTTGGGATGCCACTTATTTTGGACGGAGCCACAATAGCTATCCCCCTATGGTCTTTATGCTAAGCTAAGCAAACCAGCTGTTGCCTGTCTAAACTTGTACTTACCGCACAAACATGACAGTGGTATTGATCTACGCATCCAAGAAAGGAAATAAGTGTATTTCCTAAAACTTCAAATTGTAGCTTTGAAATTTGCTTGTATTTGTTTGATTAATCTGGTGTTTTGGTCTCACAGAGGTCACATTTTCAGTCGGTCTTTGCTAAGTCACTCTAGACTCCTGTGAAATAATTTGGGTTATCTTCCCTGAGGTTCAGACTTGAGACACGCACATGAACAAACACACAAACCACAACATTCACACAGACAGACAAACATTAGTCCACTGTCTGACCCTCCACTGCTCCACCAAAGCAAGGAGGAGTGGGGGCAGGAAAAAAAAAACTGAAAAATTAAAAACACATTCCACTTCCCGTAAAGCCGGGAGAAGGAGTAGTGAGTCACAGTTCCAGACGTATTGTCTTTGAACGTCTCCGCAAGGAGCTTTTAACCTCCGTGGGTCGTCTCACCCGAATGCTGTTGATGTTGCCGTTGCTTCCTTCATCGCACCTCCTGCCTATTAGCTCAGCCGCTAAAAAAACAAGTCATTCTCTGGCTTGTCTGGAAGTGATCCTCACTCTCGTTTATTCGGTTCAGCTAGAGGTCGTGTAAACTACACTAAACACACGATGTTATAGATTTAACACACTTTGTCTGCCGAGTTTTTTTTATAAATTGTTCTGAAGTTTTAAACATCTAACACACACTTGCAACCACAAAATTACGCACATAATCGCACATGATGTAAACTCCCATCAAGAAAGCCACACATTTAATCACAGCAGAGTGTCTGTAATAGACCGCTGTTGTGTTTTTTCCCTATCGCAATGCCAGGAAAAGATTTTACTGTAAAGTCAAATTGCAAAACGCCGACGCTGTGAGAATACCCCCTCCCTCTCTCTCCGTTTTCTTTTCATCCTCCCTCAGTCCAGACAGAGGCCCCCCAAAAAACACAGACAGAAACCCCAAAATGATGCTGGTTTTCCATTTGGTTCACAGGCAGTGTCCTGAGTCACAGACCTACTCCAATCACACACACGCTGACAGCTTAATTGACTCTTGTGAGGAGGAGCTCGTGGTGTCTGTTCCCTATCAACTCCCCTGCTGCTGCGACTGACTCACAGCTGAAGTTCAGGTGGACCGACTCCCAGCTGAATCTGTTCACACTCAACAGGCGGCCTGATTAATGGCCAATCATATGATTTAGACCAGCTGGCTCAGGGTTTCTCGCTGTTGTTGTTGTTAAGTCATCTCATTGTCTGTCCTTTTCTTCATGTTCTTGTTGTGTTGTTTTACCTATAGGCGTTAGAAGTGGCATTCCCACTCAATTTCTCTTTATTATTACCTTGAAGTAAAGTGTTGGTGCTCTTTATTTTTGTGGATTGTCTACAAATCCCACGCAAATTGGTTCCCCCCTGAATACTCCACAATCCTGCATGTTTTAGATGTGTCCTTCTTCCAACACACCTGATTCAAATGATCAGGATCGTTATCAGGCTTCTGCAGAGCTTGATGATGAGCTTATCATTTAAATCAGGTGTGCTGGAAGAAGGAAACATCTAAAACATGCAGGATTGTGGCCCTCGAGGACCAGGATTGGGCACCCCTGAATTAGAGTGTAAACTGGGGGCTATTTTCAGGTGCTGCACATTGTGAACTCTTTACTACAGCAGCAGGCCAGTCTATATGGGATCAGTTCATTCATTCAGTTATGTGTTTTTCATCATTTTTGGTTAGCTGTAGTGATTCATGGCAGAGGAATGACTTATGCCTTCACTTTGGTCTATTTCTGCGATTTCTTATCAATAAAAACTACATATTCTTTAATTGAATGGTTGGCAATAAGTGAGTGGTAGCTGACGATGAGAAACATTATGATCAAGTGTGAAAATGACAACAAAACAACATTTTAAAACAGTATAAACTTAGACAGGGAAAAAAGATCCTTTGAGTAAATGGCTAGACTTCAGCACATAGTTGCTGACAATAGGAAAATCTAAGATCGGGTGTCAAAATGACAATAAAACATCATTCTAAAACAGTATAAGCTTGTGCTGGATGCAGACACAGTGTTGAGTCATGAGGGTGTTCAAGTCCGGGAAGCTCCACAGGACAAATACACACACACATATGGACCAATGTATGGATGCTAACATACACACATGTGCATACCGACATGTACACGCTGTCCCCACTCCCTCTCCAACACGCACTCACACATAAAAACCTTCTTCATTGCCCGGCTGTGCAGCCGAGGGGGACAGCGGTGACTCAGAACGAGTCATAGACACAGCACAAACTCTCACATACACGCAAACATTACCAAAATGCCAAACTGCGACAAACTTTATTGGCTGCAGTCCTCTGCGCTCCTGTAGATGTGAGCTGTTATATTTAGACTGAGATGTTTAAAAAGCTGAAACAAAGAGTTTTCTGACCTCACTTCATCCAGAAAGCTGCATGACCTTGTGATCTGTCCTCACATGCGGCCGGTTACCTCCTTTTTTATCATCAGCATGTAGCCAGAAGTGAATAAATCACATGTATTATTTCTCAGAAGCCGTGAAAGTGACAAGTTATTTATTAGTAGTGGAGGACAGCAGTCTGGAATCTTGTTTGATGACGGATTAGGGATTAGTTTTTAAATATAGCTATTGTTGTCATATCAGAATTAATCCATATTAGGAGCCTCAAACATGCCAAAAGTGTTATACAAGGTCTCGGAGCAGGTGACATCTCTATTCGTGGGGATCAGCAATAACAAAACTCGTGCCGTGCGTAAACTGACAGCCGGACAGCCTTTTCACTCCACACTCAAAAATGAAAATAAGATTTAAATCTGCCACGAGAGCGTCGGTCGCTGTTGTTGTTTTAAATGTAGGTTGTAGATGCCTTGAAGGAATGGAGGAGAAGGGATTTTGGCAGAGTTTTCTATCCACTCCACCCCCCTCCATCATCATGTAGAACCATTAATCAGAGACAATATGAAGTCATCGCTCCCTCATGGGATTTTACTGCCTGTAAAAATAAACCTTACATGGCTCATAAGCAGAGTTGCTAGCACTGATATCACGAACTAACAAGCTCTGGCAGCCTGTGGTGCATTCTTCTTTTTTTCTGTGTAAAATTTTTCTTTTAGAAAAAAAACTACTTTTTAATCAACTCAGCAAAGATTGATTAGTCTCCACTATAGTTTTTTATGAGGTTTGGAGGCAATAAAATGTGATGACTGGAAATTACGGGAATCAATCAGCGGGTTAAGGGGAAACGTCTAATCCCCGGAGGGCTTCGTGTTTTCCGTGAAGAAGGCGGAATGAAGGGTTTCCACGAGCGCCTGGATGCATGTTGGAGGAAAGAGGGAAGAAGAAAAAGAGAGGCTTAAAAGGAGCGAAAATCATCAGAGAAGAATAGAGATAAACAGGGATGAGGGAAGAGAAAGAAAAGATCAGAGGACAGATGGATGTATGTTGTAACACAGAATGGGGAGGTGAAAGAGGGCGGTTAGCTGGCATGGTGTTTGCGAGCAAATGTATGCGTCACTGAAGCTATTCCAAGATGAACAAATGCACTCACACACACACACACACACACACGCACTCACACACACACACACACGCACACACACACACACACACGCGCGCACACACACACACACACGGTAGGTTTTGGTTGTTTCCTTGACAACAGTATAGTATTTTCGGGGATCAGAGGTGGCACTTGTGTGTATGTGCCTGCGTGTATGTGTGTGTTCGACGCAGCTGCTGAAAAAGCTTGTTAGTCAAAAGGGATGTGGCCAAAATTGCAAAACAAGGTCACTAATTCTGGTGAATTCGACAGTTTTGCGTCACTTACTCAGGGGCTACTTTCTTCACTTCAGTAAGTCATCACATGTGTGGAAGCTCGTCAAGCAAAAAGCGAATGTAAAAGACGTGTGCGAGGAGCCCAGGAGAGGCCTTCAAATGGCAGCGCAGGTGGGAATTTAGTTTTGCCACATGGCCGCATGATGATGTTGTCAATGTCTCAAATCTCTTCTCAGATCATACAATTGCTCAGAAATTCATTGACGTCATTTAGGGATTATGACTAACAGCAAATATGGATGGATTCACCAGTATCAGGTGCACTTCCTTTACAACTTGATGATGAAGAACTTCACACTTATTTACAACTTGCTAATGACCCTTATGCATCTGTGGCAAACGTGTGAACACCAAGAGGAAGCTGCTATACCTGAAAAAAAAAACAGGATGCTCTAATATTTTGAATTTAATCAGGGGCCGCCCTCAGAAGGTGCTTCTGAGAAAAGTAGATAGTGGTTGATAAGGCTTCGAATGTAGATAAAATGTTGACGCTAACATACACAACCAAAGTGTCAAATGCACATACACACACACACACACACCCACAGCCCCCCTCCGCCTACACTTCACTACAGGAAATCAAGCATTTCCTGCTGCATTTGGCACAGGAAGTGAGGTTAGTTACTCGCCGTGTTTCAGGGTATTATGAATGAGAGCCACTCTCACTGTGTACCACAGTCTCACTCACAGCACTTTTGAAGTACTATAATCAGTCGTAATCATATTTATGTGAGATGCTCCGCTCCCACACGTTTGATGAATGAAGATCTGTTTTTTTAAAGGCCATGATGGTACGAATATGAGCTTATACGAGTACAAAAAGAGGCATGCTGCGAGAGCTGATTGGCTCTTCTCAGAGGTTTTTCATGCAGGGGTATATTTCTCTTGAAGTGAACACTAAATTCCATTTTATATGTGTGCATGTTGGGCAAAAGTGTGAGTTGTTTTTGACCGAATATCTTCCAAATAAATGTAATGCGAGCCTTAAATGCAAGACTGTAGCATCAAACTTTCATTCAAACTTTTGCAAGCAGTTTTGTTTCTTTCTTAAAGAAATTCAATGTAAGTTTATATTTGTCTATAACTCTTAAAGATGGTGGTTGTGTTTTACAGACCCCAGAAACTCCCCACTAGATCATTACACCGATTACAATCAGCCAGTTACAGTTACCCCACCCCACACCCAATAACACTTTCAAACATTGCGTCTTTTATTTGCTTTTATTGATGGCAAACATCAATAAAGAGAAGCTATTACTGGAGAACATGTTGATCAATGGTTTACCATCACAGTTTGCCAGCATTTAAAATGTTTACCATAACCTTTCCACAAAGTTAGCCAGAACTCTCCTGCATGTTTGCAACAATCCTAATTTGCATATAAACAAGACTTTGCTAACATTTGCATCAGCACAACTAATGGTAAACCACAACTGCAAAAATAAAAAAATAATAGGCCTCTTATGCTTAAATGTATCAATTGTATTAAATTAGGTCACGTAATTATATAAGAGTGCATAATGTTAAAATGTGTGTTAATTCAGTTGAACTGCCAATGTTTAGACCAGCTCAGTCGAACTATTCATTAGTGGTATATTTTAACTTTTGCTCATAAGTGTTAGCTTTCAAACGTTTTAACTGTTCATCCAAACTGTTAGCAAACAATTTCAAGTGTTTAGCCACACTTTTAGCAAACAATTTCCAATTCTTTATCAATATTTTAATCTCACTATTTTGGCTATTTTTTCACTTTAAGCTTTAACTGCTAACCTATGGCTACTGTCAACTAACAATTTCATGTACTAGCCATACTTTCAGCAAAAATTCCAGCAGATTATCTCCTATTTTAACTAACAGTTATAGTCTGGATAAACGATTGTTTATCCAGACTATTTAACAATTTCAACAACTTTTAGCAAAAAATTCAAACAGTTCTTTTGAAGTTCTGCCGAACAAATGTTGGTCCATGCCTTTAGCAGTCCAGCTGTTTATACATGCTAGTATATTTGCTAACACTTTAAACTATTTTGCCACAATTCTTTTAGCTAACTAATTTAGCTATTTACCTGCTTTTAGTTTTCACTAGGAACCCATACTGTTAAGTAACACTTTCAAATGTTAGCCAGACTTGAAGCAAATAATTTCCAACAGTTTATTCCAAATTGTAGCTGGCTATTTCAACAGTTTTTCTACAGTTTTATCAGTTTAAACTGTTTAACCACACATTTGGTTAACAATTTCCAGTTCCTAAACAAATACTTTTAGCTAACTGTTTTAGGTAATCGTCCATTTCAAGTTTCAGCCGTTAACCCCTGTTGTTATCTAACCATTGCAGTTGCTAGGCATACTTTCAGCAGTTTCAACTATTTATACACACTATGAGTATACAGTTTTACCTATTTGTACATACTACTTAACAATCTCAACTCCAAGCCAAGCTCTCCGCAGGTGTTTTCCAACTATTTTTTCCAACTGTTTAGCAACACTTTTAGCAAGCAACATCCAATTCTTTTTCTATATTTTTAGCTAACTACACTATGTTACCAAAAAGTATTGGGACATCTGCCTTTACACGCACATGAACTTTAATGATATCCCATTCTTAATCTGAGGGGCTTAATATGGAGTTGACCCACACTTTGCAGCTATAACAGACTCTACTCTTCTGGGAAGGCTTTCAACAAGGTTTAGGAGTGTGTTTATGGGAATTTTGACCATTCTTCCAGAAGCGCATTTGTGAGGTCAGGCACCGATGTTGGACCAGAAGGCCTGGCTCTCAGTCTCCGCTCTAATTCATCCCAAAGGTGTTCTATCAGGTTAAGGTCAGGACTCTGTGCAGGCCAGTCAAGTTCTTCCACACCAAACTCGCTCATCCACGCCTTTATTGACCTTCCTTTGTGCACTGGAGCACAGTCATGTTGGAACAGGAATTCCCAAATTGTTCCCACAAAGTTGAGAGTATGAAATTATCCAAAATGTCTTGGTATGTTGAAGCGTTAAGAATTCCTTTCACTGGAACTATGGGGCCAAACCCAACCCCTGAAAAACAACCCCACACCATAATTCACCAGACTGTACACTTGGCACAATGCAGTCAGGCAAGTACAGTTCTCATGGCAAACCAAATCCAGACTCGTCCATTGGATTTCCAGACAGAGAATCTTGATTCATCAGTCCAGAGGACAAGTCTCCAGTGCTCTATAGTCCAGTGGCGGCGTGCTTTACACCACTGCATCCGACACTTTGTATTGCACTTGGTAATGTAAGGCTTGGATGCTGCTGCTCGGTCATGGAAACCCATTTCATCAAGCTCTCCAAGCACTGTTCTTGAGCTATTCTGAAGGCCGCATGAAGTTTATTGACTGCAGAAAGCTGCCCATTTCTGCGCACTGTGCACCTCAGCGTCCACTGACCACAATCTGTGATTTTACGTGACCTACCACTTTGTGGCTGAGTTTCTGTTGTTCCCAATTGCATCCACTTTGTTATAATACCACTAACAGTTGGCCATGAAATATTTAGTATCAAGGAAATTTCTCAAATGGACTGATTGCACAGGTGGCAACCTATCACGGTACCATGCTTGAATTCACGGACCTCTTGAGAGCAACCCATTCTTTCACAAATGTTTGTTAGAAGCTGTCTGCATGCCTAGGTGATTGATTTTATACACATGTGGCCATGGAAGTGACTGGAAGACCTGAATTCATTTATTTGGAGAAGTGTCCCAATACTTTGTCAATGTATTTGGGCTGTTTATCCACTATAAGTTTCAAATCTCAATTTTAACTGCTAACTGTATTTTTTTAGCAGTATCAAACCTTTATTCAAACTATGAGAAAAGAGTTTTTACTGTTTGTCCATATCATTTTACTATCGTAACTGTTAGCCTTACTTTCAGCAAATCATTTCTGATTGTTTATTCTCAATTTTAATTGGGTATTTCAACAGTTCAGCCACACTTTTAGCAGTTTCAGCTGTTTACCCATCCTAACCTATTTGCTAAGAATATAAAATCTTATCCACATTTTTAGCAACTACTTCAACCACTCATTCACTTCGTTATCATTACTTACCATTTTTAATCATTTCTAAATTCCTTTTTGCTGTTAACTTCTACTTCTTATCCATTGTGTTAACTGTTCAAACTTGTACAGGTCCAATCAGTTCTTGTAATTTCTCGTTGAGCTCACTTTGCTTGTACCTCCTTCCACAATAGAAATACCTCCCTGGAATGCTTGTGTCCCTGGTTGAGAATAACTGGTGTATGGAAAGGATTAATCTGTGGATTTGCCTGCTTAAACCTGAAAGCTGTATTCGTGTTACGACCCAGCAACATTTTACCAGGTGTTTTTGCTAATATAGTTATTCATTAACAAATGACTTTTGGCATTTGACAACTTAAAGCTGACAGCAGCAAACTGCAAGGAGAAGAGGGCTTGTACGTGCTGTTAAATGAATATCCCCAAAAGAAGAATTTAAACAACTTTCCCAAGCAAAACCAAACATGAAAACAAAGTATCACTGACGGACCTTACTGGAAACCCAAAGGACATCGACCAGCACCTCTGCTCCAAATATTGCTAAACAAGGAAATGCTCACTGTGTGCAGATGAGTTGTTTTATTGTCTAATCCTGACCCAATCTCCAAGTCGTCAGACCAGTATCTCCATACCTTTTCATTCCTTCAGTCAAGCTTTATTTAAGGCCAGGGTACATTGAGCTATGAATTCATCATTCACAATGTAGCTACATAAGAAAATCAAAGATGTTCACACACAAATGAGCTTGGATAACAATATGAATACAACAATCACAGAAATTGTAGATCAAAGCAGCTCATGTTAAATCACCGCTACCCAATATATCCAGCTGAGCCGATTTTTTAATTACTTCCAGTCATCAGTTGCATCCACAGGATTAAAGGGCCTGACTGGGCGCTGCTTCAGTTAGGACTCTCGTTACGTTGAACAGGAGGTGGAAAGGTGGGACAGGCCACGACACATTTCATAGTAAGCTCAAGATTAAATTTTTGGCAACAATTTGTCAGACAGCTGATGAAATCTACTTGCTTGTGGCAGTCATCATTTCAGCTGACAAAACTAATCAGTTCCAAAAAGGAAGCCTGCTTTTGGCTACATTAGTCTAAATTAAAAGCTAATAAAACTATTTAAATTAATATGAACTCTGTGCCACGCTAGAATGGAAGAACAGCAGGGCTTAATGAGAGTCAATTAGCCGAGTGTCTGCAGAGCAACAGCATCTGCATGTGCACATTCGTGTGTGGTTTTGATTAAGTAACTACATGACAAGAAGACTTCATCTCATCATTAGTGTGCATACACCTATGTGTTCCTTCATTGTTAACAAGGGTCAAGTGTTGCCTCTGGGCAGATTTTTAAATATACTGCTTGTGCCAAGAATGTCTGCGAACTCACAAAAAAACACACCCTAAGGGCGCATACACCGTGCTCAGCAAAGCACACATAATGCATGGATGTACACAGAGAGAAAAACAGGCAGATAGATAGACAGATAGATAAAGAACGAAGAGGAGCTACAGGGTAAATAAAAAATGGAGGCTGTTTACCAGAGAAAAAACTCAAAGCCAAGCAGAGATCTTTTTACACATTGCCCGATAGTTACTATTATACCCATCTGATTGAGTGATAACACCCTCCACCTCATTTCTGGGCATCAGACTCCACCAGTAATACCAGACAGCTGGGAGGCAGAAAAAGCAAAAGTGCAGTTTAACCGTTTCACTGCCGGACAGAATTGAGTTGGCTGTGGTTGTCTGACTAAAAGCTTTCTCTCTCAGTCTCTATAAATTAGTGGTTTCATTCCAGTGAGTGTTGATGAAAGTGTCACACGACCTCTCCCAGTCACGCCTGTCTCCACCACAACCTGACAGACGACTGAACACCACGACGAAGCATCTTTAAGCCTTTAAGCGCTGCATCTCAGGAGCGATGGCAGGGTGTGTATCTGTGCACCTCCCTGAAATGAATCCAAGCAGTCTGATAAAACTCTAGACTTCTTGAAACCAGCACATATCTCCATGCTAAAAATGGAGTGTTCGCCACTTCTCTATTTCAATACTTGTGCAGAAGGGTTGCGTTTTTTTCTTATGACTACAAATGACTCTGCATTTCCCCCTTGCCGTGTTTCTGTTTCCCCTTCGCTCTCAGGGGAGTAAATATGAGGGATGAAACTCATACAAACTAGGTGATCAAAAACAAATAAGGACAGTGATTAAATTAATAAGTTGGACTTAAATTTAAAAATAAATGTGAAAAAAGCATCAGTAAATTGACCAATTACACCTTAAATGTGATGTCAATTGAACAATAATTTGCAAGAAACAGGCTTGAATTGTTTAAAACTTTTGCTGTATCATTTAATACATGCGTTGGCGATGAAAGATAATGTAGTATGTGCACTGGCTGTTGAAAGTAAATATCTGTTGTGCTAACGACATTATACAGAGTATTTAGGCTAATTAACATAATGACTTAGGCACACGTCCAAAAACACAATTAATGCACCAGTACAAACTTGGATGATAAACCGCAAACTGAGTTCTGATGAAACAAATCAAGCCTCAAGCATGCTTTCAGTAAGTACTTCTGCCTTTATCGTTTCTCTTTTAAAGTCTGTGGGACTTCGCCTTAAAACCAGAGTCTGGCCACAAAGTGACAATTCTGAGGTAACAGCAAATGTTAAACCACACAGAGCGGATCATGAAGTCAGTGAATTTACTCAGTAGTGACAGTTACACAGCAGAATCTTGCAGACTTTACCATTCACCACGGACTCCTTGTCATAACACACCAAGTGGGACTTCGTCTGCAACGCCCTTGAGTCTGCTTTACTTGAAAAAGCCTATGTGCAAAAGAAGAGTGTGGAGACAATACAGGTGAATAGAAATGACCACAACACTTCCCCAGTTGATTGGTCACAGCAAAGCCATGACTTTAAATACTACAAGTTTTCTGAAAATGTATGTTTAAATATGTAAATGAGGTGTTACGTATACTAAAATTCCCTAATTTGCATTATTTCCAGAAAAGAAATATGAAAACTGGGTAAAGCCAGCTTTATAATTTTTGTGTAATTTTGTTGGCATCTTAGAGCCACAAATAAAATAAAAATAGCAATTTTGGTCATATATATATATGAATAAAATGTTCTATAAATCAGGCTCTGAATGATATATAGACAACTCTCTCTGTAAAAAACATCAGAATATAGCTGGGAATGAAACCGGAAATTTTGGTGTATCTTAGTGCTACTGAAATGGAGATTTCTGGCTCAGAGTTTGAGACAAAAGGCATACTGTGGAAACAGTATGAAGAAGTGTACTATTTGCAGATCCAAATTGAAAAAGCACAGTAAAACAAACACCTACATGTGGAATATTTTCTTTCCTTTTTTCAGAACTAAGACATGTTATGGAATCAAAATATACCAAAGTCTCAAAACTGACCAGTACATGAAGAAGCTATGTTTTGCCTTAGTGTCTCACTTCAAATGTATTCCGTTCGAGCTTTAAACAAACCATTTAGATCAAACTAAATACAAGAACTGTGACATCACCTGTTCACAACAGGAAAGTGAAGGGCTGTTTACTATGCAGTCACTGCCCACAAGGCTGACCACAGTGGAATCTATGAAAACTCAAAACATGCAAAAGCAAAATGTCCCACATGCATGTATGCATGTATGCAGTCGCGTCATGTATTCACATTTCTTGAGGGGGCACAGTTTCACAGCCCCATGGAATTTCGTGCAAAGTTTAAATTCATCATATAAATTGCAACATAGTTTAGAGCCACAGAGGAGTACTATTCCTCCTACTATTACTACTATTGCTCTAGATCTAGAGTCTAGACGCAAGTGACAAAGCCTAAAGGGCGCTGCTTATCTTATTAATATTTGATTTATTAACTGCTTACCTATTGCATTTCATAGCAGTGAAAGAAAATGTCAGGCAATAATTTCAGGTGAGTAATATGGTCTTTCTCTTGATGTTATGTCTGTCTCGTGTTTTGCAGGACTTGTTTCAGTGCTGTAGTGTCAATTTTTTGGAGAAAAGCAATGACTTGGTTGTGAATATTGCAAAAATCAACGAGATAACACTAATATTAACTTACATATTTGTTAATCTCTACTGGTAAAGTCACTTTAACACTACAGTTACCAACCAATCTATATTATAATGGTGTGATGTTCTCAAGTGATTTGTTTGTGTGGAATCAGTCCCTTACAGGAACTATGCACATACATTCACTCACCCTGCACCAAGGGAAACTCAATGTCACTTTTTGGTTCTCAAAGATGCTTCACCTGTCACCTAGCAAGTTTTTTTTTGTTTTGTTTTGTGTTTTACTGACAGGGAGTCCCAGATATACATTGTCAACTGTCATTGTACATTGTCAAGCCCAAAACCCACATGCTTCAAGGTAAGAAGAGTTTGCCCAAAGGACAAAACACCTCACACACAAAGTAGTAGTTGTATATGCAGTCCAATGCAGTGAGGAGCCTATAGACCTATGTACAGACCAGACAAAAGAACCACTCCATAAGTGCGTAGCTCAGCACAGGACAGCACCTCCTCAGGACAAGACTCAGCAGTCCACCTGCATCTAAAGGATAAGGGACATTCCTTTGAGAACAGCTATGTTCACATGCTGGACAGAGATAACAGATGGTTTGAAAGTGGAGTGAAGGAAGCCATTTATGTTAAAGTGGAACAGCCATCTCGAAACAGAGGCAGGGATCTACAGCGCCACTTAAAAGGTACATATAATACAGTCTTGAGATCACTGGACTGCATTATAAGTACCCATTAAGATGAGGGAGGTCTATAGCACCACTTAACAGGTACTTATAATGCAGTCTTTAGGTCTCCTTTGAGAAAGTTTTACCATAATTAGGATCTTGAATCATCCCTTACCTGGTAGTTTCACGTCTCCAGATATTTGCGTTTTAGGTTGTTAATGGGCCATCCACCACGTGAATTGGACTCCCCATCAGGTGGTTAGCACTGAAGAAGCCTCTTGAATGAGAGATGAATCATCTTCAAGAACCCCAAGTAAAGTCCAGTTGCCTTCTACTGAATCTCTTTGCATTTCCATGACCTGACAAATGTTTTCTCTCAAATCCCAGGTCTGATATAGGAATGGCACTGGGACTTGAGACACGCTAAAGTCAAAAGAGCAACTGAGTTGATGAGTGAGTGGCTGAAGGACAGACCTGTACCTTGGTTGTGGGTGAAATATACCATCTATTGATGTATTATAGCAAAAAATAGTCCATTATTAGTCCATTATCCTGCATTTGAAACAGGGTAGTATAGAGATGCCGTTGCACTCATTAGCTGACTGTGTGGTGAGGTGTTTTAACAATCATGACCAAGGTGCAACTTTGCCACAACTGTAATTCAGTGTCAAATATCGTTTTTCCTCACGTGACTTCTTGGTGATATTTTGTTTACTGCTTGACATCATTAAGCAAAAATAATCTGCACATTTTTGGGCATATGGGGCAATTTTATTTTTGATTTATGCATTCCGCCCATCCTTACTATGTGACGTTCACTGCTGCTGGACCAATTAGACATAAGATATAATTATAAAGATACAAAAAAGTGTGTTTGGTTTTATGAAAATGTCTTATTGCAGTAATTAATAGAACTGACGTGTGATGGAGCTATAATTAATGAGGTTTTGAAGAGAACAGTAATTTCAATGCTCTTTATGTCCTATACATATCGCAGTATTGACAATAAAAAAGACTTTGACTTTGACTTTAATACATTTGCACATATGCGTCATGTAACTGGTGAACTCAAACAGAGAATATGGATGTGCAGGTGACACAAATGAGTCTATATCAGTGTTTATCATTGTGCTCTCAAATGGCCTCCTAATGCATGCAGTTTGGTAATTAACAAATCTTCCCCTGCTCAATATATGGCAGGCCAACACGAACACTCATACAGCTTATTTTTTCACATTCATCGCACTGAAAGGTCTGTAGGCTGTGATACGGCAGTGACTAATATTCAGGAAATTCTTTTTACATCAGAGAATTGTCAGATAAAAGGCATCCGAGCACAAAAGGGTTGACAGAATTATCATACTCATGTCAGTAAGAGGACTTAAAAACAGGCAGATACAGTAAATGATGGAGCATTGATATCTGCTGAAATGTCTCTTTTCACATATACACGTTGGCACAAATTATGGCGGAGCCTGCTTACAGCTTTGAGTGGAGCTATTCAGTGTACGTAGATATAAAAAGCAATCGCCTCTGACCGCCTTTGTACTCGCTCGCTTCTTAGTATGAGAACTACTATCCTTTGACAGGAAAGTTCCTGTCAGTGTGTGTGTGAGAGTGTGAGCGTCTGTGTGCATATAAGTGTTAGTGAAAACCAGAGCTGGTGAACCACTTCTGGTAAATAATCTAGAAGTGGGCTTCGCCTGCTGTTGTCGTCTCTGCCTTGCTGTGAAACAGACAGTAAATAACGAGGCTGAGTGAAATGTTTCTGACTACAGAATTCAGATGAAAGTTTGAGGGGCTTGAATGACTAATTAGGAGATTAAGTTAGCAAGTATTATGACTGTAGTCCCTCTCACTGTAAACAATTGATTATGAGATTAATATTATATTAAGATACATTATGATGAGACTGCATTAAAGCCACTGTAAATTCTTTACATTTCTCAATTCTATCAAACCTTTAATGTATGACCAAATCTCAGAAACAAACTAGGACAGTGTGGGCATCAAGAAATGGTATCAAAATGCATGTGGAGTATAGTTTTATGAGTTGCTGTTCTAATGAATGAATCAATGGGTGGGAAACACCCTTTGAAGAAGTCCTCTGTGGCTTGGGGCAAAAATGGAAGTTAAACACTGAAATATGGAAAGCGTTCACCTAATTAGATTAACAAGTTCCCTATATTGTCTCCTGTTTGCTCGTAAACAAGACTCAGACTTTCATGATAATCAGGGCAGCCATATCATGGCATCCACTTCTGTGCATGTCTCTCTGCCTAATTTCCAGGAAGAAATGGAGTCTAGAAGTGCTGAGTCTCTATGATAGAGCGACAGTGAGAGCATCAGAATGCGTCTCGGGCGCCTACACAGTTTCATCCGAACTCGCACCATTGATCTCGCCAGTAACCACGCAATTAGACGCACTGTCCTTTCCCTGTAGCTACTTCATGTCTCTTTGGTAAACATTTCTCATAATACAGGTGCTTGCCGTTGCTGGCAGGAATGCAGATAACAGGGAGACTAAAAACAAAAAGTGACAGATTTAAACACTTGGGACTTTCAAAATAATGCTTCACACTGGAATATAAATTGGGTATTAACAATTAAGAACTAATCGCACTGAAAGGTCTGTAGGCTGTAATACGGCAGTGACTAATATTCAGGAAATTCTTTTTACATCAGAGAACTGTCAGCTAAAAGGCATACACACACAGATACACACACAGATACACACACACACACACACACACACATATATACATACATACATACATACATATATATATATATATATATATATATATATATATATATATATATATATATATATATATATATATATATATATACACACACACATATATATATATATGTCACTGTTTCTCTCTTTATATTTAACAATTAAGAATATATATTTTATCATAAAAATGGCAAGGGACAGAATAATTCCTGGAAATTGTATTTCTTGGGTGAGTTGTTTGGGTTTCAAACTCTCATGCCAATTTAACCTTTTATCTACATGATCTAACATTAGCAACAGTGTGTCTGCACTCAAAGATAAACATAGCTACCATCTCTCATTTAAATTACCTGCTGGGAAATTGTGTAGGCTGGAGTGAAGCTCTAACCTCAAACCAATACCACAGCTTCTCATCTGACATCTCGAGAGTAAATAAGCCAAGTCATTTACCAGCTACTGTGATTAATGTTACAAGCTGCCTTCATGTGAATGAGTTCTCTTTCTCACAGGTCAGTATCCACCCATGATCCAGAACATTAGCTGAAGTGAATGATATTGATTTTGTCATTATAATGGGACCTGCGCAAGATTAGGCAGCAGGTGGACAACCAGTTCTTGAAGTCAATGTGATGGAGGCAGGAAAAATTTGCAAGAATCTGAGCGATGGTAATAAGGGCAAAACTGTGATGTGATAGGCTACTGGGTCAGAACCTCTCTAAAACAGCAGATCTGGTGGAGTGTTCACGGTATGTAGTGGTTAGTGTTGACTAAAGTGGGCCAAGTAAGGACAACCAGTGTGGTAAACTGGTGACAGGGGCATGGGAACGCAACGCTCACCATGTGGTCTGATCTAACAGAAGAGCTGCTAGAGCACAAACTGCTGAAAACCTTGATGCTGCTATGGCAGAAAGGTGTCGGAACACACAGCGGTTTGCAGGTCATGTACTTGCATAGCTGCAAACGTCCTGTCCAACGCTGAAAGCATCTACAGTGAGCACGTCTGAGCTGCAGCAGAATCGAAACAATTACATGCAGATCACTAAATGTAGATCTCTTTGACCTACATCTTGGTTAATTAATGATCTCATCACTGAACATCAGATTGATTCATTTATTATATTAACTTTGCATTCTTCGAAACACAGGCAGAAGAGGTAGAGGGGCAGAAATCTCCCAGTCAGTCTTATTAATCAGTCCTCGAACTGAACTTGGTTATAACTTATTTAAAAAACCCTACTCCCAGTCTCCAAGTCTTGACCTTACTACACTCTAAAAAGCAATTCAAGAGACCTACTCTCACCACTAATTACATGCAAAAATTTAAAAAATCTAATTTACTGACTCAGATAAACCTTTTAAAATGTATTTAATGGGTTGTGTTGACATAATAATGCTGGTAGTTGCATCAGCTTAACATTGTGTAGAACTTAAACTCAAAACAAACTGTTGTGTTTATCTTTTCATTAAGCCCAAACATTGTAATTGGCGTGTAACTGAAGTGCCCTGAGGTGACTTAGAAACTTGCCGCTAAATAATAAACAAAACTGAACAGAATGCGGACTGAAAACAGAGAGAAAAACAGCTGGCATGTATTTTCCAGGCAAACAGTGGAGGCTCCAGGATGTGACGGCTCTCTGCTAATGAACAGCCACAACTTAACACAACTTGTCATGTTTATTTTACAATTTGTATTTTTTTTGTATAGATTAAACAAGTAAAATATAACGCAGTACTAATTAGTTTGCTTTAGAGGTGCTGCTACATTAATCATTTGGACAGTGAGTCAGGCGAGCTGTTTCTCTCTGCTTCCAGTGTTCAGACTGGTATTTTCTCATCTGACTCATGGCAACAAGGCATAATTCCCAAAATGTCAAACTATTCCTTTTGTGTGTGAGACAAGAAAATTAACTCAGTTAAGAAATGTGAAATGACAGACTTCTAATGGCAGCTGCAGTGAACATGAGGTGGCAGACATGAAATTGGTTTCTCGGTGATGTAGAATAGTACGGTGAAATATTTTAACAGGCACATTTGCATTCATAGCAACTCAAGACACTGCAGTTAATCAGTGCATTAAAAAAACTTTAATTTTATGGAAAATTTCCATGATTTTTACAGTTTTACAGTTTTTTCCAGTATTTCTGAAAAACGTGAAAAATAAACAATGAACTCTCATTTTACATGTCTGCGTGTAAAATAACACTAAAATTTCCATTACAAAAAAATCAAACATTTGGTCTTAAAAAAGACTTTTAAAATACATTTGTAAATTTACTTTAATTTCTGTAATACGTTCTTTTTATTTAATAGATAAAAATATATGTATGTGGATTTTTAGATGTTTTTTCTAAAAATAGATATAATTAATAGAAATGAACAGAAAATAGATGGATTCTGTAATTTTACATACCCTAGATTTGTCTACACAAATGTTAAATAAGTGTGTTTTCATCTCTGTATACATATATATATATATATATATATATATATATATACATATAAGCATCAGTAATCTGTGAAAATACAGTTTTTCTCATTATATATATCATCTATCATTAAAATTTACCTTTTAGCACTGTTACACATGTAAATATCCATTACTAAACATTAAAAAGTCATGATCTCATGTAAAATTAAACCTAGAAAATCTTTTTTCCATTATGAAAATTTACTGTATTTTTTATGAGATGGTTATTTTCTGTTATTTTACAGTATTATTTTTCTTTGCATCCAAGCTGCCAAAATATTATCTTTTTAAAACTGTTTTTATTTTTTACAGCATACATTGTAATGATGAATACTACATTACACATCAGTGACTCAGTAAGAGTCACGGGACTCATAAAGATGAAGATCAAGATAGTAATGGTATGATTCAAGCTTCTCAAAAGTCTGGCTTGGTGTGTTAAGAGCTTTATATCTACCAGTACTGGTCCCATTAGAGGATAGGTTCGCGTGCCAGAGAGATCTGTATGTATCTGAATTTGTTCTGAAATATCTTATGACCTGGTGGGTCTGTTACCATGATTCCTGACCTGAACCTTCTGAAGGCTGCTGTTGCCACACCAGCACCACAGCTGGGCCATTACTGCAACTAATTGAGGAAATGAAAATGTGGTGTACCCACATCCTCCCCACCCTGGCCTCCTGCCACCTTACATTCACTTCTCCAATCTTCATGCAAAGAGGAACTCTTGGCCAGGGTCAGACTGAGGAATCAAACGTTTGCAACACAAACCCCTTCACATCCTCGATCCTACAGTTTAGATCAACTCTGAATGCAGTTATTGTCTGTGTTTAGCTGACTGAGGTTAAAAACAAACAGGGAAAGGCCCATGATACACGGTGTTTAATGCGGGTCTTTTAGGGCATTCAGAATTACATGGACTCCTTTACTAAAGGTTAAACTTCCTTATATGTCACCAACACAGTGAGCAACCTTTTAGTCACTTACAGTATGTCAGTCCTCCCTCATAGTTTCACAGCAAACGTATGATGTGTCTTGTTTGGGTGCGTTTGCAGAAAATGAAGTGTTTGGTTTCTTACTCACCTCTGTCATTTTACGAGTACGTTTATATAGACACTGCCTATGACCCTTTGTGGGGTTTTTTTAAGTTCACTTGGGGCTCTTCTACTGGGGCCATAAAAAGTAGGTTTCTTCTCCTTTGATCAGAGAGTGATATTCTCCAATGAGTGTGTCACAACCATACATTTAAATGCAGATTTAACAGATGCAATAAAGTTCCTACGGGGTGGGAGTTTTTTGTCAGCACTGAGATTCCAGGTCATCCATGTTGGTCAGTCGGTTGGATAGACTGAAGCAACAGTCTCAACAATGATTGGATGGATTTCCATGAAATGTGGTTCAGACACTCATAAATTTAATTAACTTTGAATGTCATCTGACCTTTCTTGTAGGTTGACATCTGTTTTAAAATAAAATGTGTATTACTTAGATTGCCATGTAATACACATCCCCCAGGAGGAATTATAATAACTCTACTTATCCGATTTTTCATGTAGCACCACCATCCATCCAAAAACGGCAACATGCTAAGTGAAGATGGCAAGTATTGTAAATTAGTTAAGTTGTATGACATTAAAACCAGTTGCCTAATACTGTGTAGGTTTGTTCATGTTCGCAAAATAGCTCTTACCTATTGGGTTATGAACCAGGACCTCACAAGTAGATCTACTGGGTCCTGTAGATTGTTGGATGGGCCTCCATGGATGGGATTTCTTCTGGTATATCCCCCAGATGCTTGCATTTGGTTCTTTCCCACGTTTATTACAGGTCATGTGGAAATATGATCAAATCTGCTCTGGGTCAAACATATATATATACAGGGCTAGGGTGAGGAAAAGGTGTTAAGGGTTAGGTTTAGGGTTGGGGAAAGGTGGTGAGGGTTAGGATTAGGGGGTGTATGTTAGGGTTAGGCGTAGGCTTCACGTTCCTAAAACAGCTCTTACCCGTCGGGTCATGAACACAGTACCTCATGAATAGACCCATTGTTGTACAGGCTTCCATGGATGGGATTTCTTCTGATATACCCCATGGATGCTGAATCGGCTTGGGATCTTTGGAAGCTGGAGGCCAGGTCAATACTTCTGGACTCTTTTTTATGTTTCTCAAGCTGTTCCTGAGTGGTATTTGCAGTGGGACAGGGTGAACTGTTCTGCTGGGGGAGTGCCATTGCCACTGGGGGGGTGAGGTTGGTCTGCAACAGCGTTTAGTTCAGGCGTACGTGTCAAAGTAACATCAACATAAATGCAACGACTTAAGGTTTCCCAACTAGGTGATCAATGTCATTCACTTCACCTGTCAGTGGTTTTAATGTTCTGGATCGCTGTACTATTGGCTCTGATTGGTTAACTGATCAGAACAACAGACGGCACTGCTTTGACTAAAATCTATCAGTACACTTACCGAACCTCATAGCTGACACCATTGTGTTCACATTTTCATCCTTCTCAGACATTAAAGGCAACAGTAAGCCAGCTCAATTAATAAACCAAATGGGCATGTAAAATCAGATTAGATCTAATTGCCCCACTTCCTGCAGTTTGCCTTTTCTTCACAGACTGGCAGAGTGACAGGGAGTTAAAGCATCCGTGTAGATGGAGAGGAAGTGGGAAGGACAGCTCCATATGCGTTACGTCAGCCCAAGGGGACAGCTGGGTCCGACCGTCTTTTCCTGCCACACTCATTTGGCCCCAGCAGTCATCATGTCTTGTGCTAAAGGTCTCTCGTCGCTACAAGGCTCCTTGACACTATCTGGGAGCTACAGACGAAGAATATGCTGATTAAACATGCCTTCATTAAAACGATTACATGCACAAGGCGGTTCGATTTCCCACGGGCAGCCGAATAACGACGAGGAGGAAGCAGGAAGAAGGGGGCTGTGGGAGGGGTTTGGTTCAGCGGGGGAGATGAGAGGGTGAAAGAGAAATTGATGGTTGCTTGTTAGCACAAATTTAAATGACCCACACAGTCTTTAAGGACTGACTAACAGTCTTTGGACTTAATATGCTGTGTGAGGCAGTGAGCTGTCCTCTCCTCGGGGGGACAGCCAGCTTTTTTGCCCTGACGAACACCCCATACCTGACTCACCACACCTACAGGCCGCTTCCAGGTCATTGAGCTTCCAGCGTGGAAGACCTTGCCAAAGACACAGGAGAGATGTTACTTCTGGTTCATTTAATAAAGCCGGCAAGTGTTTTAGTGCCTGAATAAGCTGGAGCCGAGGTTGTGGCAGCGAGGCGAGATGGGAGGGAGGTAGTTAAAGCTGCAATGGAGGCCAAATGAACATCAGCAGCTGTCAGGCGTTGTTCAGTTTTGTCCTTTTCTGACAGAAGTTTTGTGTTTGAAGTCAAGTAAAGTAATTGTAGCAAACAAGAGAGGCCAATATAAACAAGTTGTAAAAAAGAACACTTTTTAACTTAAAATTTTTGAACAATTTACAGATTTACTGTTTGTTAAATTACAGTGAATAGAGAATATCAAGTAAAATCCAAGAAACAAAATATTTATTTACATGTTAATCCTGAAAAAACACGCCAAAACCATAAATAACATCTACACCCAAAAATATGACAATGTTTTATTGTATTTAAATCTGCAAAAATTTTTTTACAAATATTTGTCATTATTTCAAGAAAAAATTATTAGAGACTGAACAATGGTAAATTGTATTTAACAGCTTTTTTTGTGCAGATTTTCCCCCATTTTGTTACACTATAGATAATACCTAGTAAGAGAAAAAAAAAGCATTATTTACATTTTAACTGTAAAAAAAACAACAATCCAAACTTTACATAATGTCCACATCAAAAATCTGTATTTTGTACAAATAGTATTTAGTTCTTTCACAATGTGTGACAATAAAATTACACAGTTTACTTTTTTTAAAATCTGTTTAAACATCAATATTTTACAGCTATTTGGTGTTATTTTTCCATTGCTGTTAGTTTCCATTGTTTTTATAAACATTTTTTTACAGTGTGGATACTACTGAAAAATCATTATTTTTATTTAGCTGTCTGATTTCCTATAAAGTCATCTTGACTTAAATTATTATCTTTTGCAGTTCACTTAAATCCACTCTGTCAGTGGTGTTGGCTACTTCCAGATCACTTAATTATCAGTCAGACTTGTTTTGAGAAGCCTGATGTATTACTGAACCAATACAGGTACGTTGCTGACATTATAAATAACACACTTGTACAGTACAAATGTGACAAATTCAATTATTTCCTCTCATGCACTGTTCCAGGCTTCTGCCTCACACAGTTCACTTCACCTGCCTTCAGACTCTCCTCTGGGCTCAGCCAGCGGCTTTGCCGTTCCCCAGTGATGTGCTAATAGCCAGTGAAAAACAGAAAAAAACGTGTCTTTATATGGTTCAGCCACAGGCGCTGTGACTGATTGCACCTATACGCTCCTCTGCAGCTTTCATGCTCCTCTCCCCATATTTCTGCTTTTTTTTTTTGTTCTTCTCCGTCCGACCTGTCAACTTGAATCACGGCAGCGTTCACAGAAAGTGACAGAATTGCACGTATGAGGTGTTTGCGTTGTGCTTCTATGAATTTCTCTCTATAGCTGCACATAATCATGTGAGCAAAAAAATGTTCAGAGCCTCGGTGCCAATTAAGAAGCTCCAATAAGAAGTCACATGCAAATAACTGAAGTTACACACCTTTGTATCGTCTTCACTCCTCTCAGTCTCGTAATCAGACCAAAATAAGACAAAACAGCAGATCTGTAATGAACAAGAATACGGAATATTCTCAAGAATCATCCTCCTATTTACGGTCTAGTGTGTAATAAATGTTTATCAGTACTGGGAGGTCACAGTCCGTGCTATCTCTGTAGCGACCTTTACTAAGTGGATTAGGTCACTCTGAAACTGGAACTGACCACTGACTGAAACTTCACGCTGTTTCCCTGAAACTACTTCTGTTTCTCTGTTTCCCCCTATGTTTTTCCTCACTGAAGGGCCACCTAACCAGCATATCGGTCCACTGTTTCAATGGGAGAAGCTCAGTCCAGTCTGCCCGCTGAATTACAGCTGCCCAGGCTGCGAACTTTGACTCCCACAAGCAGAGAAGTGCTGCAGAGTACGACTGGTGTTGAATTACATTTTCTAACCCTCTGAACCCCAAAACCCACCTGCTGGTTTGAATGTCATGCTACCTCGTAAAAAAAAGTTCCAACAGAACAACATTTATCAGAGCTGAAACTGCAAAAACTGGAAGAATCATCAGATTTTATCATGTGTGACATGCGGGAACATTAATCAAATCTAAGCTTAAAATTAGGATAATTCATTCAAAATATTTTACTCTTAAGGGTCTCGAAAATTAAACCATTTACACTCTGTGAAAACAAGAAATTCTGCACTTCTCATGCAACCGAGAATCTATTAGTGACTCAGCTCCAACCAACAGTTGCGTGACAAAAATTGAGGGACTTTTCAGCTGAACTTCATGCTGTGTTTATATAGAACATATAGAAGAAAGTAAGGAGACAAATTAAAAATGTAAATACTAAAATAGTGATTTCATGTAGAGTATTGGCAACACTTTTTGGTACCTGGAAAACTTCTGTACATGTTGAATCACTTTCTTTCCCCAATTATTTAGAAATAAATAATCAAATGATTTATGGCACTCTAACTTTGTTATATAGCACAGATGATATTTCTGAGTCCTCTCTACTTCCATGGTTGTGCTGTTTCCATAAATGTGCACGTCTTTGTAATGGAGTGGAAAATGAGCACACAGTGGTTAGAAATGTGACAAGAGCAAACAGAACGAACAGAAACTGCTTTGGGTGAAGAAACTGGTCTAATCTTTTAACAGGGCCTGAAAGCTGGTAACTTTCGTATCAGATGAAACTGATGAGAGTCACTCCATCAGTTTTACAGGTGTAGGTCAGCGTCATGGAAAGTACTCGCTCATCTTAAGTGAAACATTTGTTAAAGGTCTCTAGAAGGTCTGATGAAAAACCCCGATGATGTCACTGTGAGATCATCAGGGTTATCTCATGATCGGCTTGAGATGTAAAATATTTATCAGGAAGTAACGTGATATTAACCTGCCATAATGGGAAATAAAGGATGCAGTGTTTTGGGAGTGTGACCCATGCTCAGGAGTATAAGTCAGAATGTCTTGCCTTCCACTGTTTGAACTTTTCTCTTTTAACCTGTCGTCTGTGGGCCTTGAGCGTTTTATAGGGATGCAGAACTAAATACAGACAAAAACATGGCCAGTTTTACAGCTCGAATTAAAAGAAAACGTGAAATGTCTGTCAGATTGGCCAGTTAGAACATGAGTCCAGTAACTACCTCATTATATGCCACATTGTATTTGCTGATGTTGGTATTGTTGTGTGTGCACATTACTGCAGACTGTCAGAAGGTCCTAAAGACACAAAAATATTGGACTGTTTAACCCAAAGTGTTTAAAATTCCTTTTGATTTAAGTCAAAAGAGCTCCAACCAACCAACCTGTTCAATATCAAAGCCAATATTAGACTAATTTGGGCACGTGACTCCTTTAATTCAAATTATTAAGTGATTTTATAAGGTTGGGTCCATAAGGACAAACTCAGCTGAATAAATTGAAAACACACACACACACACACACACACACACACATACGTGACCTGCGGCTGGTATATACAAGCATAAGATAGGAAAGTTGATGACATGACATGAACATGTGTGGGCACATTTCCCTCTGGGTAGTGATTCAGAGGTCATTACCATACAGAGAAGACAAAGACGTCGTTCTGTCAAACAGGTGTTCGGTTCTGGGGGACACGTCTTTAGTCTGAAATACCTGAGAGGCTCTGTCATGTTTTTTTACGTTCCCATAGGAACGAGGAGGCTACACTTGTGTTGATAAATAAACACAAACACTGTAAAAAGTAATTCAAAGAACCTAATCTCACCACCTTATAAGAAGCATTATTGCAAGATTAAAAGTTCTACTTACTGATTTAGATAAACTTATCTTGATGGGTTGTGTTGATATAATAATGCTGGTATTTGAATTAATCTAATATTGTGTGTAATTTAAACTCAACTAAATAACAATCAGCTAAGAGCAACTAGACAGTTACCGTTTGTTGTATTAATGATAAAACTACCTTATTTTTGTAGGATTAATTAAAAGTAGAGCAATTTCTGAGGAGTATAACTGTTAAAAAAGTAACAGCAAATATTTGCAAACTGATATAAATACAGTAAAATGTGCAAACACATTGTAAAATATTAAATTACTATTTATAAAAATACAATAAATAATTTTAATGTGTCATCCTGTTTTTCTACAGTCAATATGTAAATTATTACTTTGTTTTTCTATTGTTTTTCATTATCTGTAACTTACCAAAACAGGGAAAATCTGCAAAATAACACTTAAATTATTTTACAGTAGCTATGTGCATACTTTTTCTTTCAAACAACAGCAAATATCTGTAAAGATAACCATTTTTTTACTGATTGAAATACAATAAAAGTAATTGCTATTTATAAAAAGACAGTTTGTGGCATTTTTAGGACTAATTTGTAAAAATAAATACTACTTTTCTCTGTGATTTTATTAATTATTACCTGTATTTTAACAAAAATCAAGTGCAAAAAACAAGAAAGAGTTGAAATGTTCTTTTTTTTAACAGTGTATCTGATCATTATCTTTAAATATTGTTTTCTTCCCGCAAATACTCTGATTCACCGAGCATGTCTTACTTTGCCAGACACCCGTGAGGCTTCACGCATTTTTGAAGACATCACGCCCAGGAGTTGGCCCTCCTCTCCCTGCCTGCGGGCTGTGGGAGGGCAGCAGTAGCAGCAGCAGCGCCTCCTCCGCCTCCAACATCCCTGGAAGCGCGCCAAGATGGGATCGGCCTCCTTCTCCTGTCAGGGAGGAACTGGTGCGCCAGGATACCCAAATATGGACTGGCCGGTATCAGTTTGGATGACATGACTCAGCACCAGACTATATATCCTTACTAATGGCACTGCTGGTGAGGATCGAAAGCAAAGTGGCTGTTTGGCTGGTTTAGGCGCGCCAGTAAAGCTGGAACAGGTGCATTGAGTGTCTTTGTGGTCGCTTTTCGTCTAGCTGTGACTTGGGAATAAATGATAAGGAGTAGATGCGCACTTGAGCTGATTTGTGTGTTTACCTGAGCCTGTGCTTCCCCCACGCCGAATAAGCCTCGTCTTGTTTACAGTCCGTGTTCCTGGCAACAACGTCAGCAAGTGTATCTTGACAGCCCAGAGGGCGGGGACCACAGCGGAAACGACCAATCAGCGGGTCGGCTGGAGCGCGTCTTGAGCCGGATCATATAAGAGAGAGGAGCGCATCGGGCGCATGTCATTAATGAGGAAATAGGAGTGGAGTGCTCGCTCAGAAGAAAAGCCTCTCATTCTCACGAGTGGAATGAAAACATCTGAATTAGTCACTGGACTCCGCTTTGAATCCAACTAAAGGTACAAATCGACGACTTGGTACAGTACAGTTCCACTATTTTGGAAGTTTTGCTCTGTTTTTGATAGCTTTGGTCTTCAGTATAATAATACAGCGGGACTTTGTGCTGGAGATTGACTCATTTGGGACACTGAAGACTCTGTGTCCGAGCAGCATCTTTTCCAGCGCTCTCTTGTGTTTGACTGTCTGATTTTGAAATATGTCCACAATAATGGAACAGCCTTTTTATGACGACTCGTTTCTCTCTGCTTATGGCCATCCAGGCGCAGCGCTGCCAGACTACAAGCTGCTAAAGCAGAATATGAACTTGAACTTCTCCGATTCATATCGGAACTCAAACTTCAAGCCACAGCACCTTCGCGCCGACAGTGATTTCTATTCGGCGGGGACTGCGGACGTGGGCTCCCTGAAGCTCGCCTCTCCTGAACTGGAGCGACTGATTATCCAGAACAGCAACGGGGTCATCACTACAACACCGACACCTGCACAGTACCTGTACAACCGCGGGATCACAGAGGAGCAGGAGGGCTTCGCTGAAGGTTTTGTCAAAGCGTTGGACGACCTGCACAAGATGAACCAGATGGCTCCTCCGAACGTGTCCATCGGCACCGGCGGGGTCGGTTGCTCGGCTCCAGCGTCGGTGTTCGGCTCCTCCATGCAGCCGGAGCCGCTCGAGTACACAACCCTGAGCAGCTGCACCACGAACCCCAGCCTGAGCTCCGGAGCCAGCTACCCGTCCACCACCATCAGCTACCTGCCACACCACCAGTACCATCAGCATCCTCAGGCCGTTGCGCACGGATCCCACCACTTCCAGCACCCCCTGGCCGGCGCCGGCATCCACTCGCAGCGCTTTGGGGGCTTGAAAGAGGAGCCTCAGACAGTTCCTGACATGCAGAGCAGCGACAGCGGATCTCCGCCGATGTCCCCCATCGATATGGAGAATCAGGAGCGGATCAAAGCAGAGCGCAAGCGGCTGAGGAACCGGCTCGCAGCCTCCAAGTGTCGGAGGCGCAAGCTGGAGCGCATCGCCCGTCTGGAGGACAAAGTGAAGGTGTTGAAAACAGACAACGCCGGACTGTCGAACACGGCGTCTCTGCTCCGGGAACAGGTGGCCCAACTCAAACAGAAAGTCATGACGCATGTGAGCAGTGGCTGCCAGCTCATGTTAGCGCCCAAAGTCAAGTCTTACTGAAGAAATTATGCACTTTTAATAATAATAATTAAAAAAAACACTGGACATGAACTGCACTGACAAAACATTTAACAGTTTTTATACGTTGTCGGTATGAGAACTGGACTGCTGTGGTTTTCTTTGGCTGAAAGAAAAAGTAGCACAAAGCTACAAACGGAAACCACAAGACTACAACACTTAGGGCATTTTTGAACAAGTTTTTAAAAGTGTCGTCTTGGCTTTGCCTGTTTACATTTTTTTCATTGCTGTTTGTGATGCTTCTGATGTAAGTTATTTGTGTCCGTCAGGCTGAGCCTGTGTTTTGTTTTTTTTTTACTTGTACAGTATATATTTAAGTAAATGAAATCATGAACCCAAGAAATGTCTTGTTGTTTTTTGAGGTATTTAAACAGTCACTCCTTGGGAATAGTTTTGTCTTAACTTATTACCGTAAGTTTACAGCAGCAGAAGCTGCTTGACGTTGGAGACGTCCCAGCGTAGGATTTTTCCCTCCTGACGTACATGCGTCACTCCATATATGGTCAATATTGCTGGCAAACGTCACATCACGACAAGGTTTCCGGGAACTCCCTCCTACATTACCCGTCAGAATGGCCGCTCTCTCTCCCCTTCACACCACAATGTGTGTGCGTAAATGAAGAGGTTTGTCAATGAGTGGTTTATTCGAGTGAAGGGAGTTTCCCCATTCTGCTTTCAATTTCCCAAAACAAGCCGTGAGAACTGCAGCTCAGGAAAAAATGTTAGAAAAAAGTTCCAGATAAACATGTAGACTTTCTGTTTGATGGTTAGTTTGAAACTAGCTGGAAGAAATTAAAGATGGGCAGCAGAGGCTACAATTTTTATATAAAGTCTCAATAAGTTGAATAAATTTGGACATAAAATCTGTATTCTTGAATCCCTTTCTGGTTCAATAAAAACAGTCATTATTATAGGAAAACAGACTTTTGAATAACTATTTTCCTGAAACAGTGAATAATATCTGTACTGGGCAGCTACACAGGTCTAATATCATATCCAACAATCCAGTCTTTCCCAATGTGCCTCAGTGCCATTTGGCAACAGCAGGTTGCTGTGCTTAGTCAGCCACCACAATAACTCCAATATTAACCAACACTTGGCAGCTTTGTGACGTACTCAGATCCTCTGCCAGGCAAAGGAGCCAGACTGATGCACCGCATTAATTCCAAAACTGTCACTTGGAATTATACTTCTCTGTTGTCACTAAATCTGAAGGCACCGAGAATATTTAGAGGACTGATGCTGCCACCTAGAGGACATACGTGGAATTACACAAAATGTACAGCACAACATTTCACAGACAATCATTATTTTCCCACTGTTTTAATAAAGATGGTAGCAAATTATCAATGACAGCAAGGAAAAATACCAACACTTTGTTTGAGAAAGGAACAAAACAACAATACTTTCAGTGCTTGAGACTATGAGGTTACCCCACCAATTGCATACTGGACATACAAAGATAATGACTGCAAAAAAATGATTTTTTCCCCTCCTAAACAAGCTGTGGAATTTGTTTTAATAGATTAAATTGGACGCCATGAGATACTTCTTCATAGGGACACCTCTCATCTGAAGGCAAGTGCTAAGGTTAGGAAATGAGCTGGATAGAACACCTTCACATTTTACTGCTTGGAGAAGAAGGCTTTGCTCTTCTCGACATCAGGGACGATGGTGTCACTTCCGGGTTTCCAGCCAGCAGGGCACACTGCATAAAGAGGGCGGAGAGACAGAATTAACCTCAGGCTCTCATTTGTACACACTGAACTTTGCATAGCCTGAGAGGAAAGTACGTAATGTGAGTGCTCAGGAGGACAAACTAACAAAGCAGGATTGTGTACATGAACTAAGTTAACCCTCCAAGAGGGCTCACTACTACAGGCAGCTTTATTTACCATGTTTTCTGTCCTCTCAAATATTTGTAAGTGTGAGAAAAGCGACGTAAAGTAGCTAAATGGCACAATAAATAAAATATATGTTAAAGCACAAAAACAGCAGTAGGGATGTTTTTATAAGATAAACATGAAGAAAAAAAGTAGCATGCCACAGAACATCAACAAATCTATGTGGCAGTGGAACAATGCCTGTACGTACAGACTTGAGTATCCTGCTTATGACTTTTAAAGTATCCTATTTTTGTATTTGCACATGTAAACACTATATCTCATGCTCAGACACCTGGATAAGACCTTATCTCATTCAAACCCAATCATGGTAGCTGGAGTCTCGAAAGGAAACCTAGATACTGTTGCATGTTTACATGTCATTCTGACTTAGCAAGTGATTTAACAGAAACACAAACCAAGGTTTATTCCTCTCAACTTTTCAGTTTTGTACAACAATATACAGCGGGGAAAATAAGTATTGAACACGTCAACATTTCTCTCAAAAAACATATTTCTAATCGAGCTATTGACATGAAATTTTCACCAGATGTCGGCATCAACCCAAGTAATGCACACATACAAAGAAATCCAAACATTTATGTCCATAAATTAAGTTATGTGTAATAAAGTGAAATGGCACAGGGAATAAGTATTGAACACGCGTACTGAAATTTATTTAATACTTAGTGCAAAAACCTTTGTTGGTGATTACAGCCTCAAGACGCCTCCTGTATGGAGAAACCAGTCGAATACATTGCTCAGGTGTGATTTTGGCCCATTCATCCACACAAACTGCCTTCAAATCTTCAAGGTTCCGGGGGTCTCTTCTGTGAACCCGGATCTTCAGTTCTTTCCAAAGATTTTCAATTGGATTCAAGTCTGGTGATTGACTGGGCCATTCTAGCAGCTTTATTTTCTTTTTCTTCAACCAGTTGAGTGTTACCTTGGCTGTGTGCTTGGGATCGTTGTCTTGCTGAAAGATCCACCCTCTTTTCATCTTCAGCAGCCTGGCAGATGACAGCAGATTCTGATCAAGAATGTCTCGATACTTTTCTCCAGTCATTATTCCTTCAATGATATGAAGTCTACCAGTACCACATGCTGAAAAACAGCCCCACGCCATGATGCTCCCACCTCCAAACTTGACTGTTGGTATGGTGTTTTGGGGGTGATGTGCAGTGCCATTTTTCCTCCAAACATGTTGTGTCTTATGACATCCGAAGAGTTCAATTTTGGTCTCATCTGACCAGAGTATGTTCTCCCAGAATGTCATGGGTTTATCCAAATGTTGTGTCGCAAACTCCAAACGAGCTTCAACATGCTTCCTCTTCAAAAATGGAGTCTTGCGTGGTGTGCGTGCATGGAGGCCATGGCGGTTGAGTGCATTACTTATTGTTTTCTTTGAAACAACGGTACCTGCTGATTCCAGGTCTTTCTGAAGCTCTCCACGAGTGGTCCTGGGCTGTTGGAGAACCCTTCTGATGATTGTTTTGACTCCTCTGTCTGAAATCTTGCGAGGAGCACCTGGCCGTGGCTAGTTTATGGTAATGCCGTGTTCTTTCCACTTCCGGATGATGGCCCCAATGGTACTCACTGGAACTTTCAGAAGTTTAGAAATGCGCCTGTAACCAATGCCTTCAGTGTGTTTTGCAACAATAAGGCTGCGTAGGTCTTTGGACAGCTCTTTGCTTTTACCCATCATGCAATGCTTCTTGTCTAACACCTTGCTGGTGAGAAACCTTTTTAAAAGGCATTAATCAGGACTAAACCAGCTGATATTACTTTGCACTAATAGGGGACAGGTTAACCTTCTAAATACTGACAAACTCCAGCTGCTTTCTTGGCTTTCCAGACCTTTTTACCCCTCCTTTTCTTCATGTGTTCAATACTTATTCCCTGTGCCATTTCACTTTATTACACATAACTTAATTTATGGACATAAATGTTTGGATTTCTTTGTATGTGTGCATTACTTGGGTTGATGCCGACATCTGGTGAAAATTTCATGTCAATAGCTCGATTAGAAATATGTTTTTTGAGAGAAATGTTGACGTGTTCAATACTTATTTTCCCCGCTGTAATCACAATATAGTCACTCTTGATGGCAACAGAACTGGTGCTAGTACTGGTTCTTTCTCTGGTTTTATGAACACTTCTACTGTCACACAGGATGTCCTCTAATGAACTCCAACATGACAACCACATTCCACCAGTCACAACTGCATATTTTCATCCACAGCTCTCTTGTCCTACATGGTGACAGTCTGACACCGATGAAAACAGAGGACATGTTTCATATTTCCTGTGCTGGAAATAACGTGGTTAAGCCAAATCCACACTGCTATGTTGGCATTTAATAATCCTAAGCCTGCTATAAGGGTGCCTCATTTTCTATAGCCACAGTCAAATTAAGCTCAGGTTAGGTTCACAGTTACAGGAATGCCAGATTAAATGGCTGGTTTGTGTTGTTAACTTCTCAGGTACTTGCACAATCAGCACACAGTGATCAGTAACCGGGATACTAGTACTTATGTAAACAGGCATATGAATAACCTGATTTTTCTGTGCTCCTGAATATCATGAAAGCTGGAATAAGCCCCATAATATTAGTATAATACTAGAGATACTAGTGCGCATGTATACATAGTCCATGATGCAGAGCAGCAAAGGTGAAAAAAGGAATCCCAAAGTCATAAACCAAAACATAAGTTTTCCACAGCCTGAAATACAAATAATGTAGACCCAGGATATACTATAAATGAAGAGTAAAAAACACAAGTTAAGGAAATGCATTTAATATTTAGAGTGTGGGGGTAAAATTAACTGATTAACTGCAGGTATGTACACTTGTATAACTCACCTTCCCCGTGTTTGTCAGTGAACTGGAAGGCTTGGACCAGACGCAGAGTCTCATCCACTGAGCGACCAACAGGCAAGTCATTGATGGTGATCTGCCTCAAAATACCTTTGTCATCAATCACGAACAAACCCCTGAAAGACACAGAATGATGTTACAATACTGTACAAAACTGTCACATCTACATCCCTCTATGTCTGTTAAACTTTTTAGAGTGAGTAATTCAATAACTCATGCTGACATCAGACAGTGACTCCTGTTCTCTAAATATATACCTGTTATATAAAAAATGTGTCTAACTGACCTGTATGCGATGCCATCGTCCTCCTTGAGAACACCGTAATCTCTGGAGATTGACTTGGTGAGGTCTGCTACGAGAGGGATTTTCATGCTGCCCAGACCTCCCTGCTTCCTTGGTGTATTGATCCTGTAAAAAAAAATACAATATTATTAATACTATGTAGCGTACAACGGAGCAGAACATTCCAAACTAACACCCAGATAATCTAAGAGACCGTTTCTCAGAGCTGTAAATTGGGTAAGAAACCATTTCAAGAGACAGCAGACCCAAATCCCCCCTTTTTGGAGACGACAGGATGTCTCCCTTCTGCACCAGAATCTGATAAGGGTCATAAAAGCGCCAAAAGGTGACGAAAACCATACACCTCGGGAGAAGAGAGATGACATTCCTCCTAACACAAGGAACTCTTTGATGATTCGAACTAAACACTTCTAAATAATAAAATCAAAGAATTCAACATCTCTGGAGTGATGATCCCAACATCTGGACTCTGTGATACCAGGTTGATCAGGACCAGCATGGAAGGAGAACATATCAGATCTTAAGTGTTTATTGCAATGCAAACACACACCAACACCCCCTCCTCTCTCTTTATGATCACCACCATAAAAGACAGAGAGAGAGAGAGATCTTTGATTCCCAGCATGTATACTTATAAGTTGAACTTTTCTTATAATTGAATGTATATGCTTTTATCTGTAGTGACATTAATAGTTTACTTTCATGTAGCCTAAAAGTCTACTATTTGTAAGCTTATTCTTGTGTTATATCTTTTATTATTATTATCTCAGGAACCATGTGAGATAAATATATCATGTTTGGTGTCGTTTTAATCATACATTTAGTGAGATTTCAGATCTGTGATCATCATAGATATTAACAATCGAATTTGCATGTTTAAGAAATAATCTTAAAGTATGCTCTAAAGGTATTTGGCCTCTGATCTCTCCTGGACAGTGAAGCTCAGACCACCCCTTGGGATGGACACAGCCACAATTGGTCAGATGCTGATTTGAATTTGGCTCCAAAACTTTCTATATAAAAGGAAAGTCACTGGAATGCAACTTGGGCTTGTTTCTTTCAAAAGGGGCTTTTACTTTTTAAACGTGCTAGGGGCTTTTACTATTTTTAAAGAACCTTAAGGGTTTCTTTTTCTTTCATTCAAGGGTTCACTACTTTTATCGGGCTAAGTTTTTTTGGGTTTGTGTTTTTGTTTCTTAAAGGCTTGAGATTTAATTTTTCTATTATTAACTTGAAGTTAAACCTCTTCAGTTAATTTTGATAATGCAACAGCACGGACATTTTCTTTTAACTATGAGCTTCGACTCTTAGTGTTTGTACTTTGGTACATTTTTACAATATGACTACACCAAAGTGCCTCCTTATCTCTGCGTTTCTGATCCGACGCATCCAGCAGACCATCACAGCTGAACATCCTGCGGCTGCCTTCTCTCTCCATCAAAGGGCTACGCAAGTATCATTTTCCTTCTGCTAAACGGGTGAATTTATAAATTATGATTGGCTTCCAATTCTAAAGAGATTCTAAATTCATCATCTTTCTATCAGCTGCTTCCAGTGACGATCACAGTTAATTAGTTTATCCGCATTCATTCATTCATTCATTCACTGTCTGTTGTTATGTCATTGTTGTTTATTGTTTGTTTGTAGTTTAGTTAATAAATGTTTGTGTATAATTATCATCGGTTCTGCCGTGTATTTCTTTGTTTGGGAACTGGAGGTCAATGAAATCAGAATTTACGATTTTCAGCTAAGAGACTGATCAACTTCATTCAATTAAAGTCTCTTTGAGACTTAATCTAGAATGATAATTTTCTCAGTAATCTGAGATGGTGCCCCTTCATTAACGAGTGCAAATTTTAATTGTAAAGTGTAGTTATGCTACATTATATTGGTGCATACGTACGCTACATATTTTGGTGCCCCGTGTGAGGCGATATCAAACCACCGTTCCCGTAACAAAGAAATACCTACATCAACCTATACACTCCATTTATTAAAGGATCAACTCTCTGCAGGCAAAAGTTTACAAAAACATACGTGTCTGTTGTAGCCTGTGTGTTGTTGCAGAGCGTAATCAAACTGCTGCTGCTGTTATAACACCTAGACATTATAATTCCCTGTTGTAACTTAAAGAACAGAACCAGCCCATAAGTTAACGTGCACAAAGTAGCCCTGAATTTAAATCCTGTACTGAAAAGACTCTCAGCTACATGGTCAAAGTCAAAAGACAGACTCCATGTCTTCAGTCTAATAAGTCCTGATCAGCTGAACCAGTGTGAATGTTACTACGAAGCTCTAGTCATTCCAGCTGTGTTCACCTATAGCCCTGTGTCATTAGATTAGCCACCTAATGCTCAAGTATTGTACCTACTCAATGAAGCACGTTTAATGATAATCAACACAGATCTGTGTTAAGTTTGAAATCAGGTTACTTTTATTTGGAGCTTTATGCTGTCTGATCCGCCGCGATCAAGAGAGACAGATGTGTGCATGCTGCAGATCCAGATGTTATCTGACTGCTGTGACTTTGTTGAGTTTCCACAACTGTTGCTTTAAATGTTTTGAACAAGTGATCGACTTTGCTGTGATGTTCCAGAAAGTTTGATTTTAAGCTGAACCCTAATTAATGAAGTACAATTACTGAATGCCCCAGAATCGTTACCAAGCTTTGAATCTATAGTGAACTTTGCTGCGCTGTGCCAGAAAGCTTCATACTATATGATACTAAAGAATTTACCTGCACCAGAGCTGCAGTAGCCTCATAAACTAAGCCCTGATGATAATTGTTCTTTGCATGTGTAGGACTTGATCCACACATGTTGTTGTCTCATCAAAGAGAGAAGCCCTCAAGGTTTCTTTAAAAAGCCAAGAAACAGTTGAAGTTACAGACGTGACTACCTTTGTGTTTTAAGTGAGACTGACCTACACTAGTCTCAGCTGTAAGGGTCTATCAGGGGGCGGAGCCAAAGCCTGACGTACTGACGTCACACACATAGACCCTCACAGAGCTTCACCCTCTGCAGTTAGCAAACAGAGAACTGTGTGATGCTAATGCTATTAGCATCTATAGCATCCAACTCTAGAGACAGCAATCTCAAACTGACCCCACCTGTTCTCTTTAATTCTAAGTGTGTATTTGTTGTGTTCCAAAGTGATCGTCCTGTTAAGCAGTTGGTATATTGTGGTGGTATGGGAATGAGTTGATGTGAACTGTTTTACAGTTAAAGCGATTTTCTCCTGTACCCCCTTTTTACTCTCACTTTCAGGCTTCCTCACACAAAACGAATCTCAAAACAATCACACTTAAAGACATTATAAAAAATAGTTGTCAACACAATTGTTTCTTAGTGTAACCACAAAGTTACATAAATTAATAACAAATAAACAACTAAAATTAATACGGAAACCTAAAAGTAATACTTACTATAAGTAGGTTTACAATTATTGGCTGTTGAAGTATATGGTGTCAGTCCTTTACCTAATTCAGTTAAACAATTTTTGTTAGAATTGCTAACATTTATTTGCACCTGACTCACAAAATGTCAGTGCCACCTACCATGATGAGTCCCCCTTTCCCACGGGAGGACATGAATACCTGGCTGAATGTCATGACAGGCAACATCTTGCCAGGCTATGAAGAGAAACAACAAACCAGGACTCCAGAGGAGTTCAATCTGAGTTATGACTCCATCATTCCCCATCTCATGATCCAGATGAAGCGGAGTAAAACAGATGCACTTCTGTACGAGATGGAAACCCAAAGACGACTGGATGAGGAAAACGTTTCCAGAGGAGAAATGGAGAAACTAAGAGCCATGTTGGAACTGCAAGCTTCAATCAATCAGTTGACAAAGCCTGCAAACCCAGCCACAGATGGCATGTCACAGAGACTGGAACAAGTTGAGACCCACGGAAAGACCGAGAGTACTCTGGAAGACCGAAGAAAACCAAGTGGGGGACAAAATCTGAAATTGGAGTCATAACATCAAATAATGAAGCACCAAACTTGCCTGATTAGATAGGTGGTGGCAGTGGGTGCGCCCCTGCCCCGTTTTTTTGTTTTAGTTTGTTATTTTCTGGTGGATAACCGGGGTGGCTCACGCGTGCCCGGGGAACACTGAAGATAAACAGGTGAAGACAGACAGACATCTCACTAGTTATGACAGGTATCAGGCAAGTTCTGGTTCATTTGTTTTGCTACTCTGAGGAAAGACATCATATACTCAAACTGAATTCAAACCCCAGAATTTAAAATTAACAAATGTATATGTATAATAAAATACATCCAAGAGAAAAGTAATCAACTACTTAGATAAAAATAAAATAAATAAAGATTTAAACTATATTCTGGTTCCTTAACCTTACTAAGTGGGGGTCTAACTATTCAACGATAATCAATCATCTTCGTGATTTTAAATGCTCACTCTGCATTATGTTACAAGACCTATACTGTCTCATATCAACTCTGAGTCCAGTTTTCGATTTTGGTTATACCACCCGTGTTAGCCGATTGAAAATGTTATGCTTAGTCTGTGGGCATCTATGTTCTGCATTAATTTTTCCAGTGTTTGTTGACAGCCTCCGCCGAGGACGATCGTCATCATCAAACAAGTGGGGGACTGTAGCGTACAACGGAGCAGAACATTCCAAACTAACACCCAGATAATCTAAGAGACCGTTTCTCAGAGCTGTAAATTGGGTAAGAAACCATTTCAAGAGACAGCAGACCCAAATCCCCCCTTTTTGGAGACGACAGGATGTCTCCCTTCTGCACCAGAATCTGATAAGGGTCATAAAAGCGCCAAAAGGTGACGAAAACCATACACCTCGGGAGAAGAGAGATGACATTCCTCCTAACACAAGGAACTCTTTGATGATTCGAACTAAACACTTCTAAATAATAAAATCAAAGAATTCAACATCTCTGGAGTGATGATCCCAACATCTGGACTCTGTGATACCAGGTTGATCAGGACCAGCATGGAAGGAGAACATATCAGATCTTAAGTGTTTATTGCAATGCAAACACACACCAACACCCCCTCCTCTCTCTTTATGATCACCACCATAAAAGACAGAGAGAGAGAGAGATCTTTGATTCCCAGCATGTATACTTATAAGTTGAACTTTTCTTATAATTGAATGTATATGCTTTTATCTGTAGTGACATTAATAGTTTACTTTCATGTAGCCTAAAAGTCTACTATTTGTAAGCTTATTCTTGTGTTATATCTTTTATTATTATTATCTCAGGAACCATGTGAGATAAATATATCATGTTTGGTGTCGTTTTAATCATACATTTAGTGAGATTTCAGATCTGTGATCATCATAGATATTAACAATCGAATTTGCATGTTTAAGAAATAATCTTAAAGTATGCTCTAAAGGTATGTGGCCTCTGATCTCTCCTGGACAGTGAAGCTCAGACCACCCCTTGGGATGGACACAGCCACAATTGGTCAGATGCTGATTTGAATTTGGCTCCAAAACTTTCTATATAAAAGGAAAGTCACTGGAATGCAACTTGGGCTTGTTTCTTTCAAAAGGGGCTTTTACTTTTTAAACATGCTAGGGGCTTTTACTATTTTTAAAGAACCTTAAGGGTTTCTTTTTCTTTCATTCAAGGGTTCACTACTTTTATCGGGCTAAGTTTTTTTGGGTTTGTGTTTTTGTTTCTTAAAGGCTTGAGATTTAATTTTTCTATTATTAACTTGAAGTTAAACCTCTTCAGTTAATTTTGATAATGCAACAGCACGGACATTTTCTTTTAACTATGAGCTTCGACTCTTAGTGTTTGTACTTTGGTACATTTTTACAATATGACTACACCAAAGTGCCTCCTTATCTCTGCGTTTCTGATCCGACGCATCCAGCAGACCATCACAGCTGAACATCCTGCGGCTGCCTTCTCTCTCCATCAAAGGGCTACGCAAGTATCATTTTCCTTCTGCTAAACGGGTGAATTTATAAATTATGATTGGCTTCCAATTCTAAAGAGATTCTAAATTCATCATCTTTCTATCAGCTGCTTCCAGTGACGATCACAGTTAATTAGTTTATCCGCATTCATTCATTCATTCATTCACTGTCTGTTGTTATGTCATTGTTGTTTATTGTTTGTTTGTAGTTTAGTTAATAAATGTTTGTGTATAATTATCATCGGTTCTGCCGTGTATTTCTTTGTTTGGGAACTGGAGGTCAATGAAATCAGAATTTACGATTTTCAGCTAAGAGACTGATCAACTTCATTCAATTAAAGTCTCTTTGAGACTTAATCTAGAATGATAATTTTCTCAGTAATCTGAGATGGTGCCCCTTCATTAACGAGTGCAAATTTTAATTGTAAAGTGTAGTTATGCTACATTATATTGGTGCATACGTACGCTACAACTACTAAATCAAAATTCCATTTACAGGTCACCAACTAGACAAGACCACATGACTCTTCAGACGTACTGTACTTCAAGCACTTAAAAATTCATCTTCTAATCAAAACAAAGTGCGTGTTGAGGTATTTAATAGATGACTGTGGTTATAAAACCATGGTGGTGTAACACACAGAGCTCAAACTAGTTTTCAAAAGGTACTCTGCAATGCTTCCCAACCCCAAAAACAACAGAACTCATACAGAAATACAAAATATAAAAGTTTAAATACATTTTGTAAATTGTGCAATTAATGAGTGTCTGTACTTCAGTGACATTAAGACAGAAAGTAGCTCAGTTGAGATATAGTTAGTTATAGTTACAGTTAAGACAGTTTTTAAATTGACTAATCTAACAATTATTTTACTGATTAGTCCATTCATTGAAGCAAATAATTCTACTCAAAAAATCCAGAAAACTAATTTACCATTTTATTAATGTCGAATTAATTTAAATTCATTAAATTTAGCAGGTACGAGGACAAAATATATTAAAAAGTTCTCCTGGCAAAAAAAAAAAAAATTATAGTGATTTTTCAGGTTTTAAGGTGCCTCTTCCAGAATAGCACCCATCTGTTTACTCCTCAGCAGCTTGTATATTGCAGCAGTGCTGCTCTGATATGTCATGTGTATGTTTTGGAATAATCTGAACTACTCTAATATTTTGGAAGCTTTGGAGCTTTGGAAACTTCTACACCGACCTGGGTCAGACCCTGCTGGAGCTGCCAAACTGTAGTGCTGAATTCACCTGACTAACGACTGGAGCCATAAATGACCGTCATCAGGACGCAGCAACTCAACTAAAGCATTTCAGGAGAAAAAAAAAAAAACTAAAAACCATGCGTCAGTTTAAAATAGCAACGTCATTGTTTATGCTGACTAGTCATGCAGCCCTAGAGGCAACACAGCCACTGTCAAATCAAATAAGACATTTTTCAACTTTAAAGCAAGGTTGCATAAAATCTTACATATTTTTATTACTTTGAGAAAGTTCAGTTTGGTTAGAAAAACGTTATGTCTGAGCTTATCAACACTGCGCAGAGAAGCAGGGTGACAAGAGATAAAATGGGGTGGGTGCTGCTATAGAGCTCCCAAAAACTTTCACTTTTAACAGTTGAAATAAAAATTGCCCAAAAGGAACACTCTGATGTGAGTCATTCAATACCTTTAGGATACCCATGAGGTTCTGATCTAGTATTTTCCCTAAATATCAGAGTCGAGTGCACCCAAAAGTACACCTAAATGAAAAACAGTGAGCACGTCAAAGCTTTAAAGAGAGTAACGTCCAGACCAGAACTCATTTAAAGGACTGTGCTCTTTTGTTAAATAACTTCTTTGGTGTCCATGTTTTTCAGTGTTTAGTTGAGAAGAGACTGGTGCTAAGGCTCAGTTCATCCAAGCCAGAAATAAATAGCAATGTTCAACATTCTTTTTCAGAAACCGTAGTTCTTAAGCACAGTTCACCTGCAAGATAATCACTGAAATACAGGCAAAGGAACCTTTTGATAAAGCTGCTCTGCTTAATCCACTTGCCGTCACGTCAGCTGCATGCAGCTCAGAATCATTGAAGAGGTAAAGTTCCCACAAATATCAGTTTCCTTTGAGCTAGCAGGAATTCTTACCATGCCAAGTGACTGAAGTGGGAGTCGATGGAGCACCCGATGACCTCACAGCCGATTTTGCGGAACTCCTCTGCCCTGTCACTGAAAGCCACGATCTCAGTGGGGCACACAAATGTGAAGTCCAGGGGATAGAAAAAGAAGATCACATACTTCCCTGAAACACAGAGAAGGAAATGAATGAGTGAGGCATTGATCTTGGGCACGCTATAAAGGAGTTGATGTTGCTCAGGAGAACTGGGTAACAAAATGTGCAAATACCTTAATTAGTAATGGTGTACAAAAGTTACAAGAAATAACACCAAGTTACCTCTGTAGTCTGACAGCTGGATGTCCTTGAACTGTCCATCCACTACAGCTGTGGCTTTGAATTCTGGGGCAGGCTTGCCAATCTGAGCATTTCCAGCGGACATGGTGTTGGTGGCAAATTACTGAAGGAGACAGAGCACATTGAGTTAACAGATAATTCCTGAGGGTCATAACTATCACAGATAAGTCCAGCTGGTTGGACCCTGAGCTGGAGCTCTGATAACAGGAACATGTTTGAGGCAAAAAACAAATATGACATTTAAACTAAAAAGCCAGAGCGCCTGAGGTTTAACCTGAGAGTCGGCATCTGCTGCTCTTTGTAGGTTCAAAAGCTTGTTAAGTGAGGCAAACCCCTCAAAGTCACATGCAAGTCATGTTCAGCCAGCAGGGTACAATAGCCTATTAGAAAGATTACATAACCATGATATGCACAATTGAATAAGAGGGTACTTATTGGACATATACATGTTTTCTAACAGAAATGTGCGTGCACTTTCTTTAAATCAAGCTTCCATGGCGGCAGATTTACCCTACAATTAAATAGATGTGTCTGAAGCAATTTGAGATGTTTATACAACACATTAATCACTGAGCTGGTTCAATAGTTCATCCTTTAAATTTGCTGCTCTTGAGTGCACACGCTGTGTAAGAAGATATGCTTATTTAAAAGGTCCAATGGCATGATTTTAAAAAATACAGACAAAGGCTAAAAATGATTTATCGCCTTGGTTTGGTTTAAAGACATCCACGCGTGCAGTTGGTCAAAGTTTAACAATGTGGTCAAAGGTTTACCATGTAAATTGGCTTGTCAAATGAGGCAGAAACAGCTAAAGTTGAACAAAGCGAGGAGAAAGTGGCCGGTGTGTGCTGCAAGCTGCAGCTCAGGGACAAAGAAAGAGCCAGAGAGAGGCCCAAACACTTGAAGAAGGAGGGGAGCAGCTCACCCGCACTGCCCGGCTAGCTTAACATTAGCTCAGTAAACCGGTTTCTTTAGCTTCTCTTTGTTTCGCGAACAAAAATTAAACGTTCTGTTAGAGCCGTGCAGACATGTTGTGAACTTTTAGCAGTACACAAACACACAAACATGTAATTTTCTTACTTACCTGTCTGTTCGTAAAGGCAAGGAGAAGTTTGCAGCGGAGGTCTGCGTCTGGCAGCAGCACAAGAGAGGAGTCGAAGGAGGGACGAACGGCTGCGCAGGAGATGTGCGCAGGAGCACCGGCGGCCCCAGGAAGAGGAAGTTAGTTCCTTCAAAGCAAAAGTTGAGGTTACATCAAAACCGGCAAAATTTGGGTGGTGTTATTTAACCTTTCTATACAGTGGAATCCAGTTTATGAATTATAAATTGTGGTTTTACGGATCATTATTTATTCCTAATTTTTAAACTGTTAAAAAAATTAAATAAAATATGCAAATTGAAGGGAAAGTATTAAAAACTTTTTTTTTTAAATGGATAGAATAGGCTTAAATTTAGCCAGTTGTGCACATAAACCTTTTGGTGACAAATTTTGAACCACTGGGCTACTTTACACCCAGGTCAGGTGTGGCTTTAACTGACAATGATTAGACAGTGTGAACAGAACACTCCTTTTATCAGTGACCATAAAACTCCTCTCTTTGATAAAGCTTACAGTTAGAGCTGGTTCAGGTGACCTTGAACTATCCCCTAGTAATGCAGCAGTAGGTCTAGGATACTGAGGGACCTCCCGTGATGCACTGAGCACCCTCTCTGTACTCTCTAGTCTTTCAGTCTTGTGTCTTTCCATATAAAATCAACAAAATATTTTGTGAAAAGCTCCCATCGGACCCCCTCAGAATCAGCTGATTATTTTTTTCATACAACAGTTTTAGTATATTTAATAAAACTATGTAAAATTTTACCTTCATACTATCAATAGCATAGTAAGTTATAGACCTAAAAGTACAAGAGGGTGGTCTGAAATTTTGCACTCTTTAATACATATTATTTTTGCACTAAAGATATCATACGTAAAGGAGATAGACTCATACATTTTTTAAGACTTAAAAGCAAATTTAAGCTCTGGTTTTAAAAAAAAGCATCCAAATCTATTTTTCATCTATTCCAGGTGTTGTTTTTGTTCAGCACAATGTTTTTAGTAACCAACTTTTACCACCATAATCACAGGACATATCATATTTGTGTTTTCAATGTTATCTTATTTTAAATACTTTTTATGTGTCAGATGACTCAAATAACTAATTCTCTCTATCTCATACCTAAAAGAAGAGAAAAGCAGATCCATAATACTCTGGACACACTCTGTTCCAACTCCTCTCTGCTGGTGGCTCTACAGAGCACTGAATTACAAAACAAGTAGACATTTAAAAAAAGTTTCTTCCCACAGGCCATCACTGTTATGACAATTAAATCAGCCTACAATGAGAATAACTACTCTTGAGTCACTAACCTGTAACACTAAAGAATCACTGCAACTCCAAATCATGAATCCCTGATCCTGAACCGCTGTATATACTGTATATCACACACCTGAGGTATGAGGTAATGAGGTAATGTAAGTGGGTAAAAACAGTAGGAACCTCAAAAATAAATAAAACCCAGAGAGTGAGGACCTTCCAACCTCCATACAGCTTGCAGTGATGAGTACTGTAGCTATCAACAATAATAAATCTGAAAGCAGAGTGATAAATAGCATCCAAGGGCTTAAGAGGTGCTGCTGATGCATGCATGTAATAAACTCAGCATAACTGAGCACTGACAGAAAGGCCTCAGTAAGTGTTTTTCTGCAATATAATTTGAGACATGATTTATTCTTTTTAAATAATTATACACTCACCAGCCACTTTATTAGGTACATCTGTTCAATTGCTTGTTAACACAAATAGTTAATCAGCCAATCACATGGCTGCAACTCAGTGCATTTAGGCATCCCAATGTGGTCAAGACAACTTGCTGAACTTCAAACAGAGCATCAGAGAGGGGAAGGAAGGGGACTTAAGTGACCTCGAATGTAGCATGGTTGTTGGTGTCAGATGGGCTGGTCTGAGTATCTCAGAAACTGCTGATCTACTGGGATTTTCATGCACAACCATCTCTAGGGTTTACAGAGAATGGTCCAGAAAAGAGAAAATAACCAGTGAGCGGCAGTTGTGTGGATGAAAATGCCTTGTTGATGTGGAAGGTCAGAAGAGAATGGCCAGACTGGAGATCACAGCAGGCTAACAGTAACTCAAATAACCACTCGTTACAACCAAGGAATGCAGAATACCATCTCTGAACGCACAATACGTCCAACCTTGAGGAAGATGGGCTAACTGGGCACTAACTGGATGCCTGGGTTAGCTGACTGGGTGCCACTGCTGTCAGCCGAGAACAGGAAACTGAGGCTACAATTTGGCTCACCAAAATTGGACAATAGAAGATGGAAAAACGTTGGCTGGTCTGATTAGTCTCGACTTCAGCTGAAACATTCAGATAGTAGGGTCAGAATTTGGTGTAAACAACAAGAAAGCATGGATCCATCCTGCCTTGGATCAACGGTTCAGGCTAGTGGTGGTGGTGTCATGGAGTGGAGATATTTTCTTGGCACACTTTGGGCCCTTCCGGACCAAGTGAGCATCGTTTAAACGCCACAGCCTACCTGAGTATTGTTGCTGACCATGCCAATCCCTTTATGACCACAGTAAACCCATCTTCTGATGCTACTTCCAGCAGGATAATGCACTATGTCACAAAGCTCAAATCTTCTCAAACTGGTTTCTTGGACATGACAATGAGTTCACTGTAAACCAATGGCTTCCACAGTCACCAGAACTCAATCCAACAGAGCACCTTTGGGATGTGGTGGAACAGGAGGTTTGCATCATGGATGTGCAGCCAGTAAAATCTGCAGCAATTCTGTGATGCAATCATGTCAATATGGACTAAAACCTCTGAGGAATGTTTCCAACACTTTGTTAAAAGCATGCCACAAAGAATTAGGGCAGTAAGAAGGTGTACCTAAAGTGGCCAGTGAGTGTATATTTTTTGTAGTTTATGTCCTCCCAGATATCTCAGATATTTTTGCCATTAAGAGTAGAGATGAGTAGATTGTCAAAAGCAGTGTTTGTGGTTCTGGTGAACAACTTTGCCACTTATTCAGATTCTGACTTTTTAACAACAATAATGACAGTGACTTTGTTTACATTGCATTTTCTTATCAGTGTTACACAGGCTTTTGCAAGATTAAGTGGGATAACTAAACTCCAGATGATCACCGAGGAACATTTGGTCACTCGAAACTCTGCTGGGACTTTTATTTTGAAAAGGCACAGCATTAGGACTGTGTGGAGCTGTAAAGCTACCGCTTGTCAGTTTATGGACAGAAACTGATGTGTGGAGGCAGCCGTTTCAGCTTTTTAGGTAAATTTTCGTTTCATTATGAGTGTTTGCTTAAGCTTGGTCTCCTTTTGAGGCCGAAGGATGCGTGGTTTGTCGTTATTTTGCTAAAATAAGTAGCAATTAAAGCGACCATGCGGCTAACGTTAGCATTTCAGTGCAAAAACAAAGAGGTAGCCGAAGTTAGCTTGAATTTAGTAGATGTTTCAGCTACTTATAGTTTTAAAAGCGGCCTGCTGGCATTGATTTGTTAAAAAAAGAACTAAAGAACTAGAAATAAAGAGGTTTCTCGAACAGTTAGTGGTGTTGAACAGTGCAGGCTGGTTGTAAAGGCATTTACTTTTTCTTGTAATGTTTCTGTAACGTTTTTAAGGGTCAAACTGTTAACAGTATTTTTCATCACATACCCAGAGGCCTAGTTCACACACGGGTGTTATTTTTATAACGTGGGTTTCCTCCTTCGTTCCTTCCACATGAAAACCCCCAGACACAATTGAAGAGCTGTAAAGAGCCTCCAAACCTACAGGCGGTGCTGTAAGTGTAGTCCTAAAGCCACGTTGACCAATCAGAAGCCTGTCAAATGCTGTTACTGGTTCAGGTGAACTGTCAGCAACTCAGGATCTGATTTTGACACCTCTGTGCCTCAATATTGTAAAGTAACTACATATTTATTTTCTAAGTATGTATTTTTTAAAGCTCGTGTTAGTTAGGTTAACCCTGACCTGGCATTGCCAAACTAGTCTGACTCAATGAATTTATTCCAATGGATTTCATTGCCATTGGCTGGACTGTCACCTAGCTTTCCCTTCTTATGCTGTCTTCGTGTTACTGTTTTCAAAATTTCTTTTACTGCGAGAAGCAATAGCAACAACAGTGTTGAAGGCAGCTAGCCTACAACACTGAACATTTCAAGTTTTGCAGAGAATTTGGATCATGCAGTAAGGAGCCCTGCTGGTGTTAATAATAAATAATATTTTTAATAAGCTATACTTTATTAATCCTCTTGGATGGATTATTCATTTTAATCACAGTGTTCATCTCTCTGCATGCAAATGTTCCACCAGAACACTTCTACGTGTAATTATTTTTAGGGAACACTGACGCCACATCCTTTGCTTTGTTTCTTTCACCTAATAACAGAATGATACTGAGGTGCAACTAGGCTATTATGCACTACAGAATGGGCTGGTTAAGTTAGCCTATTGCCAGACAGACATGCAAATGCAAATTAGTCTTGTTTTTATTTCAAAGGGACGTTATTAATGGGCACAGACCAAAGGCCTCAGAATGCAAGTAGGTAGATCCTCAACCAGTCAAAGAAACAATACATGTGACGTAGGGACAGAGACGTTTCAAAGGAGAGACTTGCCACTTCAAAGATCTATGTGAGAATCCTGTCAAATCAAAGATTGTGCTTGTCCCACCCCTACTAGCCAATTGTCTGCTTGATGACCGCTGACGTGGGAAAAACACCAGGCCAATTTATTGTTTCACTGCGGGGTGTCAAACTGCATTGTGGAAGTGTAACTTGTGGGGGAAAATGCTTTTTAAGACTCATTTGGGTCCAGAGTCAGCAGAATTTAGAAGGGTTTTATTGTCCAGTTTAACTGGTGATGTACAGTTTTTATGTCCTGGGTCCTTTGAAATTGCAGTTATAAGAATTAGAATGGTTTAGAATGGTTAGGTAGGTTTTCACATAGAAGGAATATGACTTGTGCATAACGGTTATCAGTAATATATAGTTAGGATTCTTCCCATTCATTTAGATACTAGTCTGGTCCTTTTACACCAAAGTAAAAGCCCGGGGACATTACCAAAATGGCAGCCAAGTGGCGAAACTTGCCTTTAAGTCTTTTAGAATACACCTTGGCTAGATGCAGTCCTGTACACAAATACATGTGTATTGTTTAGCCAAAATAACTTGCCTGAACAGAGAGATGATGTGGGCAAATGTTGCACAGATAGAACATTTTAATCTAATGTAGCTGTGCTTCACTGTAGCTAAGGCATAGAACAGTGGCTCTGGTCCAAATGACATGCCTTTTTTTCTACTTTTAGTCTGTACCACAGCTGTCCTCACAAAGTACATAGTGTTTCATGCAGTTTGCATATATTTGAGAGGTACCACTTTATCATAATGTTCCACCTTAAGCCTTGACCATCAATGTCTGTAGTGCAAAATGAGCTGTCATTTGTTTGCGTGTGCTTGGTAGTGCAAGCTTGTTTCTCCTTGTGCAAGACACTGTGATGTAACTGGGCATAGAATTGTGGGTAAGAATATTCAGAAAAGCATGCTGGCTAGCATACTGCAAAATCAGAGCGGCCTTTGACGATATAGTGGGACATACTAAATATTTTTATGGCAAACTATACAGGATGGTAGTGTGGATGCTGGAACTCACCCGTAGTTTAAAGCATTTCATTAAAGACAACTTAATCGATTGTCACTGTATTGCTGTCTCACCTCATGCATGTCAAGAGACAACAAACTGATCTGTTTGACTCATACATCAACTTTCAAGGGATTTCCAAAAAGTTCCATTGGGCCACACTTCATGTTAAAAATGAAACTAAAGGGGTGACACCAAGGAGTTCATTTTTTCATTTTCTTTTCACTCAGTTGCACAGGAACCTCAGGAAAACAGCTTTGTCATCCCTCAAAATCAAAAAGACCACATTTTTAGCACCCATGGATTCCCAAGGTAAGAGAGACTTTAAAAAATGTGGTACCCATAATTTCATTATTTATGCCAGTTATGTTACATTAGTGTTTCTTGTTAATTGAATGTCATTAACCATCACCATTATTCATTCATTCAGTCATAATGGGTCACCCCCTCAGTTTGTATAGCTGCATATTGCATAACTGATCTGTGGGATACATACAGTTTTGAAAAAATAAGTAAATATCATGTTCTCCCAGTTCTCAGTTTGTGATACCAGTGTCTCATCTGAACTTCTCCACAGCAAGCCCACAGCCAGTCATTTGTGAGGTCTGTGGAACATACTTTGAGACACGACGAGGGCTCTCCAGCCATGCCCGCCTCCATCTACGCCAGCTCGGTGTGACGTTTTCAGAAAACAGCGGGGCTCCCATAGAGCTCCTCTACCAGCTCATCCAGGAGAGAGACGGCTCCCTCCCAGATTTCAAATCAGACTCTTCCTCTGCACCTGAGTCGACACCTCTCCCAAAAACAACCCAGCAGGAGTTCAAGACGGCCTCAGTGCAAGAGGACGTGAATACCTCCTACAAGGCAGGAGTCAGAGTCATGACAACCCCGCAGAAGATGGATCATCAGGGATCGTCATTAAGACCGGAAGAGTCAGGAGTTTCTCTCCTCCCATCATCTCCTTCTGCTCTTCAGCCAGCAGAAGGCAGCAGTTCATCTTTCTCAGAACGCCGAACTGCAGCCAAGCCCCTGTGGGCGCCACTGGAAACTGATGCCCCCATCACTTTAGGTATGGCTGAACCCTGTATTGTATTCTTAAAGTAATGTTGAAATTGAAGGTGTATATGCAGGAAAGAGCTTAAGATACGGCGTGTAATTATATGGCTGTTGATGTAGCATTGCTGTTTAAACCAAGTAAAGATGGCAGAATTGTCTCCTGCTGACTTTTTGCTTTTGTCCCATCCATCTCTTGCATCTTCAGACACCAGTGATGAGGTCCATGTTTGTCACCTTTGTGGCTTCTGGTACGAGACACGCAAGGGCCTGTTGAATCACGCTCGCGTCCATCTACGCCAGATTGGAATCCCTGACAGCGAGATCAAGGGCAACGCTATTGATTTTCTGTATCAGGTCATGGCGGAGGAGGACCTTAAGCCCATCATCAGCCAGAAACAGGGCGAGCTCACATCAAACAGTTCTGATAGACCTTCCTCTAAACGTCCCTCTGATCTGTCCTCCCCACCCACATCGCCCCCCGGCAAAAGGCCTAAAACATCCAAGGATTGTACCTGTGTTCTGTGCGGGGAGTCATTTGAGAACCGAAAAGGCCTGGCTAGCCATGCACGCTCTCATTTGCGTCACATTGGGGTGAGTGAGTTGGTGGGGAAAAGCTCTGCAATTGACGCCGTCCAGGAGCTGGTCAGCAGTGGTGTTTTAGAAGCTGTACACCTGCCCAAAACAAACAGTGCAACCACTTCTTCTGCAGCACCATCACCAGCACCATCCTCTCCTGCAGCCCCGGCTTTGTCTCCAGGTCCAAGCCAATCCTGGACCTCGTTTTCCTCGAAACCACTCTCCTCAACTCCTGTGAAGAGCTGTCAGTCTCCTCAGGCTCCGGTAAACAGGGCACCAAAGGCTAAGAAGGGATTTCGCCTAGCAGTGGACCCCCTCCTCAGGAAACCCAAGCCTGAGCCTGTAGAGACAGAAGTGTCTGTTCAACCGAAGGCATCCAGCACTAACAGCAGCTCTCCTTTGCTGAAGTCACCTGGTGCCATTGTTTCTCCAAAGCCTCTTGAATCAAGTAAAGCAAAGTGCTAGTAATCTCAATATATTATAATACAAGCTCCAGTTGCACTCCTTTTTGAATCACAGCACCAGCAGCTGACTGGTTTGTTTTTTGCATTTATTAATTCATTTTTTTGTTCATTCCCTCACTTTCCAGACATGCAGTCTCCTCCAACAGTCCTTTGTGACTTCTGTGGGCAGCTGTTTGAGACCCGTAAAGCCCTGTCATGCCACGCTCGTGCCCACCTGCGGCAGCTCGGCCTCACTTGGTCAATCAAAACATCGCCGATTGATCTTCTCAAAGAGGTCATGCTAAACAGTGAGGAAGGCAAGAAAGACTTTGCGCCTAGCGTGTCTTCAGCCTCAGGTAAAGCCAGGTGGAACCATCAAGGGTCCAGAAGGTCCCTAGACAGCCTCACATCTGGAGAATCCGCCTCCAACATTGGCACCTCACCTCTTGATTATTCCATGAAAGAGAAATCTCCATCTTGCAAGAGTGGACCCTCTCACGTTGGTAAGTCAAGTCAGTTTATTCCTCATCAAATGCTGACCACAATGCTTGACATTAACACCACTTTAAAGAAGCATGTCCACTATTTGTGTCCATTTCCTTTTCAAACTATGAGGAACTGGAACACTAAGATTTCACCTTAAATGGGAACAAACAGGGTTATTTATCTATCAACAATATCACGTTGTTGGATGTTGTGTTTTGCCCTAACTTGTTGTATAAAAAACCATGCCTTAATATATACCATCAGTTTTATCCCTTAAAAACTCAGTTATTGAGTGTTAAAATTAGCAACATTTTCAGATGACCTGTCGTAGTGAGATGGCAAGGAAATGTACACTTTATGGCAGGTATTGAAATACATTCTGTTAGATCAGGTGCAATGACTTAAGAAGTTTAAGACAAGCTGATGAGAACCAGCATTTTATATTTGTCTCAACTGTCAACTTAAAGCAACTGTTTTGAATAGGAAAATATATTAACTAATTATCTGTGGAGAACATTCTTCAGTAAATGTATACAGTCATAAAAAACTCTAGATTTTATATTAAGTAGACCTACTTGATTAATAAATATCTGTATACACTGTGGCATGCCATGTGTTTGACCACACCACTTAAAAAGCATTGTAACAAATAAACTATATATAAACTATGTACATCAAGCTTTCCTTTTATATTGTTGTGATCTTTTGGAATAATTTGGCAATCATATGTAAACAGTAGGTCACATACTGCGTATGTGGCTTAGAGAGCAATGAAGGGATGAGTTTTAAAAAGTTTAAGAGAGGACTATATTTGATATTCTTTATGTGCTCGGACTTGTATACAATTTCTAGAGTGAGTAGATATTCATTTTCCTGCTAATTGGACCCCTCAGTTAAAATGAGTATTCACATTAAGGAACCATTAGAAGTGGTGTTCTTGTTATTAACCCTAACCCAATTTCATGAACCCCAGCTTTGCTCCTTTCTTACTCCTGAGCTCTTCAGGCCCTGAAACTGGCTTTACATGACTATTCTTTCACTGGTGTGTAGATATCAGCAGAAGTATAAATATGTTCCACCATGTTTGTGTCAGACACATCATGTGAGCTTTGTGGGTTCGACTTTGAAAACCGCAAGGCCCTGGCCAGTCACGCTCGGGCCCACCTCCGACAGTTGGGCATCATCGAATGGAAGGCAGACGGAGTGAGTTCGCCGATCTGCCTCCTCAGTGAGTTGATCCGAAGGGACCCAGAGAAGGTGGCACAAATAACCAGACGCTATCGCATGGGAGACCTTTATATCAAGAAGGTGGGCTGTATTCTAAAATGTGCTTAAAATGGTTCAAATTTAGATTCAGATACAAACGATCGATGTGTGGAATTATCTGTAACTTACTTTTATTCTCTTTCAGTCTCAGAGACCTGCTGCTTCGCCCTCTTTGTCCACAGACTCAGAGTTAATGGCCGGCGGCAGCGTCAAGTATTCACAAAGCCACGCTCGCACAATGACAGCTCACAGCAACTCCAATGTTCGCTCCCCAAGAGGTGAGAGAAGAAGACTGTGGACGATTTCTGCATGTAGATGTACTTTATAGAGCCTATATTGTGCTTTTTGGGTCTTTCTTTCTTTGAGCGGGTTTTATAGTTTGCTATTTAACTCGGAAAATCAACTAGGAGCTAAAACGGAGCATTTCATACAGAAGGTGAAAAGAAATATGAAGAAAATTGTGTTTTTTGAACATTAAAACATATGCTAGTAGACCTTAAAATATAACGTGAGCCTTTAAATGTGCAGAATATGAAGTCTTTAGTTGGTAAAAGTAAATATACTCTTTTTCTGCATGTTATTGTAATACGTCTCTGTGTGCTTTCAGGGGTCCATCCACCAAAAAAGTACATAGTGCCTAAGGGGGAGGAAAATCAGGACACCAACTCCCAGCAACCACCACGGTCCGGCAGCATCCCTGCTCTGGTGCCAAAGCCTCCACTGACTCCATTGGTCAAACTGGTGGGCAAAATCTACTCTCTCAAGTGCAGGTGAGCCAATAAAGAACACTATTCCTATATTTGGCAGCTGTAGAAACAACATTTCTGTGATTAAATGTGACATTAAGTTGTCTAATTAATGTTCACTGTGGTGTAAAGCAATATAAAACAGTTCTACTTTATTTTGTGAACTCAATATGTTTGTCCGTCTGGTTAAATTCTTTTAAAAATCCCGTGATGTACTTGCAGTAATAGATAGTCAGCAGTAGATGTGGATATTTTGCAGAGCCTTATGGGAGGGATACACTTTTTATTTAATCCTTTGAACCCTAAGGCCTAAGCAGTTTCTGGGTGTTTTTACGGTGTGACATTTTTACTCACTGTAGGCTCCTTTTTTAATGCAACATAAAGTCCTGCACCTCTATGGAAACAGCACAACCATTGCTAGAAGTAGAGAGAACTCAAAACTATCCTCTGTGCAGTATAAAATATGGTTATAATGCATAGAATATTAAACGAAAGTTGAATTTCTTTTTACCTGGTATCAACATGTACAACATTTGTCCAAGTTCCCACAGGTGTTGCCAGTACTGGAAAAAAAATGCTGATTTGACATAGTATAGATGTTTTACTACTTATATTTTTAATTAATTTCCGTGCTTGTATTCTCCCTGTTCTGTGTGAACATAGCTTCCAGTTCAGCCCTGATTAGCTAAAATGTCCCCAGATTTTTGTCATGTGTCAGTTCGTTGCAGCAAAGTCACTTTTAACTTCATGGTTGCTCCAAGGATTGCAGAATTTTTATTTTTTTTACAGAATCTGATTCATAAAAATAGTTTATTTTTGGCAATTATTTATTGAGACGTACAGAAGAAAGTGATTGTGATGAACTGTCACAGTTTTACTGCTTTCCAATGGAAGGGTGCTGTCAGAAAATTGGAAATCAGATTTTGTTTTTCTTTTTTGATACTTTCTCACTCTGGTAAATGGAGTAATTCTGGCAATTAAAAAAAGCTATGAACAGATAACATGCCTTTTAAACATACCCGTAGCTCAAACCTGCCGGTGGTTTCGGGTTTCAGAAGATTATAGGGATAGGTATATTTATTCTGTTCTGTTTATTTCTTAAAGAAAGTCAACGATGCACTTACAGCAACACAGCAGATGCAGATATTTTGCACAGCCTTACAGGAGACACGCTCTTTATTCAACTAGCTTATCAAAAAATCCTTTGACCAGTTAACAAACACATGATTAGAGATGTGTTTAGATAAAATGTCAATGAAAACTGCTTTATTACCTCATATGATGTAGTTCAGGTCACTCCCCTCTCCTCTCTGTCCTGCTGTTCAGGTTCTGTGAAGAAGTGTTTCATGGACCTCTGTCGGTTCAAGAGCAGTGGATCACACACCTGCAGAAACACATTCTGTCACTGGGTTACAAAGGCAAAGCTTCTCCTCCTGCTACACCCGTGAACGCTCCAGCACTTGTCCATCCTGTAGCCGTGTAGTCCTTTCTGTAGATCACTTGAAGGAGGGTCCTGAGTTTCAAATGTCCAAATCCAAGAAGAAGTGTCGTCTTTATGTTTACTTGAAGTTTTTCACAAAAGTACATGTTTCCTACTTGTCCTGCAGAGGGCAATCATTAGCCATATGAGGAAAGCAGCACAACGTAATCCACTCAGGTGAAATCCACAAGACACAATAGATCACATCACTGATCACTGAATATTTTTGGAAAAACAATATGCAATCACTCGTTTTGACAGTCAGGGCTTTCGTTTCGCCTGCTCTCACATTCCTTCCGTTTGAACAGATGTTTGAACGTCAACTCAAAATGAAATTCTCTTTATTTTCTTTCCTACTGGCCAGACTGCTATGACTGCCATTTCACTTGTATACTTTTGACTTGAGCCTTGTTTTATACTTTTATTTTTTAATTCGTTTTACTCTAAGTATGTAAGGATTTCATTTATTGCCATCAAATGGAAATGTTTCTGTGTAACACAACGCTGACAACACAAAGTTAGATGCCACCTGTGTTTAAAAAAATGGTCATATTATGGTCCAAAATGTTGTCCTCAGCAGAGTTGCCGTTACATTTCCTTTTTAACACTTATTATATAAATTAAATTATGTCTTGTATATAAACAAGATTTCTGGTGTATGAGACATGTTTTTTTATTTCCAAATATCATGCAAATGCCAAGTGAATGAATCTGTTTGTATGAATTTATGATAACAACCTCAGTCTCACCAGCAGCCACAGTTTCTGCTTAATGGCCTTGTCAGTGGACACAGTATAAACATCTCAGCAGTTTTGAATACAATCCAGTATACTGAACTATATTGCTTTCATTTACCAACTTGTGTTTGGTTTTCTGTTATTTACATCATGCTTTCCTTTCTATGTGTCTCGTTTTTTTTTATTCAAGATTCTTTAACTTTCTGATCTCCAAGCAGTTCCTGGCTGTTTTTTTCTTTTTTTTATGCTCCCGTAACATTTTTACTCACTTTTACTGCAGTACAAACTCCTGCACCTCTCTGGAAGCAACACAACCACGGCTCAAGGTAGAGAGAACTTAAAAGCAGTGCAGTATGACACAGTTAAAATGCCATAAATCATAAAAAAGTGGAATTTCTTTAATTTTTTCTTTTTTTACAAAACTGAAAAATATGGAATCAACATATACATTTTTCCACAGGCATCACCGATGCTGCATATTATAGATATTTTACTACTTTACATCTTTTTCTTGTTTTCATATTTGTCTTCTTAATGCTCTTTGTATATAGTCTGCAAATGAGCTGAAAAGTCTAAGAATTTTTGTCTCGTGGCTTTTGGGGGCAGCTGAGTCAGTCATGGCTTCACAGTTGTGCTGAGAAGTGAAAAATCTTTGGTTATAGAATCTGGTCAGAGAAAATGAATTATTCTAAACAAATTTTTAATTAAGACTGATGGTTTTGATTAACTATAATGACTTGAAGCTATTTTAAGCGCTGATTTGGTTAATTCAGTTAACTGCATGTCACTTGTGATTCATTTAAGAACAGTTACAAAGTTGAAAATCTAAAATTCAATTTTGTTTTCTACAGTTTCTGGTTGATGATTGGAGTCTCTTTCGCAATTTGTTAGTGATAGCAAGCTTTTTAAACCCTGGCAGGTTCTGTGGTTCAGAGGGTAAAAATAAATGTCACTAGTCAGTTTTTTTTCTTACCACCTCATTTATTGTGTCTTTTTTGCAATTATTTTTGAGGTGTTCTATGCCCTGATTATAGAAGATGGCAAATGACATGCAGCAACGATCCCCGACTGGATACTGCAGGTCAGAGCAAACCCTACCCAATGTGGCACCCCCCGGTCCCCCTCCCCCAATCAGCGTTTTACATACGCTTCCTGATTTTGTGGCGCCCCTTAAATGCCACGGCGCCCTTAGCATTTGCCTATATTGCCTAATGGGTCAGCCGACTCTGCTGCAGTTCATCTATGCCTCCTAATAATTTGATTTTGTGATGATGCTGCCCCATCAATAAAAGCCACACCCCTGCATGTGTGCATTTATGTACAACGATTAGAATTCATAAAACATAGTCAGCAATTCTAATCCAGTGTGTCTTCTGAAAAAAAACATTCAAAAAACATTCAAGCTCGTGCACAGTACAGGGAGAGAGGAGGTGAGTGGAAAGGGAGACGTGGGAGTTGGAGTGATGGTAAATCTGGCACATGGTGTCTAAATATGCCAAATAACTAAATACCAACAATCCCTCTCAGGACTCAACCTTTAAATAGCTTGATATGTTGATGAAGTAGTGACATCAAAAGTGATTCCTTTTTTTACGGTTTGCTGCCAAAGCAAAACGCCTCTGAGCTCACATCGTTTGTATCCATAATGTTCCCAGTGCAGCTTCGACTTTGATCTCTTCCCCTTTCCGGGGCTGTCGTAATCATGGATGAGGGGCGTCATTAATCTTACTACCTTTACAGCAAGTCGTCCGTCGTTCATTGATGGGCTGTGAATTGCTCAGCTGCACAAACCCGTAAAGAATAATTTGCCTTGTGCGTCTGCTCAGATTTGTTCGAATGATGGATTAGTTTTTACATCCCCAAAAGCTGCAAAATAAATTCCAGTAACAGACAGAATTTCCATACTGTTGCATGTGTCCATGAATGCTGCAGGTGGAAAAGTTAAGACGGCAAAAGTGTCTCTCCCTCTTCATCAGATAGGCAAAAAAGAGAATGAAATCTACAAACACTTGTTGTAACTAAAAAGTTACTGAATTAATCAGCTTTAATGCGGTGATGCAGAAAAAACAGTCGGTCATGAGCTGACAAGAGGATCAATTATTGGTTTCTATGCAGCTCAAAACCATCAGTTTTTTACTCTGTCTCCACAACAGACAGTAGATGGTCTTCACTCTTCTCCGTCTCTCTGTCGCTGTCTCTGGGATAGTTTTCGTCACAGCGGTGGTCCCGGGAGTCTCATTCAGTGTGATTTAGCACCACCGGGATTCTCCCTCCAGCCGCTGATGGATTAATCTGATGTGTGCTGCTCTGTTGATGTGCCAACCTTTAGGCATTTAGAGAGAGAATGAGTTATCCTACCTGATCGGGCTGTTCCTCACACCTGTCAACACCGGATGCTTCAAATGTAGACACCAGGGACCAAGAGTAGTAAATTCAAAGAATTTACTGAAGTCAAAATCTGTCTTCCAGGGCGGCTGGACTGTGGGGAAACCTAAAACTGACTTAGCATTTGTAGGTTTTCCTGCTGTGCTCAAGGTTTTAAAGCCAACATGCCTGTATTTTGCAAAGAAAGTAGACAATCTAGTAGAATCACCCAGTTCCTGTTGTCAGGCACAACTCTTCTTCTGTGGGCTTCTGTTGACAAGGCTACACAGTATTAATAGAATAAGTAGTAATGGGAGTCACTGGCACATGGAATACCTTATTTCTGTTACCTTAAAATTAGGGCTGCAACTAATGATTGTATTGTTGATTAATCTGGTGATTATAGTATCAATTAAGTGATTGTTTTAGAACTAGAATTAGAAGCTTTATTGTCATTATAATGCAGTTTTGGACAACAGTACAACAACATTTTGAAGGCATTCCTTGAGTAAAACATGTGCAAAGCAAAAGTCTCTAAAAAGTCACTGTAATGTCTACAAAATGTAAGAAAACAATGAAAAATGCAGCTCAGTGTTTCCCACAGGCCAAGATGATGTCCTCAAATGTGTTCTTTAGTCATCAAGGAGGAAAAAACACTAAATATTCTGAATATTCAATAATTAAGAAAATTAAATTAGACAAAGTTTTTTTTTAATGATTCACACTGATTAATTAGTTAGAATGGCTTGCAATTAATTTTATAGTGGACATCTAATCGATTAACCATTGCAGCTCTGCTTTGAATATTAAGTTGATCTCTGTGGGCTTTAAAGGGACAACTGAAGGATAAATTCTGCAGCTCTATGCAGCTTCTTGCTCTAATGTAGCAGTACGTTTGACTTGGGTTCGTTTGACACAGGTGTAGCTGATAATTTAATAATCGTGTGATTTCCCTGCCATTATAAATCACAACTCCCCCTATGAAAAATGCCTGAAAATCTTAGACACTTTGAAACAACCACTAACTCTGCTCTTGTTAAGTCAGTTTCATTGCACACTGGGGCGTCTACTAACCTGAAGATCCAGTGTTTTTCTCAGTGGTAAAGTAGAATCTGAAGGCAGAGTGAATGGTTGCCAACAACAGACTCCAAATGAATGTTGCTCAATAATATGAACTCAGCCGTCACAACTTTGTAAGCTTGTAAAATGTTAAACCATGAGAGTTTAAGATGAAGTTTTTATTCCCTAAATGGCCAAAAAGTCGATCAGTGCACTTAAAACAACAACATTTTAGTGTAGTCGGCTAAATGCAAATGAGCTAGTGATTTTTTTTGAGTTTGCAAGTCATGAGCTAAATGCATTAGTTTGTTTGCATCCAAAATCTATTTAAAAAATTAATAAATACATAAAAGCCAAGCACTGCAAGGCAGCATGAGGAGGGTAGTACATTATACTAGCTGAAGTGAGCAGAAAACTTTGTAGGAGAACTTGCTTTGCTTTGCTGCCTTTTTGGTTTGTATTACAAAGCAAGTTCAACAAAACTAGACTTTGTTTTTGTTAGCTGGCTCAGCAAAAACTAAATCCTCAGTCAGAGATAATCACCACAGTGGTTAACAACTATCTGTGTTAACTCAGGTTTTCTGGATCTGGATCTGTGCGACTCCAGGCAGCGTTGTTCCAAGCCTCTATTGTCCAATTTTGGTGAGCCAAATTGTAGCCTCAGTTTCCCGCACTTAGCTGACAGGAGTGGCACCCGGTGTGGTCTTCTGCTGCTGTAGCCCATCTTCTTCAAGGTTGGATGTGCTATGCTTTCAGAGATGGCATTCTCCGTTCCCATCCTGCGATGCACCATTCAAGTCGTCTTCTGCACAAAAAAGGGCCGATGACCTGCTGCCAACTTCGGTCAAAAGGAGCGTTTTGTAGTAAAGGAGAGCCGAGAGAAATCTGCAAATTTATTTAAATAAAAGACAACCCTGTTACTGCAAGTTACGCAAGAGAGGAATGCTGGTAGAAAACTGTGAATGGTGTTCGTTAATATATTTATTTTACCACTGGGTGACTCTGAATGCAGCTGCTGATTTCTAACATGACACGTTAGAGCTTCAACTTCATTCATTTAAATGTGATACTCAGAAAGTGCATGTAAGCCTGACAGTGTGTCATAATGAAGGAGACGTGGAAATCACTTTTGTTTTTGGGCAAATCATAGTGAAATTATTGTTATTGATCAAAAATTTTCTGTAATAAATACCGGACTGATCAATTTTCCAATCTGTGTTTTATTAGCTGCAACACCAGCCGTGTAAAGCAGACTCAGCAGAATCAAAACCAAGCGGTACGACATACCTTGCTAACCCCTTACTTTCCATTTGCGGGACACTGCTCTGATCTTTCCCCATTCTCCTCTCCACAATACTCAGGGGGTGGGTCTCCATGCTATGTAGTTAGCATGGGGACCCACCTTTCCAGTTCACATTGGTCAATCTGGTCAGAAATGGAGTTGATAACAAGGCCTCAATTCATAGATCAACATTTAGACAATCAGACATCAGTCATGAACATGTAAAATTAACTAAATTTTTCTGCTTTCTTTAGTATTGATTTTAATTCCCCTAAATTTCACCACACATCTGCTATCCAGTTAAACTTGACAACTCACCAACTCTATGACATAGAAGAGTTTCATGCACAGTATGTTAGACTCAAATACTGACTGCTGATGGCTTTTAGAACTTAATGTCTTTTTTTAAACAAATATATTTAACTCTAAGGTGAGGTGTGTTCTGCCTGCAGGCACTGAGACTGAAAATATAAATTAAATAAAGAAAACAAAAACAAAATGATATGTGATTAATGTCCACCTTTAAGTGATCCAGTACAGATTATCCTTGTAAAGGATAGGAAGCTAATGAAATAACCTGCACAATAATATACAGAGCAGAAACAGTAAAAGCATTCTTAAACATAGTTTTTTTAACCTCATTCTTTTAATATTTTATGAGATTAAATGGTATTTGCAATAACCCTCACTGCAGAAGAAACCTCCATACATTACTATCATTCAAACATGCTATCCTGCACTTTGACCACAGCTTGTCATCGTCTGCTTTGATCACCGTCTACCTACTTTAATGAAAGATGGCTGCAGAGTGTTTGTACATTTACCAGACAATTTGCTGCAGGTCTGGAGATAAACCAGTGCAGTGATAAGTGTTGGCTAAAAATACATTTTCCATTAATATCCAGCCATCAAGTGCACCAACAGCAGCGTCCTGAATCACTTTTTTCAGAGTTAGTTTTTCACTTTAAAACTAAGAAGCGAGAGAACAGATCAAGAGGGAGCAAAACTTTCTGTTCTCCCTCAAGTTTTTCTCTGACTCATGTGTCTGGAAGTAAACTCTTCCAGCATCTTCAGTGTGATTTATTGTATGCTTTGGGGGCTTGGCAGAAGATTGAGCTTTATCGCACAACTTGTGGCTTTGCAATCATCCCCCAGAGAGGACAGATTCTCCAAGACTGTGCAGCCCTGGCAGCATACAGCATCTGTACTTTTCCCGTTTCTATTTTCTAGTTGTTTGGAGTTTTCAGGACACATATACTGTATGTGCACATCGGTGTATGTAATTGTAACAGCATATTTGCTTCTGTGATTAAACAAACAAGCTCCTTCTTGTTTTGTTTTGTTTTTTGCACCAGGAGCAAATCACAGAGTGTCATTCAGCCTTTTTTTGCTCTGTCATTTCCAGACAGGGGAGGTTATGATTTGGTCATCAGACTGCTCTTGGCTGCTCAGGTTGCTGGTTTTGCAGTATTCGGTTTGCAGCTTCAACACCACTGACACTGGACACCAGAGAAGAGCTCGGACCGTTTCCCATCAGGCCGACCTGCTGCTGATGTTATAACGGTGTTCCTGGTCAGATGACCTTGCATAACCCCTGTGCTGAGGTCACTGCAGGTCCTGGATCATCAGAGAGGATCTGAAAACCTGTTTGCCACAAGAAGTGAATCACTCCAGCGATTTTCAGTGGAACAAATGCATGAACTGCTGCCAAGATGCTTGTTGGAAATCCAGTCCGTATTTGTGTATCACAGCTCAGCTACATGAGAAGCTAATGAGCAAAAGCTGGGGAGCAAAACAAACACCAGCTCACTTACTGGTCAAACAGATGCACCAGATGCCTTATAGACAGGGTGCCATACTTTACTGCTGAGTCTCAGTGAACAGATAAAATAATCTTCTATATTTATTTTACAGAAATATTTTCATCCTGTGACAATTTTTTTATACAGTTGTATTTCTCAGAGTTTCTGATAAAGCACCATTGTACTTTTGACATGCATGTTTTTCGAAACACACTGAAAAACTGGTTTGGATACGAACATCTATCTGCATTTATTTCATCATATTTTTATTACCTAAACAAAATATTTCTGTTATAGAGGGAAAGCCTTCTTGGAATTAGTGGTCTGGTCTTTACTCTCTAGGGCCACATACATGTTGTATAAGACCCTAGAGATGTTGTATGCGGCCCCAGAGAGTAAAAACCGAACAAAAACATAACGTCTTTGGTTCTTCTTAAGAGGTCTATCTGTGTCACTGCTCAGAAAACTGACGCAAATGCATGACATGGAAACAGGCAATCAAGTGCCACTTAGTCTACTTTAGATAAGTTCACTTATAAGGCAAAAATCGGGTTTCAGATTTACAAACAGAGGACAAAAAAATCAAGCAAGGAAAAAAGCAGGCAACAGAATGGAAGCTTGGAAACAGGTTAGTGGATGAATCCAGTGATGCAATAGGCGGCAGGTTGGAGAGTTAAGCTTGATTTATACTTCTGCATTGAATCTAGGCTGCAAATTCAATATGTAGCCACATTCTCTAATGTAAATGTAACTACATGTCATGGCAACACACCCTCACTTCTGTCTAATCCAAAACTGAGCAAAGAAGTAGAACGTGAGCGAAACTAAGGAATGTCCTGCACTTTGTATCTGTCACTCAAAATGACCACACCCTTAATTGTGCATAACTTCAGGCCTTAACACAATTTAAATAAGTGGGGTATTTAAAAATTTAATCCAGTTACATGTATTGTGAACAGCAAAATAAGCTATAGAGACCAAAATTGCGTTTTACACTAGGCTGTAAACATGTTTATTTCTGGGCATTTTACTGGGAGGCTACGGTGACTGACCCATTTTTGGAGGCAGCCTCAAGTGGCCATTTGAGAAACTGCAGCTGTTGGCACTGGCTTCATTTGTCAGCTGAGGGTGCCACTTTGTACTTACACACATGCTAATTTGCTGTTAATTAATGCTTCTGTTAAACAAAATGTAATTGTATCTGTTTTGTTCATAATGCTATTCTACCAATCCCTGTATCAAGATCTATTCTGTTTTAAACACCATTGCTGGATGTCTGCAAAGAAACTCAGACAACCCAGTGCTAACTATGGTTTTGGTAGTGTAACACGAGAATAAGTGCTGATAACAGTGCAGGCCACTTACATATGTTACAGTGGTGGCTCTGTGTAGATTCAATGCAGGAGTATAAATCAAGATTTACACTGTTACAAATAGTACAATTATTAAATTAAACTTTCAGTATGTACTGCAGCTGCACTTGTGAAGAATGTACTGTTGCATGTAGTGTACACACAACTGTGACAGACTACTTTATCATAATGTTGCATCTTCAACTTTGACCCTCTTGCTCATAAATCTGTTGCATTCTGCAGTGTAAATTCAAAGTAAAAATAAAAATGATGCTATTTGAAGCTACTGTCTTTGCTTTCTCTGTGACTCAGGCTTGTTTTTGAATTTTTTTCCCGACAAGTTGTGCAAATCTTGTGCTGCTGGTTGGGAAATTACAGTTGTAGACCAGGGAAAGTGAACATGAAAAGCAAACAGAATTGAAAACTAGTTAAGTGAGAGCTGCAGAATCTGGTGATAATTATCTGTGAGTTCATCGCTACTTGTGACCTTACACACAGACACTTGATAACAATTGACAGCATCTGAAGAGAGATGTGTGTTCTGCACAAAGGTATTTCATATGTAGGAAGAAGGAAAAATAGTGTCACTGTCCATCGTTAAACGTTTGAAAACTTGTATTTTTTTCAACTTGAATGTTGCACCTAATGTTTTGAATTCTTGATGAGCAAATATTTATTGGATAATTGTACAAACAGTGTAATAAAGAGCTGCAGAGCTCAGTGACGGACCACCACTGTTTTTATCAGCAGTTAAATAAACGACTAAAGATAAATGAGGCTAAATGAAGTTCAGGAGTCACTTAAAAAACAATATTGATTGATCACTTCTCTTTTGCAGCCAATAATCTTTATTTTAGACAGAATCAGGATAGATTAGATGGATGGATAATATTTTCCTGTAACTCTTTTAGGAATTTACAAAGTGGATATGAACAGGAGAAAGACAGGGCTGTAATTTTCATTATCCTGTCACACAATACTCCAACTAATTGCACCACGTTATTTACAAAACTATTTGGCACTGCCATAGGAGCTTATTTTCACCATTGATTCATTTCAATCAATGCATATTTCTTTCTGGGAGTGGTTTTGGTTCCACAAATGAATTGGCTCAAAAGCACAGCTTTTTTTCCCGCCCACAACTGAGACTGTAATCCAGTAATTGTTAGCTGCACAGAAAAATGTAACAAATCAACCATATTTCCTGTTTTCATCTGAAAGTAAACCATGTAAGCAACTGCAGCTGTGGCTTATTTAATGTGCACAGTTAAGAATGTGTTCACATTTCACTCACAGGAGACAAAAATACAAAGCAGCTACAGAATACCGCAACAGGATTTCTTAAATTAGCTGCATCTGCCTAAATGCAGAACCTATAACAAGGATTCACCCCCCTTGGAAGTTTCAACATTGAATCATACTCAATTTAATTTGGCTATTTTGACAAGATTTTTCAAAAAAGTACTTTAAAAGTACTTCAAAATTGAGCGACTGTGTAAGAAAGAGACTAGTAAGGGATGCCACCAAGACACTTATGTAACCTCTGAAGGAGTTGAAGGCTTTAGCCTCTAAGATGGAGAGACTGTTCATACAACAATAACTGCTTGTTCTTCAACAGCCAAAGCTTAATGAGAGAGTGGCAAGGAGAAAGCCACTGTTGAAAAAAGTTCTTATCAAATCTCAACTAGAGTTCACCAGGATGCATGTGGGAGACTCTGAAGTCAACTAAAAGAAGGTTCTTAGGTCCGATGAGAGAAAGTTAAGTTTTTTTTAGCCATCAGAGTAGACGCTATGTTTATCAGATACTAATCACTGCACATCATTACAAAGACATCATCCTCACTTTGAAGCATGGTGGTGGCAGTATCATAATGTAGGGGATGCTTCTTGGCAGCAGGTCCTGAAAGGCTTGTAAAGGTAGAGGGTAAAATGAATGCAGCACAGTATAGGGAAATCCTGGAGGACAACCTGATGCAGTCCGCAAGAGAACTGTGACTTGGGAGACTATCTGTTTTCACACAATGGCCTGAAGCATACAACCCAAACTACACAGGAATGCTTTGAAGACAACAAGGTGAATGTTCTGGAGTGGCAAAGTCAGAGCCCAGACCTTAATCTAATTGCGAATTTGTGGCTGGACTTGATAAGGGCTGTTGATTCACAATCCCAATGCAACCTGAAAGAGCCTGAGCAGTTTTACAAAGAAGAATGGGATAAAAATTACAGTGTGCAGATGTGCAAGGCTGATTGAGATCTATCCACACAGGCTCAATGCTGTAATGGCAGCCAAGCTGAATTGACTACATGCTGACCTGAAGTGGTGAAAAGTTATGCAAACCATTATTTTCCAGTTTATATTTGTTATTAATAGAAGTTTCTTTCTTAAAATCTGTTTTCACTTTGACATGAAAGAGTCTTTTTTAAATAATTCTTGACCATGACTTATTGTCCAAAAGCAATAAAAGGGGAAAATGTCCAAGGGGGGTGAATACTTTTTATTACCTCTGTAGCCTGTGGCTGCTTTTCTGCTGAATTTAAAACATGGACTTTGTACCACCACATAAATGTGGCTGTAAAATTATTTGGCCAACGCAGTATTTCTTCTCCATCAGAACTGGCCAGAGTTGATGTTGACATTTGTGCAAAGGCAAGAAAGCATTCTGTGGCATTAAACTGAAGGCCCAGAACAGAGCCAGGACAGCTTCCCAGTCCAGATACATTATGACTCACATTCATATTCACAAATATGATGCATTAAAGGATGTGATATCATGTGATGCTGTGGAACACCAAGTCGCTTGTTTCTGCAAATAGGCGCTTGGCAAAAAAACAAATAAAAAAAAATCTTAAACACAAAAGAATCCCATAGGAACATGAAAATAAGCAGTTTGGTTGCATATATGGTAGATTGTGGCACATTATACAGTAAAGATTCCACATGTTTTTCATTTTAGTTAGTTTAACTTTCTGTCTTGAATCACCACACAGTGCCACATCATCAGTGATGATTTATGCTACACTAGCCTCTGTTTTCAACTCATTAAGAGAAAAATCAAGAGGGGCATGAGAACGCGTACTTGCAGTTGCAAATTTGTTATAAACACATGTGTTACCAGGAATTTGGGGGCCCCAGACCATATGTGTCGGTAGCTTTGACACAATGAATATCTTTGCTATAATCTCTGGTCTTCTCCAGTCTCCTTTTCCAGCTCTGATTTGCGGACTTCTGATTTAATCAAGGTTTTCTTCCCTTAAATCACCGCTTTTCATTAAACACACAGCGTGAATGGGCCCGGGGAGAATACTACATTTCAGCTGAATGAGCTGAGAAATCTTTTGAAATTTAAAGCGAGTCATAGTCCCTGAATTTCCACTAATAGTTTAATGAAAAGCCGTTGCTCCCCTCCCAACACTGTATAACCTTACATGAGCCATTTTTAACTTGGTAGGATAGGATGACAGGACACAGGCAGACGGTGGATGTCTGCTCATTACAGAGGACCGAGAACACTCTGCTCCAAACCAGCGTGGTTCCTGTAATATAAGGAACAGGGCTATCCGGTGTAAGCCATGCAAACTGGATATTTCACTTCCAGTAACTAAAAATGGGAACTCATTTCTGCTTAGTAAGAGATCACATACTACTGTCTCAAGCATTAATCCATGTGTTTGTTGACACTGGCTTTTCTTTCTCGTGGTTTAGGGTCCTACAGATGCTACAATTTTTCTTCAAGTATCTATTTGTCGTTTCTTCTGCATTGATGATGTCAAAAACCATTGATGCGGTATTCTTTCCTTTTGATATAATCTGTATTTGCTGGAACCTGCTTTGTTTTTTGAGTGGCCAGAACCTTTGTGCATGTTCTGGCTGCAGAAACTGCCCCAGTAGGAGCTCCATTCAGGGCTTTTTTTTAGGGGGCCAAAAATACCTACACCATAGGTACATCTGAGTGGCTCTGAAAAAGCTGCTGTCTGGGGCTGGGTGATGATTAATTACATTTGGAGAGGACAACAGTTGCTATTTTATTTGCCCTTTTGATGTCCTCATTGGCTTTTCCATGCTAGTCTGACTCATGTAGACTTCCCGTATGTCTGCTGTTTCCACTATCATTCACACAGCTTTCTCCTCCCCTTTAGCCATCTACATGTTACTGTTTCCAAAATGACCTTTGCTATTTGAAACAACAGCCTTCGAGATGCAACGTACATGCTGGAAATGATACGTTTTGAGAAAGATTTGGCTCATGCAATAAAGTAAGCCTGCTCATTTCATTTTATGACAGCGTTTGCCTATCTGACTGCAAACGTTACATTACAATAATCACTCCCACAGTATTTGACAAGGTTGCCATCACTGGGTCCTGGGATTAACACATTCTGAGATGTTTATTATTTGTTGAAAAAAATACAAACTTCAGAAATATTTCTAAACTCTGTCCCACTCTTACTCTTCCACCTTTGTCTCCTCCAGACTGGATTACTGCAATGCACTTCTCATAGGGATCCCCAGCAGAAGCATTCAAAAGCTGCAGTACGTTCAGATCTGTGCTGCTAGGATCCTGATGAGAGTGTGTAAATACGACCACATCTCTCCCATCCTCCACTGGCTCCCTGTCTCTGCAAGGATTTAATACAAGGTCTCTCTACTTACATTTCAATGTATTCATGGCAAAGCCCCTCCGTACCTGACAGAGCTCCTCACCCCATACACCTCAACACGATCCCTCAGCTCCTGCAACACCTACTGTCTCCTCCTCCCCAGGACTAGAACCCACACATTGGGGGACCGGGCTTTCTGCCCTGTCACTCCACGCTTGTGGAACGCCTTCCCAGACAACCTGAGGGCTCCACAGACTGTGGAAAGTTTTAAAAAGTGACTAAAAACCTTTCTTTTTAGGAGACATTTTAATCTTTAAAATGTTTAAAGTTTAATTTTCTGTTGGCTGTTGTGTTTTACTTGTTTTTATTTGTTTAGTTGTAGTAATTTGAGATTGTTTTTACAATGTAAAGTGTTTTTCAAATAAAATATATTATTACTATTATTATTACCAAACAAGCCACAGTGTTTTTGTCCTCCTATTGCAGAACGATAGTGTGGTGCAGTCAGACCATTCTTCAGCACTGAGAGTACTGTGGAGATTAATTTGTTATCTCTATCTCCTCTCAAACACCAAAAACATAAAATATGTGCCATATAGGTTCACAGTACATACCTTCCCTTGGTAGATTTTCTTTGCCTTTATAGAAACAGAGCTATGTCCAGTAACTTACTGTTCCTGTAAACCTTCATGCCACCTTCCACCTTCCACCTTCCACCTTCCACCTGTCTCGAGTTCCTGCAGTAGAAAGCTGCCTCATGCAGCTATTAACTCACCAACTGCAAATTTTTTTCCTCTTTTACTTTTACTTTATACTTTAGCTGTGAATAAACAAGTGCAGCTATGATCACTAAACAAAAAAATATCTAACAAGCTTTTGGTCCTTTACATCTCTGACCCTCTAAAGGTGCCCTGTGGTATGTGGTATGAAGACATTAGCAGCAGATCCTTTAAGTCTTGGAAGATGCAAGCTGGGCCTGTCGTGGATCAGACTCGTTCCAACACATCTTCTATCTCCCTGTTCAAGATTTGCACTCACTGCTGTTGACCACGCAAACCTTGTGTTTAAGATTTGTTCAGTTGTTCAGTGGATGTTATGATCTGTTCTTATGATTACAGAAGCCGACTGCTCTACTAACATCTAAAGTATTCCAGAACTTGAAACTCGTTGCTAATGCCAGATAATCAATATTATTTCCTTAATGTAAGTAAGTGGTCGGACAGTTCTGCCTCATTGGTGTATATCTGGATCCTGATCTTCTGCGATTTTTCCTCATTTACTACTATAAACTTTGCAAACTGACTCATCAAAGGCAACCAAGTCAATTCCAGGAAATTCATACAGTACAGTTGGGGGTTGTTACCGTTAAAACTGTGACAGTTTGGCCTCTTTCACTTATCAGCAGCTTGGTATGGTTCATCTGAGATTCAACAGAGGACAGAAACATTCAGCCGATCAACAAAGTCCAGGCTCAGCGAAGAAGTGCACAAACTCAGGGTATTTTAAGGTGAAGATACGACCTTACATTTAATTGTTGCCTGAATGTTAAACTTGGAAAAGACTATATTTGTCGTTATTATTCAAAGTTGCACAGAACATTCGGTCAAAAACCTGAAAATTATATCAGGACCGGGTTACAGTAATCAAATATTCAGTGTAAACCTATTATTCCAAAAATACATGCAGTCCTATTTATACAGTTTGCTCATCTTATGTAAGAGTGATCATTAGAGATACTTTCAAGACATATTTGTGCCTCACCTCTTTTTCTGAGCAGAGCAGAGATAGTATACATTTGTACACAATATTCGGTGACTCTTGCTTGTGTCACATAAACACATGACTCCTCCACAGTGCAGTGATGCTCAGCAGGACAGCACAAACTCCAAATATGGAACCAAAAATTTTGGGAAGCGATCAAAATCTCTGAAAGCTCACTGTCCGATTTTTTTTTTTTTTTAAAAAGTGATGTTTACACTGATGCCTTGTTTAGCGCTGGCTAATGTAGCTGCCCAGCTCCTCTTCATCCCACTGAGGGAACCAGCAGGGTTTGGCTGCCGAGCAGAGGGTTGACTCATGTTGTTTCATAAGGAATTGTTCACTCTCCTCTTTGACACCGTGTTCCTCTCCTGCTCTCCGTGGAGGCTAAGAATCAAAACATGCTAAAGTGGAGTAATACATTTAAACACTCTGAGGACTTGTTCTACACTTGAGCAAGATTCAGGAATTTAAACGAGACGTTTTTTTTTGCACTAAAAGCTGGTTTTCTTACATGCAGCATCAGTTGGGTAAACCAACAAAGTGTGTGCCATTTTTAAACCCACATGACGCACACAGAGGCACGCTAATTCATACTATAGTGACAACTCGCTGCCACCAGCAACACAATAAATTGTTTTTAAGCCCCCTGAGGATGCAAACATACACTAATGACCTTTTCATGATGAATCTTGTTTACCCTCTGACGTTGCAGCTTTATTGGCAGACCTGTGGATGGGGTGTAATTTATAGCGTGGTCCTGTGACGACGGACCAGAAGTGGATCAATCTGATCGGATTCGAGGCAGACACTTTGTGTATTAATTGTGTAAAAGGAAGAAGAAACCTGGCAGCAGCTGAAACAAACAAGATGACTGATGATGGGTTTATCAGTCTGGGTCTCTCAGCACCTTTGCCTGTATCTCTGTGTGACGTGTCTTTTTGCTGCAACCTTCAAGTCTCTCATGAGCTGTTTATAGATGGTCGTGGAGGTCAGCCAGCAGACTCCACCCTCTCTGTTTTTGAAGAGAGGATGCCAGAGCAGCAAGCCAATGTCCTCTTCACTCACAGAACACAGGGGTCAATGAACATATCAGCACCAAAGGATCTTAATTTCATATCCTGGAGCTCACAGGTTTAGTTTCATATACAAGGGTACAAAGTTGTCAGCTTCACCAGGACACAAGGGACGAAACTCCCATTTGCGGCATAACTGTTTGCTATAAAGCCTTAAATCATGGTCCCCAAAAACTCAGATGTTTGTCATTATTTCTTTGCAGGTGACGCCTTTGAATTATTAATACTTAGCTATCAGTATTTGTATTAATGAAAGAATCTGTACAATACTAGTATTTCCATTCAACAGAACTTAGACAATCAGAATTAGTACTTCTGCTTATTTCTTATTTTCTACTAATATTCCTTAAATGCTTGCACTAGCCCTTTTGCTGTTTTGACACTGTAAATTTCCATGCGGTGTGATTATCTTATCTCATTTCATCTCATCTTACCTCATCTCACCTCATCTCATCTCATCTTATCTTATCTTAAGTGAGAGGGAAACCATAAAAAAGCCAAGTACAGGTGGCAGAAGCAGCCAAATGAGGCTTTTAACTGTTACTCCATGCAACTTACTCACCCAACGTGCATCGTCTGACTTCTGTGTCCCAAACTGACATCCTACTTGTGTGATCAGCATTTACAGACTGATAATGAGGTCATGCATGCTGCTAAGGAGTATCTGAATGCTAAAGACATGACCTTCCTCTGTGAGACTATAGCGAACATCGGTGGACCAAGTGCACTTACGTTACAGAGACTATGTTGAATAATAATGCAAAAACAGTATTTCTGGTGTACGTCTACGTTTTCTGGTGAGGCAGAGAACTTTTTGAAGTATCGTCATCCTAAATTGTACCAGTGAAACTTCCCATGAACTCACAAAATGACTACTTCAGAAGACCAAAACTCTTAATGTGTAATCATTTATAAAAACTGCCTCACCCATGTTGATTCCAGCAAGGCCCCACAGAAAGAGAGAAAAGAAATGGTCTGACATTGCATACAATGGATCCCATGTGAGTAGAAAGAGGATAGAGAGTGCAGCCAATAGGTTGGACGAACTGCCAAAATTAATGTACTGTACTAACATGCATGAAATTTCTGAGTTCCCAGCATCACGCCCATTGGATCAACCGTCCATGTAGTTTATTGATTTTCCTCATCCCTCTCTTCGTTTCTGATGTGCTTTCCTCCTTTCTTGGATTGGTGAATTATGAGATCAAGCATTTTAAAGGCCTGTATAGAGCTGAGGTCCAGGAAAAATAAAGAAATACACACCAGTGCTGCTGCCTCGGGGGTGAATTATTCTTCTTGTGATTACCAAGGACTAAAAATTCCCAGTAAGAAAGAACAAGGAGGAAATCGGTACATACCATCCCTACTGCACCTGCTCAACACGTTACGTCAGTTTAATTGGGGTTGAGATGTTTCTAGAAAGAATGTGAAATCTAATTTAACTGTTTGATAGGCCACGACCCCATTGGTTACCTCAGACAAACCCTCTGTTGTCACATTTTACAGAGAAAATGGTGACTGAATTTAATATCATTCCATGGTCACTTTGAAACAGTGGGTCCATTAGTTCAGACAGAGGCAGACAACCTGAATTACCACCTTAAATATAAAACATAAAAAAGTGACTGCATTAGTAATCACTTGCTTCAAGCCAGCATTTAGTAGATGCACTTTAAGCTTGTAACTCCTTCAGAGGAGTCATAGGTGTCTTAGTGGCCAGATGTGTTGTTAGGTGAGTCACTTTAAAGGATAGGATTTATATATTTAATTAACTGACATTAGTTTGCAGAAATATGTTCTCACTCTGACATGAAAAATTCCTTTTGTTTAAATTCCTGTCTAAAAACAAACTATTTTGACTATTCAGTTCTGAAAAGCAACAAAAGGGAAAATCTTCCAAGGGGGTGAATACTTTTTATAGGCGCTGTGTGTAGCTAAAACTACTTATAACTACATAAGATTAGTGTGATCTCATTAGTATCCAACAAAATGTGAAATACTATTACAATCTCTCCTTCTTTTCCTGAGTTATGACATGGAAAAACATAGAAAAACATCCAAAAATTGTTGTTGCAGAACAATATGATACGACAGTGAAGCTGATCTTTGACCTTTTTGATTTTTAAAATTCATCTCTTCATTATTTTATCTTATTAGAAAATTGTGAGATGCTTTGTCATAATTAACATAAGAATCCTCGAGTTATGGGCAAACATGTCTTTTTGGTGGTCACAAACAGCTTTGGACACCAAAGTCTAATCAGTTCATCCCTGAGTTTAAGTGGAGCTTTGTGCCAAATCTGAAGAAATTCCCTCAAGGCATTCATAAAACAGGCAGTTGAACGGACATATGGTGGATGTAGAACCTAAAAAACATAACAAGTTGGGCCATACTGAGGCATAAACAAAGGCTTTTCATTTCTATGTGGTGCATGTCAGCGTCAGCTGTAGTTATCTAGATAATTGAGCAAATTTTACCTTGACATGTTTCAAGCACTTGTTTCAAGTAAAATATGGGCACTTAAACAAACACTTGTTGATGTATGATATTGTGCTAAAAGCCTGAGACTAAAGCCACATGTCCCAGAAAAGTTAGTGTCTTTGCTAGTTCATGATCAAACAGAGATCTAAAGTTACAGCTTGTTTTGAGACACTGAAAGGGGGAGACGTGCCTCTTAAAGATTCCTGAACACTAAACAATGGGACAGGTGAACCAGGAAACATACAACCAATTAAGTTGTTGCACTGATGAAATTGTGTATACGCGAAGTAGAAGTAAAATCTGCAGGAAAGTATTTCTTTTTCAACATATTTGACTGGTGATTCTAAACCAGCAGCTTTTATGTCCTGGTGACCATTGCAATAGCAGTCATGGCTTTCTTCCTATTCATTGAGACAGGGACGTCGTCTTGGTAGCCTAAAACCAACTGCCCAAGGTTGTTACCAAGATGGCTATTGAGTGGCAGCCTCGCTTCTAAGGACTGCACTACAACTATTATTAAAAAGGTGTGATGACATTTTGTTCCAACATATTTCTGTTTGGCTCCTTACCTACATACTTGTCCGTATGAGTAGTGTATGTATGTAACAGCAGGTTAATTTAATGCTACTTCAGACTACATTAGCTGAAGTGTAAATGCAAAAGGGCATGGCAGAGCTGCTAATGTTCACTCTCAGGATTGACTACCACATAGTGAAGAAAGTCAGGAAAGACCTTAAAACCATTGTCTTGAGGTAATGATCTGCTGCTTATCGAAGTAAGACTAACTCAGCAGCAAATGAAGGCAATGATTTCAGCTCACATTAAATCAAATAAGCTTGTATCCAATCTTTCCTCACCTCCATCCTCCAAACTCAGTGTGCTGTTACTACACTCCGCTTCAGCATGTGGGCAAATTGAAATGCTGACAGGTCTACCGTGCCTTGCATGATTTCTAAGTCATGATTAGACCATTGCTGTTTGCGGAGGGGTTCAGCAAATGTTCAGCTGCATAAAGAGGCCAAGCACAGAAGGACACATCTGTTTTCAATTTCTTGTGCAGCCTTTTAGGTTGTCAACACAGTCACATAAGTGGAGAAGAAAGTGACAATTACTGTATATCAGCAGGGATTCCTCATCTGTTGGACTCATCATATAAATACCTAATGGGTTTTCAAGAGCCAGTAAATGTGGGCCAGAAGCCGAGCTCCATTTCCATTGATTGTAGCTGCAAGTCTAACAGTCGGTTCATTCAGCTTTCATTAAGAACTTCATTTGCATTCCAGATATTTTAATAAAGCCAACCAGGATGAGAACTAACAGAAGGAGCTGGCATTAGTTGCACAGGTTGTTTCTTCTCAGTAGCTGACCATCAGGAGGTGATCAATTTTGCCCTTCGAGGTGCTTTTTTATTGTTCATTTCATGCTTCATATTACGAGTTGATGGATACATGCAACATTAAGACCTAAAGGTGGAAACCAGAACACCAGGACGAGTCTGAGTTCAAAGAGAAAAACCTTGAGTCAAGCCACAGAGTGCTATAATGGCGTACAGATGTAGATTTGCAAGTCTGCTAACTGTCAAAGCCAAAGTTGCTCAGCGTCACTTCTGGAGAATTACATTTTGGAACTGTTTGTTTTTTATTTCTCTGATGGCAACCGCGAACATACTGAAGCCGTTTATTGTCGACTTATCGTTTCACAAGAAAAGGGGTGGAATTGAGGGCATTGCGAATGAAATATGTCACCACCCTGTTACTGTGCGTTGACCTCTACTGCATTCTACTAACCGGCAGCACTTTATTACAACTGTCCATGCCAACACTGTGTTCATTTAACACAAACTTGCCCTGGTCTTATTCACCTGCTTCAAAAGGATTATAAATCTGCACTTACCCTTCTTTGAGCTGTTCCAGTTTTTTAGACTGACAGCTGCCACAGAGGAAATCTTAAACCACTAATATTAATCTTTATCTTTCAGTACTTACTCATCAGTAGTTAAAAACTCACTTTTAGATTCATTTGAAACAGCAACATCATCGTGAGGACGATCATGTCTTCAGTATCAAAAGCCTTTGACGATTGAGTAATCATCATAACAACCCAGTTTGCTGAAACAACCCAATTTCATCTTATTTGCAAATACAGTAACGGAGGAAATACATTCCAATTGTGTTTTCTTCCTTTGAATCTGAAATAAATTTGACCTGCCAAAGCAGCTGATTAGATTCAGAATAGGTTCTCCACATGTCGTTAACAACTCATTTTCTTCCGAAAGACTTTTTTTTAACCAAACGCACAAACACATTTAAGAATCTCTGGATTTATTACAAGTCTTGAATCAGTAGTAATGATTGAAACAGGGACAAAATGCCAAATGGGAGAAAGACAGTTTATATTTGATGTAGATTATAACATGTAATTCAGCAGCACAAACGGCTATTTTCCTTTATTCAGTCTTTTAATTTTTTAAATTAAAACAATACATATTTTTATATATTTTTACATTTTGCACCAGGTTTTGCATCAGTTGGCTCGTTGTCCTCTTTGGCTCACATGCTTTGCTTCTATTTATTTAAGGATTTATTTCAGTTTTAAAATTAAGGACATACATTTAACAGCCTTGACAGTTTGTTATTGTACTATGCGGATGTGGCAAGCGTTGCTTTGCAAAGTTGTCATAAGTAATTACACATTGATTTAAATCTAAGGGTGGCAGTGTTTTCATAATAGCATTATTGATTCAGTCAACTTGATGTCCTAACAATTTGTCGAAAGGGTTGTCAATTGCTTTAAAGAGTGCAGAAGTCAAACCACAAGGCGAAAAACAAGAGAGAAAAACTATTAGCTGCTCCTCTGATGAGGGAGTCTAATTCCCCATATGAGGCAACGTTAAATAAATTATTACATTTTATGGCTACATTTAATCTGTAAGGTGCAAATTTCCAGTTGTTCATAAAAGTATAAGGCAAAGCATAAAGCAATCACAAAAAATTGCAGTGTCTTATACCAAATGGAGCATTTAACCGGAGATCTATCCCATTGGCAACCAATGGGGATCTTTGTGCAGGTGTCATTGGTGTGCAACGGGATGTCCAACGGGCTCGTGCCTGGTACCGTTTGAAAGCTGGTGGCCACAAATGGGGGGAAAGGTCCATCCCATTGTGCCTGTGGTGCTTGGAATGGCGAACCCCAACCCTAGCCCTGACATTTGAACAGCAGATCTCGACCAAATGGGATCTTTGTGCAGGTGTCATTGGTGTGCAATGGGAGGTCCTACCAGCTCCTCCCTGGTACCGTTGGAAAGCTGGTGGCCACAAATGGGGGGGTAGGTGCCATCCCCTTGTGCCTGCGGGGCTTGGAATGGCTAACCCCAACCCTAACCCTGGCATTTTAACCACAGATTTCCTCCATTGGCAACCTATGGGGCTCTTTGTGCAGGTGTCATTGGTGTGCAACGGGAGGTCCCACGGGCTCGTGCCTGGTACCGTTGGAAAGCTGGTGGCCACAAATGGGGGGGTAGGTGCCATCCCCTTGTGCCTGCGGGGTTTGGAATGGCTAACCCCAACCCTAACCCTGGCATTTTAAGCCAAGATCGCCCCTATTGGAAAAAAATGGGGTTGTTTGTGCAAGTGTCATTGGTGTTGAACGGGATGTCCCAAGGGCTCGTGCCTGGTACCGTTGGAAAGCTGGTGGCCACAAATGGGGGGGTATATGCCATCCCCTTGTGCCTGCGGGGCTTGGAATGGCTAACCCCAACCCTAACCGTGGCATTTTAACCCCAGATCTCTACCAATGGGGTTGTTTGTGCAGGTGTCATATCTGTGGAACAGGAGATCCCACGGGCTCGTGCCTAGTACCGTTGGAAAGCTGGTGGCCAAAAATGGGGGGATAGATGTCATCCCCTTGTGCCTGGGGAGCTTGGAATGGCTAACCCCAACCCTAACCCTGGCATTTTAACCCCAGATGTCTACCAATGGGGTTGTCATATGATATGGGGTTGTCATATCTGTGGAACAGGAGATCCCACGGGCTTGTGCCTGGTAACGTTGGAAAGCTGGTGGCCACAAATGGGGGGGTAGGTGCCATCCCCTTGTGCCTGCGGGGTTTGGAATTGCTAACCCCAACCCTAACCCTGGCATTTTGACCTAATATCTCTACCAATGAGGTTGTTTGTGCAGGTGTCATATCTGTGGAACAGGAGATCCCACGGGCTCGTGCCTGGTACCGTTGGAAAGCTGGTGGCCACAAATGGGGGGGTAGGTGCCATCCCCTTGTGCCTGCGGGGCTTGGAATGGTTAACCCCAACCCAAACCCTGGCATTTTAACCCAAGATCGCCCCCATTGGCAAACAATGAGGTTGTTTGTGCAGGTGTCATAGCTGTTGAACGGGATGTCCCAAGGGCTTGGCCTGCTACCGTTGGAAAGGTGGTGGCCACAAATGGGGGGGTACGTGCCATCCCCTTGTGCCTGCGGGGCTTGGATTGGCTAACCCCAACCCTAACCCTGGCATTTTAACCCCAGATCTCTACCAATGGGGTTGTTTGTGCAGGTGTCATATCTGTGGAACAGGAGATCCCACGGGCTCGTGCCTGGTACCGTTGGAAAGCTGGTGGCCACAAATGGGGGGGTAGGTGCCATCCCCTTGTGCCTGCGGGGTTTGGAATGGCTAACCCCAACCCTAACCCTGGCATTTTAACCTAATATCTCTACCAATGAGGTTGTTTGTGCAGGTGTCATATCTGTGGAACAGGAGATCCCACGGGCTCGTGCCTAGTACCGTTGGAAAGCTGGTGGCCAAAAATGGGGGGATAGATGTCATCCCCTTGTGCCTGGGGGGCTTGGAATGGCTAACCCCAACCCTAACCCTGGCATTTTAACCCCAGATCTCTACCAATGGGGTTGTCATATGATATGTGGTTGTCATATCTGTGGAACAGGAGATCCCACGGGCTCGTGCCTGGTACCGTTGGAAAGCTGGTGGCCACAAATGGGGGGGTAGGTGCCATCCCCTTGTGCCTGCGGGGTTTGGAATGGCAAACCCCAACCCTAACCCTGGCATTTTAACCTAATATCTCTAACAATGAGGTGGTTTGTGCAGGTGTCATATCTGTGGAACAGGAAATCCCACGGGCGCGTGCCTGGTACCGTTGGAAAGCTGGTGGCCACAAATGGGGGGGTAGGTGCCATCCCCTTGTGCCTGCGGGGCTTGGAATGGCTAACCCCAACCCTAACCCTGGCATTTTAACCCAAGATCGCCCCCATTGGCAAACAATGAGGTTGTGTGTGCAGGTGTCATAGCTGTTGAACGGGATGTCCCAAGGGCTCGTGCCTGCTACCGTTGGAAAGCTGGTGGCCACAAATGGGGGGGTACATGCCATCCCCTTGTGCCTGCGGGGCTTGGAATGGCTATCCCCAACCCTAACCCTTGCATTTGAACCCCAGATCTCTACCAATGGGATTGTTTGTGCAGGTGTCATATCTGTGGAACAGGAGATCCCACGGGCTCGTGCCTGGTACCGTTGGAAAGCTGGTGGCCACAAATGGGGGGGTACGTGCGATCCCCTTTTACCTGCGGGGCTTGGAATGGCTATCCCCAACCCTAACCCTGGAATTTTAACCCCAGATCTCTACCAATGGGGTTGTTTGTGCAGGTGTCATATCTGTGGAACAGGAGATCCCACGGGCTCGTGCCTGGTACCGTTGGAAAGCTGGTGGCCACAAATGGGGGGGTAGGTGCCATCCCCTTGTGCCTGCGGGGTTTGGAATGGATAACCCCAACCCAAACCCTGGCATTTTAACCCCAGATTTCTACCAATGGGGTTGTTTGTGCAGGTGTCATATCTGTGGAACAGGAGATCCCACGGGCTCGTGCCCAGTACCATTGGAAAGCTGGTGGCCCACAAATGGGGGGGTAGGTGCCATCCCCTTGTGCCTGCGGGGCTTGGAATGGCTAACCCCAACCCTAACCCTGGCATTTTAACCGCAGATAACCCCCATTGGCAAACAATGGGGTTGTTTGTGCAGGTGTCATTGGTGTGCAACGGGAGGTCCTACCGGCTCGTACCTGGTACCGTTGGAAAGCTGGTGGCCACAAATGGGGGGGTAAATGCCATCCCCTTGTGCCTGCGGGGCTTGGAATGGCTAACCCCAACCCTAACCCTGGCATTTTAACCCCAGATCGCCCCCATTGGCAAACAATGAGGTTGTTTGTGCAGGTGTCACTGGTGTGCAACGGGAGGTCCTACCGGCTCGTCCCTGGTACCGTTGGAAAGCTGGTGGCCACAAATGGGGGGGTAGGTGCCATCCCCTTGTGCCTGCGGGGCTTGGAATGGCTAACCCCAACCCTAACCCTGGCATTTTAACCCAAGATCGCCCCCATTGGCAACCAATGAGGTTGTTTGTGCAGGTGTCATAGCTGTTGAACGGGATGTCCCAAGGGCTCGTGCCTGCTACCGTTGGAAAGCTGGTGGCCACAAATGGGGGGGTAGGTGCCATCCCCTTGTTCCTGCGGGGCTTGGAATGGCTATCCCCAACCCTAACCCTGGCATTTTAACCCCAGATCTCTACCAATGGGATTGTTTGTGCAGGTGTCATATCTGTGGAACAGGAGATCCCACGGGCTCGTGCCTGGTACCGTTGGAAAGCTGGTGGCAACAAATGGGGGGGTAGGTGCCATCCCCTTGTGCCTGCGGGGTTTGGAATGGCTAACCCCAACCCTAACCCTGGCATTTTAACCTAATATCTCTACCAATGAGGTTGTTTGTGCAGGTGTCATATCTGTGGAACAGGAGATCCCACGGGCTCGTGCCTAGTACCGTTGGAAAGCTGGTGGCCAAAAATGGGGGGATAGATGTCATCCCCTTGTGCCTGGGGGGCTTGGAATGGCTAACCCCAACCCTAACCCTGGCATTTTAACCCCAGATCTCTACCAATGGGGTTGTCATATGATATGTGGTTGTCATATCTGTGGAACAGGAGATCCCACGGGCTCGTGCCTGGTACCGTTGGAAAGCTGGTGGCCACAAATGGGGGGGTAGGTGCCATCCCCTTGTGCCTGCGGGGTTTGGAATGGCAAACCCCAACCCTAACCCTGGCATTTTAACCTAATATCTCTAACAATGAGGTGGTTTGTGCAGGTGTCATATCTGTGGAACAGGAAATCCCACGGGCGCGTGCCTGGTACCGTTGGAAAGCTGGTGGCCACAAATGGGGGGGTAGGTGCCATCCCCTTGTGCCTGCGGGGCTTGGAATGGCTAACCCCAACCCTAACCCTGGCATTTTAACCCAAGATCGCCCCCATTGGCAAACAATGAGGTTGTGTGTGCAGGTGTCATAGCTGTTGAACGGGATGTCCCAAGGGCTCGTGCCTGCTACCGTTGGAAAGCTGGTGGCCACAAATGGGGGGGTACGTGCCATCCCCTTGTGCCTGCGGTGCTTGGAATGGCTATCCCCAACCCTAACCCTTGCATTTGAACCCCAGATCTCTACCAATGGGATTGTTTGTGCAGGTGTCATATCTGTGGAACAGGAGATCCCACGGGCTCGTGCCTGGTACCGTTGGAAAGCTGGTGGCCACAAATGGGGGGGTACGTGCGATCCCCTTTTACCTGCGGGGCTTGGAATGGCTATCCCCAACCCTAACCCTGCAATTTTAACCCCAGATCTCTACCAATGGGGTTGTTTGTGCAGGTGTCATATCTCTGGAACAGGAGATCCCACGGGCTCGTGCCTGGTACCGTTGGAAAGCTGGTGGCCACAAATGGGGGGGTAGGTGCCATCCCCTTGTGCCTGCGGGGTTTGGAATGGATAACCCCAACCCAAACCCTGGCATTTTAACCCCAGATTTCTACCAATGGGGTTGTTTGTGCAGGTGTCATATCTGTGGAACAGGAGATCCCACGGGCTCGTGCCCAGTACCATTGGAAAGCTGGTGGCCACAAATGGGGGGGTAGGTGCCATCCCCTTGTGCCTGCGGGGCTTGGAATGGCTAACCCCAACCCTAACCCTGGCATTTTAACCGCAGATAACCCCCATTGGCAAACAATGGGGTCGTTTGTGCAGGTGTCATTGGTGTGCAACGGGAGGTCCTACCGGCTCGTACCTGGTACCGTTGGAAAGCTGGTGGCCACAAATGGGGGGGTAAATGCCATCCCCTTGTGCCTGCGGGGCTTGGAATGGCTAACCCCAACCCTAACCCTGGCATTTTAACCCCAGATCGCCCCCATTGGCAAACAATGAGGTTGTTTGTGCAGGTGTCACTGGTGTGCAACGGGAGGTCCTACCGGCTCGTCCCTGGTACCGTTGGAAAGCTGGTGGCCACAAATGGGGGGGTAGGTGCCATCCCCTTGTGCCTGCGGGGCTTGGAATGGCTAACCCCAACCCTAACCCTGGCATTTTAACCCAAGATCGCCCCCATTGGCAACCAATGAGGTTGTTTGTGCAGGTGTCATAGCTGTTGAACGGGATGTCCCAAGGGCTCGTGCCTGCTACCGTTGGAAAGCTGGTGGCCACAAATGGGGGGGTAGGTGCCATCCCCTTGTTCCTGCGGGGCTTGGAATGGCTATCCCCAACCCTAACCCTGGCATTTTAACCCCAGATCTCTACCAATGGGATTGTTTGTGCAGGTGTCATATCTGTGGAACAGGAGATCCCACGGGCTCGTGCCTGGTACCGTTGGAAAGCTGGTGGCCACAAATGGGGTGGTACGTGCCATCCCCTTTCACCTGCGCGGCTTGGAATGGCTAACCCCAACCCTAACCCTGGAATTTTAACCCCAGATCTCTACCAATGGCGAACTTTGTACAGGTGTCATATCTGTGGAACAGGAGATCCCACGGGCTCGTGCCTGGTACGTTGGAAAGCTGGTGGCCACAAATGGGGGGGTAGGTGCCATCCCCTTGTGCCTGCGGGGCTTTGAATGGCTAACCCCAACCCTAACCCTGGCATTTTAACCCCAGATCTCTACCAATGGGGTTGTTTGTGCAGGTGTCATATCTCTGGAACAGGAGATCCCATGGGCTCGTGCCTGGTACCGTTGGAAAACTGGTGGCCACAAATGGGGGTCAGGTGCCATCCCCTTGTGCCTGCGGGGTTTGGAATGGCTAACCCCAACCCTAACCCTGGCATTTTGACCCCAGATTTCTACCAATGGGGTTGTTTGTGCAGGTGTCATATCTGTGGAACAGGAGATCCCACGGGCTCGTGCGTAGTACCGTTGGAAAGCTGGTGGCCACAAATGGGGGGGTAGGTGCCATCCCCTTGTGCCTGCGGGGTTTGGAATGGCTAACCCCAACCCTAACCCTGGCATTTTTACCCCAGATTTCTACCAATGGGGTTGTTTGTGCAGGTGTCATATCTGTGGAACAGGAGATCCCACGGGCTCGTGCGTAGTACCGTTGGAAAGCTGGTGGCCACAAATGGGGGGGTAGGTGCCATCCCCTTGTGCCTGCGGGGTTTGGAATGGCTAACCCCAACCGGAACCCTGGCATTTTAACCCCAGATCACCCCCATTGGCAAACAATGGGGTTGTTTGTGCAGGTGTCATATCTGTGGAACAGGAGATCCCACGGGCTCGTGCCTAGTACCGTTGGAAAGCTGGTGGCCACAAATGGGGGGGTAGGTGCCATCCCCTTGTGCCTGCAGCGCTTGGAATGGCTAACCCCAAACCTAACCCTGGCATTTTAACCCCAGATCTCTACCAATGGGATTTTTTGTGCAGGTGTCATATCTCTGGAACAGGAAATCCCACTGGCTCATGCCTGGTACCGTTGGAAAGCTGGTGGCCACAAATGGGGGGGTAGGTGCCATCCCCTTGTGCCTGCGGGGTTTGGAATGGCTAACCCCAACCCTAACCCTGGCATTTTAACCCCAGATTTCTACCAATGGGGTTGTTTGTGCAGGTGTCATATCTGTGGAACAGGAGATCCCACGGGCTCGTGCCTAGTACCGTTGGAAAGCTGGTGGCCACAAATGGGGGGGTAGGTGCCATCCCCTTGTGCCTGCGGGGCTTTGGAATGGCTACCCCAACCCTAACCCTGGCATTTTTACCCCAGATTTCTACCAATGGGGTTGTTTGTGCAGGTGTCATATCTGTGGAACAGGAGATCCCACGGGCTCGTGCCTAGTACCGTTGGAAAGCTGGTGGCCACAAATGGGGGGGTAGGTGCCATCCCCTTGTGCCTGCGGGGCTTGGAATGGCTAACCCCAACCCTAACCCTGGCATTTTAACCCCAGATCTCCCAATGGGGTTGTTTGTGCAGGTGTCATATCTCTGGAACAGGAAATCCCACTGGCTCGTGCCTGGTACCGTTGGAAAGCTGGTGGCCACAAATGGGGGGTAGGTGCCATCCCCTTGTGCCTGCGGGTTTGGAATGGCAACCCCACCCAACCCTGGCATTTAACCCAGCAATGGGGTTGTTTGTGCAGGTGTCATATCTGTGGAACAGGAGATCCCACGGGCTCGTGCCTGGTACCGTTGGAAAGCTGGTGGCCACAAATGGGGGGGTAGGTGCCATCCCCTTGTGCCTGCGGGGCTTGGAATGGCTAACCCCAACCCTAACCCTGGCATTTTAACCCCAGATCCCCCATTGGCAAACAATGGGGTTGTTTGTGCAGGTGTCATATGTGTGGAACAGGAGATCCCACGGGCTCGTGCCTGGTACCGTTGGAAAGCTGGTGGCCACAAATGGGGGGGTAGGTGCCATCCCCTTGTGCCTGCGGGGCTTGGAATGGCTAACCCCAACCCTAACCCTGGCATTTTGACCCCAGATTTCGACCAATGGGGTTGTTTGTGCAGGTGTCATATCTGGAACAGGAGATCCCACGGGCTCGTGCCTGTACCGTTGGAAAGCTGGTCGCCACAAATGGGGGCGTAGGTGCCATCCCCTTGTGCCTGCGGGGTTTGGAATGGCTAACCCCAACCCTAACCCTGGCATTTTAACCCCAGATCACCCCCATTGGCAAACAATGGGGTTGTTTGTGCAGGTGTCATATCTGTGGAACAGGAGATCCCACGGGCTCGTGCCTGGTACCGTTGGAAAGCTGGTGGCCACAAATGGGGGGGTAGGTGCCATCCCCTTGTGCCTGCGGGGTTTGGAATGGCTAACCCCAACCCTAACCCTGGCATTTTAACCCCAGATATCTCTAACAATGAGGTTGTTTGTGCAGGTGTCATATCTGTGGAACAGGAGATCCCACGGGCTCGTGCCTGGTACCGTTGGAAAGCTGGTGGCCACAAATGGGGGGGTAGGTGCCATCCCCTTGTGCCTGCGGGGCTTGGAATGGCTAACCCCAACCCTAACCCTGGCATTTTAACCCCAGATAACCCCCATTTGCAAACAATGGGGTTGTTTGTGCAGGTGTCATTGGTGTGCAACGGGAGGTCCTACCGGCTCGTACCTGGTACCGTTGGAAAGCTGGTGGCCACAAATGGGGGGGTAGATGTCATCCCCTTGTGCCTGCGGGCTTGGAATGGCTAACCCCAACCCTAACCCTGGCATTTTAACCCCAGATCTCTACCAATGGGATTGTTTGTGCAGGTGTCATATCTGTGGAACAGGAAATCCCACGGGCTCGTACCTAGTACCGTTGGAAAGCTGGTGGCCACAAATGGGGGGGTAGGTGCAATCCCCTTGTGCCTGCGGGGTTTGGAATGGCTAACCCCAACCCTAACCCTGGCATTTTGACCCCAGATCTCTACCAATGGGGTTGTTTGTGCAGGTGTCATATCTGTGGAACAGGAGATCCCACGGGCTCATGCCTAGTACCGTTGGAAAGCTGGTGGCCACAAATGGGGGGGTAAGTGCCATCCCCTTGTGCCTGCGGGGCTTGGAATGGCTAACCCCAACCCTAACCCTGGCATTTTAACCCCAGATCTCTACTAATGGGGCTGTTTGTGCAGGTGTCATATCTGTGGAACAGGAGATCCCCCGGGCTCGTGCCTAGTACCGTTGGAAAGCTGGTGGCCACAAATGGGGGGGTAGGTGCCATCCCCTTGTGCCTGCGGTGCTTGGAATGGCTAACCCCAACCCTAACCCTGGCATTTTAACCCCAGATCGCCCCCATTGGCAAACAATGGGGTTGTTTGTGCAGGTGTCATATCTGTGGAACAGGAGATCCCACGGGCTTGTGCCTAGTACCGTTGGAAAGCTGGTGGCCACAAATGGGGGGGTAGGTGCCATCCCCTTGTGCCTGCGGGGTTTGGAATGGCTAACCCCAACCCTAACCCTGGCATTTTAACCTAATATCTCTACAAATGAGGTTGTTTGTGCAGGTGTCATATCTGTGGAACAGGAGATCCCACGGGCTCGTGCCTGGTACCGTTGGAAAGCTGGTGGCCACAAATGGGGGGGTAAGTGCTATCCCCGTGTGCCTGCGGGGCTTGGAATGGCTAACCCCAACCCTAACCCTGGCATTTTAACCCCAATTCTCTACCAATGGGGTTGTTTGTGCAGGTGTCATATCTGTGGAACAGGAGATCCCACGGGCTCGTGCCTGGTACCGTTGGAAAACTGGTGGCCACAAATGGGGGGGTAGGTGCCATCCCCTTGTGCCTGCGGGGCTTGGAATGGCTAACCCCAACCCTAACCCTGGCATTTTCACCCCAGATCTCTACCAATGGGGCTGTTTGTGCAGGTGTCATATCTGTGGAACAGGAGATCCCACGGGCTCGTGCCTGGTACCGTTGGAAAGCTGGTGGCCACAAATGGGGGGGTAGGTGCCATCCCCTTGTGCCTGCGGGGCTTGGAATGGCTAACCCCAACCCTAACCCTGGCATTTTAACCCCAGATCTCTTCCAATGGGGTTGTTTGTGCAGGTGTCATATGTCTGGAACAGGAGATCCCACGGGCTCGTGCCTGGTACCGTTGGAAAGCTGGTGGCCACAAATGGGGGGGTAGGTGCCATCCCCTTGTGCCTGCGGGGCTTGGAATGGCTAACCCCAACCCTAACCCTGGCATTTTAACCCCAGATCTCTACCAATGGGGCTGTTTGTGCAGGTGTCATATCTGTGGAACAGGAGATCCCACGGGCTCATGCCTGGTACCGTTGGAAAGCTGGTGGCCACAAATGGGGGGGTAGGTGCCATCCCCTTGTGCCTGCGGGGCTTGGAATGGCTAACCCCAACCCTTACCCTGGCATTTTAACCCCAGATCGCCCCCATTGGCAAACAATGGGGTTGTTTGTGCAGGTGTCATATCTGTGGAACAGGAGATCCCACGGGCTCATGCCTAGTACCGTTGGAAAGCTGGTGGCCACAAATGGGGGGGTAGGTGCCATCCCCTTGTGCCTGCGGGGCTTGGAATGGCTAACCCCAACCCTAACCCTGGCATTTTAAGCCCAGATCTCTACCAATGGGGTGGTTTGTGCAGGTGTCATATCTCTGGAACAGGAGATCCCACGGGCTCGTGCCTGGTACCGTTGGAAAGCTGGTGGCCACAAATGGGGGGGTAGGTGCAATCCCCTTGTGCCTGCAGGGCTTGGAATGGCTAACCTCAACCCTAACCCTGGCATTTTAACCCCAGATCGCCCCCATTGGCAAACAATGAGGTTGTTTGTGCAGGTGTCATAGCTGTTGAACGGGATGACCCAAGGGCTCGTGCCTGGTACCGTTGGAAAGCTGGTGCCCACAAATGGGGGGGTACGTGCCATCCCCTTGTCCCTGCGGGGCTTGGATTGGCTAACCCCAACCCTAACCCTGGAATTTTAACCCCAGATCTCTACCAATGGGGTTGTTTGTGCAGGTGTCATATCTGTGGAACAGGAGATCCCACGGACTCGTGCCTGGTACCGTTGGAAAGCTGGTGGCCACAAATGGGGGGGTAGGTGCCATCCCCTTGTGCCTGCGGGGCTTGGAATGGCTAACCCCAACCCTAACCCTGGCATTTTAACCCCAGATCGCCCCCATTGGCAAACAATGGGGTTGTTTGTGCAGGTGTCATTAGTGTGCAACGGCAGGTCCTACCGGCTTGTCCCTGGTACCGTTGGAAAGCTGGTGGCCACAAATGGGGGGGTAGGTGCCATTCCCTTGTGCCTGCGGGCCTTGGAATGGCTAACCCCAACCCTAACCCTGGCATTTTAACCCCAATTCTCTACCAATGGGGTTGTTTGTGCAGGTGTCATATCTGTGGAACAGGAGATCCCACGGGCTCGTTCCTGGTACCGTTGGAAAGCTGGTGGCCACAAATGGGGGGGTAGGTGCCATCCCCTTGTGCCTGCGGGGTTTGGAATGGCTAACCCCAACCCTAACCCTGGCATTTTTACCCCAGATTTCTACCAATGGGGTTGTTTGTGCAGGTGTCATATCTGTGGAACAGGAGATCCCATGGGCTCGTGCCTAGTACCGTTGGAAAGCTGGTGGCCACAAATGGGGGGTACGTGCCATCCCCTTGTGCCTGCGGGGCTTGGAATGGCTAACCCCAACCCTAACCCTGGCATTTTAACCCCAGATCTCTACCAATGGGGTTGTTTGTGCAGGTGTCATATCTCTGGAACAGGAAATCCCACTGGCTCGTGCCTGGTACCGTTGGAAAGCTGGTGGCCACAAATGGGGCGGTAGGTGCCATCCCCTTGTGCCTGCGGCGTTTGGAATGGCAAACCCCAGTCCAAACCCTGGCATTTAAACCGCAGATTTCTACCAATGGGGTTGTTTGTAGAGGGGGGTGTCATATCTGTGGAAAAGGAGATCCCACGGGCTCGTGCCTAGTACCATTGGAAAGCTGGTGGACACAAATGGGGGGGTAGGTGCCATCCCCTTGTGCCTGCGGGGCTTGGAATGGCTAACCCCAACCCAAACCCTGGCATTTTAACCCCAGATAACCCCCATTGGCAAACAATGCGGTTGTTTGTGCAGGTGTCATTGGTGTGCAACGGGAGGTCCGACCGGCTCGTACCTGGTACCGTTGGAAAGCTGGTGGCCACAAATGGGGGGGTAGATGCCATCCCCTTGTGCCTGCGGGGCTTGGAATGGCTAACCCCAACCCTAACCCTGTCATTTTAACGCCAGATTGCCCCCATTGGAAAACAATGGGGTTGTTTGTGCAGGTGTCATTGGTGTGCAACGGGAGGTCCTACCGGCTCGTACCTGGTACCGTTGGAAAGCTGGTGGCCACAAATGGGGGGGTAGGTGCCATCCCCTTGTGCCTGCGGGGCTTGGAATGGCTAACCCCAACCCTAACCCTGGCATTTTAACCCCAGATCTCTACCAATGGGATTTTTTGTGTAGGTGTCATATCTGTGGAACAGGAGATCCCACGGGCTCGTGCCTAGTACCGTTGGAAAGCTGGTGGCCACAAATAGGGGGGTAGGTTCCATCCCCTTGTGCCTGCGGGGTTTGGAATGGCTAACCCCAACCCTAACCCTGGCATTTTGACCCCAGATTTCTACCAATGGGGTTGTTTGTGCAGGTGTCATATCTGTGGAACAGGAGATCCCACGGGCTCGTGCCTAGTACCGTTGGAAAGCTGGTGGCCACAAATGGGGGGGTACGTGCCATCCCCTTGTGCATGCGGGGCTTGGAATGGCTAACCCCAACCCTAACCCTGGCATTTTAACCCCAGATCTCTACCAATGGTGAACTTTTTACAGGTGTCATATCTGTGGAACAGGAGATCCCACGGGCTCGTGCCTGGTACCGTTGGAAAGCTGGTGGCCACAAATGGGGGGGTAGGTGCCATCCCCTTGTGCCTGCGGGGCTTGGAATGGCGATCCCGAACCCAAACCCTGGCATTTTAACCCCAGATCTCTACCAATGGGGCTGTTTGTGCAGGTGTCATATCTGTGGAACAGGAGATCCCACGGGCTCGTGCCTGGTACCGTTGGAAAGCTGGTGGCCAAAAATGGGGGGGTAGGTGCCATCCCCTTGTGCCTGCAGGGCTTGGAATGGCTAACCCCAACCCTAACCCTGGCATTTTAACCCCAGATCGCCCCCATTGGCAAACAATGGGGTTGTTTGTGCAGGTGTCATATCTGTGGAACAGGAGATCCCACGGGCTCGTGCCTGGTACCGTTGGAAAGCTGGTGGCCACAAATGGGGGGGTACGTGCCATCCCCTTGTGCCTGCGGGGTTTGGAATGGCTAACCCCAACCCTAACCCTGGCATTTTAACCTAATATCTCTACCAATGAGGTTGTTTGTGCAGGTGTCATATCTGTGGAACAGGAGATCCCACGGGCTCGTGACTGGTACCGTTGGAAAGCTGGTGGCCACAAATGGGGGGGTAGGTGCCATCCCCTTGTGCCTGCGGGGCTTGGAATGGGTAACCCCAACCCTAACCCTGGCATTTTAACCCAAGATCGCCCCCATTGGCAAACAATGAGGTTGTTTGTGCAGGTGTCATAGCTGTTGAACGGGATGTCCCAAGGGCTCGTGCCTGCTACCGTTGGAAAGCTGGTGGCCACAAATGGGGGGGTACGTGCCATCCCCTTGTGCCTGCGGGGCTTGGAATGGCTATCCCCAACCCTAACCCTGGCATTTTAACCCCAGATCTCTACCAATGGGATTGTTTGTGCAGGTGTCATATCTGTGGAACAGGAGATCCCACGGGGTCGTGCCTGGTACCGTTGGAAAGCTGGTGGCCACAAATGGGGGGGTAGGTGCCATCCCCTTGTGCCTGCGGGGCTTGGAATGGCTAACCCCAACCCTAACCCTGTCATTTTAACCCCAGATCACCCCCATTGGCAAACAATGGGGTTGTTTGTGCAGGTGTCATATCTGTGGAACAGGAGATCCCACGGGCTCGTGCCTGGTACCGTTGGAAAGCTGGTGGCCACAAATGGGGGGGTAGGTGCCATCCCCTTGTGCCTGCGGGGCTTGGAATGGCAAACCCCAACCCTAACCCTGGCATTTTAACCCCAGATCTCTACCAATGGGGTTGTTTGTGCAGGTGTCATATGTCTGGAACAGGAGATCCCACGGGCTCGTGCCTGGTACCGTTGGAAAGCTGGTGGCCACAAATGGGGGGGTAGGTGCCATCCCCTTGTGCCTGCGGGGTTTGGAATGGCTAACCCTAACCCTAAACTTGGCATTTTAACCCCAGATCTCTACCAATGGGATTTTTTGTGCAGGTGTCATATCTCTGGAACAGGAAATCCCACTGGCTCATGCCTAGTACCGTTGGAAAGCTGGTGGCCACAAATGGGGGGGTAGGTGCCATCCCCTTGTGCCTGCGGGGCTTGGAATGGCTAACCCCAACCCAAACCCTGGCATTTTAACCCAAGATCGCCCCCATTGGCAAACAATGAGGTTGTTTGTGCAGGTGTCATAGCTGTTGAACGGGATGTCCCAAGGGCTTGGCCTGCTACCGTTGGAAAGGTGGTGGCCACAAATGGGGGGGTACGTGCCATCCCCTTGTGCCTGCGGGGCTTGGATTGGCTAACCCCAACCCTAACCCTGGCATTTTAACCCCAGATCTCTACCAATGGGGTTGTTTGTGCAGGTGTCATATCTGTGGAACAGGAGATCCCACGGGCTCGTGCCTGGTACCGTTGGAAAGCTGGTGGCCACAAATGGGGGGGTAGGTGCCATCCCCTTGTGCCTGCAGGGCTTGGAATGGCTAACCCCAATCCTAACCCTGGCATTTTAACCCCAGATCGCCCCCATTGGCAAACAATGGGGTTGTTTGTGCAGGTGTCATATCTGTGGAACAGGAGATCCCACGGGCTCGTGCCTGGTACCGTTGGAAAGCTGGTGGCCACAAATGGGGGGGTACGTGCCATCCCCTTGTGCCTGCGGGGCTTGGAATGGCTATCCCCAACCCTAACCCTGGCATTTTAACCCCAGATCTCTACCAATGGGATTGTTTGTGCAGGTGTCATATCTGTGGAACAGGAGATCCCACGGGCTCGTGACTGGTACCGTTGGAAAGCTGGTGGCCACAAATGGGGGGGTAGGTGCCATCCCCTTGTGCCTGCGGGGCTTGGAATGGCTAACCCCAACCCTAACCCTGGCATTTTAACCCAAGATCGCCCCCATTGGCAAACAATGAGGTTGTTTGTGCAGGTGTCATATCTGTGGAACAGGAGATCCCACGGGCTCGTGACTGGTACCGTTGGAAAGCTGGTGGCCACAAATGGGGGGGTAGGTGCCATCCCCTTGTGCCTGCGGGGCTTGGAATGGCTAACCCCAACCCTAACCCTGGCATTTTAACCCAAGATCGCCCCCATTGGCAAACAATGAGGTTGTTTGTGCAGGTGTCATAGCTGTTGAACGGGATGTCCCAAGGGCTCGTGCCTGCTACCGTTGGAAAGCTGGTGGCCACAAATGGGGGGGTAGGTGCCATCCCCTTGTGCCTGCGGGGCTTGGAATGGCTAACCCCAACCCTAACCCTGGCATTTTAACCCCAGATTCTACCAATGGGGTTGTTTGTGCAGGTGTCATATCTGTGGAACAGGAGATCCCACGGGCTCGTGCCTGGTACCGTTGGAAAGCTGGTGGCCACAAATGGGGGGGTAGGTGCCATCCCCTTGTGCCTGCGGGGCTTGGAATGGCTAACCCCAACCCTAACCCTGGCATTTTAACCCCAGATCACCCCCATTGGCAAACAATGGGGTTGTTTGTGCAGGTGTCATATCTGTGGAACAGGAGATCCCACGGGCTCGTGCCTGGTACCGTTGGAAAGCTGGTGGCCACAAATGGGGGGGTAGGTGCCATCCCCTTGTGCCTGCGGGGTTTGGAATGGCTAACCCCAACCCTAACCCTGGCATTTTAACCTAATATCTCTACCAATGAGGTTGTTTGTGCAGGTGTCATATCTGTGGAACAGGAGATCCCACGGGCTCGTGCCTGGTACCGTTGGAAAGCTGGTGGCCACAAATGGGGGGGTAGGTGCCATCCCCTTGTGCCTGCGGGGCTTGGAATGGCTAACCCCAACCCTAACCCTGGCATTTTAACCCCAGATAACCCCCATTGGCAAACAATGGGGTTGTTTGTGCAGGTGTCATTGGTGTGCAACGGGAGGTCCTACCGGCTCGTACCTGGTACCGTTGGAAAGCTGGTGGCCACAAATGGGGGGGTAGATGTCATCCCCTTGTGCCTGCGGGGCTTGGAATGGCTAACCCCAACCCTAACCCTGGCATTTTAACCCCAGATCTCTACCAATGGGATTGTTTGTGCAGGTGTCATATCTGTGGAACAGGAAATCCCACGGGCTCGTACCTAGTACCGTTGGAAAGCTGGTGGCCACAAATGGGGGGGTAGGTGCAATCCCCTTGTGCCTGCGGGGCTTGGAATGGCTAACCCCAACCCTAACCCTGGCATTTTGACCCCAGATAACTCCCCATTGGCAAACAAATGGGGTTGTTTGTGGAGTGTGTCATTGGTGTGCAACGGGAGGTCCTACCGGCTCGTACCTGGTACCGTTGGAAAGCTGGTGGCCACAAATGGGGGTAGATGTCATCCCCTTGTGCCTGCGGGGCTTGGAATGGCTAACCCCAACCCTAACCCTGGCATTTTAACCCCAGATCTCTACCAATGGGATTGTTTGTGCAGGTGTCATATCTGTGGAACAGGAAATCCCACGGGCTCGCCTAGTACCGTTGGAAAGCTGGTGGCCACAAATGGGGGGTAGGTGCATCCCCTTGCTGCAAGGGTTTGGAATGGCTAACCCCAACCCTAACCCTGGCATTTTGACCCCAGATCTCTACCAATGGGGTTGTTTGTGCAGGTGTCATATCTGTGGAACAGGAGATCCCACGGGCTCGTGCCTGGTACCGTTGGAAAGCTGGTGGCCACAAATGGGGGGGTAGGTGCCATCCCCTTGTGCCTGCGGGGCTTGGAATGGCTAACCCCAACCCTAACCCTGGCATTTTAACCCCAGATCTCTACCAATGTGGCTGTTTGTGCAGGTGTCATATCTGTGGAACAGGAGATCCCACGGGCTCGTGCCTGGTACCGTTGGAAAGCTGGTGGCCACAAATGGGGGGGTAGGTGCCATCCCCTTGTGCCTGCGGGGCTTGGAATGGCTAACCCCAACCCTTACCCTGGCATTTTAACCCCAGATCGCCCCCATTGGCAAACAATGGGGTTGTTTGTGCAGGTGTCATATCTGTGGAACAGGAGATCGCACGGGCTCATGCCTAGTACCGTTGGAAAGCTGGTGGCCACAAATGGGGGGGTAGGTGCCATCCCCTTGTGCCTGCGGGGCTTGGAATGGCTAACCCCAACCCTAACCCTGGCATTTTAACCCCAGATCTCTACCAATGGGGCTGTTTGTGCAGGTTTCAGATCTGTGGAACAGGAGATCCCACGGGCTCGTGCCTGGTACCGTTGGAAAGCTGGTGGCCACAAATGGGGGGGTAGGTGCTATCCCCGTGTGCCTGCGGGGCTTGGAATGGCTAACCCCAACCCTAACCCTGGCATTTTAACCCCAGATCTCTACCAATGGGGTTGTTTGTGCAGGTGTCATATCTCTGGAACAGGAGATCCCACGGGCTCGTGCCTGGTACGGTTGGAAAGCTGGTGGCCACAAATGGGGGGGGGTAGGTGCCATCCCCTTGTGCCTGCGGGGCTTGGAATGGCTAACCCCAACCCTAACCCTGGCATTTTAACCCCAGATCACCCCCATTGGCAAACAATGTGGTTGTTTGTGCAGGTGTCATATCTGTGGAACAGGAGATCCCACGGGCTCGTGCCTGGTACCGTTGGAAAGCTGGTGGCCACAAATGGGGGGGTAGGTGCCATCCCCTTGTGCCTGCTGGGTTTGGAATGGCTAACCCCAACCCTAACCCTGGCATTTTAACCCCAATTCTCTACCAATGGGGTTGTTTGTTCAGGTGTCATATCTCTGGACCAGGAAATCCCACTGGCTCGTGCCTGGTACCGTTGGAAAGCTGGTGGCCACAAATGGGGGGGTAGGTGCCATCCCCTTGTGCCTGCGGGGTTTGGAATGGCTAACCCCAACCCAAACCCTGGCATTTTAACCCCAGATTTCTACAAATGGGGTTGTTTGTGCAGGTGTCATTTTTGTGGAACAGGAGATCCCACGGGCTCGTGCCTAAAACCATTGGAAAGCTGGTGGCCACAAATGGGGGGGTAGGTGCCATCCCCTTGTGCCTGCGGGGCTTGGAATGGCTAACCCCAACCCTAACCCTGGCATTTTAACCCCAGATAACCCCCATTGGCAAACAATGGGGTTGTTTGTGCAGGTGTCATTGGTGTGCAACGGGAGGTCCTACCGGCTCGTACCTGGTACCGTTGGAAAGCTGGTGGCCACAAATGGGGGGGTAAATGCCATCCCCTTGTGCCTGCGGGGCTTGGAATGGCTAACCCCAACCCTTACCCTGGCATTTTAACCCCAATTCTCTACCAATGGGGTTGTTTGTGCAGGTGTCATATCTGTGGAACAGGAGATCCCACGGGCTCGTGCCTGGTACCATTGGAAAGCTGGTGGCCACAAATGGGGGGGTATGTGCCATCCCCTTGTGCCTGCGGGGCTTGGAATGGCTAACCCCAACCCTAACCCTGGCATTTTAACCCCAGATCTCTACCAATGGCTTACTTTGTACAGGTGTCATATCTGTGGAACAGGAGATCCCACGGGCTCATGCCTGGTACCGTTGGAAAGCTGGTGGCCACAAATTGGGGGGTAGGTGCCATCCCGTTGTGCCTGCAGGGCTTGGAATGGCCAACCTGAACCCGAACCCTGGCATTTTAACCCCAGATAGCCCCCATTGGCAAACAATGGGGTTGTTTGTGCAGGTGTCATTGGTGTGCAACAGGAGGTCCTACCGGCTCTTCCCTGGTACCGTTGGAAAGCTGGTGGCCACAAATGGGGGGGTAGGTGCCATCCCTTTTTGCCTGCGGAGCTTGGAATGGCTAACCCCAACCCTAACCCTGGCATTTTAAGCCCAGATCTCTACCATTGGGGTTGTTTGTGCAGGTGTCATTGGTGTGCAACAGGAGGTCCTACCGGTTCGTCCCTGGTACCGTTAGAAAGCTGGTGGCCACAAATGGGGGGGTCGGTGCCATCCCCTCATGCCTGCGGGGTTTGGAATGGCTAACCCCAACCCTAACCCTGGCATTTTAAGCCCAGATCGCCCCCATTGGCAAACAATGGGGTTGTTTGTGCAGGTGTCATTGGTGTGCAACAGGAGGTCCTACCGGCTCTTCCCTGGTACCGTTGGAAAGCTGGTGGCCACAAATGGGGGGGTCGGTGCCATCCCCTCATGCCTGCGGGGCTTGGAATGGCTAACCCCAACCCTAACCCTGGCATTTTAACCCTAGATTTCTACCAATGGCGAACTTTGTGCAGGTGTCATATCTGTGGAACAGGAGATCCCACGGGCTCATGCCCTGTACCGTTGGAAATCTGGTGGCCACAAATGGCGGGTAGGTCCCATCCCCTTGTGCCTGTGGGGCTTGGAATGACTAACCCCAACCCTAGCCCTGGCATTTTAACCCTAGATCTCTACCAATGGGGAACTTTGTGCAGATGTCAGATCTGTGGAACAGGAGATCCCACGGGCTCGTCCCTGGTACCGTTGGAAAGCTGGTGGCCACAAATGGGGGGTAGGTGCCATCCCCTCGGTCCTGCGGTGCTTGAAATGGTAAACCTCAACCCTAACCCTGGCATTTTAACCCCAGATCGCCCCCATTTGCAAACAATGGGGTTGTTTGTGCAGGTACCATAGAGTATGAACGGGATGTCCCAAGGGCTCGTGCCTGGTACCGTTGGAAAGGTGGTGGCCACAAATGGGGGGGTAGGTGCCATCCCCTTGTGCCTGCAGGGCTTGGAATGGCTAATCTCCACCCTAACCCTGGCATTTTAACCCCAGATCGCCCCCATTGGCAAACAATGGGGTTGTTTGTGCAGGTGTCATTGGTGTGCAACGGGAGGTCCTACCAGCTCGTCCCTGGTACCGTTGGAAAGCTGGTGGCCACAAAAGGGGGGTAGGTCCCATCCCCTTGGTCCTGCGGTGCTTGAAATGGTAAACCTCAACCCTAACCCTGGCATTTTCACCCCAGATCGCCCCCTTTTGCAAACAATGGGGTTGTTTGTGAAGGTGTCATAGATGATGAACGGGATGTCCCAAGGGCTCGTGCCTGGTACCGTTGGAAAGCTGGTGGCCACAAATGGGGGGGGTAGGTGCCATCCCCTTGTGCCTGCGGGGCTTGGAATAGCTAACACCAACCCTCACCCTTGCATTTGAGCCCCAGATCTCTACCAATGGGGATCTTTGTGCAGGTGTCATAGCTGTTGAACGGGATGTCCCACGGGCTCGTGCCTGGTACCGTTGGAAAGCTGGTGGCCACAAATGGGGGGGTAGGTGCCGTCCTCTGGTGCATGCAGTGCTTGGAATGGCTAACACCAACCCTCGCCATCGCATTTTTAATACTAATTAATACTTAAGTGGAAGGAAAGACAGCATTTTTAATAAAGACTGCATTTGGTTGTGAATGGAACAAGGGAGTAAATTAATGTGACACTTACAGCTACAAAAATGTGCCTGCTTCCCGACAAAACAGCCACAAGGACACAAGAGTCATCTGTTTTAAAATACTCAGCTGTGAGTCCCTTTCAAATGCTTCCAGATGATACACAGAGTGGTTCACAAGAAATGTCTGATAACAAAGACACTAAAAGGTGAAACCATGAGTGGAGTTGACATTTGGTACATTGTACATCTGTGATTCAAGAAATATCAGCGCTCATTTTCTTACCAAAAAAATTTGTTCTCAATGTTTTGAAATGTGGATTGCTCGTCTGTGCTTTGAACGAACTTCAGATTGTTGTGTATTCTTTTAAAAACTTTGGTCCACTTAAATGCTGTATTCATGTGCAGTGACATATGGGAAAAGGTATTTGGTCAATTTAATTCTCATTTATGTTTTTCATTTTATTGCTTGTTACTGTCAGTCAGTCTTACGACTAAGAGCACTAAATTAAGTTACGCCAAAACAATGAAATGTGTGTTGTCCTGCCCTTACATGGAGTCTGGCTGTGGTGAGCGGCACTTTCTGCCAAACATGTGGTTTGGGTTTAGTGTGTGAGGATGCCAGGGCACACTGACAACCAGTTACTTAGTGGTAACACACACACACACACACACACACACACACACACACAAACACAAACACATACAGTAGAGCCAGTAGTTGCGGAGAACTAAAATGTCCTGCTGAGGTTCTTCTACGCTGCTGTTTTACTGAGTTACTGACTTAATTTTGTGCATAGGAAGACAAAACAAAATGATTCTGACTCAAGTGTTTCAGATCAATTAAGATGCAATAACAAAATAAAATGCACAAGTTCAAATTATGCTCTCATGCTAACTGAATTTTCATGGTGAGCAGCGCTGCTTCAATTCAGTTCTCAACTGCTGGGTTTCAGTTGCAAAACGTGAAGCAGTAATCTTGTTAATTATACAAATGTATTTAAATGCACTAATAAAGGAACAGTGTAGATTGATGTTACCCATCCCTCTTGCTGTGAGGCAACAATGCTAACCACTGCACCTCCATGTTGCACAATGATTGATGCCTGCATGTTGAATAGGAAGCTACTACCAGTCTTTATGGTTAGTTTAGCATAAAGACTGGAAACAGGAGGACATAAATACCCTGGCTTCATGCTAAGACTAACAAAATCTACCTTCCAGGGTCTACAATATTCCATTTTCTTTGTCTATACAAAACAAACATGTGAAAACCCCATGCTTCTGTTTTATTGTAAGTTACAAACTGAACCATGTCCCATCATGACGTAGCATCTGGGCTAAACACTGTACAATCACTCATTAAGAATTTGTTCAGTTACACCTTCTGAAAAAAAAACTTATGTAGTTTTCTGTTTTTACTGACATTATTCAAAAACAAATCAGAGCATACAGATTGATAGCAGAGCTTGCTATCAATAAGCATCATTTCAGAATTTTAAAAAAGATTTGTCAGGTCAAATTAGGTAAAGTTGCTGTTATTTATCTATTACATTCAAGACAAAAGATTGTATCCTTTATTTAACCAGATAAAAGCCTCACTGAGATTTGAAATCTCTTTTTCAAGAGGGACGTGGCATGGCAGCAGCAGACAGAGTTACAACATAAAAACAACAAATACATTCATACATCAGTACATGACACCACATGTACAAAAGATGCTGACCCCAAGTGCTTGTCAATATAGAGAATTAATACAAATATTACAAAATGTACTTTTAACATTCTTAAAGTCAGTATTAAAGCTAAGACCCTGCAATATTATATTTTATATAGATTTACTTAAGCAAAATAAATATGATAGTTAAGATTCTACAATATTATATATTATTAATAACACTGAAAATATATTTAACACAGAAAATCTGCAGCTAACAAGGGTATGACAATGCAGATTCATGTCATCATAACTTGTATTCATCTATATATATGAGACACATTAGCTCTTTCCCAGTGTTTCCAGTTCTCTGCTAAGTTACGCTCAGCTACACTATATGACCAAAAGTATTTGCTCACCCATCCAAATGATCAGAATCAGGTGTCCTAATCACTTGGCCTGGCCACAGGTGTATAAAATCAAGCACCTAGGCATGCAGACTGTTTTGACAAACATTTGTAAAAGAATGGGTCGCTCTCAGGAGCTCAGTGAATTCCAGCGTGGAACTGTCATAGGATGCCACCTGTGCAACAAATCCAGTCATGAAATTTTCTCGCTCCTAAATATTCCACAGTCAACTGTCAGCTTTATTATAAGAAAATGGAAGAGTTTGGGAATAACAGCAACTCGGCCACGAAGTGAAGGGGTCAGCAGATGTTGAGGCGCATAGTGCAAAGAGGTCGCCGACTTCCTGCACAGTCAATTGCTGCAGAGCTCAAAACTTCATGTAGCCTTCAGATTAGCCCAAGTACAGTACGCAGAGAGCTTCATGGAATGGGTTTCCATGGCAGAGCAGCTGCATCCAAGCCGTACATCACCAAGTGCAATGCGAAGCGCCGGATGCAGTGGTGTAAAGCACACCGCCACTGGACTATAGAGCAGTGGAGACACGTTCTCTGGAGTGATGAATCACGCTTTTCCATCTGGCAATCTGATGGACGAGTCTGGGTTTGGAGGTTGCCAGGAGAACGGTACATTTTGGACTGCATTGTGCCAAGTGTGAAATTTGGTGGAGGAGGAATTATGGTGTGGGGTTGTTTTTCAGGAGTCAGGCTTGGCCCCTTAGTTCCAGTGAAAGGAACTTTGAATGCTTCAGGATACCAAAACATTTTGGACAATTCTTGTGGGAACAGTTTGGAGCGGGCCCCTTCCTCTTCCAACATGACTGTGCACCAGTGCACAAAGCAAGGTCCATACAGACATGGATGACAGAGTCTGGTGTGGATGAACTTGACTGGCCTGCACAGAGTCCTGACCTGAACCTGATAGAACACCTTTGGGATGAATTAGAGCGGAGACTGAGAGCCAGGCCTTCTCGACCAACATCAGTGTGTGACCTCACCAATGCGCTTCTGGAAGAATGGTCAAATATTCCCATGAACACACTCCTCAACCTTGTGGACAGCCTTCCCAGAAGAGTTGAAGCTGTAATAGCTGCAAAAGGTGGACCGACATCATATTGAACCCTATGGGTTAGGAATGGGATGGCACTTAAGTTCATATGTGAGTCAAGGCAGGTGAGCAAATACTTTTGTAATATAGTGTAACTAGTTTCTAGCTGCAGGTTTATATTTTAGGGAATAATATGCGAGTGGTATTGACTTGTCATCTAACTCTCACAATGAAGCTGAGCAAGAGCATTTTCCGAAACACAAAGTACATATAGGTTTGTAATTGTAAGTCTTTTCACTTTCATTCACACATGTGACATACAACGCTCATGTATCTGGACTTGAATTTGTCAAAGATGTTTCACCTTTTATATTAGTGGCTTCCTTAGTTCTAACTGTGTTGTTGGGACTCCCAGGCACTTGGGCTCTTGTGGGGTTGTGGGGTGTCAGTGACTCCCATGATGCTAAAGATGTCACGAGAGCTTAAATCATGAGAGTCGGCACCTCCAAGTTTGACGTCATGGTTATCTGCTGAAAGATAATGGATCCTTCAGGTTTAGAGGTGAGTTGCTGCCCCAAGAGAAGGAGTTTAAGAGTGTCAGTTGCAGAATGATCTATGTTACAACCTTCACCTATGGTCATGAGCTCTGGGTAGTGACAGAAAGAATGAGATCACAGATACAAGTGGCCGAATTAGTTTCGTCAGTTCAGTAGTGTGGCTGGGCTCTGCCTTAGAGATAAGGTGAGGAGCTTGGATGTTTAGAGGGAACTGGGAATCAAGTCACTCTTCAGTGGATGCCTCCATGGACTTCTTTGGAGGTTTTCTGGGCACATTCAACAGGAGGCCCAGAACTCACTGCAGGGAATACATATCTCATGTGGCCTGGTAACACCTCAGGAGCCCTCAGCAGGAACTTGAAAACATTGTTGAGGAGAGGGACATCTGTAATGACCTGCTTAGCCTACTGCTACCAGAACCTGACTGTGGAATAACGGAAGAATATGAATATAGGGATGGATGAATGTAACATGCCCTGGATGTCTTAGAATCTCTACAGATGGCATTGCATACACTCGAAGGCACCCTTGATATTACCATCCTCCATGTTTTTCAATCTAACTTCAGCCCTCAGACATTTACAGAAGGGATTGTAGTCATTTGGCAGGAGTAGATTCAGGCCACCTACGCAGAAACTGAATGCACTTTGCCAAAGTGAACACTCTAACAAACTTACATTGTCTTCATTAGACAAAGGAATGGAAACAAATGCTCTTTGAGCTGTGCCAAAAATCAGTTCGAGAGTGTGACTGTGATTCTTAAAATTAAGGATGTCCTAAATTATATTTGGCCTTTCGGTGTTTCATAAAGAACAGAGGACTATAAAACAGGATTATGTGAAAAGGGTAAGACGTATACTGGCATATTAAGTCTAAAGATTTAATGAAGCCTAGATGTACTTACAAGTGAAATATTTGTGTTGTGTGTCATAATTCCTAATTCTTTGCTGCATGACATAATGTTGCTGTAGAAACGTCTAACTGAATTGTTTATCATTAGTTAAAGTGTCTCCTGTTGGCCCATAAAAGCACTTTCATACAGACTGGGTTTATTTATATTTTGATCCAGCCGACAGAAGATAAACACGGAAAAAATGAAGTGTCTCATTGCAAGCCTGTGAAACTACGACCTAAATGTCATCCTAAACAATGCCACTTTTTTCCTTCTTCCTTTTTTATTTTAAATTTATGATAAGACATTACATTACAGTAAACGCAGGAACGCCACAACATTGAAACCACTGACAGGTGCAGTGAGTAACACTGATGATCTCATTACACTGACACCTGTCAAGGGTTTGGATGTAACAGGCAGCAAGTAAACAGTCAGTTATTGAAGCTGATGTGTTGGAAGCAGGAAAAATGGGCAGTGTGAGGGTATGATTTTTAATAAAGATCAATTTGTAATGGCTTGACAACTTGGTCAGAGCATCTCCAAACAGCAGTTCTTGTGGGCTGTTCCCAGTATGGAGTGGTTAATACCTACCAAAACTGTTCCATGGTTGGACAACAACTAGTAATGGACTGCAAGTGATCGAGGCTCATGTAAGCATGTCAGAAACAAAAACTGGCCTGTCATGAAGTACAACCACCTGAAAGCTTCAATACTGCTATAGAAAAGTGTCAGAACACACAGTGCAACTTGGTGCATAGCCATAAATTGGTCAGGCCCCATGCTGACCCCTGTCCACCACTGAAAGCACCTACGATGAATGTCAGACATAAACGACGAAAAAATGGAAGAAGGTGGTCTGGCTTGATGAGTCATGTATTTTTATATATCATGTGAATGTCTGGGTTCATGTGCATCATTTACCTTTGGAAGACAAGCAGGAGGATGTACTACAGGGAGAAGGAAGCAGGCAGAGACAATGTGATGTTCTGGACAGTGTTCTGCCAGGAAACCTTGAGTCCTGGCATTCATGTGGATGCTACTTTCACATGTACTACCTAAACACTGCTGCAGATCACAGACAATCCTTCATGGCAGGAGTATTCCCTGATGGCAGTGGCTTTACTCACAAGGATAATCCTTCCTGCCGCACTGCAAACATTGTTGAAGAATGGTTTGGGTGGTTTTTAACAATGTCTCTAAATTCTTCAGATCCCAGTCTGACTGAAAATCCATGGAGGCTCCATTTTCCAGTTTCCAGGACTTACATAATCTACTGCTAACATTCTAGTGCCTGATACAACAAGACACCTTCAGAGGTCTGTGGACTCGATGCTTGGATGAGTCAGAGCTCTGTCGGCAGCACAGGGGGGTCCTACACAATGTTAGGAGGAGGAGGTTGAAAAAATGAAAATGAAATCTCAACAAACAACATAATTAGCAGTGGCTAACAAAAGTTGCCATAAGTTATCTGTACTGTTCCAAGGATTAAGATCAAGTTGAATTGCAGACAATGTTGTTTCTAGTTTGTTGTACATAAAATGCAAGAATCATGCAGCACTTATCAACCCTGGAGGTGCAGCAAGTTTTCCTGCAAAGTCTGTGGTTTCTGGAAACAGATGTATTGTAGTTCTATGGTGTTCCTCAAATCACACTTTCGATAAGTTTATCTTTGTTCCATTTGTGAGATCCTGTCACGTCTGTTTGAGCCCAGACTGTGGAGATGCTGTGGAAACAAGGCTCAGCAATGAGCCTTTGATCCTCAACGAAGCCTCAGCAGGCTCACATAAAGACCAAACTGACTGACGGCGTATCGTATCTCATCCCAGCTGTTAATGCAGAGAAAATAAACAGAACCCTCGAGGCACCAGCTGTGGTGAAATGTGATCACTATTATGATAGGTGAAGCCATTAGAAAACTTTAACTCCAAACTCCACAGATTTTCCCAATATGTTCTGTAGAAATCATTAGTTTAACTTTGTTGTTGATCCAGGTTGCGTATGAGTTAATGTTCTGTACTTGTTCTGCAGATGATCTAGATTAACTGTACCACCACCAGCATAATTTAAAGACCTTGTAAATTTAATTCTTGCTATTTATGTCAAGGCTTACACCTTAAACTGATTAGAGAAATGTAAAGTTATTACTAAATTATAACCGTAGGTAATGAACAATTCTGGGGTTCTATTAGAGGCGTTGTATTAAGCTCGCTTTTTGTTTCAGCCTGTTAATGTGCATCCGCATGTACTGTAGCTGAAAACTCCTGATGGGAAAAACAAAAGCTCAGTATTTGGGATTTTACTCAGGTATGAGTGGAAACTTGTTCCAGAGCTGGTGGGGCCCTGAAAACTCCAGATTCATTGGACATCAGCCGGTTTATGATAATTAAATTTACTGAAAATCTGCTTCTGTATCCAGTTCTAAGATTGCCAGAGTTGCAGTTTCGTAAATTAACTTATCACACATTTATCACACAACAAATTCGGGCTGGAAAGTCAATATAATGTTAGCAATTTATAACACCTTTTAGCTTTAGGCAGATATTGGAACATTTTAAAGCGTTTATAATGCTTTTGTCAAAAACTGTAAATCATCCTGTGACACATTCACATTTAATATGCAAATAATGAATGATTAGCGTTACTCATATATATATAAAATATGTATATTATATATTATATTCATATTATTAATATTATATTTTATATTTATTTATTTATATTTTATATAATCTTGAGTTTGTATTTCTTACATTCATTGCCAAAGTGTGTATTACAATCAAACTTACTCTTCTTTCTCCATATAATAGAGCAAAGTCCATGAGTTGCAGGTGAAATCTAGTCAGTTTTTATTATTCACCATTCCCAGAGTAAAAAAGGAGCAGTAAAACAAATAACACAGTTGTGTGTTAGCTAATAACCAACAATGTTTCTGCCCCAAACAAATAAATAATGTGTCTGCTAATATCTTTAAGGTCCAAAGGCTAAGACATGTAACATCAACCTAAGTGGTGTAACCTATAGATGGGATTTTATTGAAAAGTTTAAAATTTGTTTACAGGCCACAAAGTTTTCGCAGTCTTCATTATCTTCATATGAGCCTTTTTAAATTTAGATTTTTGAAACTGTTTGTTGTCAGTCTCTGTGTTTCCGCTCTCCTTTAACCTCACCCCAGCTGGTCGAGACAGATGGCTGCCCTCCATGAGCCTGGTTCTGCTGGAAGTTTTTCTCCCTGCTGATTGCAAGTTTTTCTTCTAAATTTAAGGAATTGTTGGACTGTTGTTGGACTTGTTTCTCTCTCTAAAATAATATGGTAAAGTCTAGATCTTGTGAAGTGCCCTGAGATGACTTATTTTGTAAATTGTTGCTATATAAATTAAACGGAATCAACTTGAACAGTCAAACTGCAGAACAAGAAGTGATTTCATATCTCACTAACTGCTCCATCAATCAACACCACTTCCTGAGGTTGCCTAAAATAAATGGCGTCATTTAACTCCTGTGGGGGTCCTTCAACAAGCCGGTGTTTGCAGTCATTTGACATGATCAGATCCAGTTGCCATGGTGACTTTGCCCTGCTGAATTGGTTGAATCCCTCATCGCTGTTTGCAGCTATATGTTACGAACTGTTTGTACATGGGTCATAGAAGTTGTGATTGTTAGCAAACAAGCAACTGCCTACAACTGTGTTACAGTGTACAGTTTATAAATTCATTATTGCTTACAAATTCTGTGTAGGTGTGCTAAAGAATTTATTTATGCTATTGGGAATAAATGCCTGAATATGTGGGTTAAATTAACTGGTGATCTATTTTCACAAATTAAAGATGCCACAATCTAAAGAATCATTTTTACTCTTCATTGTAGTCAATAGAGTTCAAAGGCCCGTTTGATAAATTAGCCTGTATATAACATGAATAAACACGATCACTATCAGCAGTGTTACCCATATTTGTGAGCTGGCATGTTACTTTTGCTGCGTCACCAGGTACAGCATGTACCTCAGAAAGAACTATGCTGAGCAAGTTCAGCGTCCTGAAAGCAGCTTCAAGGGCAGGAGAAAGTGAATTATCTGTCCTCCAGCCAACACCAGCGTCACACAGCTGCATGCAGCCGGCACTAAATCTGTCACACTGTTCAGCACACTCATCCCTGCGTAACCACTCAGGCCAAAGACAAATGCAGGGAACGTAACAGGAGGCAAGTGTCCAGCTTCTTTTACAAACCACCTCCGGCTAAACAATCCGGACCATTTATTACTGAATATGAGGAAAGATTTCGCTGTTGGTGTTTGACTTCAGTACTTTAAAGCACATTTAGATCTTTATGTCAAGAACTCGGCAATAGCACTTCAGTCCAAATGAATGCCATTGATTTTGAGCCTCGAGCCGCAGAGTGACAGTTCATCATGGCTGTGACACTAACGATGAAACGGAAATGAAATGAAATGGAAGGAGGGAGCTGGAGGGGAGAGATGGATGGCTTAAAAATTCCAACCAACCCATAGCTCTAACTGTTTAGCTTATTGCTGCCGCTGTAAATCTCCAAGATGGTGAGCAGAGCACCTGACAGAGTGACATCGATGCATAATTGAGGTCTTAGGTTTATGTATAAAAGGTGACCTGATATTCAAATTAGTCCAACATGTAACATGATATTTGATGCCACAGAAAAATTCCAGAATGACAGCTGGATTATATTTAGAAACAAGAGGGGAAAAATCCTAAATGTGTTGGTGTACATGTGGGTGGTGGAAAATTATTTCTTCGTCCGTCTGGTCACATATTTTCCACAGTTTGGTTATGACAGATGAAAGTTATGATGCATGAGAGCACAGACTGTCAGGGCAGAAGGTCTGAAGCCATTTGCGAGCACTATTTGAGGCCATCCAGTATTTATGACAGGACTGATATGAAGAATGTTAATTGAAATAAAGATGAAAACACAAGCTGAATGTCCAGGATTTGTTTCCTGGCATTGTTCACTACCTTTTAACTGTGTGGATGGCATAATTGTTTCAGGCTATAGATTCGCTTTAACTTCATGAGATATTGTTTTCTGTTCTGTCAGCGTCTCTTGCTGAATATTCCCTATTAATGCAAAGCTTCTGAATTGACAAATAGCATCAGAGCCTGTCTGACCAGTGGCAAATTTCACTGAGCAAGCTGCTTTTGAAAAACAGCCTAACATTTAAAGGAAAAAACACCACACTCATATCTTTGGGTTAAAAATACAACTACATCCAGCAGCTGTTTAGCGTAGCTTTGCACAAAAACTAGACCTGAGGAAACAGCTTTCAAGCATATACTACTACTAAAACAACCACTACTACTACTACTACTACTACTCATTCTAAATAAATGAAAATTACATTAGAAAAGCAATAAAAACCTTCAAAAGCAATAAAAATTGACCTCACATAAAAGGAAGTCAATGAAAATGGGATGTAAGTGAGTCTTTTCTCCTCAGGCAGGTCAAAGGCCAGGTCACTTTCAGATTTAAAGTTCCCCTGTGGTGAAATATCTTTATTGTGCTTTGAGACTTTGACGTGTAAAAGATAAGCTATGAAAATATAATGAGACTTACTACAGCCATTCTTCTAGCCCCTCAACCCTTAACTAGATTAACTTCCAGCTTTACAAATCAGTCAGAACTGTGTTCAGCTGGTCAGTAGAACAGAGGAAACAATAATAATTAAGAGAATCCAGGATCCTTCCCCCTCACAGCCCACTGCTTCCAGACGAGACATTCAAAAGGCGCAGCTGCCTCACAGTTCACCAGGTTTATTTACCCTCTACAGCTGTTTCTTTGTTGGCTGCAAGAGTGAACACAAGAGTTTTAATGCACTTTCAGCATGTAAGGGCCCAGTAATTACTTTAGGTATGGATGGCAACATCACCACAACAATAGGAAAATCCTTACTGTTGTGTGACTAATGTGGTTATCATTACCATTACCTTATATCATATGGACTCTGGTCACAGTGAGCTTTGTGGAAACTGTAACAATGAGGAACATTTAGAGACTTAATGGGTTATTGTGTTTTCATGCGGCGGTTTCAGAGAAACCTAAACTATTTACTGCTCTTCTGCTCTCTGTGCTCACATAAACCACATTTTAATACAACCAAATTCTCAATAATGCTAATCTTATTATATTTTTTCTGTTTCTGTTGTCTGGCAATGGAACAAGTATGAAACAGTGACTGTATCACAACCAATTAAGACTACATGTTAACCAGCAGGCACTTGAGAGCAGTTTACAATACAGGTTTTGTACCCAACAGACTCACCATATACATTAATGCATTGGTTTCATATAGCGCTTTTCAAGGCACTCAAAGATGCTTTACATTGCATTATTCATTCACTCCATACTTGATGGTGGTAAGCTACATATGTAGCCACAGCTACCCTGGGGTAGACTGACGGAGGCGAGGCTGCCAGTCTGCGCCATCGGCCCCTCCGACCACCACCAACCACTCCACCCAGGCTTCCTGGTGTTCCCTCACGGTCTCCCATCCAGGTACTGACCAGGCCCAACCCCGCTTAGCTTCCGAGATCTGACGGGATCGGGCATCCACAAGGCGGTATGGCCATTAGTTAAAACAACAATTGTGCTGTAGATTTGGTGATACTTCCATATAAAATGATGACTCAGAGAAAATGTGAAGAAAATCCTGGTCTCACACACTCAATCATGTCTGTGTAGTAACTGTTGCAGCCAATTACAGACACAGAGAGTGTCTTCTTCCTGAAGGGGGCGTGGACAGCAGCATTTAAGGCTGCAGGCATTGAAACAGCCTGCTGAGAAAAGGGATAAAATCAGGGGTTACACTGTCATGGTAAAATGGACCATCTTTGCAGTATTTAGTGGTGAAAAAATTGAAAGACAAGTAAGACTTTCATTAATGTGTGTGAAGCGGAACAATATGACAGCTTTAAGCCTCGGCCTTAAAACATTGAAACGGCCAGCAGGGATGACGATCAAAAGGCTGCAAGCAGGTTCATATGGAGTCAACATGTCTGCTATGAAGCTTGAGGCTAGACCCAGGTTTCAAAAATGATAAGTAACATCATAAAATCAATGCTAAAATGAACAGGGAGCCAACAGAGAGAAGCCAGGGTTAGAGGGATGTAATGTCAACCGCTGCAACAAGGAAGAAATCGAGCTGCTGCATTCGAGAGAGTGACTTTTATGTTTATGTCAGAAAGGAGGGAGTTACAGTAGTGACCACTGAGCAGAGCAGGGCAAGGCTTTCTCCCTGGCTTCATCTCTGTCTGCTTCATATCTGATGTGCAGACATGATGGTGGTTTTCATCTGATCATCTAACTCTCAGCAAGAAACAAAGAAAGAAAAATAGGCCTATTTACCTGTCACGCCCTCCACCTCTGCTGCCTGAGTGGCAGTCTCCTTTCCCCTTTTCCCTCTTCCCCTTCCCTCTCTCTCTTGCAGGTGGGCGTGAGCAAGGTGTGGGCAGCGAGGAGCACGGCAGGTGCAGCCACTTCCAATCAGCGGAGGAGGCACGCGTGTGATTGGATGATCAGCTCTCACTCTCCCGGTTATAACCACGCTCCACATGCTCCTCGATGCCAGACCGTCGTTTTGCCTCAGTCAGTTGCCAACCTCTGCTCTCGTTCTGTCTGCTCCGTTTGCTCTGCACCCTCGCTATTGCTAACGCTATTCCCTCTCCGCTTCCAGTTGGTTCCCCGTCTGCCGTCCACGTGTGCCTCCTCCGGTTCAGCTCTACCTCTGCCTCCACTCCGCCAGTAACCCAGCCACCGCCAGGATTCCAGTCGTGGATCGCCACCCCCACTCCCGGACCTCAGCTCACCACCCAGCCTGCCTGCCTGCCTGCCTGCCTTCGCTCCCACCTGCTCCGCTCACCTGCTCCGTCGTGCCCCCCTCTCCGTTCAGGTTCAGTAGCATTAGCATTAGCATTAGCGTTAGCCCGTCTGGCTCCGTTTCCCAGTGTCTTGGTAGCTATCAGCTCATAGGTTTTCGTAGCTCGCTTTTTGTTTGTATCAGCTCGTTGGTTTTCGTAGCTCGCTTTCTGTTACCTGTTCGTTTTTCAGCTCGCCTTTTGCAGCTCGCTTTCTGTTGTTACTTTTAGTTCGTTTTCAGCACTCGCTCGCTTTTAGTTTCGGTTTTGGTTTATTAGTTTGGTTTCCTGCTGTGCAGTGATTTTCTGTTTCCGTTGTTGTAATAAACATTGTTATTTTGTATATCTGTGTGCCGTGTTTCTTTGCCTGCGCCTGAGTCTCTGCACCGTTCGTAACAGTACGGTCTGGCCAACATGAGCTCAGCAGGCAACGAGACCGGCACTAGTCCTGCCCTTAGTGAGATAGACCTGCAGCAAGCCATAGCTCACCAGGGCGTAGTGATAGGGCAGCATGACTCTTTGCTACAGAGTCTTGTGGAGAGTAACCGCGCGCTGATAAATCAGGTCTCCCAGCTCACGGGGAGGATTAGCACGCTAGCTGCCCATTCAGCTCCTGCTGCCGTTACGTCTATGGCCGCACCCGTTAGCAGTGATCCAGCTAATGCTAGTTCCACGGCCAGCGGTTCAACTCGTGAACCGCATGTGCCCGTTCCTGAACGCTATGACGGCGACATTGGTTCCTGCCAGTCTTTTTTGACTCAGGTTTCGTTAGTCTTTGACTTACAGCCTCACTCTTACGCCGCAGATAGGGCCAGAGTAGCTTTCCTGGTTAGCCTCTTGTCAGGCCGAGCGAGAGAGTGGGGTACTGCGGTGTGGGAACGCCAGGAGGCGATCTGCGGCTCCTATGCCGCTTTCACCGCCGAGATGAAGAAAGTGTTCAACCATCCGGTGCAGGGAAGAGATGCCAGTCACCGTCTTCTGTCCATGCGTCAGGGGAACCGGAGTGTGGCGGACTTTTCCATCGAGTTTCGCACTACAGCGGCGGGGAGCGGATGGAACGATGCAGCTCTGCAAGGAGCATTCTACGCAGCTCTGCAGGACGGCCTCAAGGATGAGCTGGCTACCCGAGATGACGTGCGCAGTCTGGATCAGCTCATTGATCTAGCCATCCGGATCGACAACCGGGTCCGCGAGCGGCGGAGGGAAAGGTCCCTCCGCTCGGAGTCTCCACGGGCCCTTCCGTCTACCTGCCAGAGCCCTCCACCTTCTTCCCGAATCGTTCCTGACCCTGAGCCCATGCAGCTGGGACGTAACCAGCTGTCCGCACAAGAGAGGCAACGCAGGCGGGACGCCGACACTTGCTTATACTGTGGGAAGACTGGTCACTACCTCGCTGCCTGTCCCCAGCGTACAGTAAAAGCCCGGGCTCACCAGTAACTGGGGAGATACAGGTGAGCCATCTATCGTCGTCTTCCCCAAATCGGCTGCAGCTCGCCGCCTCCCTCTGCTGGCAATCCCAGTCTGTACCTGTACAAGCCTTCATCGACTCTGGTGCCGAGGAGAACTTCCTGGACCTTCAGCTCGCCCGTCAGATGTGCATTCCTTTGGAGTCCCTGGAGCCCCCCCTGGAGGTCCGAGCCTTGAATGGACTCCACCTAGCCAAGGTACAGCAGAAAACTGTTCCTGTCACGTTGTTTTTGGCCGGCAATCATCGGGAGAAGACGACCTTTTTCGTTATAGATCACTCCAGTCCCCCCATGGTCCTGGGTTATTCCTGGCTTCGGGCGCATAACCCCCACATCGACTGGAGGAAAGAGGAAGTGATATCCTGGGATCCCCGGTGCCATGAGACCTGTCTGCACTCAGCTCTGACCCCTGCTGACGCCACCAGCCCTGTTCCGGACGCCCCGGTAAAGTTGGACTCCGTCCCTCCCGAGTACCATGACCTCGCTCCGGTGTTCAGCAAGGAGAAAGCCTTGTCTTTGCCCCCTCATCGTCCCTACGACTGTGCTATTGAGCTCGTTCCCGGAGCCACTTTACCCACCAGTCGGTTGTATAACCTCTCCAAACCGGAACAAGCGGCCATGGAGACCTACATCCGGGACTCCCTCGCTGCTGGCATCATCCGCCCGTCTTCGTCGCCTGTGGGGGCAGGATTCTTCTTCGTGGACAAGAAGGACAAGACCCTTCGGCCGTGCATCGACTTCCGTGGTCTCAACGACATCACCATTAAGAACACCTACCCCCTGCCACTCATCAACTCCGCCTTCACCTCCCTGCACGGGGCATCCGTGTTCACCAAGCTGGACCTCCGCAACGCCTACCACCTCATTCGCATCCGCGAAGGGGACGAGTGGAAGACGGCATTCAACACGCCGCTGGGGCACTTCGAATACCTGGTCATGCCCTTTGGACTCACGAATGCACCCGCCGTCTTCCAGAACCTGATCAACGATGTGCTCCGGGACATGATCAACCGATTCGTATTCGTCTACCTAGATGACATCCTCATCTATTCGAGAGACGCCCAGGAACACACCCGCCATGTCCGCCAGGTCCTCGAGAGGCTGCTGCAGAACCGACTCTTCGTGAAGGCCGAGAAATGTGAGTTCGGAGTACCTACCGTTTCCTTCTTGGGTTACATAATCTCGGCGGGGGAGGTGAGAATGGACCCTCTGAAGCTGTCCGCTGTTAGGGACTGGCCCATTCCGGAGAATCGGAAGCAGCTGCAGCGTTTCCTGGGCTTCGCCAACTTCTACCGTCGCTTCATCCGGGACTACAGCAAAGTGGCAGCCCCGCTCACCTCCCTCACTTCGGTTAAGCGGACCTTCTCCTGGACTCCAGAGGCAGACCAGGCCTTCCACTCCCTGAAGCAACGCTTCACCTCCGCACCCATCCTGACGCAGCCTGATCCCCACTTGCAGTTCGTGGTGGAGGTGGATGCTTCGGACATTGGGGCAGGGGCGGTGCTGTCTCAACGTTCCCCCGCCGACAACAAGATGCACCCCTGTGCCTTTTTCTCTCGGCGGCTGTCCCCTGCCGAGAGGAATTATGACGTAGGCAATCGAGAGCTGCTAGCGGTGAAGCTGGCTCTGGAGGAATGGCGTCACTGGCTGGAGGGGGCGGAGCAGCCGTTCATCGTTTGGACCGACCACCGGAACCTGGAGTACATCCGATCGGCTAAACGACTGAACGCCCGACAGGCCCGCTGGACACTTTTCTTCGGCCGCTTCAATTTCACCATCACGTATCGGCCTGGGTCCAGGAACGTCAAGCCAGACGCATTGTCCCGCCAGTTTTCCTCCCAGGAGACCCCCGGCGAACCTGAACCCATTCTGCCTGGAACTTGTGTGGTGGCTTCTCTCACTTGGGAGATCGAGTCCGTGGTTCGCCGGGCCCAAGAACAGCACCCCGACCCAGGTAACGGTCCTACTAACCGCTTGTTTGTTCCTGATCCAGTTCGCTCTCAGGTCCTGAGCTGGGCGCACTCTTCGCGGTTGACCTGCCATCCTGGGACTGCACGCACCGTGGAGGTCCTGCGGCAGAAGTTCTGGTGGCCCACGCTGGAGAGGGATGCTAAGGAGTTCGTGGCCGCATGTTCCATCTGTGCCACCAGCAAGACCTCCAATCGGCCGAGTTCGGGGCTCCTTCAACCGCTGCCTATTCCTCATCGACCCTGGTCCCACATCGCAGTGGATTTTGTCACTGGGCTTCCCCCATCCCAAGGTAAAACTGCCATCCTAACCATTGTCGACCGGTTCTCCAAAGCCGCCCATTTTGTCCCCTTAGAAAAATTGCCCTCTGCCAGGGAGACGGCCGATCATCTGGTGAACCACGTTTTCCGACTCCATGGGATACCTGCCGACATAGTGTCCGACCGGGGACCACAATTCACGTCGGAGGTTTGGAGAAATTTCTGCTCTGCGTTGGGGGCCACAGTCAGTTTAACCTCTGGTTTTCACCCGCAGTCCAATGGTCAGACGGAGCGGACCAACCAGTCACTGGAGACCTTCCTGCGATGTATGACCTCGGAGAACCCTTCCGCCTGGAGCAGCCTCCTCCCGTGGGTCGAGTATGCGCACAACTCCTTGTCTAATGCTTCTACCGGGCTGTCTCCGTTTCAGTGTTCCTTGGGATACCAGCCGCCCATGTTCCCCTCCCAAGAACGGGAGATCTCCACCCCGTCTCTCCAGACCTTTCTCAGGAGGTGTGAACGGGTCTGGAGGCGCTCGAGGGCCTCTCTGATAAGGGCTTCACGGAGAATGGAGGGGCAAGCCAACCGTCACCGTTCTCCTGCCCCTGTCTACTCCCCGGGCCAAAGGGTTTGGCTCCGGGCTAAGGACTTACCGCTTCGGGTGGAGTCTAAGAAGATGGCGCCCCGGTTCGTGGGGCCTTTTGTTATTGAGCGCATCATTAACCCCAGTGCGGTCCGCCTGAAGTTGCCCGCCTCCATGAGGATCCACCCCACGTTTCATGTCTCCCAAATTAAACCAGTGAAGGAGAGCGCTCTGGCCCCCCCTGTCCGTCCCCCTCCACCACCCAGGATGGTGGACAATGCCCCAGCGTACACCGTGCGCCGCCTGCTGGATGTTCGTCGTCGGGGACGTGGTCTCCAATACCTTGTGGACTGGGAGGGATACGGTCCAGAGGAACGCTCCTGGGTACCCAGACGCCAGATCCTGGACCCTGCCCTAATCCGGGAGTTCAACCAGAGGAGACCTGACCGGAGGATTCGTGCACCTGGAGGTGCACGTAGAGGGGGGGGTACTGTCACGCCCTCCACCTCTGCTGCCTGAGTGGCAGTCTCCTTTCCCCTTTTCCCTCTTCCCCTTCCCTCTCTCTCTTGCAGGTGGGCGTGAGCAAGGTGTGGGCAGCGAGGAGCACGGCAGGTGCAGCCACTTCCAATCAGCGGAGGAGGCACGCGTGTGATTGGATGATCAGCTCTCACTCTCCCGGTTATAACCACGCTCCACATGCTCCTCGATGCCAGACCGTCGTTTTGCCTCAGTCAGTTGCCAACCTCTGCTCTCGTTCTGTCTGCTCCGTTTGCTCTGCACCCTCGCTATTGCTAACGCTATTCCCTCTCCGCTTCCAGTTGGTTCCCCGTCTGCCGTCCACGTGTGCCTCCTCCGGTTCAGCTCTACCACTGCCTCCACTCCGCCAGTAACCCAGCCACCGCCAGGATTCCAGTCGTGGATCGCCACCCCCACTCCCGGACCTCAGCTCACCACCCAGCCTGCCTGCCTGCCTGCCTTCGCTCCCACCTGCTCCGCTCACCTGCTCCGTCGTGCCCCCCTCTCCGTTCAGGTTCAGTAGCATTAGCATTAGCATTAGCGTTAGCCCGTCTGGCTCCGTTTCCCAGTGTCTTGGTAGCTATCAGCTCATAGGTTTTCGTAGCTCGCTTTTTGTTTGTATCAGCTCGTTGGTTTTCGTAGCTCGCTTTCTGTTACCTGTTCGTTTTTCAGCTCGCCTTTTGCAGCTCGCTTTCTGTTGTTACTTTTAGTTCGTTTTCAGCACTCGCTCGCTTTTAGTTTCGGTTTTGGTTTATTAGTTTGGTTTCCTGCTGTGCAGTGATTTTCTGTTTCCGTTGTTGTAATAAACATTGTTATTTTGTATATCTGTGTGCCGTGTTTCTTTGCCTGCGCCTGAGTCTCTGCACCGTTCGTAACATTTACCAACTGTTTCTTTATTGCATATTCAAATATAACAATATAAAATCATCTTAAAAATGCCGAGATATGTCGATGAGTAGTTTTAGTTAATCAAAATCAGGTAACATCATTACAAATACATAATATCTGTAATAAGTGAATAATAGCATTGCAAATTATATTGGTATTCAAGAGTTGAGGAGCACATTGTTTAAGGATGGTGACATTTGAAGTAGTTGCCAGTTTTAGGTTAAAGGTTAATGTGTGCCACGGACTGAATTTGTTATGCAGCCACACTCTGTCTGTGTGTGGGTCGGTGAGTTGTTGGATGCTTGTGTCACCATTTCCTACTAATAACATCTCTGCTGACTTGATTAGCTGGCCGCCGCTCTTCAATCTCGCTCCGCCGCAGACCCACTTTAATTGCCACCTCCTCGCTTTTATTCACACTGACAGGACCTCTCATTAATCACTACACAGAAGCGAGGCTTTCCGTTTTATTGCCCACAGACCTCAGCAGAACCACTGAGTGTACGGCCCACACGGTACGATGGTGGATGTTGTTGTTATGGATTAAACTGCTGAGATATGTTGAGTCTCCATGCAAACATTCTGTATCCTCACGCAGCTGGTAAAATGGGATGGTGGAAATCTCATTCATCAATCCCCACAAAGAATGTTTGGCCTTCAACTCAGAATTTATGTTTTTCAACGCAATTCATGCATTTAAATCCTCTGTTTTGGCAAATAACCATCCAATTTAAACAACACCACAAGCCAAGCACATGATGGGAAAGCCAGAGTCTACCCCTATAGATTCATTCAGATATTGACGTTAAATGGATTTATTTGGCTCAGTAAGGACGACTGGATCTGATGTAGACCATTAAACTCCGCAGTGGAAAACTGTCATTTGTTTTTACTATGAAAAGGATTTATTGGGGAACAAAAACCCACATTTTACGCTTCGCTAAGACAGGGGGGAGGAAGTGAGAAGAATTTCATGTCTTGTAACAACCTTTCGATTGAGAAACTATCACTAGATCCTCTACAAGATGTATTTCTTGGTGCCTGCAGACTCTCAAGCTGCTGAATTACGTAACAATGAATTGCAGGTTAACTGTAAAAGGAAATACATTAGCATACTTTTTCTATTAGGGAAAAGGTCACAGCGTTCTTCCTGTGATGTACTGCATGGAGACTTACAGAGCAATGCAGGGACCTCAGGCTGTTCTGCTCATCGCTGAACATGGATTTTTACCTCCACAGGTATGAAATAAAGCACATCATGTTGATATGAATGTGGAGGTTAAGTAAAAAATGCTTAAAAATGAATCTCTGTGTGTCAAAATTACATTGTTTTTTCTATGTAAACGGTCCCTTTATGCATTAAAACCAATTATGAAGAAGAAGAATGATGCAGAAAGAGTTAGTTCCTTAGGTTTGTTATTTATGAAGCCCCAAAAGTCTGAATCCATGCTTTTGTGACTCATGGTGTGTCCTATTTACTGTAATGAAAGCAGTTATGACAATAAATGGAGTTTGAGAAGGAAAGAGAAAACTGAATGGGATAAATCTACACATCTGAAGACAGAGGCTGTCCTTCTTTTGCAATAGGTGATATTCTAATCTGCAAGCAACCTGTAAGTTGAGCTTTTTCCTAAGAATGTGCTATTGGCCTTGGTGGGCTTTAAGCTTTCAAATCCCAGGATATGTAATCTATTTACCCATATATATACATAATTTGTGTGGTATATTTATGATTCTTGTTTTCTGCATGTCATTGAAAACTGTCATTTGGCGTAATATTTTGTATATCATGCCTCACTATGGTGTGGAGTATGTTCATTGGAGTCGCAGCCACTCTTTGTTTAAGATGGCTTCTCTTTTTGTACCAAACCATTTGCCTAATTACACCTGTCTCATAGAGCGTGTTGAGAGATCCTTTTCTACTAGGTGATAATATGTATGTGTGTGTGTGTGTTTGTGTGTGTGGTTGAACAGCCACAAAACTTGAATTTCAATCTCTGTCATGTGTTTTTTTTCTCATACTTATTTGTTCTGCTGTTAGCTGCAGTGTGCCTCGTTGCCTCCTCTCCCTCCAAATCCCTCAACAATCAAACCCTGACACAGAAACACTAAACTTTTACAGGCTCATCACGCTGCCAGCATCCAGTTATGGTGACATACTGCTCCTCCATTTTTCCACATATAGAGAGAGTGCAGCTATATGAAACTGTTATCTTCACTGTCCTACTGACCAGAAGATCAAACCACTGGTGTGACAAAGAAATGGGGATAATGCAGGGAATTCATAATAATGTTGCACAATAGCCGAAGTAGAAAACCTACCATTAAAAACCTCCAAAATGCAGTAGACATAATGCGGCGGTAGATTTATAAAAGAGGGAGAACAGACATTATTCAGGGAGAAAAGTGATTTTACTTCATATCCCTCATTTTACAGCTGAGGGCTGTAAATAAATAAAAGAAAAATGACATTGATCTGCTGTGAGGAATTCAGCCTACAAATGTGAAAGCTGAGCCACGTAAACTTTATTATTTGTCGCTGTCCTCCATTTACATGACTGCAACAATATCTGAGCACAGCTATAAAAAGAGAGCAGTCAATAAGATTGATGATGATGAGAACGATCAGATTTCTATTTTGTGCTATTATGTTGCAGGATTTGATCAATAGAAACCGAATGAAATGAGAGAGTGTTTTCAGATCTGTACATTATTGACATACTGTATGAAAGAAAAGATACTGTTCACCAATGATTTAAGCTTGTTTGAATCAGTATATAGTTTACAGGAATGTTATGTATCTTAGTTGTGAGTTTGTGAGTGGAAATCAAGAACTTAGGTACAGTTTGGAGATACTTATTGTTATACTCTTTCTTTCTTTTTTACAGCATTTGTAGTTGCTCTTCACATCCACACAGCTGATGGACTTTAGCTCCTGTACTGATATGATAACTAATAGCTTGGATTATTGAATGATAACAAAACTAACAGTGGGGTAAAGAAGATGTAGATGCTAAAAAAAATCACCTCTGTGTATCAAAATTACATTTTTCTATGTAAATAGTCCCTTCATACATGAAAACCAATCCTGAAGGAGAATGATGATGCAGAAAGCCCTACTAAAAGTAACTGAGCTTTTGTACCATAAAAACATATCAGACATAGACTGTGTTTCATGAAATAATATTTTAGTAAATCGTCAAACTCTGGCACTTTAAGGTTTTACATACAAAATACAAAGGATAAGATCAGTTTTAAAAAATATTCCACAATATTGTTAATTAAAGTTAGTTAACATCCCCTCTAGCTTGACAAACTACAGTATATTCACATGCAGAAATATCTTGCTAAATGTAGTCTTTTGGAATAGACACAACAATTCAAGGCCAAATAGGGACAGCGGCAGCAGTTTTAAAACTACAAGAGTGAACATTTGGTTCAGATAAGCTTCTGCAAGGTCTAAATGTAACGCCTTGCAGAATAAATGCAACACACTCCAGAATCTTGAGCTTCATGCATCTGTTTGAAGCTTTGAAGTCTTTTCTTTCACGTCATGTCACCTCAGGGTTGCTCTGTATTGGGGTGAAAATGGATGCTAAGATGGCTCGGTTCACTGAAACTCTGAAATGCTACAGAGTACATTTGTCATTTCTAGCTTTATTGTTAAAGATGTTGTTACAGTTTTAGTGGTCACAAAGAAAGCACTGCTATTTTCTCTTCACAGAAGCTCTGGCTCAACAATAAAACCACATAATTGCACTGTTTTCCCCTAAATGTTGACCTTAACCTAAGAACGCCAATTACCATGAGTGTTTTGTAACGTTATCTCTGCTGGGAACATGAAAATGAGCTGTGATAAACCTCTAGTTTTGCATTGTCCAGAAAGGTTGGATGACATGTGGAATTATCTGTAGATTTCACCGTACTGAGATTTTTGCTATTTCTACTTGGAACACTTGGTAATCCCTCCCGACTCTCCAGAGTTTGAGACATACAGAAGGTAGAACAGTAACCAGTAATATTAGAAATTGCCTTTGGGTTACAGCCAGACAGTCAGACAGCAGTTTTTAAACAGTTTTCACTACAAGGAGTGTGCGTTTCATCAGAAAAAAGACGTTGAACTTGTTTCTCTCTTTGACAGCGTGTTTGTCTTCTCTTCTCTCAGCTGAATATTCTCATGCAAGCATTCCACTGTTTTTTGGCCGGCAGTTTCTGAGGCGTCCAGACAGATAGTGTGTGGCTTTCCACTCATAATAGTCTCCATAAAATGTCAGTGAGGAATGCGTGCACAACATTGCCACAGTGAATACATTTACATGATGTTGCACTGTTAGATTTAAACCAGCACATCATAGTTTTTATAGTTTCTGTCACAGGACTGAATTTCCAAATTCTAGAGAGTTAGCAAACCAAACTCCTGTCAGATTCAAAGCAACTCAGATGGTAAGAAATACAATCTCTTGAGGGACATGTGTTCTGCAGAAAGTTTTTGGCAAACTGGACAATGAGAGGAGCCACTGGACAGTTGTGTTGGGGGAGTTTTGAGTCTCAAAGCCAAGATGGAATACTTGTGTGCACATGCAACAAGAAAACTGCCTTTTCCTCAATATTACATTTCAAAGAACAAAGATCTTGCTCTAAGCTCACCAATCTGAAGGACACCTCCATCTCAGAGATCATTAGGTGTGCAGTCAGTGGGTTGGCTCACTTGGCCGAAGGACCCTTAGAATCATAAACCCCAGACTTAGTGTTGGACGAGCCAATGGGCTACAGAGGCCAAATGGCACCATTCGTAAGAACAATTCATGAGGAAAATGGGGGCAGCAGGGTCTCCTGTAAGAGCTGCAGGAAAAACACACATGGCGGCCAAACGCTTGATTGTTGCTGCACTCGGAACAAGGGCACAAGGAAAGGAAGACAATCAGACATAAATTATTTAGTCTGAGACCAGCACACGCTGACAAATGTGCTGATTCGGATGTGCCTTCTAAGATATATGAAGCCAATAAAATACAAAGCAATCTAGCTCAACTTTAACTTCCTGTGTGTCTCGTCTGTTCTATCAAATCCTTCTGTGGGTGCTGAAATAAAACATCTATCTGGTCAGAGCTGAATGTGCACAAATTCACAGTCAAGTGTTTTCTATTATTGATCTGTTAATGCATCTTTTTACTGCAACATGTAAACACAATTAGGAGCGCTTGGAATTAGGTTCATTTCACTTCGTCTTTAGGTATGGTCCGCCATTCAGTCTATCAGTCCTTCTTTGGTCCTGACTAAAACGTTTTGACACCTGTTGGTTGTATTACCTTGGCATTTGTCAGAGAGATATTCATTGTCCCAAGAGGATGAATCTCATTGGCTTTGACTGCCTTCTTCTAATGTGAGAGATGTGACAGATTACATTGCATTCATCTTAAAGGGATACTTCAGGTTGTGCTGTATATATGTGCTACATAGTTTATTATAGTATATTAGGATATTTTCACCACTTTTCTTTGCTGTCAGACTGCCATTTCAGACAGGAAACTGAAGCTCTAATATTGCTCTATACTCTCTTCAGGCCCACCAGACTTCACTGAAAAAAACAGCAATTTTAACTTGCAGAAAAAGGGAGTTGCTGCTCTACAGACCCTCGGCCATTTAGTTTGTTTGTATCATTGAGTAACTTTGGTGTTTCAACACATTAATTCAGATCTTACACAATAACAGACCAGCAACTGACACAATCTGCAAGGTAAAATTCCTGTTTTTGTCGGTGGAGTCAGTACCACATCACAGAGGGCCATCTGACAGCAGGGAAAATATTCTAAACATAGTGTACATTTAAACTGATACTATCATTTTCAGTTGTGCCCTTTTTTTAGGTGGCTTAAATATGCTTAATTTCTGACCTGGTACATCACAGTTCCAGTACTTCATACAACTTCATACTACTTCAAAGAAACCAAACAATCCCTTGACCCCTCAGCTCCCAATAGTTTTTATCCCACTGTGCTTGCGTTCATTAGAGGGGCAGAGAGAGGAACATGCAGCAAAGGTCACTACCTGGACTCAAATTGTGGAGATTCTTTTTCAATGTCTGAATTTTAAACTTCAGGCAACCAAGGTGTCCTAAGAGTTTGTGGATTTTACTTAATTCTAAACAACTGTTGGGTGAACTGCCTTCCAATTTTGTGCACAAACTCAAAGGACTTTGACTGACTTCATCTCTAATGAGATGCGTTTTTATGTCAAATGTTTCAACAACTGTCTGGCAGGTTGTCATGAGCTTAAATACACAAACTCATGATCCCCTCAGGATGAAAGTAATAACTTTGGTTTCCCAACTTTGCATCTACTCAAGTGAAGTGTGTTATCTATTATCATTTTCCTCAATACTACCATTTGAATAATGAACCTGTAAGCTATACAGCAAAAGTAAGGTGATGCTTGGCAACCTGTGGCGTTCTTGTTTTTATTAAGTCTGTATGAGAAAAGACGGTGTACATAGTCAACAATTGCTGAAGATCACATGTTAGTATTGTCACTGCATGTGAGCGTGTTTGCATGTTCACATTAGCATTTTGCTCCAAGCGCTGCTGTTCCTGTGTGTGCAGCTGCAAATCTGCAAACATCAGAGAAATGGTTTATTTTATTATTTTTGTTCTCTACGTGTTTGAATTTATCACAATACGCTCACATCTAACAGACTTGCCGATGCACCTAAACTCCAAAAACTTCAGTCAGTTCAGAGACTTACTACACTCTTGCCAGCCTGTAAAGTTTCCCTCCAGATAATTTATGTGGCAGCGCCTGCCTCAACTCGGCTTCCTGTGAACCAGTGGCCAATTTGAAATGTTGCTTTTAGTCAGTTTCCAAACCGCAACTTGTGTGAGTTTGAATCCAGCTGGGTTGCCAGGTCCTTGCAAAGCTAAATCAAACACAACCACCTGCCCTCAGAGTGCAGAAAAGCAACAGAAATGCCTCCTCGGTGTCTATCAAACAGAAGAAGATTTGACATGTTTTCCTCGGTGCAGCTGTAGAAACCCCAGAGGACTGACAGCAGAGCATCCTTGAGGAACATCTGGGCGAATATGGCTTTACCAGAATTCCAAAAAAGTTTGCACAACATCAAAACAACATCCTTGTTTATGCTTTTTTTTTTAAATTGTAGATAGCTTGCCCTGCCTCCTGTGCAGTGAGGTCATCACTTCAGAAACAGAAGTAGTTCCCTCCAGGATACGCAGGACATCCATAATGTACTGGATCTGTCTGGACAGCTGATACCCTGGAGGTTATTTTGAGTACAGAGTTGCACATTAGGAAAAAAAAACCTATCTGTTCACATTGATCCAGGTTCTAGAAAACAAAGAAGCAAACAATATCTGCACCACAACTTGATCACAGCCAATAAACTCTTATCAACTGCTTCACTTGTGCAAACCTGAATACAAAAAACTGTCATTCTTCTTTTTGGCGTAATATAAACACATTTAAATCTGTGAATTATGAATATTTTGCACATTTGAAACTCGGTAAAATTTGAGTTTTTCTACATATACAAAATCTGTGCATACTCAGTATTTTTCTACTTACTGACTCTACAGATCTGTGCAATATTAATACTTTATCAATACTCTATCAGCATTTCTACTCATGAAATAATCTGTATAATATCCATTTTTCTACATATACAACAACCTGTGCTAAATCAGTATTTTTCTATGGACAAATATAGTTAAAATCTGTGCAATATTAGCACTTCTCTCTCAGTATTTCAACTCATTAAAGAATCTTTGCAATATCATTGATTTGTGCAATGTTGTTATTTCCACATCCAGAGGAATGTGGACGTTTTTCTATTAATATGCTTTAAATGTTTGCTCTATCCCCTTTGTAGAAATGCAAAATTCCCTAGTAATTGTTTAGTTGTGAAGTTACAGCAGATCTGAGAGCAAACAGGCCTTTCTGGGATCATTTTCCTGGAATGCAGGTGACACTCACGCAGCCAGGAAGGGTTGACACTGTGCTTACTGAAGGTGTCTCTCATATAAACAGACTGCAGACACAAAAAAGCGCAGCAGCAGGATGAACTTGACTCAGATCAGCAGCAGAGACGCCCACACAGACACTCTGGAGGAGAGAGAGAGAGAAAAAAGGCGCTATAAAAACGTGAGTCGGTATTTGAGCGTCAGTGGGGAACCTTCACTGACTTAAAGCCACCATGAAGCAGACACACGGAGTCAAACTCAGCAGAGGACACCGAGGCGCTGACTTCACCCGCAGCCGTGGAGTTTACTAAAGGGAAACATGACTTCTGATCCGACTAGAAAGACGCTTTTTCATCTGTTTCTGGACTGCTGACATTGTTGAAGTCGTCTTTGGAGTATCTCTGGATATCATACAAGAAAAAAATAAAAACAGCTGGACTGAGAATGAGATCAAGTGTCTGGTGGTGAGTCGCTTCTTAATTTCAGATCTACACTGTAAAAAATTAAATAGAATTACATTCGAAACAGTGCAAATCTGTCAGAAAAATATATTTAAAAAAGTGTAGCTTACTGTAACATTTATAAACAATTAAAACGGTGAAAATAACGACTTATGTGCCCAAAATAATTATATGTTGTATCATTTAAATTCAGTAAAGCAGTGTAATTTTATGCTCACTTATGGTAAAATTATTATTTGTAAAAGTATTTTGTGAACATTATTTAAGGTTTTATTTTACCGTTAACGTGTAAGTTTTTCTGTTTTTTTTAAAGATATGATCTAATAAAATTACTATTAGATTGTACTTTTTAAAAATCTGTAAAATAACGGTTACAAATATTGACTATTTTTCAGTCCTTATCATACATGTTTTTTCCTCCTAAATAATGGCACATATCTGTAAAATGATTCAATTTTTATGGACATTATTTATAGTTTTGGCTTGTTTTTTTGTTTGTTTGCTTGTTTTTTTTTTAACCATTAAAATTTAAATTAATACTATTTTGGATTAATTTGCAATTCATCATGTGTAATTTACCAAAACAGGAAATATCTGTAAAAGAACAGTAAAATGTTCCAAAATAATTCCATTAAAGCTGTTAAAAGTGTTAATTTTTACAATGATAAAAGTAAAAACAAAATACCATCTGCCAGCTATCAGAATAAAAACAGGATTGAATCTTTGTTTAAAATATTAATAATAATGTTATAGATATCATTTATATTTAAATACTGGGATCTTAATTTGTGCTCTGTGAAGCTGCAAAATATTATGTAAATCACTGTCCAATGGCAGTTCTTCCATATTTAACATTGTTATTGAGCTATTGAGTGTGGATAGACACTATATATATATCTAACAGGATCACTTATGGCAGAAAAAGTATGGTTTTAGGTTTTCCTGATCTGGACTCCCAGCTGTTACTCTTTAAAATTCAGACCTCATTCTGGAATAATCTGATCCAATAACTACCTTGTAATGTCAGTTTATACAAGAAATCAAGGTGTTGGAATTTTCTGCATTAAATTGTGTATGATTATGATAACAGATGCTAAACAATATACACCTCTATTGGCTTCTAATGTCTTGCTTTTTGTGCGTGTTTTGCTGGGAGTTCTGTCCTCTTCTGTGTTTGACCTCCAGATCAGAGTCCACTTTGCAGCACTGCAGGTTTGACAGCCGTAGATGTCTTCGTGGCATCTGGTTGCTGAAATGCTTTCATGCGTTCTGTCTATCTGGACACCTCAGAAAGGTGACCAGCTGTCATGTCAGGTTCAGAGAGAATTTTAGATAAATTATGAATCAAAAGTCCAGTCAGATCTTTAGTTATCTATGAAGAATTTGCAGAAATAGCCTATGTGTTAAAAATCTTTTAATTTATTTGCAGTTCTCAGACCGTAATCTTAATAGATACAAGAGTTATACATTTCAGGAAAACCAACAAAGAGATTATTGGTAAAATGTTGCGTCACAATAGCCTCCAGCAGCTTCTGTGCTCCTTGTCACTGATTCTGTGTGAACTCTGCTGCAGAGATGAACAACATTCGTCCAATGCTTATTACCACTTTTGGTGTTTTGATGATTGTGCAAGAGAGCGCTGACAGAATCTCATATCTCTGGGTTGAGTCATTTATTCAGGCTTAACTTTGACATTGTACATACATGTGTAACTTTTACTGTTTATAATTATTCTTTTAATTCATCAATTAATTCATTCGTTCTTTCCAATCTCAAGGAATCACTGAGATTAGCGCTATTTGATGACATATGTTGTAAATATGCGCTATATAAATAAAATTGAATTGAACTGAGGGCAAGTCCTAATTTACAATAATGTTGAGAGTAGAGTCAACAGAATAAAAGACAACAATCAACAAAACAATAAGGAACACAGTTAGTAAACAGTTAAATTCAGAAGCAGCACAAAAGCTAACAGCATTTTTACCAGCTTCAGTGTAAGCACGAGTAAAGCAACAGAACTGTACTTAAATCCATACAGTAGCACTTCATAAATCAGATCTTTTTTCTCTTGCAGCCTCCCTTAGCTATGGACCTCCTGACCTTCAGAGTCCAGAGATGTTAGCTTTGAGCCACTACAACTCCTCGTCCTCCCCGTTCTTCCCTCACCTGGCTAATGACAGTGGAGGGAGGGTGGAGGTCAGGGTGGCTGTTGAAGTGCAGCACCAAAACGTCACCATTGTGGAACCCACAACCAGTGGCATCATTGCTGTCGTCCTGTCCATGACACTGGGCATCGTTTCCAACATTGTTGCTCTCTTCATCCTGGTTAACGCCTACTCCCTCCAGCGCCGGCGCTCCAAAGCTACATTCCTTCTGTTTGCCACTTCCCTGGTGGTCACAGATTTCATCGGCCACGCAGTTCCTGGAGCCCTGGTTCTCCGGCTCTACCTCTCCGGAGATGTGAACACCAAGAAATTGGACTCCTCTGATGGCATGTGCCAGTTCCTGGGCGGCAGCATGGTGTTCTTTGGCCTTTGTCCACTCTTCATGGGTTGCGCCATGGCTGCCGAGAGATGCCTGGGTGTTACTAAACCGTTGCTGCACTCATCTTTAGTCACCAAAACACGCACAAAGGTCTGCTTGGCTGTGATCTGGCTGCTGGCTCTGAGTGTGGCCCTGCTGCCCTGCCTTCAGCTGGGCTCTTATACCTACCAGGACCCAGGAACCTGGTGTTTCATCAATGTCCTCAGTGACACTGAGGAGGTGGATGTGGCGTTTGTGGTGCTGTTCTCTGGACTCGGTCTGACCTCTCTAGCTGTGGCGCTGGTGTGTAACACCATCAGTGGACTGACACTAGTTTTGGCCCGGCTCAGGAGGCAGCCCGGCTCCCATCACTCAGCAAAGTCCCACGACATAGAGATGGTGGTGCAGCTGGTCGGCATCATGGTCACCTCATGCATCTGCTGGAGCCCTCTGCTGGTGAGTATCAGGAAGTACAGTGGGAGGGGAGCATACAGTGCTGTCAAGTAACAAATAAGTTAAATTAGTAAATGGAAGAATTAAAAAGTATATATAAAAAACATTTGTGTATTTGTGTAGCCCAGATATGCACTGAGCCTACTATGGGTGCAATATCAGTTTTATAAAGTGATAACAGCTCAGTAGAATTGTGTACCTTAAGCTCATAAACAGCAATGGTTCACTCACACAGCTGTTTTCACTCGACTTCTCTCGGGACTTTGAGAGCATGCTCAGTCTGCTCCGTTGACAACTTTAATTGTCTCTGCAGTTGTTTTTTGTACCTTTTAGGGCAGAACAGGTTACAGCTTTCTTTCATGTACATACTTCTCCAGTCTGACCAGAGATCTAATCATCCAGTGTGAATATGCAGAATCTTTACTGCTCAGATTTGCCAAACTGTGTAATATTTTCTACAGATACGTCACTTAATGCAAGTGAGAAAGAAATGAGCAACAAATGAATAATACTGGTGTAAGATTGTGAAGTTTAAGGCAGCTGGTCTTGTAATGTGTAACTGACCCTCTGCAGCTGCACAGAAAGGCTTTCAGTTCTATTTTTTCTTTTTCGCAAGCATTTTCACTTTTCGCTTGGCTTCAAATACATATAAAAACTGCTTTGATAATTGGAAATTCAATAGTAAAAGCATAAAAATTTGACAAAAAAAACACACAGATGACTTACATGAACAAAGCATCCAGGTAAAATCAACACAAAGAATGGATCTGTTTGCAAGCACTGATAGCAGATACAGCCGCATGCTTGTTCAACAAAGAGTGGACAGATTAGCATCTACACTTTTAATAATGTAAAACCCGACAATTTGATCTTACTAATAGGAAACTGGTTAAGTACATTTCACTATTAGTCTTAGGTTTTGCTTGTGCTATGGATTCTTGTTATGTTTACCTAAAATATAACAGTATCTACTTAATTTTATTGATTTTGTCCAACTGCTGTCAACTTAAACTAAGTTACTTAACTGAACAGCTGTGCTTACTCAACTAAATGTAGGCACTGTCAGCAGGATGCATTTCAACTCCAACAAAATACCACTCAGAGTGCCTAAAGCTACTGGGACACCTTTATAATAAATGTGCATGCAGGATGGGTCGAGGTGCAGGGACTTATATGTCTGACAGTCACTAGAACAAAAACAAAGTGTTTGATGCCGTGATGATGTCTGAATCCTGCAGGCATGAAGAAAGGTTGAAAGGTGAGAACTGTCCATGCAAAGATCTTTTGTATTTACTAAAACAACCAAAATATGTAAAACCTAGCAAACACAATAGAAATAATTCACTGCCACAGTTTCTGAGGAAAGCTGGAAGACATTGCATAACTGCAGTCTGCATCATTGTGAAATCCTAATGTCAGACAGGGAGGAAAAACTGGGTGGTCTTGCAACATGTAAGTGTTTAAAGATCAAATACAGTCAAAAATTAGCTGGGATTTACAAAAGAGAGAAAGAGAGAATGAATAAAATACAAGACAAAAAACAGCATCTTATGTGCATAAAGATATAATAGGGAGGGACTGTAATTTGCACCATATACACAAGATTAATCAGAAGATGCTCACCCTTATCTGAACCTGGGAAAGGATCCCTGCATGTGACCTGCCAACAGGCCTCTTTTTAGATCTCAAGAAATAGCAGCAGACATCCTGGACAAGCTCTTAAGTTACTACTCGAGTGAACTCTGTGACAACCTTTTACAACAGGGGACCCTAATATTTTTGTGAATTCACCGACTCACTGTAGTCTGGCAAAACTTTCAATATGAATCCTCGTTTATGATCCTCTGTAGCATGAACATATGCATTTTACTTGGCTAACTTAGCCAGATGTCAGACATATATTCAAGTAGAAAAGGTCAGCCAGACATTCTGCAAAACATCGGCTCAGTTTTCATGCGCTGCACATGTGCACTCAGGGGAGCTTACTCTTAGAATTTCTTCATCAAAAATGAATACATTGCTCAAATTGCATTAGTGAAAGCACAAGGATAATGTGATATAAGTAACATATGTACATATAATTTAGGAGTGTGCAAAGAAACATTAATCAGTTCAACCTTCATGAACGCTGACTGCATTCATTACCTCTCTGCAGCTGTTGTACATATGCAGCAATCACATCATTTATTCAGGGAATTCACACTGTAGAAATGATTATTTACCATTAAAATAGTCTTGTATTTTTAAAACACATGTGATGTGTATTAAATGAACGTCTAGCATGCAAGTAATCACATAACATATCGTGCTCCCTGACATGATTACACATTCAGCTTTTATTAGTGAGATGTCTTGTATCAGTACTCTTGTCATGGTATTTTTTGTATTGAAACCACATTGTAATCAAGCAATGCCAGCCAATCAGTGCATTGTAGTGCAGTCAAACTTTCTGGCATCACCCAGTCTACTTTTGAATATAAGAAAATCAAATATGAAGCATGTCTTTAACAGCCTGAGTTGACCAAAGTGCTGTGTAGGTAGCTAAAACAAATTGTGCTCAAAGCCACACAGAAAACTTATCAAAATAAATATAAGATACCAAAAAAGGATAACAACTTGCAAGATCAATATCTAAAATAAAATAAACAGAAAGACGACTAGCAGCAACCAGAGGCCATTGGAAACATGTACATGTTAAGATTTTTGTTAAAAGTGTCAGTGAAGGAGGAAGATTTGATTGAAAGAGGAAGGATATGTCAAAGTTTTGTCGCTGCTACCGCAAAGACATGATCTTCAATAACCACTATAGCATTGTGAAGGAGTTAAAAGCATTGGTTCTAAAGGATTAAGAGGCCTACAGGTAGAGTAAGGGCAGAGAAGTTCTGATATGCAAAAATCATGCAAAAAACTGAGTGTGACTTGAGCCAGAGCTTTAAAAGCAATATTAGTGTATTCAGGTCACAATCAGTACGATGGCTCACTTTAAAATCTAGTTTGTTGTTGTTTCTACTGCAAAGCTGTTATTTTTGAGCAAATTTCACCTTCTATCACTGACATGTTTCCACTCTTTGATCACATTATAACTGCATGTGTGTTTGACGCCTGCAGATCTTCGGCCTGATGTCCGTGATCCACTCCTACACAGGAACCATTGGGGACGACCTGTTGAACTATAAAACCCTGATGGTGATGGGAGTGAGGCTGGCTGCTTGGAACCAGATCCTTGACCCCTGGGTCTACATTCTGCTGCGCCGCACTGTGCTCCGCAAAATCTACCTCATCGCTAAGTGCCAGGCAGGCCTGAGGGGAACTATATTAGGCCGCTGGGAGCCGACCTCTTTCCCCAGCTCAGAGAAAAACGAAGTCAACCAAGTGTGAACTGAAAAATAGAAATTTGTCACCGGATCATACGAAGAAACTCTGTGAGCAGAGACCTTTAGAAAAGAAGACGTGCATGGAAGAAGGTGAAAGGAACAAACAATGCAGCTGTGATGGTCCAGCGGCTTTAAAGTTCTTACTCGTCTAGAAATTCTTCATGAATTTGATTTTCAGTCACACAGTGTCAGAGTTTACCAATGACTTCATTGTCTGACCTTAAAAATGGAAGCTAGCTAATGCTATGATTTTGCACAGAAGATCATAAACGTTCTGCTGTTTTACTTAAATAAAACATGAACATTCCTTATTAGAAAACTCACAGCAACTAAAGGCAAAGATGTCATCCAAAGTGTGATAATCATGCTGTGTCCTGAGAGACTAAAAGGTTAACACAAGTGATATTTTCTGGTTTTATTTCCTCATTTTCACCAGCTTTGAAAGAAAAAATAAGTAAAAATTGCACAGTGATTTGCTCTTAAATTACACAGTTGCAGAGGAACTGAGCTCCAGAGTAAAACCCAGAAGTATTTAGAGTGTATTTCTATTGGTAAGTATTCTGTTGAATGTACTTCATAAAGGAATGTTAATATTCAAATACTGTGGACTTTGTGTACGTTTGAGTTTATACATGCTTTGATGTGTTTATATAGTGCTTTATGTGAAATAATGTAACATTTTATAAGTTATTACTTGAATTGTAGCATCAGTTTACTGAGGATATGTAAAGAACTTTAAACTGAATGTAAATAAAACAATGAAATGTGTGTCTTTTTGTATAATTTTCCTTTGAAACATGCCTGTATTATGATGGAAGGTACATGAGTGGTTGATAAATCTGCTCCTCTGCTCCTATTATAGATTATTATTGATAGTAATAGTTATAAGTAGATAAAAGGTTTTTCAAGTGTGAACTCCTGTAAACATTGACAATATTCATTTGATACTTCAGTGATCTGACATTTCCCAGAAGATTTATGGGTTGTGCATGATTATGCTGTCAAAAATTTACTCTGAGGGTGTTGTGAGCGAAAGAAGTAATGTTCTGCAGAGCCATTTCAGCAGATGACAATGAGTCAAAAGGATTATCTACAAAGGTCATGCAGAACAACCAGTTCAATCAAGAATACTGTGAAGCTAATCTGTTTGATTTAGGTTTGACTGGATATTTACGGTATGCTGCTTCATTACGAAGGCAAGTGTCTGGGCAGGTTGTCTGGCTCTGAGATGACTAACTTAAGATGAAGTGCAGTGCACCCGTGAAATATGATTGTTTCAAGCTGCCTTTTTTATCTGGTTCCTCTTCAGCATTACTTCTTTCCAACCACATCCACATGGTCTGCAGATGGAACGTTTTTTCCTTCTTATTCCATAGCTCATGAATCTTTCTGTTAGTTAACACTGATAAGCAGCCAGTGATGTCCATGGTGCACTTTCTTACCCCAAACATTTAAGATGATCAGGTTAATCTGTATTATAAATAATTAGCATAATTAAAAGCTTTGCAAGGTCTTAACCTTGATATTTAAATTCCTTAGGTAAATGTACAATGCTAACTTAATTTTTTTTATTTGAAAGCACTTTGATAAAATGGCTGTTTTTTTTTAAATTGCTATATATGTAAATAACTGATTTGACTATCTGCATTTTCACCATGAGAAATGGCTCATGTAACACTACTATTCGCCACAAAATGCTAAAATGCTTACCTCCAGATGTTCAGTGTTTAATGAATCCTGTAAAATAAATAATAATAAATAATTAATGAAAATAAAAATAACTAAAAATAATGTAATGCAATATAGAACCACCAGTCTGGCTAGAACCACCAGACTGATCAACAGCTTCCTCCCACAACCGGTTAGAATGCTGAGTGGTTGACCAGGAATTTGCACACTGCTGCACCTTACTTTAAGTTATAGTTTCAGTTTTTAATTATTTATAATCATAAGTCACTTTAACTTGCACTTTAAACACAAGCTGCTCTGACTACTTGGACACTTAAACAGAGACAATTTCAATATCCATTTCATTTCATTTACAATTTAGCTGCAGATATCTCAGGAATATGTTTGTATGTATGCATAGATATGCGTTTAATTTGTGTTTTTATTTTTATTCTTCATTAGGATTCCTAAAGAAACGCCCTCTCATTTTGCCTGCACTCATTTGTATGTACAGCTAAATTACAATAAAGGTTGGTTTGATTTAATATGACAAACAAAAATCAATGAAAAGTGTGAGTTATGAACTCACAATGCACTGATGGCCACCCTAATTGTTGTATTACTATACAAACATAAAATCCAACTTCATTGAGCTTCTTTGACAGATTTCACAAACTGCTAAGGCATGGGGGGGGGAGAAATATATAATACATATTATACAAATAATATATACTATATCTATCTATCTATCTATCTATCTATCTATCTATCTATCTATCTATCTATCTATCTATCTATCTATCTATCATCTATGTATATATATAATATAAATGATATATATATTTCTCTCTCTCTAACTGTGTGTGTGTGTGTGTATGCAGTTATTTTTATCCTGCAGGGTTAGCAGTTTGTGAAACCTGTCAAAGATTTCATATATGTGTGTGTGTGTGTGTGTGTGTGTGTGATCTTTCCTTTTTCTTTTCTTTTCTTAAATATAAATATACGCCTTATTTTTCGCTATTGATCACTATCTGCATGTTCATCTTACTCACGATGCGCCACGGCCGTGTAGTGACGTCATATTAAGGCGACTCGTGATCGCCTGACATCAAAAGGACGGCGACGTTACCGTAAAAGGTCTATACCGATTTATTTTCTCGTTGACAAAGGTAAGCTTTAAATGCTCAACATAAACTCAGTCAGTAGTTAGTGTCATTTTGCCAGATTGATACATCTCATGGTAAATTTACGAAAATGCGACATGCTCGCTAACGTTAGCTAGCGCGGTTACGTCGATTCAATGGTGGGTGCAATAAACATTTGCTAACTAACGGCCCTAATTTATGGGGATGGAAGAACTGCGAAATTGTTATTCAACCCTATTAAACCGTGTGTGTTTAGTTTATGGTGAATTATGTGCTTCCACACGACATACTGCAACTTGCAAGGCGGGTTTCCTACGTATGTTGTCTGCTAGCCTTAGCTGTACATGCATGTGTGAAATGCATTCCGTTATATGTAATTACATTTAATTGACTGGTGGTGCACTGACTGTTACCTACCAGTTATATGCTGAGTATTAAAGGTATTTGTAACTGATGAAACAGGTGGTACCTTCTGTCGTGACAGCATGGCGGCCCCGCCAATGTGGGACGAGCACCAGGCGTATGAAGAGCTGCTTTACTGGGACAGTCTGATCCAACAGGGACACCGACTGCTGCCACCAGACTTTGACAGGTACAGCATGGAATACAGTCAACTAGACTTTCTGAATAACACAGAAACAATAAAGGAATTGCAGCTGCATTGATATAACACGTTTTATTTGACTTATTGTACTTTTCAATCCATCAGTCAGACTTTATTTATGTAGTTCTTTTCATACAGTCTCAGTGTTACACAAAGTACTTTACAGATGAAAGGATGAAAGCAATAAAACAACACAAACAATAATGCAGTTCAGAGTGACATGTAAACAAAGTTTTACATATCAAGCTGCAAAACTGCTGAGCTAAACTGGACACTCCCACATGATAACAAGCAAATAAAAAAGAGGACTTGTTATTTAAGCCGATTAAGATCTGTATATTAAACTACAACATGAACACTGTGGATATTTTACAAGTACAGAACAGCTAAATTAACTCTTCTTGTCTTTATTCTGTAGTTGCTCTCTGACTTTGGAAGGAGGTTTAAATTTTAGGAAAATATATTCACAAGTTAGAGATGCACCCATCACCTTAACTAATTTGTATGGTAAGTTTGCCAGATGTCAGTGCAGCAGTGCAAGGGATCTTGACTGAAGTGTAGCACCTGTTTTGACTTGAACGCTGGAACTTGTCTTCAGGGCGTCTCTCATTTATCATTCCGTCCCTCCAGATACGAGGAACTGCGCTACTGGTACGACTGTCTGTGCTACGAGGAGGAGCTGAGGCAATACCATGACTACATTGCTGCTATTGAGGAGATTGAGGATCAACGTCATCATGAGGTTCATCTTTCACCTGTTAAATCAATAAGACCCAATAATCCATAGTTTGTTTGTTTTTTAAATGTAAGCCATTTGACCCACTTCCTCCACAGTGTTTTGTTTTCCCTCACCATTTAATTTAATTTTGTGCTTTAAAAAGGTTGTTTTTCCTCTTGCACGAAAGCTGTATCCTGTGCGTGTTGTTTCTTTTTCCAAATCTTTTTTTAATCCTGGCTATAACTACTCATATTGTACTTCCCAGTTCTTTATTTTCAACATATGACGTGTTTCACTGGAAAACAAGAGCAGCAGTAAAGTAGACAAGTAGTTAAACTGTTTGCTATTATAAAATAATGTCAAACTGGCTTTATGATTACAGTAGGAACTAAATAAACATTTGCCTTCATCTACACTATGTTGTTTTTTGCTTACAGTAGAAACCTTATCTCTTTTGATTTTTGTCTCCATAATAGGAAGCTTCAGTCCCCCGGTCACACACAGGGCCATATGATCGCCTTGTGATGGCCAAACACTCTGAAGTGTACCCCTCACCAGAGGAGCTGGAGGCGGTGCAGACAATCGTCTCACATGTGGAATGTGCCCTGAAGACTGTGTCTGACCAGATGGATACTCCAAAAGATGACAAAGAAACTACGGAAGCTGTGAAGTAAGCAAAGTGTCTAAACAGTCTGTGGCAGCTTTATTAAGTATATCACATGGCATTTAGCATGTGTGCTATTTTACTAATTAAATCTTATTTTGAATGACTGTTCCCCTCCCAGTGCAAGCGGTGAGACACAAGAGCGTGTCCTTCGTGGCGTTATGAGGGTCGGCCTGGTGGCCAAAGGACTCTTGCTTAAGGGAGACAAGGACCTGGAACTTGTGCTGCTTTGCTCCAACAAACCCACAATTACTCTGCTTAAACAAGTGGCTGACAAGTTAACTGTACAGTTAGAGGTAGAGATGAGTCTACAGCTGTTTCGTGGCATTCTCTGTATAAACATTTTTCACAGATCTGTTATTAAAACGTTTTTATTTTCTTTTTTACCTCCCTAATTGTTTTCTCATCTTTTAAACAGACCATTTCAGCTGGGACATATTCAGTAAACCCGTGTCCAGGAGATGGAGGAATCGTCGTGACAAACACCAAGGAGTCAGCCCTGACTCTCATTATCCACCTCACATCACCTCTTGTCAGAACAGAGCAAGAGTGTAAAGCTGCTGAAGAAGAAGAAGAAGAAGAAGGTGCGTATGTTGATCCTGTTTTCAACTAGACATCAGCTACCACAGGCCTGATCTGTGTGTTCTCAGTATGCACACGCTGTACTGCTTCACTGATTTAAAACCCTGCACTGACTGTCCAAACATACCACGTAAGTTGTCCATCTGCATCCCATTAAACCTCAGTGGAGCTTGTACAGTGACTGTCTCAGACCGATGCCAGTGAACAACCAACAAGCGTTGGCTCTTCACTCGCTCGAGAGTCCTGTCGTCGTTTTTGTGCCAAACTGCCGTTTGCGGCTCTACATCTCTTTTATAGTCGCTGATACATTCTGCTCATGTTAATGAAAATACCTCTATCAAAAAACAACTTTGTCTATTCTTGTTGTTTTCATGTTTAAAGTGAAGGCTTTCTCAAGAATAACAAGTTAATGCGCGCATTGCATGTCCTTGATGCTGAACATGTACATTTGGAACCAGCTGCAGCAAAACTGATCAACAGTGAAGGAAAGTTCTGTGGCTTCTCTCAGGAGAATTTAACATATGATGGAACAAATAATGAAAACAAAAATAGAAACCAATAAATCAGTCAATTTAGGTAAACGTTTTAGTTGGAGTAGTGTTTGTGGAGCTTCTGTGTTAACAAGAATGAGCTGTTTTTAGATGTTTAAAGTTGCAGTGAGTATCTGAAGCCCCAAATATAGAACCATACCAGGCTCAGTGCAGTTTTAGTCCATTTACTACACTGAACACTGGGGCTGCACATTTAAAATTATGTTGTAACTGATCATTCACAATAATTTAGACCTGATCGGGTGCAGTGCTTACACTATTTGAAGGTGTTCCATCTGGTGCATCAAAACAAATACTGCATATTCACACATAAACAGTCTGACCAGTGAGTTGTTTTTAGTGAGCAGACTGTTTATTGTACCTTTGCTTTTCAGGTATATCTACTGCATCTTCTCTGCTGTGATCAATATTTTTTTAGTGGAATTATTATTAATACCACCATCATTAAATCCAGTCACACTTGCTGTATAAACTTTAAGAAAACACTAATTTAAACACAAATTTTAAGACTTTTATTTGAAGGTTTGCACGCTTTGAATCTTGTATATTACCAATGATTATCATTTTGATTAAAATTCATTGTTAGTGTAGTTACTGCTTTTATCTTGCAGCTTTGTTTTAAGCATACTTCCCTATTGTTTTTTACTCATGCAACTTCTCACTTTTGTATTGTACAAATGCTCATGCAGCAGGCTAAAACTCACAGGGGGTAGATTAGTTGATTTGTATTTGTAGTGTAGAGAAAAAAAATGAGCTAAAACATGCCCAAAGCAGCCTGGTATGGCTCTTTGTGTTTATGATCTCTCTTAAGGCCTCTTTAAGCCACTTTTTGGTCAGGGACTCATCAGTTTTGCTGCAGTGTGGTGCAGACGTGAAGTTTCTCTAAATGCTTGTGATTTTACAACTGATTGCCTTTTAGTCTGTCAAGTTTTTTAGGAACGCTGGACCTTTGACCAACTGGACATACTGTCTCAGGAGGAGGGGGGGAGCAGCAAAACCCAAGCCGAAGGGCTGAGGGAAAGGGGCATTTACTATAGTGCAGTGCTCATGCATTCACAACATGCTATGCAATGTTGTAAATACCACTGTGTCCCTCTGACAGCATTTTTACTTGCACGCACTGTGGAAAAGTTAGCTGGGATCTGTGACAGGAGACTATTAGGTTTGCTGGGACCAAAGATTTCCACATTAGGTACTTAGGATCCCCTTTCCCTGCTGCTGATGGTTTGGGAAAAGCTGCTACTCCCTGAGCTGCAAGACAGAGCCGACCCCCTTGGTCAAACTGTACCTTTTCTTCTTACCCCACCTCGTCAATAGAAATGCGAACAGTCAACGATCCGCCGGACGTTCTGGACAGGCAGAAATGCCTAACTGCCTTGGCGTCTCTCCGCCACGCCAAGTGGTTCCAGGTTTGCATTCACGTCCTTATTTATACATAAGGTTGAACTGTTTCCTTGAGTGATCTCACTTTTTTTATTTTCTGTTCATTTAGAGACAGTGACAGTTTTTTCAAACTGTTCTCCATTTTTTTTAGATTTAGGTTATGATCTAACTAAGATGTCGAACTTTGAGTTTTATAAGAAAGTTGAGGGGTGATCTGCTGATTCAGACCAATGACAGAAGTGGATAGATCATTGGTATCGACACGAGCAGATAATTTGAGACTGAGCTCTCTCGATTTCAACTCCTACTGTACAACAAAGACCATAAACGCTCAAAATACCAAAGATATAAGTTGCTTTTGATTTGGAGACGGCTCAGTAGTTCTCACCATTCTGTGCTTGCTTTGTTTTCTGAATCATTTGGTGGAAACTCAGAAAGCACAGGGAGGAGGTGGCATGAGTGGCGGCAGCTCCACTAACTAACTGAACTGGATTTGTTTTGTCTCTTTCAGGCCAAAGTCAACGACCTGACTTCTGCTGTCATCGTGATCCGGATCTTGAGGGACTTGTGTATCCGTGTTCCTACGTGGACGCCCCTCTCGGGATGGGTGAGAAAACTGCTGCTGCACTTATTCTGATAACAGCACAGTAGATATTTGTGTGTAAGCCAGTGTCCTCTCATACTTTTTTGTATGAGCAGCTACCTAATAGGCATCATCAGTGCTTGGCTTTGTGCTCTTATCTCCATGTAGCCTCTTGAACTGCTGGTAGAGAAGGCTATTGGTACATCTGAGAGACCGATGGGAGCAGGCGAGTCCCTCCGCAGGGTTTTGGAGTGTGTTGCTTCTGGAATCCTCTTGGAAGGTGAGATTTTATTTGTGTTGTCTAACCCGCATGAATGTTGATGCATCGGCACTGACATTAAAATTTAACTGCATCCGTGCAAAGATGGTCCTGGAATTAAAGATCCATGTGAGAAGGAACCGATCGGTGCCACTGCATATCTGACCGTGCAGCAGTGTGAAGACATCACACAGAGTGCTCAGGTAAGGGGGGGAACTGCAAAATTCAAACACATGTACACCCATATTATTAAACCATGGAAACAGTGGCTAATATTTCTGTTTTTCTCAGTTTGCCTTGAGGCTGTGTGCGTTTGGACAGATGCACAAGGTGTTGGGGATGGACAGTAAACCTATAAAGCCACGGAAATTGATGGGAATCGGCTTCAAAGATGGCGCAGGTAGATGATAATCTAGCTTCTTTCCCCAGTCCAAGTCATTTAACACTTTCCTCAAAAGGTCTTTCCTCACACTTGTTTCTGTTGGGTCTTTTCAGCCCAGATAGCCGGACACTTTAGCCTGCCAGCTAAGAGATCTTACTCTGATATGGAGAAAGAAGAGGACGAGCCCCATCTCAACAGCAAACAGAGGAAGTTTCTCAAATTCCAGAAGCGCTTTCAGAGGAAGTCATGTCAGTAGTTAATATCAAAGGCCTCTGTACTGGAGTGTTTTTACTGTCAGTTTATCCACATCAAGACTAGGAATCTACTGATTTTCGGCTCTGGTGTTCAAAATGTTTCCGTTTATTGGCATTTTAAAATAATCAATTCCTGATCAAGTAACTCAACACTGTTGCAACTGCAGCATGTGATTGGTTGTCAGATGTAATAGTCCACCAACAATGAAAATATTTTTACAAAGTTTTGTGTTAGACTTCCAAATTTTGACAGAGAGATTTTTGATTTTATTTTAAAGGTGTATCAGTTTCAAGTATGCATCACCTTGACTACTAATAACTAGCATCAGTTCTTAGAAAAAAGCATCAGTTGACCTCTAATCAACACAGGGATAAATAAAATTACTCTCATTATCGTTCAGTCTTCAAATCTATGACAGTGTATGAACCGGACATCGTAGGCATGTTGTCATCTATTACTGTTCTCTCAAGAGGGGCACTTAAAATGTAAAAATGAATCTTTACTTTTCCTTTTTGTTTTCTGTCAGAATTATTGATAATTAAAGACTGTTTTTAGAAATTCAATCAGTCAAACACGCATTGACATGAACTTCCATTTGTTATTTACACTTAGCTAAATCTAATGCAATATTATGACAAAGGTTAATTATGATTGATGCAAAATTTCCTAATAACTGAAGTATTAAAAGTTAGCTTTACATTTTTGATTTTCATAGTTTGTGTCCTTGAAAAAAAAAATCCTATAAGCATATTGCATTAGTCACATAGTGTATGAGTACAAAGCCTTAGTGTCAGCAGTGCAAATGCCCCTTGAGCAATCTCTGTAAGCAGAAAGAGGTTAATTGTAACATCTGAGCCCCTATGCCTGTGAGACACTTGACTCTTAAGTGTATATGTTCTTTTTCAAAATGAATGAAATGTAAAAATGATGCCAAATAATCACTTTTTTTAAAAAACATTTTTGTCTGTCTAATCTAGAAATTAATGCATTTCTTTGTTGGCTCATGTTTCTCTTTCTGCCTTTTGTTTACCTGTTCCTTTTCCTGTAGTCACAGATGATCTTACCATGAATGCTGTGATGCGTCTGAACCAGTACAGACCCGGACTGGAGTACCGACTTACGTCTCAGACTGGTCCGGTCCATGAGCCGGTCTTTACGATGGCTGTTGACCTAAATGGGAAAACTTACGAGGCGACAGGGCCTTCAAAACGAGCCGCCAAACTTAACGTAGCCACCAAGGCAAGACTGCTTTATTTTTATCTACACAAGTTGACATTTGTCTGTTTCTTTGTTGCTGAAAAACCAAACCTACTCAGCCTCAAGTGTTGTGCTCTTTGTTTTTAACCCTCTGAACTCCAAGCAGTTTCTGGGTGTTTTTTTTTTACCCACTGTGAGCTCATTTTTCACTGCAATTTAAAGTCCTGCACCTCTATGGAAACAGCACAGCCATGGCTAGAAGTAGAGAAAACTCAAAAATGTCTTCTGTGCAGTACAGTACAGCTAGATTTTCTTTGATTACACATCTTAAAATATTTGAAAAAAACCTGGAATCAACACATTCAACATTTTTCCAAATGCCCACAGGTGTTATCATTACTGGATAACAGCAGCTCTGCATACTATAGATATTTTACTACTTACGTTTTTATTTTGTTTCCATACTTGTCTCTTATCTGCTCTTGAAGCCTGCAGTTCAACCCAGTTCAAAAAACATCCCAGAACTTTTGTCCGGTGACTGTTGGACACAGTTGAGTCACTAATGGCTTCTCACTTTCAGTAAGGAGTGCAGATTTTTTTTGCTTTTTACAGAACCTGGTCTAAGTAGAAGGTTTATTTTTGCAATGTTTACATGAGACAAGTAAAATGAAATAATTTATGATGAAAAATCACGGTTTTAAATTTGTTCAATTTTTCCAACAAAACCGAAAGTTGCACATGTTGAGTTTAAGGGCTGTCAGAAAAGTGGAAAGTCCAACCAGTCTCTCTGTTTTTACAATGTCAGGCTCTGATAAAAGGTGTAAATTTGCGATTTGTTAAAAAATAACATGTCTTACAATCTCCCCAGCGGGTTTTGGGGATTAGTTGATTAATTACAAAAATAAAATCTCAGATTTAAGGCATCTTATTTTTAACATCATTATTTTTACTACATGCATGATAGAGACCTTTTTCAAACTTCCACCCTCATGTACCGGTATTCATTTTTTTTGTAAAGTACAGTGTTACTAAATATCATTTCAGAAAATGACTTCCATTCCCCTGAATCATTTCCTTCAGTCCAGCTGGATACATGAATAAAAGGACCGTTGTTGCTGTTGCTGTATTGTTTTGACTTTTGTCATTCACAGGTCCTACAAGATCTTGGTCTTCCAATAGGTTCAGATTCTAAATCAGAGTCCAGTGGTGATGCTGAAGGAAGCCAGGAATCGGTTAAAGCTGCTACAAGTTCCACTACATCAGAAGATGTACGTACCCGAGTCTTCAAATATTTATTTAGAAGCATCATCTTAAAACTTACATTGACGTTGAGAGACAAAGAAGCTGTTCTTGGGTTTAAGGGTTAAAGTCATGGGTTTGACAGCAATTGTTTGTACTCTTGCTGTGAACAGACGGGTCAAGGTCCCATCTTGACTAAAAATGGTAAGAATCCCGTGATGGAGCTGAATGAGAAGCGACGCAGCCTGAAGTATGAACTTTCTGCAGAGACGGGAGGCTCCCATGAGAAGTGTTTTGTCATGGAGGTGAGTCAGCAGGATGTCTATCCCACAGAAAACAGTGGCACTAAATATTGTTACATTTGTGTAATCTGTCAAAGCCCATGTGTGTAGAATGAAAAAAAAACCTCCTCTGACTCTTAAACCCCCATTTGGCTCAGATTAGCAGTACGGGGGAGGTAGGGGGGAAATTATTCTGGGTAATCCTGCCATCCATTATCCTTGGCAGGATTTTAGACTTTCCAAAATGACAGCATACGGTGTGGAATAGACACAGACACTCTACCAAAACTGAAAGTGTATAAACACACATAAATCTGCTTAGAAATCACAGAAAAGAAGACGCCCAATCATAAGATTAGAATTTAATCTGTACACCCATGTATTACATCCTTTTATGCCACTAATTAGGCAAAATGTGAAAAAGAAAAAACAAAAGAGAAAAGCAGAAGACTTGTAGGTGACTTTACACCAACCTACTGAGGAGCTTATGGGGTGTGGCTCTCCTGATTAAAAAAAATCTTTCTGTCATCATACTAGTTCCTAAATAGGCCCTTTCTTTACTGATGTTTCTATCAAACTGGGAAAAACATTTTTGATTTTATCCATTTTTACACAAAAGCTGAATTTCACATTGACAAGACTAACTCACCTCATCTCCCGTTGATAAATAAATCACATCCAAATAGGGCTTTGGCCAGAGTTTTGTTAATATTCACTAGAAAATAAAACCTGTGGATTATTTTTTTTCTGTGTCAGGTGGAAGTCGATGGGCAGAAGTTTAAAGGAAGAGGCTCTAATAAGAAGGAAGCAAAGGCATACGCTGCCCTTGCTGCTCTGGAGAAGCTCTTCCCAGATGACAATGGAGTGTCGAACACCAACAGAAATGTCTCAAAGAAGAAGGTCACCTACACCGACATGGTAATTCATCAAGCTTGTGACCTTCAAGATCTCCTTTTGACGTTGCTTCATGTTACATTTTTTACATTGTCTTCTTCAACAGCACATACCAGGGTTCGGCACCATCCGCGGCATTCCTTCGGACTCCGGATCACGTGGCTGGGGTCCCAACAGAGGTGGTCGAGGACGGGGCCGAGGCAAACCGTTTCCCTCAGGACCCAGCTACAACAAGAGTAAGGCCTTTCACACTGACGAGGTGTCGGCCAAGTCAATAAAGGATTCTTTAAACATGTGCAACAAGCACTTCACACCTGTGAAGAAATCAACTAAATAGCCGTGTCTTTCCTTTATTTTAAAAGCCAACTACAGTTATGAGAGCAGCACTGGCTCAGGCTATCGTAAGTATCCGAATGTCTCTGTTTGCTCTGTGCACACTGGCTTTAGATTGTCATGGTGGTTTTGATTTGTTCTGGTTTTGGTTTTGATTTGCTCTAGTTTTGGTTTGTTTTATGTCTGTGTACTAAAGACTAAATAAGTTCCAAATGATTGTACTTTTAAAGTCCTAATAGTCTTGGAGAAGGTTTATTTATTTTACAGTCTTGTTAAAAGTCAAAACGTGTGTGTTCTTAAAAATTACGACTGGGTATGATTATGTTGTGCATGTGTTGGCAGGGCTTTTTCCTGAATAGAGGAACTTTTCAGATCTCCCCAAACAGGTTTTTGCCAACATCAAAGGAAAGTAATCAACACTAGAATGATAATGATTAAGAAATATTATATACATATATATATATATATATATATATATATGAGCAGTTTTGTTTTTTGGGATGTCATTTGTGTAAGAATAATAGACAGCGTTTATTAAATGATTAGAAAAAACAGGAAAACACATTGATATCTGTTAAATACGGGAGTCATTGCCTTTACTGTATGCAGACTGATCATGCTTACTGCTTTCATGCTCCCTCAGTTTTCACTTGCTAAACATGTTGCACTAGAAACTTATGAACAAATCTAATAATTCAATAATCATTTAGGTCATCTTTAAGTAAAAATGCCCAAAAATAGTTTTTAGGTTTTAGTTTTGCTGTTAAAAGGATTTTAAGTCTATAATTTCTCTGTTCTACTGGACTGTTGTTTAGATAAATAAACAATTCACATATGCAAAATTACTTTCAGACTTTAAATAGAGTGTACGATTAATAGAACAAATAATTGCCTGATTATTCAATTATAAAAACAGTCAGTTGCAGGCCTTGTCAAGTCTATGTCATATATATGGAACGGCAAGTGCAGACTCAGCATGTATCAAAATAAAATGCATATAGGCAAAGATCATACATATGTGATAAAAACATATAAGATAAGATAAACACTTGTGTGAGGATATTGCAGTAAGAAAGGGAATCAGATAAACAGAGTTTGCCATTACTGAAAAGGGAACAATGACATTAAAGCAGATTTTAAAGTACAGCTTTTACCTGTTTAGCATTTTACCTTAAAAAAAAAAGCCTGTAAAAAAAAGTTGTAGCAGAACCTCGTTCAGGGTCCTCGTACAAAGCATGTTGTTTAAGAAAATGAGGGAAACTATTGATTTTATATGTCAGTGTCACTCAGGTCTTGTTTTAACTGTCTTTCAGATAAACTATATGGGAATAACGCAGCCACAGCTAAAACCACCGGCCCCAGCAGCTCAGACAGCAACGTCGGCTACGGCACCTTTTACCCTGAGAGCAGTGCCACCTTCTCCTCCCCGCCCGCCTCCAGTGCCGCCAACAACGTCACGAAGGGAGAAAGCTACCAGTCGATGCCTCCTCCTGCCGATCAGGAGAGTCCGTACAGCTATGGGTACGGAGACGAGAAGAAGAAGATGCTGACCCAAAGTCATAGCGAGGGCCAGAGCGCCGGAGGAGACTATTCTATGTACAGCACTGCTTACCCCAGCTCAGTGACAGGGGGACAGGGGTATAATAATAATTATGGTGAGTAAGATTAAAATATGATCCACTTATTCTATCAAATAATATAGATAACAATGTTAATTTACTCTTAAAATAAATCCTTTGTTGCATTAACCTTGTATTAACAAACACCAAAACACCTGGGAAAGGAAATAACACTTCCTGGTTTGGTCTCTTTTCACAGGCTGGGGGGGGAATCAGTCATCCTGGGGGAGTCAGCAGGGATATAGTTCGTATCAGGGCTTCGGAGGACAGAACCAAGGCTCATACTCTGGATACCACGACATGAATTACTGATCATCACATCATTCTGAGCCCGTCTCACCTCACTATGACTGTCGTTCTTCACCCCTGATGATGATCCTGAGTTACTGCTTCTGAAAAGGAAAACTAAAATAGCTGAAGTGTTTTCTCTGAAACTGGAATTTAGTTTGTTTTTTAAAACTGTCTTCTCACTCTGCACCTCAGTTGTTTCACATGTGGTGAAACAGTTGCCAGCAAAGTCATTTTGTCTTTTATCTCTACAGCATCCTTCACATCAATGTTGACATGAGTGTTGTGTTTATTTTTTTTAAATCTAGTGAACTGGTTCTGTATCACTCTATGGTTTTGAGTTAAAGCTGCTTGTTGTTTTGAGCTAAAGGGTTTTTTTTTCTGTCTCATTAAAAATGATCTAATCTTTGTTGTAAAAATAAATGACGCTTATTTTGGAGCGAGGTTTCTGACCGTCTTTTTGCTAGATTGTTGATGTGTGGTGAGATTTTAACATTTAATGTGACGCTCTGATTAAGAACAGTAGAGGTCAGGGTTGAGCTCCGCCTGTAAGATTATGAATTTGAAGTAGTTCAAGTCGGGTCAACTTGACCTTCCCTTAAAAATGCCATAGATTTTTCCCACATCAGTGTTACTGAAGACATATTGCAACACCAGCAAGTGCTGCAAATGATTTCTGCCCTCTGGTATGTACGTAGTATAACACTGTAGAAGGGATGGTGTATGTGCGGCTGTGTGGTTCAAGAAGATGAGAAGAGGCCTCAGTGAAAAATTAGGGCATCATAGTTGAAAAGTTACTCGGGTTCCTTTGGCAGAAGTTAACCCCTAATTTCCTTAAGGGCAAAAATGCCCTTATGCATCAAAAACACTGCTTTAAAAATACATAAATTATTGCTAAATTATTTTGTTAAATGCACTATAACGGTCATTTTTTATTTTTCATTATTATTTTTATTAGGATTGTAATTATTGTTTTTTAATGTAGGCCCATTTTTTTTTAAAAAAAATCACATTTAGGATGGCAAAGACAAAAATGTCAAGGTCAAAAAACTACCAAACAATGCTGTATACTACATTTACATATTCATGTTGTATGGATTTCAACTCTTTAAATGCATTTTTGTTTTCAAACTACCACTGTTAACAAAAAATGAATTCTTTGCAACATACTGCAGTTTTTTATTAATTTTTTTTTATTATCACAGACTGGGATGTGTGAATGATTAGCAACAGCATTGATTCTGATGCATTGTTATTTTTGCATGCAGTGTCAGTTTTCTTATTAGTAAAACCTCTCGGTCAAACATACTGCCATAAAATATTATCTAGTAATAATAGCTGGTACGGAATATTCACTGTAGTTTTTTTGTTTATTAAAAGGCATACAACAGACATTTGCCAAAGTATTTATCAGAGCTATATGTGTATATATGTTTCTTGTCTGCATGTAGGTGGTTTTCATCTGTAAAAATAAGCCTTCTGTTGACATCTCAGGTCTGCAACGTGTAAATTCACAGTTTCCAATTCCTTCACTGTGGCCTTTTAGCTAGTCAGCAGATCAATGCTGGTATCAAAGATATAAGAGGCAATCCTGTTTTCATTTAAAGTGACAGAAGTAGAGTAAACAGAGAAAAACACAGATAATCTGGTTGTGAAACTAACTGCAAGAATGTGTTTTGTAAGACCACTCGATTTGTCCATGACTTGACCCATTAGATTACTGGCGTAAAGTCAGCGGGCTGCATTTCTTATTATGGATTTATTCAAAAAGATGGAAGCACAAAATGAAGAAGGAAAATGGTGATTAATACCGACATGGAAAAAGTGGAGTCTGGACGCCAGCCTATAATAACCATTGCGGGTCACATGTGGTCCTGATGACCCTCTGGTCCCAAGACTGAGTCAGGGTGTGAGCAACGATCATGCCCCTGCAGCGTGTCCCGGGGCTGGTCCTCCTGCAGCCTCTCCTCCAGTAACGCTGATAAAAAGACGAGGAGGAAGAGTGTCAGCAGGGTCATCCCGAGCTCACCTCACCAGTTATCAGCTGTGAGTGTTCTGCCTTTCACTCTATCATCTCTGCACTCTGACACTTAAACTCTTCACACATGCAAGCTGCGTTTGTTCTGTGTCGTTAGATTTCTGTTTTACTTTGTGGCGTCTCTGCTGAGGGTGATGACGGTCATGTGATCTGAGAAGTCTGTTTCAAAGATGCAGTGATCTTCTTTGACCTCTGGTGACACCCAGACAGGGCTGCTTTGATTAGTTCCCATTAACTCCAGCTGGAGCATGTCAGCTTCAGGCTGCAGCCAATCACAGGTCACCTTTAGGCATAAAAATCATGACACAGTGCTGTTGCTTAGTGTGGAGGCAGGCGGGGAGAGAGGAAGCATAGGCCCACATGGTAAGCAGTAGCTGTGGTTTGCTTGTTTCATGCTTCACTTCCTTGTTTTTATTGCTCATGCAGGTGCTGACTTTCTTTTGACGCTGTAGCTGCATGTCTTGATTTTCTGGTTTAAGTCTGCTGTTAACTGTCAATCTGATGTATTGTTTGTCTCTGAAGATGGCAGTCACTCTTTTATCCATTTTAATTGCTGCCATCCCTGTGGCCTACTGCTATCCTACTGCTTTTGAAGACCTGGGAGAGAGTAGCAGTGAGTAATCCTTTAACACTGACTTTCATGAGCCTGTTGACTGAAGTTTGATGTTTTTAATGCTTTATGTTCCCTTCCAGAGAACAGAACCTCCATCAGGTTCCTCGCTATAGGAGACTGGGGAGGAGTGAACTATGCGCCGTACACCACCGCTGTGCAGAAGGCTACAGCTCAAGAAATGAGCAAAGTAGCAGAGCAGATGGGAGCTGACTTTGTTCTGGCCCTTGGCGATAACTTCTACTACAAAGGTGTGAACAGCGTGGATTCTCCTCGGTTTAAGGTCAGTTCAGTAAATGTAATGTGAAATAACGACACTTGATGTTAAAGCAGCACTGTGGAGGCAACAGTGATTAAAAGTACATTATGTAAAGTACAGTTGTGAGGTACTTGAGTATTTCCATGTTATGCTGCTTTATACTTCCACCTACTACATTGAATAAATATTGTAAATTCTACTCCACTGCATTTATTTGACAACTTTAGTTCTTTTCAGTTAATGTTTTACACAATGGATATAATCACAAGACAGTTAATGATTAAACCAGTGGTTTCCAATCTTTTAAGGCCTTTGAAATCTTACACAAAACGGCATGTAGTCAGTCACATTGCACTGGACTAAGTTGACGGCTCCTTTTTGCCCCTTTAAACTCCTCACATGGTTTCATATCAGTAGATGTGCAAATGGTCCAATATGTCATCAGAAATCAAAGATTAGAGAAACTGAAAATAGACTTGTGTTCATTTTTTTTCTTTCCTCTCGGCTTTATCTGGTGTCCCTGAATATGAAACTGCATATAAACTAGTTCAAACTGACTCCACCTGCAGCAGTAGCACGCTGCGGACACATTTATGCTTCACAATTAATAATCTAATTTCATATAAATATCAGAACCCAAGCCACTTATATTAAAACTTCAATTACATTTTCCTAAGTGGGGTTTTTCATGTAAGAACTAGAAATTGAGTATTTTTTTTAATTGCTTTATTGTTACTGTTGTGTGATTTGAATGATTTGTATATAACTGGGTGCAAGTTAGGATCTTGCAATACTCCTGAGATGATTTTCTTTGAGCAAAGATTTTAAGAGTTTCAGGCAACACATTTAGTAGATTTCTTTATGCACGTTTACAGTGGGTATATTTAAACCTAAGGGGAAGTTCTTACACTTGGCTGTGATGGGTAAAAACCCCATCTGGAAATATTTAATCTGTGTGGATCAAACGTGCGTACAAAACAAACGCCATATTTCTGTCAGGTTTTCTACTTGGTCTTTCTTGGTTTAATTTGCAGTCCGTGTATCTAAGTAGTAGTAGTTCAAACTGACTCAACAATAACGGGCTGCTGGCACACTAACACTTCACTATTTGAGGGAAACCAAACAGTAGTTTAACTTTAAGAACGTTTGCTGTTCATAATGTCTACCTTATACTTATGTAGGCTTATCGAGCAAGACCTTTACTTGTAATGGAGTATTATTGCTTACACTGTTGTATTGCTACTTTTTACTTGAGTGAAGGATCTGATTACTTTTTCCACCACTGGGAGATGATAACTCTGCCCTTTCCTCTTTAAACCTTCCCCTCAGGACACTTTTGAGTCTGTGTACACTGCAAAGTCCCTCAGAGTGCCCTGGTATGTTCTTGCTGGCAATCACGATCATGCAGGGAACGTCAAAGCCCAGATTGAGTACAGCGGCAGATCTGACAGATGGTAAGTGGCAGCTTAAACAGATGTATTTTAAAACTACAGTTCAAGCATGTTGATCTGTCTTGACCTTTTTTTTTTTTTTTTTTTTTTTAAAAAAACCTTGTTAGGAAGTTCCCTGCCTACTATTATGAACTGAACTTCCACATCCCCAACACTGGAAAGACTCTGACCATCATCATGCTTGACACCATACTGCTGTGTGGTAACTCCGATGACCACACGGATGAGAAGCCCAGAGGGCCGCTGTTCGCTGTGGACGCCAATCGTCAGCTGACATGGCTGCAGGAGCGATTGGCCCGATCCAAAGCAGACTTCCTGTTGGTGGCAGGCCACTACCCTGTGTGGTCTGTGTCCAAACATGGACCCACAGAGTGTCTGCTGCAGAGGCTCCATCCTCTGCTCATTAAATACAAGGCCACTGCTTACCTCTGCGGGCATGACCACAATCTGCAGGTTGGTGCATGTCAGATATGTTTACATTTAGTGTAAATGTAATACAAGTGTAAATCTGCCTCCTCAAGCTCAATCTTATCAAATTTTCTTCTACAGTACATCGAAGAGTCCGATGTTGGCTATGTGGTGAGTGGTGCTGGAAACTTCCTGGATCCTGACATCCGTCACTGGAGCCAAGTCCCCAAAGGTTCCGTGAAGTTCTTCACTGGCCAGGCGTCAACACTGGGAGGCTTCGTCCACGCAGAAGTCACAAAGAACAAGATGGTCGTGACCTTCTTCCAGGCTAAAGGCACTTCTCTCTATCGCACTGTTCTCTCTCAAAGAGACCTTCAGTAGACGAGCCAACGGGCGCAGTTGGCGTGTGCATACAGCATTAGTCTGCAGTGTAGTTTGAAATCAAAGGACTGTTGATCCAGTTTTATTTTTTACCAATAGTATTAAAATTTCAGTGCATTTTGCTCTTTTAAAAGAATCAAAGTTTTACATGTGAATTTTTGTATTATAAAATAAATGTTTGTACATAACATGTCTTGCTGGCTTGATTTGAACTTGTGACAAGATATACTCATCCGTTTCAGAGATGAGAACATCTTGCTTCAATTCAAGGTGGGGGATTTTTGGGAAGTGTTTTCATAGAAGCATTTGAATGCTTTGAACTGAGTTAGATTGCCTAACTGCAAATGAACTGGACAAGAATTTGGTTGAATTTAATGCTTGCAAGAACAGTCCATTTATACATAAATGAATAGATGATTGCTGCAGTTTTCAGGTCTGCATATTGGATCTTCATCGACACCTGATGGCTGCTCATGTTTTTTTTTTTTTTTTTTTTTAATTTTAAAAACTAAATTCCAATTCAAAGGCCTTAACTAGGTTTCAAAAGGCATTTAGGTGCTACATTTACATATTTTTGTTCTGCATAAATTTTTACCAGTAGTCATACAGAGCATTGAATAGGATGTAGTTTATTTGAGCCTGGTATTCTCACATGTGGTAGATTTGCAGTGTAAGTTTGGTATCTTCAATATTTACTGCTGCTGTGCTTTCTTTACTTGGTCCAATGCAAGACTTAATAAGCAGATGTGCACATCTAAACTATAGACACTCCTAAGGCTTGCAGTCAAACTTCTGATTCTGTATATGTTTAAAGTTTTTTTTTTTTTTTTTAGCACAGTGTAAGGAGCAAAAACAGTTAAAGAATCACTAAGAATAAAATTAAATATTAGTATTGTGGTGTAAAACTGAGTCCAGCAACTAATACAGGGAAGGGAATTGCAGAAAAGGAAGGCATAATGGTTTCCTGCTGTTTAGAATTCAATTGAATATACACTTTTTTTGCATTCACAAGAAATATGACAAATTTACGGCCCAGCCCTTTAATCTATACAGCACTGTCATGCTCATTGCATCAGGAGATTTAAACTCTGACATGGCTGGTCACAGCTGAGGCACAGCAGAGGTCAAGACTTCCAATGGGACAGCCCTTTTGTCCATCACAGAGAACCACCTGGCCTGCCAACAGAGGATTAGGCCGGATGATAGCAGATTGGCAGTGACTGTGGTCAGGATAAACTCGGCTAACCAATGACAATTAACCTGGGAGGAGCGCAGAGACCCAGAACAAGCCGGTTTCTATTTTTACTTCCTCCTTCTGCTGACATGTTGAATTTATCGCCTTTAATTCCTTGCTTTATTATCTGTTTTGTGCAAGCAGGTATTTGAGATAATCCCATGTTTTTATTTTGCACAGAGAGAAGAAACATATGTTGGCCAGGACACAATGTTACAATAGCTTGTTTTACCATGTGATAAAATACCACAAAGACTTTATCCCTCCTGTGATCTCAGTCAGGCTATTACAGGGTCACTGCCTGTTAGTCGGTGCTTTCCTGATCCAATTGGAGCGAGTTACAGTCTGCTAGTGTCATGCATCGTCAGCCTGAGAGCAGCACTGACAAAACTGAACCAATGCCAGTAAGAATTTGGCTGAGAGCAAGCTGTCACCTGAGGATGACAGGCCGGTAAGGATCGCTTAACCGCGACTGAGGTAAATCCACTGCAGATCAAAAGGTTGCATGTCAACTGTAATGATTAGACACTATTTGAATTCAGAGTGAGCAAAACAATGTGTTGATTTCTCATTTCGACATGTTCTCAATAGATGCTGCAATGGTTTAACAGCAAATTGATCATGTAAAGTCCCTTCAGCATAATTAATGTTATAATAGCAATGAACCAAATTAAAATGTGAAAATAATGTTGAATCTGCAAGTCCCCTCGGCCTTCCTTACAGACCTCTTTCAGCTCACTGTTTAACCTTCTGAACCCCAAATGGCCATTTAGAACGTATAATTTTTATGTGTCTCGTTTAAACGTTCGTCAAAAATAAATTATTCGCACTAACCAGATTCGAGAAAAACTCATCAAACTCATGAGTGATTTAGCAGCAAGCAAGAGTTACATAACAAACATTCAGGGACTTTTAGGCTGAACTGCAGGCTGTGTTTAGACAGAGCATATATGAGGCAAGTATGTAATAATAATAATAATAATAATAATAATAATAATAATAATCCATTGGTTTTATTTAGCACTTTTCTAGGCACTCAAAGGCGCTTTACACTGCATTATCCATTCACTCCATACTCTATGGTGGTAAGCTACATATGTAGCCACAGCCGCCCTGGGGTAGACTGACGGAGACGAGGCTGCCATTCCTACCACCACCAACCACTCAATCTCACCCTGTATTCACCAAGGCTTTCTGGTGTTCCCTCACGGTCTCCCATCCAGGTACTGACCAGGCCCAACCTCGCTTAGCTTCTGGAGCACCCAGACATTACCTCCAATCCTGTGCATTCAGTTGGGTTGGGAAAGATACGAAAATCTGCACAGCTGGCTAAAGTCCCACTTGTTATAGTTTTTTTGCATTAGTTTAGAGGTATGTGTGCTAGTGCCTAAGGACTGGGTCAAGCTTAAACACTGAACACAGTAGGCTATGATATTAATATTAATCTACACACACATCACATTCTCCTGCTTAGCAACATTAAGAGCACAGGCCTGTACTAGGAAGCAGGATCTGGTGTTGGCAAGGGAACTTCATGTCTAACTCTTAACTCTCCTCTTTCAGGCCTACAATGGTGGTTTACTCCTGGGGTATTTCACAATGGTAACATCTAACCTGCTATGGAGCAAATTATGGTTGGAATAAGAGATCAACATGCATAACAACGTCGCCTTTCGATCAATCTCTTCCCTTGGAAAATACTTGGAAAAGCCCAGTGAGAGGGGGAAGATAAGAGTTTTTTAGGCTGCAAGCATTTTCAAAATCATTTCATTGTTCTATTTGCCTTTGTAGAGCAAAATAATCCCTAAACGGAAACTGATTAAAACACTAAAGCCTCATATCCTGCCCGTTGACCCTATAAGATCTGCAGTAAGTCTACTTATCGGTTTGAATGATGTTTATTCTTTACTTGCTCCCAAAACTATTTGCAGGGCTGCAGCTAAAGACTACAATTTGCCTTACATGCAATAAAAATTAGACTGAATGTAAATTGGATGTGAGCTTACTGAAGTCATCCTCCACACTACATGAAAACTTTTATTTTTAATACTTGACTTTTTGTTGTTTGACTCTGAGCAGATGTCATAATCTTATAAATCATAAACTTATATGGGTTGAGTTTGCTCTTCTTGTTGATGTTTGGAACTGCTCAGAAACTCTGGGTTTACTTGCCAAGTTGATAATCAGCGTTGCACAATTGCTGAGCATGTCTGTATTTGTTAGGTTTGGTGAAGCCAGATAACAAAAACATATCCTGGTTATGTTGAATTTGCATCACAGTACAGGCTCCAGGGACGCTGTTTGACTGTCTCAGTTTTGAGTAAGTCTAGAGGTAGGTTCATTTTTCACTTTTGTTTTTTCTCTGAAAGCCGTTGCAACTCTCCTCTTTTAGTCACATTCGTTTCTTTAACTTAACTGCAGCAACCAGCCCTATCTCCCGTTGCTGTTTGCTCTTTTATTTACAACAAATAGGCACACTGTTTTGAGCAATAACACCAGATTTAATGGTCCCTTTCCCCAATAAGCTGGAGCATAATAGTTCATTTCTGTGCTATATAAATAAAGCTGAGTTGACCTGAAGCAACATAAATGATCATTTTGCTGGAGGTATAAATAAATGAACAAACTATGTTAACTCTGCAGTTTCACAGCAACACAAAAAAACCCAACAGACAGGACCGAATAACCGTCTGCACCCACAAAAAACTACAAGACAGCTGGCACTCAGCAGAAACCCGTGCTGGTATAAGGAATATGAACTGTGTTCCTGTATCTAAACCTTCTTTGGGTGCATTTATTTCACCATCTATCATCAGTGTTGAATTTCTAGACGTTAGTCGATGCACTAATTGACACAACGTTTGAATTTTTTAGCCCCGACCTGAACTCTCTATCGCAGGTGTAGATTTAGTTGTGCATATTTCAGATTTCACCACCTGCCACCAACTGTCCAAAACTGCAGTCCAGTAATCCTTCGCTCACATGTCCCGCGTCAAAACGCAGACAACAGCTAATCCTCTAAAACCTCTTGACCCAAATGAAAGGCCGATTTCACAGGGACTCTACCTGAGTTAATATTGTCTTCATCTGAGAATCAGAAAGCTTCAACTGCTGTAACGGCACGTGGAGTTATCACTATTCCAATAATGTACAGGTGTAGTTCGGCATAACAACACAGAATTTTTCACACGACAATTAACTTCAGCTGTACAGTTTGAATGACCTGAAAGATAGTTTCTCGTCTAAGAACAGAGTGAAATCCTTAAAACCAAGCACCTGTTTTCATTTTTAACTTGTATTTAAACTCTGAATTCATTATTAGTTAGTTCTTAATGTAAACAAAACGAAATATATGATTTTCAGCAGAGCCAAAAACATTGATTATATAATCTCTCTACGCTACAAATGTTCAAAGAGTGACTGAGTACAAGTATCTTGGATTCTGAATTGATGAGACAATGGCTTTTTAATTTTTAAGTGACCAAACTAGTTAAAAAAAATGGGAGAAAAAAATGGTTCCTTTTGCAGGAATACTTCATGTTTTTACTTTGTATTCTAGCAGGACACTTGTTGAGGCAGTTTTTCTATCAGTCTTGGATTATAGTGACATTTTATACACTCTGCAGTGAGACTTATCAATGGTGACAGTTATAATTCTCATTTTAGTGGGCTTTATGCTATGACTGGATGGATCTCGCTCTCTGCAGATACACTAGAAATTAAACAAAAGCTGTCAAAAATGCTCTGTCGTATTTATTCATGCTATGTTAGAGTTTGACAGTTGCGGCATAAGTAATAAAATTGTCAAATCCACAATTAACCCCCTAAATTTTTACCGTTTTCATGGTATAAAATGACATTCTCTAGCTCTGTGGCTCTCTGCCTAAAACCTTCTTTAACTACCTCACAGTCTGACCTTCTCTGAGACTTTATTTGCCCCTTGTTAAGCCCCTCTATTCCAGCTAGAGAAATCCTGCTCCTCCAGTACATCTCCCATAGCGTCAATGTGGAGCTAAGATCTCTGAAACCTGCCTGAGGAAATAGGATTAGCAAACTCAGAGACATTTTCCAAGTTAAAGGGTTGATGAACAAAAAACTGATGCAAAAACTAACTTTTTTAAATGATTTGAAATAAAATGTAAAATATATGTGTTTTTAAAACACTCCAGCAGGTTCCCTTTTTCCTAATTTTGCTGGTCTGAAGTATAACATGAGTCACTGTGTCATCATTGTTTATTTAATAATAACTTTGCTTGAATTCCTCCTGAAAGTCTCATCTGTGCCTTTAACTTCCGCTACCCTCCACCGCCAGCTCAGTATTTCCTTACTTCATCACGCATGCCACAATTTGCACTGCTGCAATGCTCACATTCCACAATATCTATGCAACACCGCACTTCTGTTTCTTTCCTGGTCAACAGCAAAACTTACACTATGGAGGTCTTTGCCCAGCATGCATAAAACCCACAGACTGCTCTGTTCCTTCCTTCTGTTTTACACTCAACAATCCTTCTGGAAACTTACAAATCTTCTTCCTACTACCGGAATCAAAATGTAATATTCTCAAGTTCACCCTCTCAGATTGGGCTGCTGCCGTCCGATTTTCTAATTCCACAGCTCAAAAGTAATAAAAGGACGTTGTATTAAAGGCTAAGCTGCTCATCTAATCTTCTCTCCCTAATCTCCACCCCTCACTGAATACAGGCACTCCGGGCTTTACAGATGGAATGAGCAATGTTGGTTCAATGAGAGTTTCCCCCAACACCATAAAAACAATAAAAAAGACAAAATTAATGCTATGTTTGTCTGGAGAGAGACAGTAAAGGTGGAATGATCTTGTTTGTAGTTGCAGGCGCAGCCAGAAGGATAAAAGGAAGATGACAAATTAGTTGAGTAACATGAACGAAAGTGCTGACAGTGTGCAACAACGTGTGTGTCTGTGTGTGTGCACTTTTAATACCCCCCAGATTTCTGCAACCCAGCCAACATCCTGCTTAAAAAGGGCCCTGAAATCTGTCATGTTGTGTTGTATAACAGCGTTTTTAATGCCAACAAGCACAAATAGAATGTTGCGTGCCTTCTGCAGGTCTCCCCTGAACACACTCTAATTCAATTTTAGTTTGACCGCTGATATCAATCAATGATATCAATTAAAGCTGTCACGATATCAGATTTTCACTGCACGATTGTCCTGGCCAAAACAAACTGTGATAATATCGATGTTGCATTATCTATAGAAATTTTGAAAATGAAAAATAATGCCAAATTTATCTTTAACTTTGTTTATTGTGTGTGTGTGTTTTTGACCAGTGAATTACGCTCAACATACAAGTATAGGGAGGTGCAGAGAGAGTCTGTAACTACAACTATACTATATGTTGCTCCAGTGTTAAAGAGTCAATCAGATAGTTGCTGGCACTGGAATATTTTTGGTATTATCATATGTATACTATTAAGAAGATATCAATACTATTTTTAAAAAAATATTGTGACCCTCTTCATATCAATAGTAATGCCAAAATTGCAGTGAAACTTCAGCAACTGTGCAGTCAATCACTTAAAAGGGATTCTATTGCCTATTTATGAAGATCGGTGTTGTTTTATTTAATGTAAAAAGTAAAATGATGATTCTGTTTCTGAGGTTTCCATTTCTTGAGCTGATCTCAGAGTCTTTAAACAGTTACCTTAATGCGTTCACCTCATCTAATTGAATTAACCTCACCAATTTAGTAGGTTAGGCCAATTCTCCTACAGGCCAGAAATATATGTAGCATTAGAATAAGACTGTGTTTGCCAACATTATTTTGCAGACAACAGTTTTTTCACTTTTATTTGACACAAAAATTAAATACAAGCCCTCTGCGGAGTGCCCTTTTGTTGTTTCTCTTTATATCCTGAAAATACATTTAAGAGTCGTTCAGCAAAAGGTTTAAGACATGTTTTTAAATGAACTAGTTCTAAATGTGAATTATTGTATATGTTGTTAACTGTTGGTAAATCAGCTAAAGATCCTATTTTTAAACGTAACAGTTCGGCCTGATGGGATGACTGTGTCTGGTAGGAGAGGGAGAATAGCCATGGTGCTAACTTGGCACAAATCCCTTGGGTAAAACAGGAACTGAAGGCTGTCCAGCAGAGTATCCCAGGCTCTGTCTGAGCTCAGGTCCTGAGAAAATGTATGTTTGTTCCTGTTTTGGTCAAAAACACACATCAGTTCTTCCAACAGAAGTAAATCCATGAACACAAACTGCCGTCTTAGTCGCTGCTTGGATGCTTCCAGTCACATGTGGAAAAGAAAAGCTTTAAAGTCTCTGCAGGCCATTTTTGTGACACTGACTGACTTCCATCCCATCTTTCTGAGAAATTGTTGTTCAAACACCTTTAAAAACGTGAATATTGGGGTTGTAGGTGTTCCAAACAAGGAGCTAAAGAGGCTCAAGCTAAGAAGAAACCCAAAAAGGTAGATGGGGGAATATGAAAACTGTCTGGTGTCCTTCAAAGCTGCCTCACGCATCGCTCTCCTTGGGAATTGGCTGATTGTAGGATGGGCTGCCCACGCCGAGGGAGCTGGGGAAAAACGAAGGTATGTATGGGATGACGGCCATCAGAGGGCTGGCCAGTGGGCTCTCATCTCTGGGGGTTGTCATGGGGATGATGATGTCATCCGTGTCCCACACATGGAAGGCGTTCGGGTGGGAGTGGGTGAGGGCCGGCGGCATGTGCAGGGGGGAGACTCCTTCCACCTCGCCATCTTTTTTCAGCTCTTCCTCAATGGGGCCCAGCAGACAGTCTGTGGATGGAGAGAGGAGGAGAGTGCCATTTATATTCACAATCCACAATCATCATTCCATTTTTAAAATTTAAGCTCTATGCATTTTTTTAATTTTCCACCTGAAAAACATTCACAAATCCAGCCACTATCGACTCCACAAGGCCAAAATGAACAATGCCCAGCTCTATGGATAAGAGACCCTTGGGAGAACACATCTCTCTGTTCCCATCATGAGGCCAGAGAGAGATTCAAAAACTGAAAAACTGAAAATTAAACTCTAAATTAGTGAGTAAATAACATCACATCAGTGGGCAGTGATTATCTTGAACCACAACTGCAGCTCTGCCAAGTCTAATAGAAATGAAGCACAACAAGATCTACTTCCAGTCACATCAGTACGAGTTAGCTTTATAAATACGACAGTGGGCTGCATTTTAATAAGAACATACTAAGGGGAAAGGGGTTGCAGAAATTAATTTCACAAATTTCTAAGGAGCTGCTTTTAAACTACAAATACAAATAAAGGTGTCATTCTTTTTCTTATTCTGTCTCTGGTATTACAATGAACTTCAAATGGCAGGTTTTAGGTAGAAAACGCTTATCATTTTTGACAGATTTTGAATTAAATCATATTAACTCGCAGCACAACACCTGATGTTAAACTTTACTGATGTTATCCGATGGCACAAACTTAAAAAAACGTGCTGAACTCCTGCATGGAACAAGAAGAATTCTTCATGCTACCTCTGATAGGCTCCAGTACCTGTTATGTCCAGCATGAGGTCTTTGATGAGGTGACCCACGATAGCGTAAGCCACGGCGACCACGACCAGGGCGGCCATCAGGAGGTAGAGGACGGATTTGGGGAGCTGAATGAGGTCTCTTGGCGGAGGCTTGTACTCTGTGTACATTGGCTCCATATTATGAACCAAATACTGGAACGACTGTCCTCCTTCTTCTGTATAGTTAAAGCTGTCCATATTCCCAGAGCAGCAGCCTCCACTTCCACCGCTGAGGAGCAGTTATTCCATTACAGTGGAAGCAAAAAATAAAAAATAAAAAAAAATCCCACTTTAATTTATCCTCTTGCTGAGATGTCACTCACAAGTCACAGTAAAATAAAACATTAAATCTACAGCTCCAGTTTCTTCACTTTGCTTTCATTACTATCAAGTTCTTGCCATCAGTTCATCCTCAGGTAAAGAAATCAAAAAAGACATCAGGACATTGCAGACAGCCTCTCTGCTGTGTCCTCTCGGCTGAAATAATCCAGACTGTGAGCAGTGACAGAGAGAGAGAGAGAGAGAGAGAGAGAGAGAGAGAGAGAGAGGAGGAGGGGGGGGATTACTCTGCAAACCACAGCAGCAATCAATCAGCCCCTCATCCCATCCCTGTCCCAGCAACAGAGTAGTTAATCCACAACAATCTTGTAAGTGCTTTTATGTACTGTAATGCTCTCAACCAATGTTCCCATCCCCACATGTGTGCATATATATACATTATATATGTACAGTTTGGACATTCCTACTCATTCAGAGATTTTCATTCATCTAGAGCAGAACTGAAGATGTGGGCAGCTGTGGTTCAGATGGTAGAGAGTTGTCAACTCAACTTATTGCAGGAAAATGAGGAGCAAAAATTATAAACTTATATGTAAATAACTTTTTTTTTTTTTAAAAAATGCTCGCCTGCCAGTAGGAGCAATCAGTGACAGCCACCCATCATAAAGGTGCTTATATAAGTGCAGTAAATTTACAATTTTCATTAAAACTGCAAATGGAATTTCATAGCAAAACCAAGTAAACACAGCTAAACATGCTTCTATATTTTAGGCTCCTTAACATAACCACTGGCTGCCTTGTTGACAGCTGCTCACTCTTTTGGCAATATGTGAACATGAGGTCGTCACCTGAAAGTTAACAGCTGAACCTCGTCAGAAGTTAACTGGTGAAAATGTTCTTGTCTTCTTAATGCATTTACGACCATCGTTTGTGTTGTGCAGAGGTAGCCTTTCTCTTCAGTATCACTTAATTCTACTTCATGAAATCAGTCATTTTTGGTTCCAGTCACTGGTTGGCTTTGTTGACATGTTGTACTGTGCTGTATTACACAATGACATACAGTTTGTCAAGGTGAAATGAGTTTCAAAAAACGTCATTTTGCTTTTTTGGAAGAAAATTATTTGTTTAGATCAATTACTAAAATAGATTAATGATAGAAAAACAGTTGGTAGTGGCAGCCCTACTTAGTATAGAGCAAACAGTCCTATACAACAAATCCATATTATGGCAGCAAGGAAAATGTCAGTCCATTATTACTTTGACATATGAAGTTCAGTCACAAAAACCATCAAACTCTGTAATCAAACTGGCTTTCAATGGGAAACGAAGAAGAGTTTCAGAGGAGGAGATTATTAGAGCTGCCAGCTTCAGAAATCAGCAATTACCGGCACCTCAGCCTGGAGCCCGCATCAGTGCTTCCCACATTTCAGCATCAACAGTTGGCAGCGAATAGGACCATCATGGTGGAACTGCTGCAACAAAACCACTGCTGAGAGAGAACAATTAAAGAGGAACACTGCTCGGACCAAGAAACACAAGGAATGAAGATAAAGCCACTGGAAACCTGGATGGATGAGGAGACTTTTGGGTCCAGTCGGCATGTCTTTGTGAGAGACAGAGCAGGTGAATGGATGGTATATGCATGCGTGGTACCCACCGTGAAGCAGAGAGGAGAAGCTGTGATTTATTCAGAATTCAAAGCAACACTTAACCAATATGGCCACCACAATAATTTGCAGACGGGCTGGTTTTACTTTAGTGCCTTAACTCTTTAAGAGCTACTTTTTATACTAGGGTATATAAAAGTCACTTTACAAAGATTAAAAATATCACAAGTCTAAAGTCCGAAACACATTTCCAGACTCTGTAAGACTTTGGACCAGAGTGCTGCATCAGATGACCTGAACTTTGTAAATACCCAACCTAAATGCAGCTGAGATTGTTCGGATCAACTTGGATTGCAGAGTGAAGGAACAGCAGCCAACAAGTGCTCAGCTCATATGGGAACTCCTTCTAGACAGTTTGAAAGAGTGCCAAGAATGCACAGTGAAGCTGTCGGTTACTTTAAAGATCTGAAATTTAAAACATATTTTGCTTTGTTTAATTTCTCTCTGCTTGCTACATCAATCCCAGTGTGTTATTTTATGATCCTGATGTCTCCAGTATTGTTCTACAATGTTGAAAATAATCATTTTTAAAAATCCTTGAACACATACATTAATCCAAACTTTTGACTGGTACCGTATCTTTTCATTCATTTATTTATTTAAACTGATTTACTTCATACTGACATTTTGGAGATAATTAATTTGGCAGCTGTTGATATATGTTACATTTAAGCTGTATGCAAATTGTTATATCAACCTGCACAGTCAAATCAGACTATTTAAAATATATTCAAACTGGCACAACAAGAATAACTGGGACTATAAAGGGCTGCATTTACTTGCAGTGTATTTTCACATTGTGGTGCTACACAGGTAAGACCACCTCCTCATTTTGCATATAAATATAAATATAAACATTATTAACTATGTGTTAATCATAGATTAAAGATAGGTTAAAGATTTTAACCAAGTAATGCCCAGATTTCAGCTTGTTTAATAATTATTAATACAAAAACCAATACTGTAGCTATAGCTAGAATGATATAGCATGTTAGCCCTAGCTAGTACAGATTTAGCTACATTTATCTAAAAACGCTGGCCTAATAACTACAAAAATATCGTTTTAATAGTTATTTTCAGCAATGTGTTTGCAACATCTATATGAAAATTATTAAGCAGGTTATAAGGATTTTAGCTAGGAAAACTACAGAACCATAGCTATGGCTAGCATGATACAGCACGTTAGCACTTCATTAGCTTGTTTGGAGTTTATCTAGCAATGCATTTCTAATAGCTATATAAATACATTTTTTTGGAAAGTAATACTATTGTAATTTGTTTGAAACATGCTTTATACTACATAACTATGTTAAGTTTTGGTTTGAGACATGTAAAAATGATGTTACATTTCAGAAATAAGTGATTAGCTCAAGCTAAAACATCTGTAGCTAGGTTAGCTGTACGCGAGGAACTGACTAACTGGCTAATTTGTTTTCCTAATGTAACACAATAAGCGTGACTTTTTTTTATTCAACTTAGATTTAGCCCTACAGAAGCAAACAGACCAGAATGGATTTTTTCTTTGAGGACCTTCCATCCACCTCCCAGTCCACTCCCAAGAAAGGGCATGAAGATTCACAGATGGTAATAATATTGTATAATGATAAGATAAAGCAGTTTTGATAGTGTGAAAAGAAGATATTAATTTGTGGGAGCACAATACTACTCAAACGGTTGCACACATACATGCATTTTGTGAACAAGATACTGTCTGCTGAGAACAAAATGTGGCAACAACACTTGGATGTAAGCGTTATGATAAGCATTAAAAAATGTGATCAATACGATTAAGCATAAAAAAATAAACCATTTAACATAAAAAAAATGTTCACTCAACAAGGCAAGTCAAGTTGTTTATATAGCACATTTAAAACAACAGCTGTTAAGCCAAAGTCCTTTCCAATTAAGATATAAGACTGCGGGCCCCGTATAGCTCACTGAGTTAAGGTGTTACCACATTGGCACAGGTCACAGCAGCGGTTATAAGTTTGAGTACGGCTAACGACCCTTTGCTGCATGTTTCTCTCCTTTCACTCTGTCTATCAATAAAACTTCAAATATCTTGCCCCCCAAAAAATAATATTTAAAACTGGCATTGTAAATTTAGCAAACAAGTTTAAATATTATTGGTTTGCTGTTATTTATTATGTGATTTCACTTGAGTAAATATTATGGTTAAAGCCCTACAAAATTTTATAAAATACAAATTTACCTGGATTAAATATCAAAGTTAAGGCTTTACATTATTATATCACATTATGTTATATAATAAATTCCCTAACATCTTAAAAGCCAGAAGACCCTACAAAATTATGCATGGAAAACTCTGAAGGATTTCTTATGAGAAAGCTTAATGACGACAGTGGAGAGAAAGGACTGGTTTTCATTGCTAAGCAACCTCCAGCAGAAACAGACTCAGGTTTGGCAGCCATCTGCCCCAACTGGTTTGGGTGAGGTTAAATGGGAGACAGAAAAGAATAAACTACATTTTGCTCCAACAAGTTAACGTCTTCTTCAGAAAAGATTTCAGAAGTAAGATTTAAAAAACAAACCTTATGAAGACTTAAAGGGATCTGCAAAATTATACTTTTATGTTCAATGTTTCTGTCAGCCAGTGTGCAAACGGTGATGATGGAGGTATTTCTAGCAGTGTTTTTGATTACTTGTCTATACAGACAGAACACCAAGCTACGGATTCAACAAAAGGGCAGTCCTCAAGTGTGAGCATGACTGAGAGTCAAGAGCAGAACAGCAGGTACAGAATCAGCTCTGCAGTCCTAGTGGTAAAGGTCACTAAAGAGTGACTCTACTGTTCATTAAACAATAAAACTGCATGTTTTATATTTAAATATCTGTACACCAGCATCTGTTGTAGCTCAAGCATAGAGGACATCAGCAAAAGAGCGCAGGAAATGGTTATGAAGATAAACCACAGCCGCACCAGTGACCAGAAGGTGATGGACAGCTTTGAAGAGAACTTGCTGGAGAAGGTATGAAATGTACATTATGTGTCTGGTGCGAGCAGTAAAAGGTCATTCCATCTCATTTGCCTGAAATCTTTATATGACAAAATATGGATAATTATAAAGATATTAGTGAAATTTTAGCTTGATATATCTATAAATACTTTCTGAGCCCATTGACCCACCTTGAGCACGTTATTTCACCCATTGAAATTTGAGGATATGTTTGAACATCAATATCTTACAACTAATAAAGGTAAAAACTTGACATTGTATTAAATAATTGAGTAGTTAAAACTCTGTTCTATTTGGATTAAACTAGCAATAGTTTTGCTTTTGTGGCACAACTTGTCATAACTGCTCAGAGTTATGAAAATTAAAAAGATTTTAATAGAAATAAAGAGAAAACAAACTAAGTTGCTTTTTATTTTAGTGACCAAATATTTCATTTTTAAATAAAGTATTTATAAGTTTTGCTTTGTATTATTGTGACATTCAACTACATATAGTTCACAAAATATCACAAGTTGACTTCTGCAGTATCATTTTTTTTAAAAATTCGTGCTCAAAGATGGAACTTTTCATGATGGCTTTAAGTTTTCAAGTATATTTTAACTCACCTATAATCAAAGAATACTTGATTTACTTGTCCATTACTGCAGATTCCAAATAAACGGCTTGGGATTTATCTTCAATAGTTTCTGAGATATCGTTATCCTAGCAAAGCCTCAATGTTAATATGTAAAGAATGTGCTGAAAGTGAGTTGGCAAGCAATTTTTAAAAAAAATGTCAGAAAATCCTTCAATAAATCCATCTGAAACTGACAGATAGCATTTAAACATCCATAGTTTATAATAAAAACATTTCTACCAAATCAGAGAAGGTCGAGCTGAAGGTCCCTGATGATTTTTTTTTAATGTATGAGAGTAAGAAGTTAAACGTAGACTGAAACTTGTGCTTTGTTTTCGTTGTGTAACCTGCCCTGTGCCTGTCAATAAAGTGTCCGACCTGTCTGATGATCTGATTATTTTCCTAGGTGAGAGAGATGTGCCAGCAGATGAAGGGTCAAATGTACACAGTCTATGAGGAGAACAGTTACGAGATGCAGGTGAAGCTGCAGGAGCTTTCAGAGGTGCTGGAGAGCTGCACGAAGCTCAACAATGAGCTGCTGGAAGCCAGTCGGGCCCTGGCGTCTCTTAGAGAGGGTCTGGCCATCACCCAGAAAGAACTGTGAAAACCTAGTTATTATCTGACGTCACTCTGAACTGGTTAATAAGTTGTTCTGGATTAGCTCATTTGTTCATTATCATATTGAAAATTCAGACTAGTTGTCTTCATCTGTCCAGCTGTTGGAATTGGTTTTGTTTTGCTTTCAAGTTTATTCCTATTCTTCTTCCAAGAGTACATAGTTGACTCTGTTTTTATGACAGTAGTTGACGTTAACACTCTTGATTTTACTCAAAAAATACAAAAACGAAAGCTGAAATCCAAGTTTTATTTATGTTCAGTTTTCGCATCTGTTGAGTCAATAAATAAACTTACAACAAACAAGAACAACAGAAACTAAATTATTTAACTCTGGTGTTACCATTTTTAATTTTTTTATTATAGTATTAACAGTATTCTGTTTATATATTCTTATTTTATCTTAGATGCCTCGGCAGAATATAGGATTCTTCAAACTGATAGCAACCAACATACCATGGGAGCAATCCAAGTAGGAATTTACTTTGGGTATGAAGGAGTCTGCACATACAGCATTTCAGCCACACGTTCACATCTTCCCACTCATTCAAAGTCATTTATTTACATATTAACTTATCACAAAACATGCCACAACTTTTACACGTACCATGCCTTTCATGTACAGTTCAGACTTTTCAGCAACAAAAACATATCTCAGTTGGACCCAATGGATTTTCAGGCTGACCTTAAATATTCTCTAAAGAAAACAAACAGAGGTAGCAATAGACAGATTCCTCGAACAGCTTGACCTTAAATGTGATGAAGTATTTGTCATTTACTCCACACTGACATTGCTTCTAACATGAGCCAAATTAACCACCATGTGTTTCACGCAGAGGTCCTAAATTTGGGCACACACAATGAATAAGTTTTAAAGATGCATGGCAAAAAAAGAGATGTACTTTAAAGGCTTTTAATTACCTGTACTTATTTGGGGCCTAAAAGTGTGCAGCGCTTTCACTGACCTCGTGTTTCTATGCATAAATGTTGCATTAACAGGTGGCATACAGTATTAATTTCACGCAAATGAACAGAGGACGTTTACTTTTCAACAGTGAAAGACTGCAGTCCAGTGATGGCTCTGCCCAGAATCAGGGCATGAATGTCATGAGTTCCTATGAAGAAAAATAAAAAAATAAATCAATAAAACATCATAAACAAGCCATTTTCACATGTGGAAATACTTAAATCTATCAATGCATTTTCATTAATCTGATTCTTTAGCTATGACAAAGCACATTTATAGCATTTCAGAACAGCTACTTGATTTTTGCATCAAAACGTGATTAAATTTGACCAAAAATGGGTGAAAAATAGGATATAATGCAGTCTATAGGTATAATAAGTACATTGCTGACCTCTGGTGGTGACAATATGCTACTGCAGCTGAAGTAACTTTTCTTTTTTTAACGACAATACTGTCTCTTGTTCAAACTTCTGCTTACCCTCATATGTGTTGACAGCCTCCAGGTTCATGACGTGACGGATGATGTGGTACTCGTCCGCGATGCCGTTCCCTCCCAGCATGTCTCTGGCTTGTCTGGCAATGTCCAGGGCCTTCCCACAGCTATTCCTCTTCAGCATAGAGATCATCTCCGGTGCCGCTCTGTTTAGGATGAAAATACACGCATAAAGCAACACTGTTTTTGTTCCTGCAGTAGAAAGAGCTAATAAAGAGACCAGCGAGGGCTCACTTCTTCTCATCTATAAGTCTTCCCAGCGTCAGACATGACTGCAGCCCAATGGTGATCTCTGTCAGCATGTCAGCCATCTTCTTCTGCATCAGCTGGTTCCTGGCCAGTGGCACACCAAACTGGATTCTGATTGGAGGATGAAAAGAAAAAAGAAAAAACAACCGTGAGGAGAAGAAATGGTAATGTTCACACTTTTTCCCCCCACTGCATTTTCATGTTGCTATGCCAACAAAGGTGACACGCTGTAGATGAGACGTCCTGTACCTGTCCAGAGTGTACTGTCGGGCAGCGTGGAAGCAGAATTCAGCAGCTCCCAAAGCTCCCCAGGCGATGCCGTAACGGGCGTTGTTCAGACAGCCAAAGGGACCCTGATCACAACAACCAAAAGAACTTTAAATTAATTCATTTATTCAGCCTTTATTTAAACTTGGAGTATATTAAGTTATGAAGGCCTCATTTACAAAGTGGCTGAGTAAGAAAACAACAAATGCAGGAAACTTAGGATAAGATAGGACAGGATAAGAAACTTGAATGACAGTAACAAAACAAGAACAGCTGGAAGCAAAATAAGATATAATTAAACAGCCGAGTTGCCCCAAGGATAGAAACAAGTCAAGCTTTAATTTGCTCTGCAGGTTATTCCAGGTTGCAGGAGCTCAGTGAGTGAAACCGGATTTTTCAAGCTCAGTAAAAGCAGCTGGCACCTGCAGCATAATCCAATCATTTGATGTGTTGTTTGATGTGCGATAAGGGCCACATTAAAAGACAGTAATGAGGTAACGGAAGAAGAATAAACAAAACAGTAAGGGCCTAATAAATTTTTTTTAAAAACCAAAGAGTGAGGGACAACTAACCTCCTTATTGTCATTTTCCCCAGTAATAAATCCTACTCCAGAGTGATAAACAGCGTCCAATGGCTTCACAGTAGTTGTTGATGCAAACATGTATAAAATGTCACCAAAATGCAGAACTGATAGAAAAGTTGCCTTAATAAGCATTTTTCACAATACAGTGAGAAACACGATTTAATACTGACAAAGGAATCTTTTTCTTTTTCATAGTTTAGTCAGCATATTTAAAAATCTGCTTCATAACTATCCAAATTCCCAGGCATTCACCCTCTGTTACTCTTGAAATGTTTGTGCCTTTCATAGTAGAGGAGACCAGAATGTCGTACACAATATTTTTTGGCTCTGGCAAAGATCATGTATTAGATTTTATTTATCTGTATTGAGAACTATCCATCTATATTAATTCTAAACTTTTTTTTAATATAGCACTTTTCAAAACACATGATACAAAGTGCTTCACACCAGCGGCAAATGAGTCATCAAGTTTAAAGGCAGGAAAAAAACAGATCTATATAAAACCAATGCATGGTAGGATTCTTAGAAAAATATATAATAAATAAAAGACCTATAAAAGTACCTTTCCAGGGTAGGAATGGTAAAAAATATATACTGAATAAAATAAAAGGCAGTTCAAGAAAATTAAAACTCATGTCAAATTAGGAAAACTCTCCAGGAAAAGTATGTTTTAAAAAGGGTTTTAAAAGACATTACTGACTTTATGTGCATTGAGTGCAACTTGTAAAGTCCTGAAAGGGTTTGACAGCACAGTTTGTAATTGTACGATGTGTCTTTAGCATATTAGCACTGATGTTGCAGTATTAAAGCTACATTCATTTGTTGGAGCTGCATTTGAGCTAAGAGGTTAGCCACTTACACCAAGACCAGAGACGTTGGGCAGCAGGTTCTCCTCTGGAACTTCTACATCGTCCATCAGGATCATGCCAGTGGCGGAGGCCCTCAGGGAGAACTTGCCCTCAATCTTAGGGGTGGCGAAGCCCTTCATTCCACGCTCCAAGATGAAGCCTCGCACTTTGCCATCCTCACACTTGGCCCAGACAACCGCGATGTCTGCCACAGGGGAATTTGTGATCCTAGCAGAACGAGAACAGTCAGAAACGAAATGAAGTCAGCTAATAAGACTGGATTATAGAATTCTTTAGTATTTCAGTGATTTAAGCCAAAAGAGAGAAGCAGCCCATGTTAGCTTCTGTAAGCTGCTACAACTGTTTTATATTATTAGTGTTCAATAACATTGGATTCTAGACCTAAAATGTAATATTACAAGGTCTTAGTTTTACTATGTTAATTCCCTGATGATTACTAAAGTTATGAAATGGCACAACATTACTAAAACTGAATTGAAACAACAGAGTGCCATGTCCAGGGCACGTTGACTAAACTGTCTCCCAGCCCAAGATGTGAAGGATAGACTGAATTTTCTCTCTCTTTCTGCAGAATTAAGTAAAATAATACTTCAAAAATGGGGATAGCACAGCTCATTTTCTGTTCTTTTGTTATCATGAAAGTTTTTCTGGTGTCTTCCATCCTTTAAGTTTTCTAATACACTATCATCTATGTGCAAGAACTTATCTAGTCCTTATCTAGTGCTTTACCATCTTATATTTGTCTCATTTTAAGCTAAAGAGTTTTGAGAAAACTCTTTATCAGGAAGGACAGTGATGCTGGTATGTGTCTCTCTACTTACTAGGGCAGTAGTCAACCTGAAAAAATCTTGGCTGATTAAAATTGTTCCTACTTTTTAACCAAAAAATCTACACGTTGTCTGTAGATGAAGTAAATCAGCCACAGTGCACTGAATTCCCTGCCTGCTGTTCGCATTAGCCCAAATAAATCATAAATAAACATAAAAAGCTAACCTTAAAAGCATATTGAATCATTTTAAACTCATTATTTTATATTGCAATGATATCAAAAAAGACTCTGAGCAGTCCAGCATAAACCTGCACATATTCATATATCTGAAAAACTGAAATGTACCAACTGGAGATCCCACCACAAGAAATAATGACAAATGTAGCACAGATAAGTTATTCTACTATCTTTCCTGACATGCCATGTCGGCTGTCAAGCTGTTCTCAGAGTTTTCACTTGACTTTTTTTGGCATCCGTTTAAACAAAATGCAGCCCAAACATGGTGTCAGTTAGTTTGAAGCTGACTTTCAGTAAATGTTAAATAAGCAGGACTGAACAGTCATTGTTAAGTTGGGCGATTTCAAAGTTGTGAAATAGTGACTGTCTTCACACTTCACTTTGTCTTCACAGGTCGTCTGTTCCTTCAGCCGTCAAAAATAATAAATTATGACTGGAAGACTGTTGATGTAGTGCTTTTCTCCCAACTGTCCAAGCAATGAGAATCTGGTCAAGTGAGAGCTTACCAACCAGTCGACTTGGAGGCTGCAGCCCGACTACTTACCAGGTCTTGGCTCCACTGATGGAGAAGGTACCACTGGATGGGTTGTACTTGGCCTTCGTCTCCATACTGCTGGGGTCACTGCCGTGGTTTGGTTCTGTCAAGCCAAAGCAGCCCAGGATTTCTCCACGAGCTGAACAAACACACACACAGCGACCGAGACGGATTAAAATAAAGGTATCTCTAGCCGTTTCTTTGCCATTTGACATTTCGTTACAATTGCAAAAGTGTCACACTAACCGAGCCGAGGCAGATACTTCTCCTTCTGGGCCTCTGTGCCATAAGCATTGATCGGGTGCATGACCAGCGATGACTGGACGCTCATGACGGACCGATAACCGCTGTCCACTCTTTCAACCTCCCTGGCAATCAAACCGTACGCCACATAGCTCGTACCTGCACAGCCGAAACCTGCAGCACGAACAGAAAGCAGAGTGGATTTCTACTAACAAAAGAGCGGGATATTTTTGAGAAAGCTGCCAGAAAAAAAGCTAACAAATCGAATGCAAAGGGACACAAATATTGTTTACTGTTATCAGTCTACTATAGGATTGGATTAAAACATGAAAAAATGTTGATATAGTTTTGTTTTTATTAACCTTTAATAGTTGGGCCTAAGACGCCCAACTCTCCCATCTCTGACACGATCTCACGGTGGAAATCTGCATGTGGGGAAAACAAAAAGTTACAATCAAATATTCAGCAAAAACTTCTTTAATAGAAATAAAAAGGCAAAACCTAACAGTAATTTATTCTGTGTTATAGAGATATTATTTACATTTTTTCTTTCTGAATAACCCTGTTTAGCTCACGTTCGTGTCTGTTGGCCATGAGAATGCGGGGCATGAGCTTTTCCTGGCAGTAGTCGCGGAAGGAGTCCCGGATCATGATCTCCTCCTCCGTCAGCAGACCCTCCAGATCCAGAGCGTCCCGCCAGTTGAATGCCACCTTGGCTGAGGGTCAGAACATATGCCCACACACACACACATATAGGCATGGTTATGTCACCGTCACGTGCAGGAACACAACATGTGAAGCAATCTGAGCAGACCTCAATGAAACTTCACTTACGTGTCTTTGCCGGCTTTTTGACTTCTTCAGCATCTGAAGGACACAAAGTAAAAGCAGATTACACATCATATAAGACACATTTACACAACTTCTTTCTGTTTTCACCTCCTCTGTGTGTGTGTGTTCTGTTTAATGTAAAGATCTCCTGCATTGTGGCTCTTTAACACTGCGTGGTCAAACTTTGTCTTGGCATTTCTTTGTACATAATCAAATAAATCAATAATTTAAGGTGCACCTTTCAGCACTGCAGCAGCTGTTCCCTGGGCTCTGGAGGCAGTGACTGCAGCACATTTCTGGCTGTTGGAGAGGAGACGTGTAACAGCACTTCTGAGAGCCATGAGTTCACTGAACATAGAGGGAAAAGAAAATGAAAAATAAATTGAATCTGAGTCATTTAAAACATCATTTAACAGAGTAGAAACACACTTTATGCAAACATGCAGGCCAGGGTCACATGCCCTAAGTAGGATATAAACACACCTTTTGGATGGATTTAGGCATCATCATCATTCAGTGCATGGCAAAAATGGGTGTTTGTTTTTATCACATTAAATGTTTTATCAAACTGCTGCCTGTGTAGAACACTTTGCACATTTCAGAACAAACCAACAAGCTTTCCTGTGAGTAGTTCGTCCAGCACTGCCTGCCAGTTAGACCAACATGAAGTTATCCACAGAACAATGGAAACATTTATCTGTTCGGTACCTTTTGTCTTCTCGGCGGGTTTATCTGTTGATCCGATCAGTCCTCGTTGATGACTCGAGCTGTAAAAAGTTGCTTAAGTAATATTCCCGTCTACTGTACGTCACAGAGACACGTAACTTCAAACGTGGGAGCCCCCGTCCGCCATGACAGGTGAGGCAAAGCGCACTGGAGAGACGCATGGCGCAGAAGTTACGCAACTCCTGCAGGTTATGCAACAAACTTTTGTCAGCTGTAAATTAATCTTATGGAATAAACTGTGGAGTTCTGATGTTGGGAGTGTTTGTGGAAGCTCCTGTGCCGCGTGTATAACTCAGTTTGAACCCGCTGCAGGTCTGTAAAGTGGCTTTTCTTGTGCGTTTCCACACTCAACATGGCGCTCGGGGATGGACGTGTGCGCCGGGAGAGAGGAGGGTGTCGGCCCGCCGCCTGACAGCTCATTGGCCGGTAAAATAAGGAACCATGTACAGAATGTCTGGCCCGCACCTTAGTTTTATAAGTGACACTGCCAATACACCCGTGGACGGTACAGCTGACAGAGAAGCCAAACAAATACAACCATAAATACAGACAGATGACAAATTAAAGTGGAGATTTTAAGTTTTGAGCCGACAATGAGGAGATCCAGTGGCTCTGTTGTGGCTGTGGGGGGCAATTTGTTGACATAGTTTGGTTTCACTTGTGCCCTCAGAGGAAAAGGTCACTGTAAATCAATATTAAGTTGTCCTGACAATGACAATGCACCCATCCACAGGACAGGAGAGGTCACTGACTGTTTTGATGATTGTGTAAATGCTATGCTTTGGCCTTCGCCGTCACTGGATCTCAACCCAGCTGAACATAGATGGCATATTTTTCACTGATGTAATAATAAGAATAAGAATAAGAATAATAATACATAATTAAAAGGTGCTTTACGAAGCAGACATTAAAATACATATACAACCAAGCAGGCAAAAACACTAAATACATTAAAAACATTGTGCAATGGATGAAAAATCAGTTCAGTCCAATTCAAACAACTTTTGTCCCATTTGGGGTAATTCATTTGAAGCAGCATGTTGAAGGTTACCCAACACATAACAAAGTATATGCATCCACACACACATGCACACATATGCATATAACTATGTGTCTATGTACATTTGAATCTAAATACCCATACACATTGCAATAAATGAATTTTAATGAATACAGTTATATAGAATTCAGTGTTGCATTGCACCCTATGAAATAATTTAAAGACAAATATCAGTAGGAATGAGTGATTTGTAGTATCGGTTAGTTTTACATGCAGGTAAAGCAAAACAGCACCCTGATGGCAGCAGAGAGAATTCGAAGCCAAGCAAACCAACATAGAAAAAATTTATGAAGATCCAAGTATAATATTCAAGAACAAAAGAAAATAACCACATTTAATCCAGTCAAGAGAAGCCCTTATGATATGAGATTTTCAGTAATATTTTAAAAGAAGACACAGAAAGTCTGAAATTGTCTTTGAGGAAACTGCAAGACAGGTGACAGATTTTGTCTGTAGACTGATATACCTTTAAAGTTGAAGTTAGGGAAATATAAGGAAGGAAAGAAAGCAAACAGACTGCAAGACTCATAAATTCAGCCTACAAAACCATCAGTAACAACAAATGGCCGCTAGAGATTGGATGCTTTAAATAGTCTTATAGTCCCTCTCTGGTCATTGATTGAACCCCTAGAAACTCATCTATGTGTATCTCAGTTACATAATGAGAGGTTTTCTTTTTCTATGAAAGTAATCCCTTCATACCCTTGAGTTCCCCACAACGCAACCTGATAGGATAGGTTCATTTGTTGTTTTTGCATTTAAAACCCTGGAAGTTCTGAATCCATGATTTTAGACGATCATCTGCACACTGCAGTTTCATGGAGGAAGTCCTCAGCAATGGTGTTGACTGTTCATTTCACTCATGACATGTCTTCGAGCATGTTAAAAACACCATGTAGACAGATTAATAAGGTCAAAAAACTGGATTCTCACTGAAAGGGTTCTTTAGAGACAAAAGACAGATCACCTTTTTGGCATGCAGCCAGCTCTTGCTATAACATTAAATCAGCAAACAAAAATACTAGGAGGCTTTTAAACATGTACTTGGTATTTTTGTTTGGTTTACTTCAGATTAGTAATGTGCTCCAATGATTCTCTTAAGAAACTTGATAACATTTCATACCTTTAAATTATTCATTGCTTTACCAGGAAACCTGCACATGACACTTTTGTGCCTGAAGGTTCCAGTCAGTTGAGTTGTGTCATTAGTGAGATGCTTTCAAATGTTTGTCTTTCAGGGGATTCGTCCATTTTTGTAGGAATGTCATCCAGTTTGTTCTGTATCACAGAGTTGCTGTAGTATGTGCACAGATCACCCATCACACATTAAAACTACCTGCTTCATATTGTGTAGCATCCATTTGTGCCACCAAAACAGCATCAACCTCTGAAGTTGTCCTGGAAGTTGGCAGCTGGATCCTTCGGGTGTGGTGGATTGCAGGGTGGGACCTTATTTGGACTTATTCCAGTGCATCCCACAAATGAGTTTGGATGCCAGGTAGCTAGAAAATTTGTTGTGTTTCTCTAGATGTTCATAAGCAGTTTTTGGCCTTTGCAATGGGAGTTTCTGCAACAACTTTTAGGTGGGTGGTACATGTCAAAGTAACATCTACATGAATGCTGGGACACAAGGTTTCCCTGCAGGACATTGTAACAAGATGTCCAATGTTATTTACTTCACCTGTCAGTGGTTTTACTGTCGTGGTTGATCGGTGTATATGGGCCACATGGTGCAGCACAAAATCTAGTAGGCCAGCTTATTTGCCATTAAGGCCCATGGAAATGATCATAACGTAGACTGTTGTGACAAATCCTTCACTATTTCTGTTCCAAAATCATTCATGAGCTTAACTCTCTCATGTCATTGGTTATGTAATTAAAAGTCTTTTCACAGAGTAAAGAAGAAGAATCTCTTTCTTAAAGGCTCCTCTGGTGAAAATCAATGCTTTACCTTGTTAGTATGCCCATATGGTGTTTTTTACATGCTGCAAGACATTTCAAGAGCGAAATAATCAGTCATTCCATGGCTGAGCATTTCTAATGAGAAACTGCAGTGCACTGATGACATTCTCAAAAACATGAGTTCAGACCATGGACTGTCTGGCTCAGACAACCTTTCATACATAACAAACCTCAGGACCCAATCTTAAAAACTTGCACGCTTTCTGTATAATTCTTCTTCAGAATTGGGTTGTATTTCGAACATGTATCACTGAAATACTCCATTACTGCAACTCATATTGTGTATCACAGAGAAGTTTTACAGTGTTTTAGCAGAGTCATAGGCTGTGGAGATGGGTTTTACTTTACTTTAAGTAAAATTTTCCAAGGAACCAATCCTAAAAACTTGCAGACTTTCTGTAAAATTAGTGTTCTTCAGAATCAGGTTCCGTTACGAACATGTATGGCTAAAAAAACTCCGTTACTGCAACTCTCATTGTGTAGCTAAAATAAGTTTCATAGCGTTTTAGCAGTGTCGCACGCTGTGGAGGTGGATTTTACTTTACTTTAGTAAAATTAATTATCAAACTTCTCCTAAAACCTAAGGAACCAGTCCTAAAAACTGTTTAATTTTTCTTCAGAATACACTTCACATGTGTGTGGCTGAAATACTCCATTGCTACAACTCTCATTGTGTAGCACAGATAAGTTTTACAGTGTTTTAGCAGAGCTCTAGGTTGTGATGGTGGCTTTTACTCTAGTTTAGTAGCATTTAATATGAAATACATACGTTATTATGGTGCATTCAATTTCTTGCTTATCTTTACAGAATAAGCAAAAAGTATCAAAAGTAGAAGTACTGTTTCTTAAATTTCCCTTGGGATCAATAAAGTATCTATCTATCTATCTATCTATCTATCTATCTATCTATCTATCTATCTATCTATCTATCTATCTATCTATCTATCTATCTATCTATCTATCTATCTATCTATCTGTCTGTCTGTCTGTCTGTGTTTCTGCAGCATTGCAAGAATGTTGTGTTTTTGTTACATTGCATTTTTTTGACTTGTGAGCAGTGTTTTAAAAGTGTATTTGGTCAAAGTGGGACCACATCTGACCCCTTTCTCTATACTTTACATTTTAATGTATGGCTAAAACTCCCAATAGTGAAGCCTCCAGTTGGGTATGAAAGTTTCATAAAGTAGAAGTCTGAATAGGCATAAAATACTTGAGGATATTTCCCACCATTTCTGGGCATGATTTTTATTGGAATGCTAATTTTCTTTGTCATTTTAAGTGCATTGAGTCCATCAGAAACACATTAGCCTTCACACTCCACACACATTCCATTGCTGCGAGAGGCGCACTCTGATTGGCTGCGGCAGCTGTCAGTCACCGGACGCTGCTCTCGGATTGGCTCCCTCTTCTCTCCGTTAGGCTGGAGTGCGCCGTGCTCCGGTTTGATTTCTCTGGCTGCTGTCGGCTCGGTGCTCAGTCGGTCAGTGTTATTGATATGTTTTTGCCTCGACATTTCCATGGTAACTGTCCTGTCTAAGGTGTGATCAGCAGCCAGGAGCCGAGCGAGTGTGCGAGGATGGAGCTGGAGGAGAAAAACCCAGACCCGAAATACGGTAAGAGGAGCTTTTTGTTCCTCCGCTTTCTGCTCGATCTTTGATTTTCTTTCTCCAAACGAGCGAAGAAATGGAAACAATGACTGCAATGGATGGATGGGTGTGGACCTCATGGGGCTTTTGCGGATCGGGAGGCATCCTCATCCTCTCCGGTTATTTTTCTGATTGGTTCTAATCTTTAATCTCTGAGAAATGCGCATAAAGTTGGTTTTAATTTTTAATTTTACAACGCACTAGTGAACGGATGGGCGTATTTGATCTAGGAACACTCTGTATTGGCAACTATATATATCTCCACATGACACCAAAACTCAATCAGATTGATTAAAGAGGCTGATTAAGCGGGTTTATTAATAATTTCAGACTTGTCTCGGTAGATTTAGGTTATATTTAATTTCATATTAAGGTTATTTTGGTGCTGCTGCAGGAAAACACCAAAACAGATTATAGTTTAATTACCCTCTTGGCTGTAAAACCATTTGTTTTTTTGTAAACTGACATATTTGTGCAAACACAATAACGTGTAAACTTCACAGATTTTAACTAATTCTGTCAAGTTGTTTCCCTTTGCCTGCACATATCATGGAAAAAACTATGCTCCATATCAGCCAAACACATGACTCATTGCTGATCATTATGTGTGTCACACATGCAAGCAGCACCAAGTTAGCAGGCCTGCCACAGCAGCCTGGAGTGGTCTCCTTCGTGTGTCTGGGCTCTGTGGGCTGGGCTGTTGTTCATATGGATTGTTGAGTCATGAAGTTTTCGTAACCAGTGTTGTCTTTTGCTTTGATGCCCCATGACAACACCAGAGGATGGTTATAGGCGGTTCAAAGGCAGACCGCAGATCCCCATGCTGGTATTTCTCTGGGAATGCCGCACTAATGCCGCTTCACTGTTGAGTTATTCCTTCTTTCACAGTGCATTGTGAAATGTTAAGTGCACATCCTCCCCAGTCAGGAGCATTTCCTTGTGGCTTTCCTGTTGCCATTCAAACAACTCTTTTTTTTCCTCGACTCCCCTCCCCCCCAGTGAAGGTCCAAAAGGTCAAAACCGCATCCCTTTTAAACTGGAGATAAAGATTTATATGATGCGTACACTCCGGCTCAGAAAGTATTCTTTCAAGGCAGCTTTTAGTAGCACAGTTTGAGCTGGGAGAAGTCCTCGCCTGTTACATTTTCCTCATATCTAGGCCGGCTGAATGCATACAGGCAGGCTGCTGCTTGCACTTTGTTGGACTGTGTTCAGCCTTGTCTGCTCTACCCACTCAGCAGACACACTCAAGGCACTTCCAGTCAATATTAAGCTGGCAAACACTGGGATGCATTGCCACACTCGCTGCATGTACACACCACTGCTAAGTGTTTCTTAATGATCCCTTCTGATCACTTAAACTTTTGGAGAAAATGAGACTAACTGTTGCTGTGTGATCCAGGCAGTAAGGAGTACAGTGATCTAAGTCAGTGGCTGTCAGGTTTTATTAAGCTCTGAAGTGTTTTTCTTTAAAGAATATGTAGACCGCTGACCTCATTAGTGGCTGTAAAAGGGGAGTGTTTTTGAAGCTGTGACAGCTGGAGCAGCAGAAGTGTAGTACACAAAGTAGCTGCTGTGATTCTGTCCTGTGCAGTAATCACGGTTAATCAATTAGTCATGCTTGTCTAGAAAGAAAGATGCAAATGTCAGGAGTAAGAGCACAGGAGACAAAATGTGTTCATACTGTCTCTTTGCATGTACAGTCTGTGCACTCAAACGTGCACAACCACAGTAGCCACTAACCCATTAAAGTAGGCAGAGAAAGGTTCATCTGATAACCCCTATGGGCCCATTAGTGAATCACATCAGTCATGACATCATCACTCCCTTTAACACACACACACACACACATGCAGTTATTCCACTCTTTGCATTCACACTCCTGTCATTTACAAGAAAAAATATTTAAAATCTTAATTACAGCTAAAGGTTGGATTACTGACAGATGTTTTTAACTCCATGTGGACTTGAACGTACAGCTAATGTCTGCAGGGCCCTTTGGGTTTTCACCATCTGGGCTCCTGAAGGTGTGTAATGAACTACTTGAGGCACCCAAATTACTCTAATTATAACTAAATAAGACCACACTTTTAATGAAACCTCTTCCTAACGTGGCTGCATGCACTATATCAGATAGATGTTTTTAAACTACTGCTGTATCAATGGTGCCAAACAAACAATCCCATTCACGAGATATTTGGCAGCCTGTACTCACAACAACAACAACAACAGGACGGACAAATCTGCTGGAAAGCTTTTTCAGCACAATCAGAGATTGTTTTATGGCACAAACCAGTCAGAGAGCCGCCTGCTCCTCTGTCTCTGTAGTCTCACATTCACAGACGGTTCTACAAATGAAAGGCTGATGGAAAGTCTCTTTCAGTGTTTATCCTCTTCAGTGAGGAGAAAGAGTAAATGTATACACGCACACACACACAATGATGCCAGCAAGGCAGAGTAAGACTAAACAAACTCTTTACACTTCCTAATTGCAGCCAGGACACCAAACATATCAGCACTCAGTATCCTGTTGTTTTATTATACTTCTTTTATTCATGTAAACCTGTACTGCTGTTGGTTTGATCTGAGTTATTCTGATATCTCAATAATTAAATGCTTGAAACTGAAATAAAGTCACAATAAGCCAGCCCCATTTTTATTTTTTATTTAATCTTTTTGTTTTTACAAAATCAGCTTCCAAAAAAAACCCCACAAACACAATTTAGAGCCCAATGAATACATAGATACTGATATCTGCTCATTTTTTTCAGTAAGCAACAATAAATTGCAGTTGCAGTTAAGCAAGCATTTGCTTGTACACTAAAAATAGTTGGATACTTTGGGGAGTACGCTGTAAAAAAGTGCATTGGAAGCTGTAGTTGAAGCAAAATATTGTTCCAAATGAATCTCATGTCTTTTATCTTGGAGGGCAAGTTACTTTCATGGATTTTATCAACTTGAAGTTATACTTTGTCTCTTTCAACTGGTATTCTAATTCCTGCAAAACTGTGAAAATTAGGTTTACTGCTGCTTTGACGCTGTGTGTCTGATTTCATGACGTCCACGTTTCTTCAAAATGTTTGTGCTGCAGCTCATCTACCATTTACTTCAGGTAGGATTACAAAGGAAAAAAAGGACAGAACAGGAACCTACACTTTACTTTACTTTTGGGTAAAACAAATGCTTAAATTGGAAAAATTGTCCATAAAATTGTGCTGCAGGAATGTCAACTGTTCATCTGAGAGGATGATTTATAGTAAGTACCTCTAACTTAAATCAGTGGCATTCATGTTTTTTTTTAATGTAACTTGGAAAAGCTTTATTTAATTGTGCTTTACCAAATTAAGCAATTAATTTAAGTTGGCCCAAACATTCTCTTTTTTCATTTTGCACTGAGAGATTTAGCTCTATGAACATGCTGCTTGCTAGTTAGCTTTGCTTATCAGAGAATGTAATCATGGGGAAACGGCTAACCTGCTGCCTGCTGCTTTAAATCTGCCTTAAATCTGGCTACCTAGCTCCTGAGCTAACCTAATTCTCTGAACCCCTTGCAATTCTGGCTGGTTTATGGTCCTGTGAGATTTTTACCCACCGTGGGATCATTTTGAGCTGCAGTGGCAAATCATGCACCTCTATGGAACCAACACAACTATAGACAGAAGTCGAGAGAACTCAGAAGTCTCTCTTGTGTCATATGTCACTGTTACAATGCCATAAATCATAAAAAAGAAAGAACAGAAAGTTGAATTTATTTGATTGTTTATTTTGCGTATACACAGCCTGCAGTTCAACTGAAAAGTATCTGAATTTTTGTACATGACTGTTGGTTGCAGCTGAGTCACACATAGCTTCACTGTTGCTCCAGGAATTACACATTTATTTATTTTTTTTGCAGAATCTGGTTTGGTCAAGCAATTTATTTTTGGCAATTTTCTTAAATGAGAAATGTAGAATAAAGGGATTTTGATGAAATGTCACAGTTTTAACTTTTGATTTTGAGATTTTGTTAAGCTTTCCAACAGCACAGCACATCACAGATGAGTAACTGATAGAATGTTAGAAAGTTAAAAGTCTGATGATTCACTCCTGGCTCACATAGACGGTGTAATTTTGGTAATTTCCTTTATAAAAGATCATGTACTTTTCAAATCTGCTGGCAGGTTTTGCGGTTCAGAGGGTTAAACTAACTCTCTCTCGACTGGAGCTCCGTATTTACTGGAGGGATATGAGAGTGTTATTGATTTTGTCATACATCCAACTAGAAAACAAATTAAGGCGCTTCTCAAAATAGTCCTGGTTCCCAAAAATCCAGTATCTGTCAGGCGGTGATGCAGGTTTAAAAGCTGGGATTCTTAAGAAGAACCAGGCTGATTTGAATGTGCAAGGATGTGGTACTGTCAATGTCACAGATGAGGTCAATAGTTAGTATTGTATTTCACACTATGGCACGCTTTTAGCCCGTCATATGGCAGCGGAGGTGGTCATGTGCCACCAGAGAACATGTAGGATGGCCTTATCTCAGATGTACGGTTCAGCTCACTGCGGCAAACACACGCACAAAGCATCATAACCAAATCATTGTCTTAACAAAGCATGAAACCATGTGAAGACATCTTTGTCCATTGTTCAGTATGAAGAGGAGGACGCTGTCAAAATTCAGCAAAAATCTGAAGAAGGCAGCTTCAAGTCAAAGCAGGAAGCTGAGGAAACATTGCAAGAAGAAGGGCGTAGTGGCAGCAGTGTTTTCTTTTTTTTTCTAAGCTCTAGTTGTTGGAGTGACTTTTTTTTTTGGTGAGCGTGCATGCAGCTGCAAAATGTACAACAGCTGCACACCATTTGTTGTATGTTGATTCAGTTGACTGAGCTGAAGCCTGAAATAACTGTTATGATGCTGCAGTTAGAGACTGTTTTCATTTCAGAACATGGAAACCCACCACTGGAGCAAACACTTCCTGCACTCGGATGGATAAAATTCACTTATTTTAGTCTTTATTCAATTTGTGCAATAGCAGGTTCTCAGGCGCCACAACTCTCTCTGTTTATTTTAAGATCCTCTCTCAATTCCCCCATCAATACTGCTTTTTCTGCAACTGCGCTGAGCCAAGAGAGATGGCAAAGAGAGAATTAGGGAGTAGGAGGCGAAGGCAGAGCTTTGAATACACTGAAAGAAGGAAGTGGAGAGTTAGAGGTCGAAAGATACAGGCCTCATACAGGAAGGAGACGTAAAGAAAGAGCAGCAATACGCAGCGCACTGAGAGGAACTAATAATACCAACCAAAACAGAGAGAAATAACGACGGAATGACAAAATATGAAAGAACAGGTACCGTCACAGTCTCATATTCTAAAATGTTACTGAACGTCTTGTTACTTTCAGCTTATTTGTTCCAGAGCAATGGTTCATGATTCACTTAGCTTTAAGTGTTGTTGTCACACTTCACTTCCAGCAAAGTGACGCTTTTCAGCTGTTGTCTGCAGTGTGTGGGCAGATTATTTGTGTGTTTCCTGAGTGTGTGACTGAGTTCGAAGTAGTAGATAAACTGTACATAACCACTGTGTAGTTCTAACAAGTAACGGTGGAGCCTCAAACAATAATAAAGTGTTTAAAGAGCAGTTCAGCAGTGCTCCATTATGAATCATCATAAAAGGTGTGGCAGACAGTAATCGGACAGGATGTGTCATAGTCTGGTTATTTTACAGGATGTTGTAGGTTAAGGAGATGGTATCTATGCAAAGTGTATCTCGTCACTTGGTTGATTTCTGGTGCATTAAAGGTGTAATTTCTGAATACATTTGTGTTTTCTTGTGAGAATGTTGACTTTCACCGATGATCTCACTGTAGGCAGAGTGGGCTTGGTCGATGTTTTCTCCTCTTGCTGTGTCTGAGGTGTTTCCATGGCGGCTGGTGATGTCCACAGGGAGCTCACACTGTCGCCGGGGAGCCATTTTGTGGGTTGCTAGGCATGACAGTCAGGCAGAAGAATCCTTTTGTTCTCCACAAGTCTTTGTCAATACATGGACTCACTTTGACGCACTGTACTCTTCAGTGCACACTTAGTATCACACACACATTCTATCTGCTGATATATTATGTGTTACCATTGAAATGTAGCGGATTTTAAATGGTCTGAAAAGAATTTGATGGTCTGTGTTAAATCAAGAAATGATGAATTGGTACGTGTAACTTGTGTTGATAAACAATTGTACTGAAACTGAGTTATGGCTCAGTTGCAGTTTTGGTTTTAAAAACAGACACAATTCTATTGCACAAATAATTAGACACATTTAACCAATATGCATTCAAGATGTACTCATGGAAAAGCTTTTGAATGGTACCTTTAAAAAATGTCTGTTGATTTTTTTCTTTGCACAATGCACAGTGAAAATGCAGAGATGCACAGACAGGATGTTGTGATTGTCTATGTTCTACCTAGACTATTGAGTAGTGTTGGTGAATGAGGGTTGTTTTTTGTGGGAGGAACCTTTGACATGAAGTAGTACAGTCACTCTATAACTTTAATACTGTTTTTTAGTGGTGAGTCAAGTCTGTTCAAACATTTAATGAATATTCTTGCATATTAGCCTGCCAACTGTATCTACAAAGACCTCGGCGAACAGTTATTCTCATTGTCTAAAGACAGCGGTTCCCAAGCTATTTGGCCAGTCCAAACATGGGCATAATGAGAACACAACAGCCTCACAGCCATCATGTTATTTTACAGCAGTTTAATTTAGTCAAATACCAGATTACATTGATCAAAGTAATATCCATGCATGAGTTAACATACAGTATGTCTGAGCAACAGACTCGCATGTTTTATCTTTTTTTAAATTTATGACATAAAATACGTTATTTCTAATTTTTTTTAAATTTCCATGTGATGTCTAGAAATTATGTCGCGCAGAACTGCTGTCGACAGTGACTAAATATTCAGCCTGTTGAATGCCAGAAAATACTGAAAATTGACCAGTACAGTTTGCTAAAGCCCCAGATAATCAGAATTGCTTGTTTTGTCAAATCACCAATCAGTTTATTATGATATTAAGCAGTGAGAAACATCAAGCATCTAAGGAATGTGTCATAAGGTTGCTTGAAAATTCATTGTATGTAGAAAAGTAAGAATTATTTATCAAAAGTTGTCAATCTTTTAATTTTTTTTGTCAATCGACTATTTCATTAATCGGCTTTTTGTTAAAGCCCCAGTACTACGGTCATGTTTACACATTGACCCTTATTGATTAATATCATCATAATCAAAAAGTTACTACTGATTAATATATAAATATAAAATATAAATTTACAGTATAGAAAGTATCCTAAATAATTTATTTTATTAAGCACTTAGACTCAGTGTGACCATTTTATATGTAACTTAGCAAACATTTCCTACATTGCGGCTATCAATATCTTAAAAATATACCTGAATATTGGGCCATTATTCTCAGCCATATCGCCCAGGTTTAACAACAAACAAGACATTTAGACATTGTTGTCTCAATTTACTCGCTGGTCAGGATGACAGGTGACATACAGTAGTTGTAAATACTTTGTGAGTGTTTTTTCCTCCCGTCACATTTTTACTCACTGTGGGCTCATTTTTCACTTTAATATGAAGTCCTTCACCTGTTTGCAAACAGCACAACCAGGGCTGGAAGTACGAAAAAATGGAAAAAATGAGGGGAAAAATACATGAATATTTTACTAATTACAATTTCAATTTGTTTCTATCCTAGTTTCCTGTCTATTCTGTGTAAACACTGCTCTCTGAATTGCTGTTACGTGACTATCGGCTGCAGCTGACATACTTCGTGTTTTAGGACTGTTAGAAAGTTGACAATCTGACAATTTTTTCATTGTAACAGTCGGTGTCTCTGATAAATGGTGTCAGTTTGGTGATTTCAAATAAATGATAGCCCTTTCAAACCTGTCTGCGGTTTTAAAGTTCAGAGGGTTAAAGCTTTTCATTTAAGGCTTTATTGAATGGAATCATAAGTAGTTATTGGTCAGCTAAAAAATCCCTAAAGCGAAACTCAGGGTTTTGTTTAACCGGCCTTCCTACATGTTTTTTAGTCTCATCAGATTGAAGGCAAAGACTGAACGAACATGAGCAACCCTCTTGTCTCTTTTTATCCTCAGGGGAGTCCAGGAAGTTTGATCCAAACTTCAAAGGACCGATCCACAATAGGTGAGGTGTCATTTTTAATAACTGATCATTTTTTGCTTTCTGCAGAAACTAGACGATATGACAATGTTTTGCTTCCCGTCTTTTCTCAGGGGCTGCACAGACATCCTCTGCTGTATTCTCTTCATCTTGGCCTTGTTGGGGTACTTTGCAGTGGGTATCCTCGGTAAGATTGATCATCTATCACTACAATATGTACTACATGCTATTTCTATGTATTTAAAACAAAATATTTACAAAGATGTGTGTTATGAATCATATTTGGCTTTTCTGCCTGTGATGGCTACCAGTTTATTTACAAAGAAAGAGTCAAACATCATGACAATCTTCTTCTAATATGTAGTTGGTCCTTTGTGTGCTGCCACAACAGTGTCAAAAGTGGGAGTGTTCATAATGTATTGGCTCTTCAACCCACTATAATTACGATATTTACTCTAAGTTGATGCAGAAATTTCATAATTTCAAGACAATATAGATTACTGTCAATGCTAACCATAGATTGTACATTTACTTGAAACCTTGTATTTAATAAGCATATTTTAACAACATATATACATACCTGTGGTAATATCTAAATCCCTTTTTAGACAGACACTTCTTTCTGTAAATCTGATGACAAATGAACGTGTCGACTCAATGTCTGATGAGCAACCTGATCACTTTTCTGTAAAAGTCGCAACAGCAATCTATTAACAAGTGGGTATCACTTTTAGTGTGGCACAAGTCTGAACTGCATGCAGTCACGTTGATGGACAGACACTCAGATTTGATCATCAACGTGGTTTTGGTTGTTGCTTTAATGATTAGTGAAATCACGTTCTGTATACAGTTATGGAAACATCCATTCATACAGTAATCTGTCTACCGCTCCATGTAAACATGCTGTTAGACTTTGAGAAACAAAATGATTTGACAGAAAAATATTTTGGCTTTAGTAAATGGATCAGACTTTTACAGTAAAAAAATATCCCAACTTATGTGATGAAGCTCAGGATTTAATGTGAAGCCGATCGCTATCTAACAAATGCTTTCACTGTGGCTCATAAACAATGACTGTTTGTGTTAAAACTCACCTGTATGGAGTGAAGAGGAGCACACACTGTCCTTACTTCCTTTATGATAAGGTTTCTATTTGAGAAATGCATTTTACCATCTCAGAAACACTGCATGCATGCAACGTTTCCTCCAGAAGACTTGTTCGTGATTTTATTTCTAACAGATTTAACTATGGTAATGTTCTGTTCTCTGGCCTTCCAAAGAAATCTTCAGATCATCTGTAGACCAAAACTAGATGTAGAGATCGCTGACTAAAGGTTTTCTTGACTTTGGTTTTAGTTTTTTAAATCTCTTAATGGACTAGCTCCTGGCTATTTATCTGATTTGTTGATTAGATATGCCTCTTCTAGATCCCTGATATCCTCTTACTGTGGTCTCTTAAATCTTCCTCCGAGTAGATATAAGATGTACAGAGATGCTACATTCTGCGTCATTGACCCTTAGCTCTGAAAATCCTTCCAGAGGACATTAGAGCATTTGATTCAGTAGATAGCATTGAACAAAAATGGCAAACTTATCTCTTTAGGCTTGCATATATGTAGTTTTTATGTTGTTTAGGGTAATTTATGGTCTCAGACTTATTCATTACTTTTATAATGGACATTTTTAATGCGTATTTTATCACGATCATTTTTATTTTTCATTTTATTTGATTCTCTTTTTGATGTAAAACTTCTGAGTTGCACTTACTATATGAACTTTTCTGCACAAATACAGTTTTTATTATTATTGTTCTATATAGTTTAGGTTCAGTGTTTTGTTTAATCCTGATCTACTGTATACATACGGCAAGTATTGCACACACTGTGGCTCTTTCTATCAATTTTATGGTTGAATGAAGCTTTGAAAAACAGAAAAGTGATCGGAATGACAAAATGCCGTCACTTCAACAGATTTATGAAGCCTGCAAACTGACATATATGTCTGAAAAGGGTGTACTTAAATTATTGTAACTGTGATTAATAATAAATAATAACAATGTGGTAGGATATTATCCCTAATATTCATATTGGTTAGGTTAAGTTCTGTAATTTTTAATACAAGAAGTATTTAGTTATATATCATTTTTTTGTGGTTTTAATCCCTAATTTTTAATTTACTTGGGTAAATTCATGCCATAAATATCACTATAGAGTCTTAATCCCAGTATCTAAACTTGTTAATAAGTAACACCAGTCATGTTGTTTTAATGTGCTATATTAAAACCTTGATCTGACTGATCAGCAGATTGTATGAAAGGAAACAGACACCACCCTGATAAAGGAAATCTAGCTGCAGACGTCGGATAAACTGGAGAACAGTTATGCAGTGTGTTATTTTTGATGCGCTAAAGATCACTGTGGTCTGTACAACACAGCTCTCAAGGCTGGAAATCCTTTACATATTTAGGAAACAACACTTTGTCTATCTCCTTTCCCAGACTAAGTCTTATTTTAATGCCTTTGTCTGTGTCTGTATTTAATTTAAACTAGTTGTAATACTTTTTAAACATTGTTTTCTATGCAGCCTGGTCTCAGGGAGACCCCAGAAAAGTGATTTATCCCACAGACAGCAGGGGGCAGTTCTGTGGACAGGCTGGAACACCTCTGGAGTAAGTCGCTTGACAATACCAACCTTTCACATGCAGATTATCTTGCATATATTCCAGATAATCATGTGTATTTAGCACTTACAGACATGTATTTATGATTCAGGTCTAATTCTAGTTTTGTTTCACTGTCACACAACAGGAAGAAACCTCTTCTGTTCTACTTCAACATCCTGAAATGTGCCAGTCCTCTGGTGCTGCTGGAGTTCCAGTGTCCCACCACACAGGTCAGAAACAAAACCTGCATACTTCTGTGATTATTGCAGCTCATTTGAACAACTGTCATGACTGTATCTTTTCATTTGTGTCCAGTTATGTGTGGAAAGCTGTCCTGACAGGCATCTCACGTTGGTGAAAGCCAAGCTAGGCAACAAAGAGGACCGAGAGTACTACAAAAGATACTGCAAGGAAGGGGTGGACTTTGCCACACTGGTAAAATAATTATAATAATCACTTTCTAAACGTGCTTAAAATGAAACTGTGAAATGTGCACTTTGACCAAAACCTTCATTCAAGGCTGTTTTGCATGATTCAGAGTCCTCCTGAGATCCTGAGGGATGGCTTGTGTCCTGCGTTGCTGATGCCCAGTAAAGCCTGTACGTGAGAAGCTTCTCTGTATTATCTTATTTTTTCATTAAAAGCTGCTGTGACTGTTCTCACTTAAACAAATAAAACTCCTCCCTCCACAGTCACGCGTCGCTGCCTTCCTGCCCTGGGAACGATGAAAGGTGGGGTGGTGGTTGTCGGCAACGAGACCACATTCGATTCTGGAGAGGGCGTCAATATTAATGCCTCTGAGGTGCTGGAGGCATCGAAGTGAGTCCGTTTCCCTGTTTCCCACTACAAGTGTACCAGGGTAGAAAAGATGCCACAGAAACCTGATTAACACTCTGATACTCTATATATTTTTCTCGTGTTGATAGGCTCAGTCAGCATTATGTGAACTCATTGAACCAACCTGTTATTCCCCTAAGCCTCATTAGATGTGTAAAATTAGCATGATAAATCAAAGTTGTCACTGAAGTGCTGTTGAGAAATGTGTTTAATTTCCAAATTAATGGATTGGTTGATTATCAAGCAGAAGGTAGTCATTTGCTGTTTTGATCATTTATCATTTTAAATTAAACACCTGTTAGTCTTTGATTGTAGGTGCAACTAAAAGCAATTTAAAGGCGGATATTTGCCTTAAATCAATCAAAAAGCCCTGACATTCAGCCCTGCAGAATCATTCTACATTTTGCTATCTGACACCAGCATACGTCACTGCAGTGATTCTGCTTATATAAAGGACCTTACATTCAGATTTATTCTGCATGTCGATGTGCGTTTGTTACAGCTTCCGTCTGCTGTGGTTCTGCTCTATTAGTGTGCACCTTAAAGAGTGTTTATGACAGCGTTTTCTTTCTATTAGCTTCCTGCAGGAGTTTGAAATGCTCTCTGCATGTTATTTATCAAGATGAAGAGCTTGATGCTTCCTTGTACGTTATATTGCACTAGATAGCATCAATGTTAATTTGCATCGTGACAAGCCTAATGTAAATTAAGTGATAAGTAATTTCTCTACGGCAGTTCACGAGAGGGAAGTAGAAAATTTTTTAATTATTTAAATTCTAAATTAATCATCAGAATTTGCTCTTTTTTGTTCTTTTCTCTTTTTTCTTGGCTAATTATGTTTAACTGACAATGGAAACTGAAAATGTATGCAAATGTATGTATGCGAATTATTTCAGCTGGGAACAGTCATACTTATATTCTTGGTTTATCTGTTCTTGTCTAAGGATGCTCAAAAGTGACAAACACGACTTTAGCTGCTGTAACAAGAGGTCACACAGGGATGCTACAGCAGTATGTCGCATATAGATGATTGACAGTGCAAGCAACAGCTTGGGTAATTTATAATGAAAAGGCTGCTGTAGCGACCAGTGTTCCGATCTGAGAGTCTAATCTTGTGTTTGGTCCACTTGATTGTAGCAGACAGCCACAAGCTGAATGGAGGCTGAAACAGCATAAAATACAGTTTAATTATTTTAGTTTTAGGCCCATATTTGACTGATCTGATAGCATTTTGCTCCATGTGTACCATAGCAGATGTCTGCAGTGGTAATTTCGGACACCAATGATTATTTTAAACCTCATTTCCTTTTGTTACAGGAAGTCAAATGTGGTTGTAGAAGCTCGCCAGGTGGCCATGAGAATCTTTGAGGACTACACCCAGTCTTGGTACTGGATACTACTGTAAGTCTACTTCACTGATATGGTAACAGATGAAGCGCTGAATAAAACGCTGTTAAGGCCTCTGAACCTTTTTGCTCTTGTCAAGACTTAACTCAACGTGGGCTCATTTTTACTGCAATATAAAATCCTGCACCTCAGTTGAAATAATACAACCATAGCTAGAAGCAGAGAAATCAGAAGTTTCTCTTGTGTAGTATGACACTGTTACAATGCCATAAATCATAAAAACATTTTTTAAATGGCCACAAGCGTTATCAGTACTGGAGAAAACCAGTGACTCTTCATACTATAGATATTTTGCTACCTGTATATTTAAAATTGTTTTCATGCTTGTCTCCTGTCTTCTTCATGTAAACACAGCCTGCAGTTCAGCCAAGTAGTCTAAATTTTTAGTTTTTTTTACAGAATCTGGTTACTGCAAGCAGTTTATTTTGGAGGACTTTTAAACGAGACATGTAGACAGAACTACACATCACACATCATTAGTACGAGAACCATCGGAAAGTAAAAAACATGACGATTCTTTCAGTTTTCAAAGTTTCTGGCTCCTGATAAACGGTGTAATTTTGGCAGCTTTTAAAAGGTACCATGCCTTTCAAAACCTCCAATGGGATTTGGGGTTTGTGGCTTAATTGTGTTCAGCTAACATGACATCAGAATGTATGCATGACTCTCTTTTTAGTTCTTTAATATGAATTGTGTGTCTTCTCTCTCCAGTGGTCTGGTGATAGCCATGCTCGTCAGCTTGATTTTCATTGTCCTGCTGCGATTCTTGGCCGGTGTCATGGTCTGGGTCATGATTATTTTGGTTATTCTAGTCATTGGATATGGTAGGTCTTTAAAGATGAGTTTAAGTTTGTTCTGCTTTTCCTGAAGTGGTAATAAATTAATAAATTTGTCTGTTTTTAGGTATTTTCCACTGTTACATGGAGTTTGCCAGTCTGAAGGGAGAACCCGGTGCTGACGTTACCATCCGTGACCTCGGCCTGCAGACCGACTTCTCCGTCTACCTGCAGATCAGACAGACCTGGCTGGCCTTCAGTAAGCACAAACACACTTTGATTCTGTGATACGTCCCTGTGTATGGAGTGCTGACGAATCCTGTTAATATGCTGCGTTCACTGTTTTGCAGTGATCATCCTGGCTATTGTAGAGGTCATCATCATTCTGCTACTCATCTTCCTCAGGAAGAGAATCCTGATTGCCATCGCGCTCATCAAAGAGGCCAGCAGGTCAGTCTGAACTGGGAATTTGTCCCAGATTTGCTCTGTGCAGCATTTCTCTGTTCGGTTCTCTTTGCTAAAGTGGAGAAGTAGCCAGATCTGCTCACATGTTTCAAAGCTGCAACCTTTATATTTTCATATTAACAGTGTTTACAATAATGTAAAGAGTTACTTGAAGTAATGAACTCACAGATAATTATCACCCAATTCTGCTATTTCTCTCTGATATATGATGCATTTTAGAGTCTTTCAGCGTATTGTTTTGGTTTTATAGCCGGAAAATGTGTTGTGGTTTAGTTGCACATCATGAACATAGTGGAGTGCGTACAGCTTAAGGCTGTTGTGTGTCCATAGTAAGACATTTTCTTTTAAAAACAATCTCCATCCAAACAGGTGTTTTAGCACTGTTTCAAAAATATTCTTAACACACCTGAAAACACACATCACATGACCATTCATGTACACTGGCTGATTGTTTGTGTCCTGTTGTAAACAAGAAGCAGAGTGTTGGTTGTTTAGTTGTAGGAAATAATATAGAGGAAGATTAAAGTGGTGGTGATGATGAGGTCGAACAATTACTCAAAGTAAATAGTTTCCAATGGTCTCCATTTGCGCCTGTCCATGTTAAAACACAAACCGAGAGCTTTCAAACTACAACGAGGTTAGCAATGCTTCCAGAAGTCTTTTAGGACACCTAAAATGCTGTCGTATTGTGCACATTTGGTATAAATCTACCTATATTTGTTTGTATTGCAGCATATTAGTGTATATGTAGCCTAAGAGTCAGATATTTCCTCCTGGGGTTAGTGGACATTAAGACTATTTTACTTTGATTAATCAGGTGTCCAGAGCCACACAAATGTTGCTCTGTGTCTGCTGTATGCATATATGGGCACTTCAGTTTTTGCATAACAATATAATGTAATAATATGCAAATGTTCTATCTGTAGTTTGTTTCATTGCCCCCGAAAGATAAAAAAATATTTCTCAACTTGTTCACGTCATGTTTTAATTTCTGTTTTCTTTGACAGGGCTGTCGGCCATGTTATGTCGTCACTGTTCTACCCGCTGCTGACCTTTGCCCTTCTGGCTGTGGTAATCGCTTACTGGGCCATTACTGCTGTGTATCCTTACATTTGTTCATGCTGATCAACGAATCAGAACCTGAATGTGAATTATTCCCTCCTTGTGTCCCTGTAAAAAGTGTAGCGTGACTCTTGGTTGTGACCTTTTCAGAGATGTCTTCTCCCTTGTTGTCTCCTTGACAGCTCTGACCAGCTTCTTGTCCACATCTAATGAGCAGGTGTACAAAGTGTTCAACAACTCCGAGTGTCCGTTCTCTCGAGATACCTGCGACCCCAAGGTACACCTCCAAATGTCACTGCTGCATTAAATTAACTTGCTCAACATGTGTTTCGAGTGGTAACATTTCTGAAAAGTCAGCCAAAAAACAGTATTTTGCTCATATTTTATTACCGATAGTCTGGTTGCGTTGCTTTCTCCTTGGACAGCACCACAGATCAATGTGTGAAAAATCTTTCCAGTAATTTCACAGCTTGCTGATTTCCTCCTGCTCTCTCTCCAGACATTCAACACCTCCAATGTTTCAGCTCAGTGTCCAGACGCAGAGTGCCTGTTTGCCTTCTACGGTGGTGAGACTGTCTACCACAGATACCTCATTCTGTTCCAGTTCTACAACGTCTTCCTTTTCTTCTGGTGTGCCAACTTTGTCACGGCCCTGGGCCAGGTCACTCTGTCGGGGGCCTTTGCCTCGTATTACTGGGCCTTCAAGAAGCCCGATGACATCCCTGCCTACCCCATCTTCTCATCTCTGGGTCGGGCCCTCAGGTTGGATTCAGATTTGTTTTTAAATGTGTCTAATAGGGGCTTATTTTACACTGAATGGTGTATTTTATTCTGCAATTTCTAGTTAAAGTCAGTAGGTGATGCAGTTTAGTGCAGCTTGAGTGGTTTACACTTGGCAGGAAGAGATGCACAATGCTGGCAGGATTTTAAAGGAAAAATGTTACTCATGCCAAGTAAGGCATATGTTGAGGTCAGTGGGTGGGTTATGATGCAGGCGTGGTAGAGAAAAGAGTCAGTGATGCTCACAGTTGACCTGTTTCCTCCTGTATAGGTATCATGCTGGCTCTCTTGCTTTTGGTTCTCTGATCCTGTCTTTGGTTCAAGTCATCAGGGTCATTCTGGAGTACCTGGATCACAAGCTAAAAGGTGGAGTATCTGAATCACAAGATGATTTAACAGTAGAGGAAGTTAAATACACTTTGACTGCCTGTGTACCTTCATTGTTGTCACATATTTAACAGGTATTATGGCAGTGAGCATTTAGGATTTAGTTGTTTTACTGAAAAAATTCAAGTCATAAGTCAATATAATTCAGGTTATGCGATAACTGCAAACATAAGAGGACCTGATTGAGATGGACACAATAACATGCAATGTTTTACAGTGGCAGATCTTGTATAGAATTGTTCATATTGTTGGTTTTGGTGTTTAGTCAGCCATTTATTTAATTAAATCCCACCTACATAGCCTAGTTTGCACCTCCAATCTTTTCACAAGTCTCTCCTGTCCTACACATTTTTTAATCCCTTTTTTCACACAGTTTTGTCTTCATGCAGCAGATGCACAAAACTGTCCTTTCTGCTTAATGTATAGCAGCAGGGAAACTTATAGGTCATCAGAAGTACATATCATATCCTATCCATTGTTCATACTGTTCATCCTGTATATATACTGCATATATCTTATAGTATTAGTACTGTTTATACTGTTTTCACTGTTCATACAGTTTATACTATCTACTCTATTCATATTTTTAATGATGTTTATACCAGTATTTATCCCTACCTGTACATTTAGATGATCTATTTAATGTTGTATTCACACCTATATAGTTGTATAGTGTGTTCATGGCACTCTGTCTATACTGTTCATTCTGTATATACTGTAACATTCTGTATATACTGTATATGACACACTTCAAAATTGGATCTAATCTAATGTAGCTTCAATCAAAGTACAACCTGAGCATAGTTAGTCATCATATTATTCTGTAGTTGTAGGCATACATCCTGCCCTAACAAAATTCTTGCAGCTTCTTTACCTGTTCGTTCTTGCTTCTGTCCTTCAGGTGCTCAGAATAAATTTGCCAAATTCCTGCTGAGCTGCATGAAGTGCTGCTTCTGGTGTCTGGAGAAATGTATCAAGTTCCTGAACAGAAATGCCTACATCATGGTGAGTTGTCGTAACTGGATACAGCTAAAAAGGAGATGCTCTCCGCTTTTAGCTTTTGAATTTGGTTGAGCTGTGTTTTTTTCCTCCTCCAGATTGCAATCTATGGAAAAAGTTTCTGTACCTCAGCTCGAGATGCCTTCTTCCTTCTCATGAGAAACATTGTCAGGTAGGATTCCTTTATAAAGCGACATTTAAAGACTATTACCGTTCCCCTTTTTTGTCTTATTACAGTAAGATATTGAAATGTATAGCCAGGATGCAGTTAAAGCTATTCTTAGCATATTTTAATTTGTTATATTCTCATGTTCTGCGGTGTCCTCATTTATCCACAGGGTTGCTGTTTTAGACAAAGTGACTGACTTCCTGCTGTTTCTTGGGAAGCTCCTCATTGTTGGCATTGTGGGTAAGGGAGGTTTTTATTTTTAGATCTAAAGACTGCAGAGAGATCTTTTTAGCTTTCTAGTTTGAATCCAAAAATTCACTTTTTCCCTCTGCATAGGGATTTTCTCTTTCTTCTTCTTCTCTGGGAGAATCAAAGCTGTAGAGGAGGCTGCACCATCTCTCAACTATTACTGGGTGCCAATACTGGTAAGAACAGTTATATTTGCACGTTTTTATTCTTGGTTTTCTGCTCACCAGAGGGTATTTGATGACACGTGTGCCTTTGTCCTCTCAGACAGTGGTAGTGGGATCCTACCTCATCGCCCATGGCTTCTTCAGTGTGTACGCCATGTGTGTGGATACACTGTTCCTCTGCTTCTGTGAGTATATTTTCATGTGGTTAATGGCCAGATTGCCTCTATTACTCCTGTTTACAGGCACTCATACAACTGTCTGATGCTGAGCTGCTGGTTTCTTCTTCTTCCTACTGTGTTTCTGACTCTTCTTCTCTTTGTCTCCCATTAATTTCACTTTGCTTTTATTTTCATACATTCCCTTTCTTTTATGTTTTCATTTTTCCCTTAATTTTCCATTAACCCAATCAAAAAAAACACAACGTGCCCTCGCGTTAAAAAGGTGAGGACTTGGAAAGAAATGACGGCTCCTCCGAGAGGCCTTACTTCATGTCCCCCGAGCTGCACGAGATCCTCTCCAAAACAAAGCGTCTGGAGGAAGATCGTGACGGTGTTGAGCAGGCGGACGCTGCAAAACAAGTGGACGAGGTGAAGCTGGAGGAAGAGACGCCTCTTCAGCAGCAGGAGGATGGAGAGATCCAGCTGAAACAGCAGACGCTGCTTCAGCAGGACAACGAGGAGGAACAGCCTCTGAAGTCCAAGACGGACGCAGAAGAAGAGTCAAAAGAGGAGGAGACTGAGGAGCAAAAAGTCAGTCTGGCAGAGGAGACTGAAAAGAAAGAAGATCCAGTGATTACAGAAGTGGCAGAACAGCAGGAGGCAAAAACAGAAGAAAAGACTGAGGAGGCTGCAGCTGTGGAGGCTGAGAAAGAGGAGACTGGTGAAAAGAAAGAGGAAAAAGAGGAGCCTAAAGAAGATAATCCTCCGTCTGCACCACAGGAGTAGATGATGCAAAACCACTGAGGCCCCTCATAAAGCTTAAAGAATGAAAGATGTGCAACTTTGTGATATGGACCTGTTCAATGTACGGCAAAAAAAAAAAAAAAAAAAACACGCTAAAAATTCAGATCGCCTTGCTATGTGAGTGGAGTGAAGTCCATGTGGAGACGGTTGTGAAGGTCAAAGCAGGTCAAAAGCCCAGTGCATCTCTGTAGCTTGATAAAAGAAAAACAAAAAACGCTCTTGTGTTGGTTTTAGAACAGTGTTGGTTTTTATATTGTGAAGATCTGTAGAACTTTGTGAGTGCTGAACCTGTGCCTGATTACTGTCACTGATATTTTGTTGTCTTAATCTTGAATGCACTACAGAACCACTTACGTACCGTGTTTACAGTCGGAACAAACGCATCTCAACCGATGGTGAATCTCGTTCACTGTTTACAATAATACCAGCTGACGCCAAAATGTTACAGACATATTTGATATACTGTGTGAATATTGGGTCTTTCTTTTTTCCTATGAAACTCGTGTATATACAATAGTGTACGTCTCTTATGTATTTTTTGGCTTCAGTCTAGTAGAGATCCTCACCAATACGGGATCCCGTCTATTGTATTGCCACCTACTTGCCTTGGTATTTCCGACTGGCGTAAGTGCTGTGATTGTGTCGCCATGATGCAACCATCATGACCTCTCGGACTCTACGGATTCCCTCCCCTCACCTGTTTCCCGGGTCCACCTGCCTTGCTCTGTCCCTCCCCTCGGTCTGTCTCTCTTTCTCTAAGTGCTGCATGGTATTGACATGGCCTTTCTGAATGCTCGCAACTAACATCTCTAAATCTCTGGTTGCTTTTGTACCTTTTCTCTCTCGTCCGCCACCTTGTGAAAGATGTAAGTTGATTTTTTTCCCCCACTGAAATTTACTGATGACATTCCATAGTTATTGGATGTAAATCTTGATTAAAAGTGATTGTATTTAATCATAGTAGTTATGTTATGGAAAAAATATGTGATTTTCGAGGTCCTTCTGTGTTTGAAGCAGGTGAGTTTTCATATCAAAGCCGGCCAAGACTTTGATTTTGTCTTTAAAGGGCACTACTCCAACAGTTTTACACGTCAAAATCAATTTATTAGTTTGCTCATATGAAGACAGTTGTACAATGTCGTCTTTCGCTATGATCCCAGGTTGCATCTAGGCACTATAAATTTTTAGCAGGAGCCTGGAGATCAGAAAGCATGGGCAGTTATTTATAAAGAGATTGAGTTGCATCATGCGAACTGTGGGCTTTTGTAACTAAAATCAAGATACGTCCCCATTTTTTTGCTTGATTTGGAGCATTGGTCCACAATTTATTTTTCCATTTTTGGCCGGTGACCTCTTTAAATGAAGTGATGTGTATATTTGTGACCCCTAATCACTTGTTATGAACAAACATAATAAACAAATCTTTGTAACCTAAATACAGCTCCCCCGATTTTGTAATCATTTTATTCCTCTCAGGGTGCCTCAGATTTTTCTAGGGACTCTTTTAAGGGTCTTAGCCTCCAGGTTCCAGTGCAGCACTAAATGTGCCGCTGTAATTTTTTAATGAGCTGAAAGATGAAGCTGATTAAAACGGATGATACGAACCGTTTAAATTACAATTCAGCGTTAGCGTCATCTTGTGAAAATGTTGTTCCTCAACTCTTTCTGTTCACATCACAGTGGAGGACCTGGAACGCAACGACGGATCAGCAGAGCGGCCATATTTCATGTCACAGAACCTGCTCAGCCTCCTGAAGAAGTCCAACGAAGAGCCCAAATCTGTGGACTAACAACTGTTCGTGTGTGTACACTATATGTATGTATGTATGTGTGTGTGTTTGTGTGTGCATGTGTGTGGTGTTTTTCAATTTAAAAGAACAAAAAGAGGAATTACAGTGCCATTTTTCTCTGATGTACAGTATGTTAGTGCCTTGCTGTCAAATGGGATTCATTCATGTTGTCTGTATGATGTTACTGATCCTTTTCTATTTTTATTACAAACTCATGGACTGTCTCGCCCAACAAGGGTGATTTTAATCACAGAAGGAAAATTAAGTTACAGATGATAAATATAGTTAATTTAAGCAACAGTTTGCCTTAATGCTTTCTTTTTAATTGTATAAATTGATATTTTCTTCTTTGTATTATGTCGTACAGTCTGTGTGGGGGCTTTAAAGGTTTAACGAAGCATTTTGCACTGATAAATTAACACACCAAAGCAAAGTTTGGAGATTAGCAGCTCAGCTTGATATGCAAAGCCTTAAGAGATTACAAATGACAGAAGCGGTTTAACCTGGATTTATCCTTCATCATTTTTTTAAAAAAAGGCTTTAATTTTTTACATATGCTCCACAAACTATAAAACATGTTCATCGTTATTGTGCAAATTTTGAGTTTGTACAAGTTTTACATTGCCTTTTGTTTTGTTGTAAACTAATAAAATACGTTGCCATATCAGTGTACAGTAGGGAAAATGGCTTTTAAGTTTATTTGGGTAAAGTAATGTAAGTGTTCATCTCGGGGGGATGTTGTTTAATAATTTAACATTTTATAAATAAAAGTAAAAGTGGCAGGTAAGTAAGATTTGTAAAATAAGAGCATTAAAAATTTTAGAAATCTGTTAGAATCATGCACCTACAATTTATAAACTTGAAAGACACATTTTTTATGTAGTCATAAAAAAATGTATATATACATACAGGTTACGGTATAAGTATAATGCTACTAGTTTTTAACATTAACATTTAGTGGTAGCATTTACATAAAGTAGATTTGATGCTGACTTACTACTTTATTACAGCCTATAAATGTTTTTTTTAAGTATTTTTTTAAGTCACGGTGATAAAGTTCGCATCTGATCTGTTGAAACTTAGCCTTAGTGTACATGTTGCTAGGCAACACTGGAGCCTGTTGGAGGTCGTTGATTTGGTCGAGCTAAAGCTAAAACGGACGTCTTCTGTTTTTCGCTAATTGGGGTCCAAAAACAGTACAGTACAATAATGCCGCTCAGTGCTGACTTAATAAAACCTCCGCTACGTGACCAAATAACAGAGCTTCAGCGTAAAATCCAACTACTGGGTAAGTCTGTCGCTAAACAATTTTACCGTTGTTTTCGGTTCATGCTAAAGGCAGCTAGCGAGCAGTTAGCTATATTAAACTAGGTAACTGTTAGCTGCCGTGATGATCGATTAACTGATTTTTAGTGGACATAACGAAATCCAACAGAAAAAGAAGCTACATAGAGGTTCTCATTGTCGACCGTTTCAGTGTATTCTTGATGTAATGATTAAATGTGTCGACTAGAGAGCGACAGAACCGCATACTATGAGAGCTCCCAGTCCATAATCAAGAAGAACACAGCGACCATCCGCCAGCTCAGGCAGGACAACAAGAGGATGTTAAGAGGACTGGCAGAAGCTAATGCTGTAAGTGTACTCATCACTAAACAGAGGATCATTTACCTCTGCTGATTTTGTTTTTTTGTCATTGATAATCTCAATCAAAGAAACAACTCTCTTTCTTCAGAATCATTGTCCATTTTATCTTAACACGGCAACAAGTTAAAGAAGAAAAATGAGTGTTAAACTACCATGCACAGCTATAAATATATGTGCAAGGGCCCTTTTGAAGAACCAAAAGTGTAGTGCACATTGTGTAGATTCTGTTCATGCAGAAGTAGATACAGTTATGGACAAAACATACAGGGTAACTGACTGTCTAAAAAGGGAAGGTTTTTGGAAAGAAAATATTAATAAGTGTGTAGTCAAAGTTGGTGTTCAGGATTTGGAGTTGCAGTGGTTTGCAGTCTTGTTCACTTTGATGTCTTTCTCTTTAGGGTGATGAACACATCATTAAAGTGGCCTTTCATAACAGAGCGCTGGAGAAGGATGGCTATCGCAACATGTCAGTAAAGGTGAGAGGAAATGAATATACATACCTCAGCTAGTTTTGCTGTGGAAAAAAACACCTAGTAGTTACCATCTTATTCTATCCATTTAAGTGCCATTATTAATAATTTGAGATTACTAGCAATATATACAAGTATATATACATTTTCCTCTTCTTTTAGATCCCTTTCTAGATACCTGACTGCATTCTATTTGCTCAAACACACTGTCTTTTTCTCAGGAGGCCCTCACAACCCTAGACTACAGGGTGCTGTCCAAAAGGAAGCGTCTGAATGCTCGAAAAGCCACCACCCAGACCTACCAGTGCCGCCTTGAAGAGCTGAAGATGAAGTACCAGAGAGGGAAATCAGAGCTCAGCAGTGCAGCAGCATCTGCTGGTGCTTTCACTCGCGAGGAAGAGGAAAATGCCATGGTGGTGACCTCTTCAATTCTGACAAATATGATTATCTTTGTGTTTCTTTGGTAATTGGTCTTCATTTTTTACAGTGCACTGAAAGACAAGGGCACACAGAAACACACAGCCCTGTGAGAAATGAACTGTGTATGTGTGTGTGTGTCTTTGTGTGTGTGTGTGCCTCCAGAATCTGCGAGCGCTGGAGAACAGTCTGGAGAAAACTCAGTTTAAGCGCAAAGAGGCAAAGAACATCATGAGTAACTATTTGAAACTCAAAAGTCACTTGCAGGTTAGTCCACAATGCACGTTTTCACTTTTTAACCTTAAAATAATGCTTTATTCCACCTAGACTTATCTTCATTTGTGAGAGACTTTTCTGGAGATTTTGTTGACTCTTATATTCTGAAATATTTTTTAAACATTATAAAACACTCGTTGTGCTGAGCTGTTCATTATGTATGTATGTGATGATTTAGTAAATATTAGACTTTGTTCACTGCAGGTGTAATTTAGTAACTGCACGTTAGCCATAAACAGACAACTGCATGAGAGTAAAAGCATTTTGTTCGTCAGATACTCTTTGTAGCACCCTGCAATGTAAAGGCCTGTGCAATGACACATTGTTGTGCCTTTGATACAGGACTCTCTGTTTGTGATGTGTAAACATCGAGAGAGAAGGCCAGTACTTCCCTATACCTCTGATTGCACTTACCTTTACTTGACAAATATCCTTTTTGGTAGACCAACCTGTAGCCACACTTAAATCACTTGTTGTCTTTTGTATTTATTTATTTTACCCTGGTTGATTTGAGGACACTCATGGTCACCATAGTAACAACTGCAGTAGATAATACTGCCAGCACTCCCTGAGCAGCCACTTTATGAGAATTACATCATATGACCAATTTTTTCATCTTGGTTTGGATGCTGCTGTTTGTAGCTAGTGGCAACTGTTTACAGAGGCAACCAAACAAACTCATGTTGTAGGTAGGCACTTAAAATCCAGGGGTGGGAGGCTCAGATTTTGCTGCTAACAATAAAAACTGCAACGTAAAAACAGTACGTAAACACATTCAAATTATCAATCTGATCAAATGTCCACTACAAATAGAAAAAAAAATGGGTTCTGATTTGATGAAACTCTTACAGAATATACCGTTATAGTTTCTCTTTTAGAAATGTGGCTGCTGTGCTAGTGCATGTATACTCACCGATCACTTTAGTAGATACAGTTGCAAAATGTAATTCAAGATTCAAGAGTTTTTGCTTGTCACATGCTCGTGCAGTATGCTCAGTGAAATGCAAAGTGACTGTTCTCAAGGCTGTGAAATAACAATTACAGATTATAAAAAAGAATAGAATTAAATACCACATATATGTCATAAATTGTACTTTTGCAAAGCATCAACATTTTCAGTTTTGTTGGCATTGTCATAAGATCATAATGCTACTTTCTGTTCTTTCTACTTAGATTATATTGAGTGGTAGCAGTACACTCGCCTACATTACATTCAGAAATGTTCCAAATATATTACCTCTTTACCTCATGTATGATAATGGTGTAGTATCATACATAGCTTAAGCTTTAATTTCTAGTAATCCGCCTGTCAATTTACCTCCTCCTTCACTCTATCCGTCCATTTCTCCTGTTCTGTCACTTTCCCACCTTCACCACTTCAGGATGAGAGTCTGACTTTTGAGGGCCAGTTGGACAGTCTGGAGACCGAAATCCTGAAGCAGAGAGAGGAGCTTCAAAACCTGCTGGCCATGAGTAATGACGCCCAGCTCTTTGAAAAAGCTGCTAAGGTGATCTGCAACCCTCTCTGCTCTGAGTTTACAACATGCATCGTTCTAGTGTGTAAGAAGGATCATGAACTCACCATTACTGTCATTACTGCTCATACAAATTGTCTTTATCAAACTAAAGTAACTTCAAGGGCTGTCAGTGTTCAGAACCTGTTATGAATGTATACAACTTACAAACACAGATACATTAACTTACCTCTTCAGTATACATTGTGACAACAGTATGTTTTGCCTCTGATGTGAATAAATATCCTTCTGTTCTAAATTATAGTCAGTAATACAGTGGTGTCATACTAACAATTTCCCTCACTCCTGCCCTGTCTTTTTCTTTGCAGGCCGAGTTGCAGCAGTTGGAGGAATTGCTCTACAAGGAGCGTAAGGAGAGAGAGCATCTCAAAGCAAGTATCATGAAAAAGGCTGAGGAGCACAAAGCCCAGGCTGAGAAAGTCGATAGAAGGGTAAGATACATATTTTAAACATGCTGTCTGGCCATCTCTAAGATCAAACGTACGTTGCATATTAACTCTGAACAGACACACTTGAAAATAGAGTGAAATTTCTGCTGTAAGGGGGACGGATGGGGGGGAGATGTGACATTGTTTAAAAACTGGGATAATGGCTCACATTTACAGATAATCCCCCTTAGGGAGGCACTGATAGTGTTGAAAAAGCTTGTACACGTGGAAAGTGCCACAAACAGTTAAGTTAAAAAAAAAAAGCATGAAGTAGGTGTGAATATTAGATTTGGAAAGTTACAGGTGACAGTCCACTTGGACGAGTCTTATCCGAAAGGTGTAAGAAGACATCAGTTTAGATAAATCTAGCTTCAGCATTCCCACTGTACTAGTGATAAAACATACAAATATGTAAATGATGTGAAGTACAGTGACCACAGAAGGCCTACAACACTCTTTTTACTATCTCATCTTTGGTAAAAATAAATAAATAAATAAATAAAGTGATTCGAAACCGAGACATTCTGTATAGTAAGAAATATTTAGAGTGGTTGTTACCTGCAGGCCCAGAGAACAATTATCCAACCGGATGAGCTCAGCAGTGAAGCCCCACACAGCACCACCAGGATGGCAGGAGAGGAGGAAAAAGCAATGTCCACCTTGGAGGAGGCCTTCAGACGCATCAAGGAGACCACCAGGGCCACAAATTCACAGGTACGGGTGTGGATAGAAAGAAAGGATATCACACATCTGCTCTGTGACTGGAGAAGAGCTCTGTGTTTTCATGTGGTTGCTGTTATACTTTTTTATTCTGTTGTGGGCATAGGAGGTAGTGGACCACATTACTTCTCAGAGGAGGACACACCAGCATCTGGAGAAGTTGAAGAGAGAGAACGAGGAGGTCCTGGTGCAGCTGAAGCAGCAGAAGGAGCTCTTGAACCAAGAGTTTGAAAATATGAAATATTCAGGAGAGGCTAAATTCTCCAGGTGAGACCCAAATGCACTCATTTAAAAGATTCTCCAGTCTGTAATGTAGTTTCATACACATCAGTGAAAAACCTGAGAATTACAGTAAATTACACTGAATAATAGGTTTCAGTTTGACTTCTTTGTCCATATGCAGACTCCCACTTTGTTGAATGTGTAAGCACTTTCTGTTTCTCACTCCTCTCTTTCTACTGCTTCCTCTTTCTCTTAAATGTTAAAAAATGGTAAATGCTGTTATCATTGAATTTACTTCCATTCCTGATGCACCAAGTCACAAAGTTGGACAGCATCCAACCCCCATCCAGTTCTAGTTGAGAGGAGGTCGGGCTCACCTTTTGAGCCACCTTTTGCCGGCCTGAATGGTTTATCACTACCATGGTTTATCATATTTAGTCACAGTGGCTTTTGTATATGCAGCTATGCAATGCTTATTCTCAAGCCTATACTCTTTCTCTGTTGTTTTTATTAGTGACCAGCAGATTTTGGAAGATTGTGAGCAACAACTACAGGCTCAGCAACAGAGGTGTATTGCAGGCAAAGAGCGCCTGGACTGGCTTGTGAAAACCTTCAGCACTGTCCGAGCCGCAGTCGAGCACCTGACAGACAAACTGAAACACATCGCAGTGGTAAAAACAACCTTCACAGCTGCAAAATGTCCCATTTTTCACCACACCTATGGTCTCTTTCATTCCTGAAATATATCAATCTTCAGTACACCATTCTTTCTCTAAAACGTTCTTCTATTCTTCTTCCAGAGTGAGGACACAGTTGCTGAAGTGCATCCAGGCTCAGATAAGTTTGTGGTGGAGCTGATGACCCAGTGGGAGCCTAAATTACAGATACTGCAACAGGAGCTTCACGGAAAGGATCTGGCTGCTATTAAGAAGGAGATGGAAGAAGAGGAGGTGAGACAACACTACAAATTCTTAGCAGGCATCACGGAGGCTTGGAATACAGGTTCTGAGTTTGAATAGAATATAGAAAGCATATTTGCATTTGGTATAATACTCAAACGTACGCACAAGGTTTTCGTTAATTATAGATGTGGAAAGGGCATGGCAGACAGCCAAACTAATAACACTGTAGGTGTCATCCCCAGTTAACAGAGAATATTGCACATGAGTGGCATGTCACGTGTAATAGATGTCTCTAATGAGATGCCTGATGAAGGTCACCTGACCAGCACTACTAACTAATGGTAAGAAAGGTGCTGGGAACACCACAAAAAGTTTAAATGGAACAATTTTAGAAACTAAAGGCTCTGTTAGGAGTTTGTCTCAGCTTGAACTTGACCTCTTGTTTAAACCTTAATTACACAATGCGACAAGTGAACACAGCATGGCCGGGCAAGCGTGCATGAATGCTGCTGTGCTTGTTCAGCTTATCTGAATGGAAAGGCAGCCATTAGAGCCACCCGAAGTGTTTGTTTTTGATTACTAACGCTCGACAGCCACTTCTCCGTATGAGAAAATGGGATACAGACTGTACCACAGGAAGCATGTAACACTCTGCCTAACATTCACTGAGGACATTGACTTTACTCTCAGGTGTAATCTTGCCCACTGACGCAACTCTGAGCTGATAATTTGAAAATCAGTGCAACCTTGTTTGCTCTGCGAGTGCTGTTGGTATTTGCTTGGCGGTCCTCTGTAGCCCTACAATAAGGATTAATGTGATGCTTGATAAAGATCAGCGGGGTCATCTTAGCCGTTACATGACTCAAACATCACCCAGGTTCTTGTCCTATGCAAACGACCATTTATGATCATATAAAACTCATAAAAAAAAGGGTTAGTGGTTTGTATTATCTGTTCTATAGATACTTTTATTGTTACAGTGGCCCAGAACTAAATTCCTTGTGAATAAGAAATTGTAGATACATTTAACAGCCAAACAACAGAATTATTATCTGGATCCCCAAATCACAGTTTGTGCATGGATTTATGAAGATTCCTGTAGGCTATATAAAAAACTGCATTGACTAAAGCAGAAGTACATGTCATTCTGGTGAGAGTTATTCATTGTTTTTCACTGTGTGACTTTATGTTCCTCTGAGCAGTTTACTGTCAGGATTGAAGGGAAACTGCCAGAGTACAACACCCGAGTCAAACTACCTGAGGATGAGGCAGTGGACCTCTTCACTGATGGTAAGTTAGCAGACACACACACAGACTAACACATCCACCTGGGTGTAAATCTGACTTTATTTCACTCTTCGTGTTGCAGAGGACAAAGGTGGAGAGGGCGAGGCTGACATCATCTCACGGGAGGCACTGAAACGTCAGTCTCAGCTGATCGTTGACTCCAACTCCAAGAGGAAGCCCTGGAAGAAGAAGAAGGGCACCTTCTGATCCAACCATCTCAAGAGCGATGGAAAATAAATGCTCTAAAACAAAAACTGACACTTAAATGGCCGCATTGTACAGTAAGGTGGCGACAGAGATTTCCCATTGTGTTTAAGTTTCCCCTCAACCATTATTTATGTTACGTGTCTTAGCAGCAAGAATCTTAGTTTACTGTTGGCTGTAAACACAAATGAAAACATACTTTTCGACATGTTGAAAAATGAGCACAATTTGACATTTTGTAGATGATATTCATGAGGTGATGTATTTGTATCTAATTGTATAGGTGTGTTTGTTTTGACAACAGTAATGTTCTATGTCAGGTGTCACTGTTGCACCAACACCGGTCTCTCTGCCTCCCCTCTGCCTCATGGGAAACCAATAAAAAACAAGCAAAGTATTCATTTTCCATTCTTTATTCCTTTTACAATAAATAGCTGTATAATACTGGGAGAAACTGATAACTTGCCTTTGTACTGATCCACTGGTTTTACTTTACAGGGGTCATGCAACATAGCCTGCAGTGTACTGAGAATCCAGTTTTTATTGAAGGTTGAATTACATGAAAACTAAAGATGGCCATGCTTTATCCCAGTGAGAGGTGCAGAGCTGCATTTGAAACCTCCCACCTGAACTATTTCTGCTATGTCAGGCATCTCAGACATTGTTCTACCTCTTTGCTCAGACATTTCAGTTGGAGCCAGTTCCTGGAGGTTACGTCGTTTCTAGTTATTGGCAGAACAATGAATCTGCATACCAAATTGTCAGAAGTTAAACTCAGTGAACATCTCTTTCTAGTTGACACCTCACACATGGTTGCCGTAGCAGCAGTGACTGAATGGCTCAACCAGACTGACAACTTTTACCTGTGAACAACAACTCTCCGACCCCGTCCTGGAATACAGCTGTTAGGTTTTCTTGTGTGTCCCCGGGGAGGTTAGAACGAGAGCAGCTGAGGTGTAACATCCTCTGCAGCAGCATCATTTTTATCATTTTTGTTAGTCTTTAATGACGGATCTTCCCTGTCATGTCAGACGCGTCCATTTCTCTCAAAATCTGAATTTATCTCCATTTCAACAAATCACATAAGTAGCCATGAGAGTCTGGTCTGTATGATGTTTTATAGGTTAGCATAAGAGCAAATATGTAATTTGGAGCTATATAAATAAATTTGAATTGTAAAGTGTATTGTTATGTATAAATAAATAAACGAAACTCAGACCATTTATCCGTTTCGAGACTTGGTTTCCAGATTTTGTTTGGTGACCCCGTTATCTGGTGTCATGCAGTGACCCTCCCTTTTCATGTGTGTGTGTGTCCACCATAATGTAATTGTATTTTCAAAATTTGTTGTTGTTCTGACCTAACTATACCATTTATTTTTTTCAAAACACACACGGAAATAATTTCAGATTTAAAAAAATAATAAATGGTTTGACTATTTTCTAAATGATATTTTAAAGTTATCTTTTAAGCTGATTTAAATACAGTAAAACAGTCACACATTGTAAAAGAGCAAATTACATTTGTAAAACCACAGACTTTTGATATGGGCATTATATATTTGACATTTGACTTTTTTGACACGTCACTTTGTGAATTGTTGTTTTTCTTAGTAATTTTTAGTAAATATTATCCATAATTTAACAAAACAGGAACATCAGTAAAATAACAGTTCAGTCCTTTATTTTCAGTATCTACATTGCAATTTGTAAAAATACAGATTTTTGCTGTGGATGGGGACTTTTCTTTTTTTTCAATCAACATGAACATTAATACATTTTTTCTGGGGTTTCATTAGATACTATCTGTAATTTAACAAAACAGGGGAAAGCTGTTAGAACAAATTATTTTTTAAAATCAGTGTAGCAATGAATCCATCAGGGGAATCTTCCCTCAAAAGCCATTTTCACATAGCCTGTTACAGTTTTTGTGACAAAAATCTGCATTTGAATATTCAAATGAAAAACACACAGAGGGGCTTATTTTTTAATATTAAAACATTACATCAAATACCTCAAAACCACTTCTTTTAATTTCCTCCCACAAGTAACACTGATTTCAGTGTTATATAAAGATTAACAAGGCCACGATCACGCAAGAACACACCTGAAATGACGGTGTGAAATGTGATTGAATGTTACATAAGCAAATACTCCCTTCATCACGCTGGACAGCCAAGTGTAACATATCGGCTGTCAATCAATCGCAGACTAGTAAAGACTCATTTTATTGGTACTTCTTAAATTCTGATCAGCCAATCAGGGAGAGGAGGCGGTGCTGCTGCGGAGTTTGAATGTGTGCCAGCAGCGTGGGAGCTTCTCCTCCAGCAGACTCCACTTCACCGTGATTCATGTGTCTGCCTGAGGTTTACCTGGTGGAAGCTGCCATGGATGTGCACCCACACCTCCCACTCCCACCCACAGGTAGGAAACACACAAGCAAAGCAACATTTCACCACAACCAAAAGCCATGATAGTTAAATAAATAAATAAATAAATAATGTGAGGATGTTTTAGGATTTTTTGGGGTTTTTTGTTCAAATTTCCTCTCAGCAGAGTTGTCCAGTGTTTCACATCCAGAGTGGAGGTGAAATCCAGGCCACAGTCTGTGCTGTGTATTGTAATAACAAGTGGGGCAGTGAACTGGAATGATGTGAATTGTGAAATTAAAGTGGGACGTAATTATATATATATGAATCACAGGGCTCAGCCAAACAAGGAGGAGGCCTTTCCAACACACCGACACACACACACACACACACACACACATGCGCAGGGAATCATCCACCCACTAACACAGAGAACAATCGGTCCTCAGTGATAAATGCGAGTCTCTTCCTTCCAACTTTCACACTGTCTCTGCAGGAATATTCTGGTTTGGAGGAATGCAGCTCTGACGAGAAGCCGGATTACAGTTAAGTACCTATTTTATCTGGTGTTTCTGATTGTATTTGGTGTCTTTGAAGTGCAGCGTGATGAAGATTTTTCTTGGGATTGCTGTAAAAGAGTACTCATTAGCTGTTCGTGGAACTGAATATGGCCATTTTGCACCTTTTTTATGATACTATTCAAAGTATATATGTATGTTTATTGATTTTTTGTTTGTTTTGGGCTCATGGAAAGTCATTTAATGCTGAATTAGCAATGAAATCAGCTAATTTAAATTTTGTATATTTTGTTTTCTGAGCAGCATCTAGTAAATTATTTTCCTTCGGGTTTAATATCTTATGTTGCTACTCGTCAGCTTTGCCATTTTAGAAAAAAGTGCTGGCACAGTGATATTTCATCCACATGCTCAGTATAATGATAATTTATGCTTTTCCGCTTGACTTATTTCAGTTCGAGATAATATTCTTTCACCAGAATGGCTTGTTAAAGTTGTGTATCAGTCTAGAGGACACATAGACCTATGTTAATATGAAATTAGGTTAGTTGCGTCACTGTGCTCTTAATGAATTGAGTGGTGCTAAAACCTTTTTCTGTGCCAGTAAAATAAATCTAATCATGATTTTAATGCTCATTTTTAGCTGCTGCTGACCCACTTTTTCAACAATTGATGTTTGTTTAATGGTATTTAAATGGCCAAAAACCAGAGGAGTTCACGGTGCGAGTCGCTGAGCTTCACCTGGAGACTGTCTTGAATAAACTGACTGCAGCTGATCGGTTTCACGCTCTCCTCCCCGGCTCAGATGAGGCAGCAGGTGTGGGTGAGATCTGACGAGGCGCGTGGGACCGTGGCGTGACCGAACCAGAGCCAGAGATGAGGACCATCCTTCCTGTGTGCAGAGGCAACGATGGAGGGGAAACCCGCAGCCTCCGCAGCCGGGTGGGCAGAATGAAGAAGCTGCTGATGCTCAGGCCAAGTCCCTGTGTGGGCGTCCACATGGACACGGAGCCCGGAGTGTGGCTCAGGAGCTTCCAGTTACTGGACACTGACGGACAGTTCGAGGTGAGTTTTATGACTGTTCAACATTTGTTGTGTTGTACAACTTCATCTAAAGAGGCTAAGCTCATGTGTTGTGGAACATCCATTGACATAATGCAAAGAAGTCAAAGCATTAATGCTTGTGGGTTAGTTCCACTGGAAGTATGCAGCTTGCTGTCAAAGGTCCTCGTGGAAACCTGGAAATATAAATTTTACGGAGGTGTATCCGTGTCTTCAGGAGACATTTCAACAAAACATGATTCTCTGTGACATGACATTAACTATCATCTGGGAATTTTATATGTAAATTTGTGAGATTTGTAATATTTAAGCCTTGAAATGACTTTAAAACCTGCATTACAGTTAACATATTCAAATGTTTGAGCTTATAGTAGAAAGTAAAATTCACCAGCACTTGTAGAAAGTACCAGTGTTTGCTACTACTAATAGTAAGATTCTACTAGTAGAAAGATAAATTCATGCTTCTTTCTGATAGTGCTGAACTCAAATCATCCACCCATTAGTTTTAATACCAATTAATTGGTCAAATATTTTCAAGATTTTCCATTTGGGTCATAGAATTTAACAAAATTTAACAAATAACACCCATCATATATCAACATGAGCTCAACGCAGCATCTTTAAATCCTTTGTTATGTCTAACAGTCTAAAACCAAAAGTTATTCAGTTTACGGAAGTTATTTTGATTATCTGTTATTTTCTTGGTGAATCATTTGGCATAAAACGTAAGGAAATAATGTGAAGGTCCCATTACAAGTTCCCAAAGCTCGATTTGCCTTCACCAGCAGTCCAAGAAAGAATATTCTTTCTATTACCGTAGAGCACCATGGTAGACTAATAAAAACAGAAAATCTTCAGGAGTGGCTGTTTTTAAGAGATTGTATGTTATTTTCCAGATCAACCGCCTGGCCAATAAATGTAATCCAAATTTCAGAGGGAGCAAGAATCATAAGTTATCCTGAGTCCAACACCACATCTTCACATTCTTTGTTTTGACCAGTATTGACCAGTATTCTAAAAATTGGTTTACACAAATTGTTTTTGTTCAGCAGTTCAAAACCTGAAGAATATTCCTTTTATTATTATAAATTAACTCATTTTTTTTGCCATCTGTGCTCAAAAAATATATATTTTAAATGATTTAATGAAGAATTATGCCTCCAAATGATTCTGTTTTTTTTTTTTTAAAATGCTGATTTTAATTATTTCATTTCAGAAAAGATTTACAATAAGAGTTGATGTCCTCTGAAACTTGACCCAAAGATATTCAGTTTAGAGATCAATATTTATTAAGTTATCTTGAATCATTTGGTTAATAAAATATCAGGGAATATTGGGAAATTTCCATTACACGTTCCTTGAGCCTATGTTGATTTCAACAGCAGACCGAGACCTAAAGGATATTCTTTCTGCTATCATGAAGTCTTTGAAAAATAAAAAATAAAACCAGAAAATGTTTTTAGTTGAGAAGCTGGAATCACAGAATGCTCAAAAAAGGTTTAATTAGTTAATGAATAATTATAACTCTAAATGATGCTCGATTTACTATAAATATGCTTCATTTTTCCAACTAAGATCTACACTGAGAGTTAGTGTCCTGTAAGTCCTAAATCCATGAGGTATTTGGCCTGGTTTGACTGCTGCTGTGTGATGCACAAACTGCATCACCTGTCAAATATTCAGTCATTGTTTACGTCACGTTGTGTTTTTTTGTCTGGGAACTTCCACGTTTGTTCCAGTTTCTTCCACTCAGATCGTCATCAGCAGAAAGAAAGAAGCTAGAGACTCTGCAGGAAGGAAAGCTCATATTCTGGTCCTTCTCGTGAAAAGGAGCCTTTTGATCGTGTGAATTTCAGAGAGCTTAGACCAACGTGTTTCGGCTTCTTCTTGCACGCTTGTTGCCTTCGCCTCGTCACCCACTCATGTGTCTAATCAGAACTAATTGGGGTCTCTTTTGTTTAGCCTTTGCAGAAACACTGGGTGGCATCAGCAAACACGAGAGACTGATTGTAGACTTTCAATTCGAAGAGAGACGGAGACTCATTAGACAAACAAAGAGCTCATTCTTCCCTTTGGGCGTAATGAGCGGCGGACAGCTTGATTAGAGACGTCCCATCTGCTGAGTTTATCTGAGTTCTACTTTCTTTTTTAGTTCCCAGTTTCTCTTGAAGTATGACAGAAGTGTAAGTACAGGGAAATTCAAATTTATATCCTCATTCTGTCCTTCCTTGAAGCACATGTTTTTTTCACATCAGAACAGAACCAGTTTTAGGCGGTGTGTTGCACCACGCCTAGACACAACAGCCAGGAAGGTAAAGTAGACACTGTTGAGAAGAAAACTGTCCTGACTGGATTCTTTAAAGGCTGAATGCATCACTTCAGGCATGTCGAAGTTGACCTGGATTCAGCTTCTCACCTCCAGAATATTCATTTTGCATTCAGTCTCGTGCTTTAAAGTAAATAAATGCTTCCTGAGAGGAGCAGGTTGAAAGCTGCTGGGTCTCTTCTAAGTCAGACAGAGAATTTAAGGAAATTAAATTAATTAAAATCATCTTTTTACTTTGTGTAAGCACCAGATGACCCAGTGTTGTCTCTGCTGAGTTATATTTTTAAAAAAATAGTCTGCTGTTGTACAATCCATGACTACCGGGACACAAACACTCTCAGTCATGCTTTAAAATGTACACACACACAGTCAGGTCAGCAATTAATTGGACAATAAGTCATTTTGTTTTGATGCTCCAACACACTGTGAATTTGAAAAAAAAAACCAATCATGATGTGACTGAAGTGTAAACTTTTAACTTGAATTCAAGGCGTTCCACAAAAATATTGCATCCACTGTTTGAAAATTACAGCCTTATGTGTTTTTTTAACATAGTTCCTTCATTTTTAAAAGTTCCAGATAGAGTAGGACAGCTGGCTGACGGGTAGTTTGATAGCCTGGTGTGACCTGTTTCCTTCTTACTCCATGACACATTCTAGAGATTAGAATTCTGCAGGTATTTCCAGGTGTTGAGTCGTTTGATAGACAATGGGATTTCCGTAGAAGTCGGCCAAATAGGTGTTGATGCAAGCAGGAGGCTGAAAAAAACAAAGGCGATCTATCAGAGTGAAAGGACTGTAGAGGAAGAGATGGCTGTAAAATCACTGTCACTGGCACACATGGATGACATAAAAATACTGTAAGCTGTCATGATGCATTATATGAAAGGTTAGAAGGCCAAACCAACATTATGGTGATTTCATTAAGTGAAGATGTGGCTGCATTTTAACCTATTAATAACCAGAAAACATTATTCACATCCTTTATTTCAGTGTGAGTATCTCACTGTTAAAGAAAAAGTTATGCTGTGAAAATGTTACTCGAGTAAAAGTTTGACGGCATTCAAACAGATATATGCTTTAAGGTATTCTCAAATGTTACTCAAATAATTACACATTACTACTGATAAATAAATAATTAGTTACATAACTATCTCATTTGTGCATTGTCCAAAGATAGTAATTCACAATTTAATAAGCAAATTGAATTAATGTGGCAAAATCGTAAAATTGAAGTGACCCCAAAATGTAATGTGTGTATGCAATAAGTAAAGTTGCCTAAGAATAATTACAGTAGACACTATGAGTGCGGTGGTTGTTGCAGTAAGACATAATACTGTGTGATGATATACATATACGGCTGTTGTAACTAACGGAACTTTACAAACCACCGTTGCCACTGGAGAAAAAAGCCAAACCCCCCAAGCATCCAGACAAAACAAAAAATGTTCGTATCAGTCGGACAGAAAACGGTTTATTCATTTGATAGTAGAAAAAGACAGAAAAAAATGTGGTCATACTGATGTAATTCTAGGAACGTGAGTCCTTTCTTCTTAACAAACGGGTCATAAATACAAAGCTCTAAATCATTTCACTGACAGCTGTACTTTGTAGATTTTGAAAACCAAGCGATAAACTCTGCCTGGTTTAATAAATAAATAAAGTACAACTGATGCAACATTTAGATGTTTTCTTTCCTGCCTCTTCAACAAGGCTGTCACTAATGATTACTGTCATTATTGACTAATCTGACTAATCCTTATGTTTTTGGTCAATTGATTAGTTGTTTAAGTGCCAGAAAGTTGTAAAAGATGTTGAGTGTTTTCCAAAGACTAAGATTAAGTCCTCAAGTGTCTTGTTTTGTTCACAACCCAAAGAAGTTCAGCAGGGCTGCACAGTATATCTCTTTAACTTTGTGTGTCAGTTTACAGGAAATGCAATGTGAAGTCAGGCAAATAAACTCAAACACGTGATGCTGCAACTTTGTTCGCTGCTTAATACAAAAAGAAAACTTGCATGATTTACATTTTTCATGACTGATATACAAGAGAAATCTCTTAAAAAGGAAAATGTGGCTGCAAAAGGAAGCACAAAACATGACATTGACTGAAAATGGGTACTCTGTCAGCAGTTTCTTACAACATTTGCCACCACAAGACATCACGAATGATTAGTTTGACCATTTAAAGCAGTGCCACAAGGCAGCGCAGGTGTAAAGCCTGAATACCATCCAAATCTAAAAACTTTTGCTTTTTGGATGCCTTTACAAGTATTTCACATTAGAAAAGGTACACAGAAAAAAAATATTTCGGTTCCCTTATCATTATTTTTTTAAATTTTGTATAAAGATGTAGTCGTCTACAAAATCTCCCCAGTCATTTTAGAATGATTCAGTCTTTATAAATGTCGTTATTCAATTAATCTGGTGAAAATTCCTCTATTTTTTGTATCCCAATGTATAGAATTTTGCAAAAAAAATAATAAAAATGTTAGTCTTTAGCATCCCTGATATGCACTAAAAGAAACCAACATGTTCAAATTTATGAAGCTGATATGTGAGAATTTTGACTTTTTTTATTCTTCATAAATTGCTTGAGCTGATTAATTGATTATCAAAATAGCAGGTGATTAATTTATTACTTGACAACTACTGAACTTCTACTCTACAATGTGACACATCACCTGCAAAACGCTGCTGTGAGAAGAGCTCTTTTTTTAAGTAGAAAATGCTTTTACTTTTGTCTAAGCAGTGCAGGATTTCAGAATCAAATCAAATTTCAAATAAAGTTTATTTATGTTGCACATTTTAGGCAACCTGAGTTGACTGAAGTGCTGAACATGTTTTATACGGCAGGCAGCAACAAAGATGTGCAAAAAGCAAAACAGGATGAAGACTTGTAAAATGAACTTGTGAAAAAAAAAGGAAAAATACAAAAAAAAAACACAAGTCAAAAAACAACTTGAAAGACAAATTCTAAAATACATGTTTTTCTACGTACACAAGAATTTGTGCAAAATCTAGATTTTCTCTATATAGAAGAACCTGTTTTTTTACTGATGTTACTACATTTTTGCACTATCGTCTTTGATGCCGTGACACTGCTAATCTTCCAGTGTGGGATTAGTTCAAGGATATTTGATCTTATCTTAAATCTAAAACATTAAGAGCACCAAAAGCAACCTTAAGCCACTGACAACATGTACACCTTGAGATTTTTCTTAAAATTGTCACTGAAGAGGAGACAATTGAAACTTTGGAGCTGAGAAAAGGAAAATCTTCAGTGTGAAAGTATCAGTATCAATATCAATTTTCAAGTCAGAGCCTCACATGTCAAATTTGCATAATAATATATGAAGTTATTATTTCTGTAATCCCATTGGTCAGTAGCTATAGCCCCGCCCACACCTGAGCACTGGCCCCGCCCACTGAGCAACCTCTCCTTCCTCATCCTGCTGCCGGTTCATTTCTTCCATACTGTCGCTGAAATCGCCGATTTCTGGACACTTGTAAAACTTTTCTTTCACGTTAATTGTAAGAATGAAAGTATCAGGCGACTTGAACCGTCGGAGGTCGGAGTTAAATCCTTAATTATCTGCCTTCACTGCGGTTTTATCCTCTCCAGAAACACAGACATGGGGAAATGGCACTTATCTATGGTAGGTTTATCCTAAATATTAATCCTAATTTTGCGTTGTCCGCCTTGTGACGGTGAGCTGGAACATGAGGAACAGTGCTTTTCTGTTTTCCATGTGTGCTGTCAGCTTCATGTGAGCTTCATTCTGTGTCAGCAGATAAAGGTCTCATTCACTGCACTGTGGCATCGTGTTGTCTTTAGCGCACTGGTTTCTGTCATGTGATATCAGGTGTTTTCAAGCATGATCTGCTTCCATTGTTACACATGTGTCAGATAACTCTGTGATTACACAACACCTGCATGGATTCAGACCAGTTATGAGCCTCATTCCAGGGCTGTGAGTGGCAGGAGAGGAGGTGACACCAGAGAACATGTCAGTAAACATACATTATAAAGCCAGTCAGCTGTGTTATATGTGGATGGAAGATCTGTCTGTTATCTGTGTGTGTGTGTGTGTGTGTGGTTTAAAAAATCATTTTCTGTAGTGATTTGAATGCTGTTCCACCTTTGTCTTATGTGTTTGGGTGAAGTTGTAAATCTAAAAACGACAGCTTATTTTGCATCTGATTCTGCTTTTGCCACATATTTTTGAGACTTATTCTGCAGTTTTACTCATTCCGCTCCATCTCTGTCATCTCTGAAATTGATTTTCACCCTAATGCAGTAAATAAATGCACTGCATGATCTGTGCTTTGCTTTGGAAAAAATGACAGTGAAATATTTATTTTTCAAGTAAAAGTTATAGTAATCTTTCTGATTTTGACATGTGGTCTGATGCTAAAAATCTATCTTGTGCTGCAGGGCTGTAATTTAATGTTATTGTTTATAATCGGGGCTGCACAGTGGCTTGGTGGTTAGCAGCATCACCTCACAGCTAGAAGATCCCTGGTTCGCGTCCCGGTTAGGACGCCTGAGATCTTTCTGTGTGGAGTTTGCATGTTCTCCCTGTGCAGCGTGGGTTTTCACCAGCTTCCTCCCACAGTCCAAAAACATGCTGAGGCTAATTGCATTAATTGAGGTTTATTGCATTTACACCTATGGAAATCGTCCGTAGGTGTGAATGAGAGTGTGCTTGGTTGTCTGTCTCTATATGCAGCCCTGCAATAGGCTGGTGACCTGTCCTGGGTGTCCCCTGCCTTCGCCCGACTCGACTGGGATAGGTTCCATGTCCCCCGTGACCCTACAGAGGATTGGTTGTGTATAGATAATGGATGGGTGTTTATAGTCAGTCTTATGAAATTGACTTTATTGTCAATGAAATTCTTCAATCATCTCTTGCATAGATTGCATAATGTATAGATACAAAGTGTACAAACAGAATAAGAAGCAGCAAAAACTGTACTTTAAGAAGTTAAACCGTGACGTAGAGCTTAACTAAAGAGTGAAAAACAACTTCCACCTCTCGCTGCTGTTTCTCCATAGTTTGGGGCAAATAGTGTTGACCTGCTGTATTCAAGTCAGAACAGAATGAAGGAAATTCCAGGTCAAACTGTGTCAAACTGTGTCACGGCTCAGTTAATTGTCCCCGACGTGTTTGCGGACATAAACAAGGACGTCTTTGAATGCTTCTGTGTGCAGTCACCAGGTGTCTGTCTGTCTATCTGTGTCAGATTTCAAGGCTGGGTCACAAGCAGCATCAGAAAAATGAGGTTAGCTGACGCAAAACTCAGCCGGGAAGGCGAGTTTTTGCAGATGCAGGTGGCAGCTGTTGAAGAAGCACTGTGGCTGTTTAGAAGGCTTTCCTTTCAGTCATGCAGAGGAATTCTTGAAACATATTCTTACCTCTGCAATGCAAGTTTTTGCACAGATTAAGATTTTAGCAAAAGTTTCTGGTTGTGCACATCTTCCCTCATAAAGTTCACTGATTCTGTTGGTGTTTATCTTCAAGTCCATATCAGGCGTTTGGTTCATTGTGTGCCACATCTTGATGACCTTGACCTTACCTGTTGCAGGACCCGGTGCAGGAGTGGGGTGAGGAGGAGGAGGAAGGAGCTGTGTTTGGCATCACACTACGCAGGGAGCCTGTCCTGCCCGGCTTGGACACAACTGAGCTCCCGACAGCTTTCGGCTTCGTCCAGTACCACACAGTGAAGGTGCGAAGGCTGAAGGCCGCCACGCTGGAGCGTCTGGTCACCCACCTGCTGGACACCGAGCGCCGCGAGCCCGACTTCATGCCAGTGTTTCTGTCCACCTACAGGGCCTTCACCTCCACCAGCACCCTCATCGAGCTGCTATTTCAGAGGTGAGAAACTGTTAAAGATAGAGGCTCTGCAGACTTTGGTTGTCAGCTGTGTTACACAAACCATGAGGGCTCAGTCAGCTAGTCTTCAAGGCCACATATGAGGTCATTGATGCTGCTGGATTTAGACAAGATTTATGCCGATGGAGACTCCCTATTTCTATTTCATTTTTTACTGCATTTAAATAGAGCAAGGCTAGCAGTTTCTACTTGTTTCCAGTCTTTATGCTAAGCTAAGCTAAGCTAACTGGCTGGGGTTCACAGATATGAATCAACTAACTCTTGGCAAGAAAGTGAGTGCAGGTATTTTGCAGAAAATCAGCTATACCACATGGATTTGAAATAAAATAATAAATATCTGAGTAAAGTAACTCTCGAGTTTTCCCTTCTGAAAAGTGAAATCAGTTAAAAGTTCTAATCAGAAGCCAGATGCAGATAAGAGAGCCTTAATATTTGCTTCTCAGCTTACTAACACTGATTTGTTATTCCAGTGAGCCCGCTGCCTTCATCACTACATACGTTTGGGAGCCGAGCTTATGCGTAACCGAGTTTTACGACATGCCAAATGCACAGATCAGCTCCCAAACGAAGACGGTGTTTAAATGCCATCATTATGTCGCATCAGTTATTCACAAAGCAAACCTCTGTTGACACAGAGCAGGTTTTTCTATGACGAGTTTTATCGTCAGAGCTAAACAAAGCAATCTCTGCCTTTGTTCAGTTTTCCAAATTGGTCACGACTACGCCCTCCACACCCAGCAGAGGAGCTGCTTCACCTGCCTGATTTAGTTTTTAATATGAATTATCTGCAGGAATGTTTTTGGAAGTTGGGTGGATCCACCTCGAGAAGAGTACAAATGAGTAAAGATTAAAAAAGTTATCTTAAATACAAACTTGAGTTCAATCAGTTGTTTGCAACTCACCTTTTCTGAATGAGCTGTAAATGTCTGGGAGTGTGAAACTGAGGTTATTAGTGCTGCTCACTTGATATATTATTTGTCAAACAGTCGCCCTCATGTCTGTGCTGCTGGTGGCAACAGGTTTCTGGTGGGCTTTATGGTGAGCTCAGGACAAACTAGGAAATATGTTCTCCCCCCTTCATTTTACAGGATTATGTTCAGGATGGAACTTTTTGCTGCTGTTGCACTGTAACTGCATAACTGGAATGTATTTATGCAACTTTCAATGTCTTTAATTTGCTCCTCCACTGTGACTGTTTACCAAACTCCTAATTCTACATTCCACACTGTTTTGTGTTACATTTTGGTGCAATAAAAACATTGAGAAACTTGTAGTAAAACTTAAACCAGGCTCCTACAGATGAGACAACATGGCAGCGTGCTTTGGTTTTACTGCACATGTTCTTTATGATGTTGGTACTAATCCCTGAGGGAGACATTTATCTGTTTACACTGTAGCAAGGCCACAGTGTCCCAGCTGATTCAGGGTGTTGCAGGACATTTCCACAGGAAGAACAGTGAGGAAGGTTCAACCCTGAGATCTTTGTTGTTTACAGGATATTTTCTGTCATCTCTCGGTCGCCATGTTGTGCCTTTATGTGGTGGTAACCTCTCGAAATCACGTTTTTGTGCCAAAAAAGTTTTTTTTTCCCATGAAAATAATTAAAATGGCGTAGATGTAACTATACATGTTAGCCTCCCTTGCAATACGCAGATTTATGAAGCAGCTCAAGCACACCAGCTCACCTGCGACTCTGCTAAAACACTGTAGAACTACTCTAGGCCACTCTAGGGCATGTGAGAGGAGCTTGAAGAAGGAAATTTCTGCTGCTCGTTCTTGGACCTGTGCTCAAATGAATACTGCTTTTTCCGATAAATGGGAAAAAGTTGCAAATGCCCTGTTTTTTGTTTTAAATGAAATTGGAGATCGACAGATTCACCTGGCTCCCTCCTACATTACTTTAAATGTAATTACTTTTCTTATAGAAATATGACAGCCCAACTTAACTCAAGCTTATGGTTGTGTCTCTCATGATGTGAGTGGTACCATTGGAGCAGCACTAAGCGGGAGATAAGTTGACAATCTGGCTTTAGAATACAAAAAAACACTCTTCGCTCTGTCCAAAATCCTTCACCAAACCTCGGCCACACAATGGAGTAATCCAGCCACACGTCTGAATTGGAAACTGAATTCTGAAGAAGTACACAGACATGGAAATTCCCACTGTGTTTCTTACTTATGAAGTCCCAGAGATCTAAATCTGTATATTTTTTAATTGTCATCAGCAGTTTTAAGGCAGAAACGCTTAGTCATGATACGAACTGCTTATTGCTGAGCCTTCTAGCATGTAAAAAAAAATCACCACATGGACGTATTAACAAAAGTAAAAAGCTTGATTTTAACCAGAAGGAGGTCTTTAATTTACATTTTAGCTGCTAAGTAATTTTTGTTTCCCGTTTCCCCCACAGAGACGACTCAGTCACCAACCTGGATAACAGCGTCTGCCGTCGCAGGTGAGTTCAGCCGAGCTGATTTGGTAATTGGCTCCAGTGGAATTGTTGCACCTTTTTCTGAATGTTGTTAATTTGTCTCTTACAAATTATGCAGATGTTCTTGAGGCATTGGGTAATCTCCGCAGGACAACCCCGGGCAGCACAGTAATTAAGACTTATTCATTTCCCCCATTATTTTTCCTCAGTACTTTACTCCCAGTGATCCGGCTGTGGTTGGAGGAACACAGTGAAGACTTCCATGAACCTCCTCAGTATCAGCCCCTGCGGCTGCTGTGTGTCCACCTCCACCGTCGCCTTTCCTTCAGACGTTTGGCTCAGAGCGCAGAGGTCCTGCTCAAGAAGCTCCAGGAAAAAGGTGAGATAGAAAATTATATGCATGATGGTCAGAGCATAACCGAAGCAGACAAGTTTCAAGCACACTGAACATTTTGAGTTTCAGACTGTCCATCTTTTATACTCAAGCCCTGTTATTTGCAATTTTCTTTATATTCCAATATTCTCAGTGCAAAAGATTCTCCAATATTCATGGAAAAAGGAAGCAGCAGCCATCCCAGATACAGAATTTGGAATTTATTTTTAAAATCTGAGGTGTATAGATGAGAGTTAAAGTAGATTAATAGTGAGATACCTATTTAGCATTATATTAACTTCAGAACTCTCACTGATAAATTTTTGTGTCATTTTGATGGAAAGAAAAAGGAAATTTCCAGCTCATTTTCCAGCTCAAATACTTAATTTCATGAGTGTATGTAGATCAGCACATTTGGATGTAATTTGTGTCGTGGTGTGTTTGATAGATTGCAGCCAGCCTGCGTCAGAGCACAGCAATGAATCATCACAACAGGAGGTTGGAGAGCAGCACGATGGAGGCGAGTTGTCCACTCAGGAGGAAGATAAATTCAACTTTATGGACTCTCCTGTGAGAGAAGTGGCAGAGCAGCTGACCAGACTGGATGCTGTAGGTTTCATTTTCAGAAACCTTTGTGTTCCGTTATACCTGACAGTGTTGAAGTTGCTTCTTAAAACCATTTTTTTATCTCCTGCCCCTCATTCAGGAGCTGTTTGTCAAAGTCGTACCCTTCCACTGTCTGGGCTGCGTCTGGTCGCAGCGCGACAAGAAGGAAAACCGCAACCTGGCGCCAACAGTGCGTGCCACCATCTCGCAGTTTAACGCCATCACCAACCGTGTCATCACCTCGCTGCTCTGCCCGTCCTCGCCCAGCCCTTACACTTCCTCCCCTGTCTCGTCACCCTGCCCGTCCTCCGCCTTCCTGTACCCATCCACTGCCCCGAGCTCCCCTCGCTGCTCCCGCACCAGCCCCACCCACAGAGCACGCATCATCGAGAGGTGGATCGCCATCTCACAGGTCGGGATCAGGAAAAACTTTAAGAATTTCATTAAGTATTTGCGATCAAGTGAAACATAAAGACATGACTGTGTTGTGTGTCTCTGCAGGAGTGCAGACAGCTGAAGAACTTCTCTTCTTTAAGAGCGATTCTTTCAGCCCTGCAGTCCAACGCTGTGTATCGCCTCAAGAAGACCTGGGCGGCTGTCAGCAGGTCAGCCAACTTATTCAGCACACTACAGTGTTAAATTCCAGTAATACACACGTATAGAACAGAATATACTCACACAATAGCAAAAACTGTCTTAATACATTATATATGTTTGTTTTCAGGGAAAACATGGCAACCTTTGACCACCTGTGTGAGACTTTCCCAGATGAGAACTGTGTGCTGACCAGCAGAGAGATCCTGGTGGAGGTAATGTCATGTGTTTTCTAGCCAAACCCAGATGAGATCATGTGGACTGATCTGGATCTGGAGGAGTTCTGTTGTTATTTCAACAAAACCCTCCTCAGACAAGTGATGTGTCTCACTGCAGGCTTCATTAGTCCGTTAAAGTGACTTCATCCTGTCGTTTTAGGCAGAGGTCACTTTTATGTTAATGCTCCTCACAGCTTTATTCAGACACACCTCCCACAGTAGATCCATTCAATGATGTAATGACACACAGTTCAGTTTGATGCCATGATGAAAATGATACAGAAATTTAATTAGATCTGAGCAAGTAACATTGACTTTAATGTGAAACTAACTAGGGTGCTGGTGATACAGTTACGATGCCATAAATCATAAAAAAGAAAAAGTACAATAAATTGAATATTTTAACAAATATTCAAAAAAATTAAAGAAAAAGAAATTTATACATACAATATTTTTCAAAGTGCCCACAGGTGTTACCAGTACTAGAAAAATTGTAGTTCTACATACTGTAGATATTAAGCTAATAATATTTTTATTAATTTTCCTTACCTGTCTCCTGCTATCAGTAAACACAGCCTGCAGTTCAGCCGAGCAGTCCCTCAATTTTTGTCTCTTGACTGTTGGTCACAGTGGAGTGACTAGTGGCTTCATGTTTGAACTAAAGAGCACAGACTTTTTAAATTTTTTTTGCAGAAGCGCAAGTGCAAATGGTTTGTTTTTTTTTCCAAAATTTGAGATAAGGCATGTGGAATAAAGTGATTTTGATCTTGTATTTTAAGTTTAGATTTATTTATTTAGTTTTCCTCACTTGAACTGAAAATCACACATGATAAGTTCAATGACCGTTATAAAAACAGGAAGAATATCAACTTTCTGTTTTCTGGTTCTGATAAATGATGTAATTATGGTGATTTTTTTTTTTTAACATATGTAGTCTTTCAAACCCGGCTGCAGCTTTTGGGACAGTTAACCTCTTAGCCTGGCCCTTTCTGAATCAATTGCATACATAAGATCTCCAACTGTTAGTAAATTAACTTTCCTCTCGTTATTACCTCCGCCAAGGAGGTTATGTTTTTGCCGGCATTGGTTTGTTTGTTTCTTTGTTCGTCGGTGTTCAAAATAACTTAAAAAGTTATGGACGGATTTGAATGAAATGTTCAGGAAATGTGTGAAATGGGACAAAGAAGAAATGATTCAGTTTTGGGAGTGATCCGAATGACCATCTGGATCCAGGATTTCTTTTTAAATTTAAGGATACTTTGTCATTGGGAGATTGTGTTGAGGGTGGACTAAAGCTGTTTGGCGGAGGTCTGCGCTCTCTGCGTGCTTTTCTAGTTGCATATTGTTCTCCATTTGTTTTACATGACTGAATGACTTCTTAGCGTCCAGTTGACCTGCCACTCTGTTTTTTTTGTTCTGAGAGCCGTTCACTGTGGAAAACAACTGATATGAATGTGTACTTAGTAATACTGCGTTTATCAGCAGCAAAGGCTCAACACCAATAAAGCTGCAAAGAAAAGGACCTAGTTGAGTTTCAGTATTAATCACTGGGTGTTATTATATTAAGTACATACTGCCTAATTCACTCTAATGTCCAGATGCTTTTGACCACATGTTGTCACTCTGCCTGCAGCTGCCTCCCACACCCACAGCACCCTGTTAGCAGGTGCTCAGCCATGAGAGGAACAATTATATAACGCGTCTGCTTTGTTGTCACATTAACACCCTGAATTGTAGTTATTCTGATCTATCAATGCTGACCTTGTCCGCTCTCTGCAGGATGGAAGTCACCCGGACAGCAGTGCAACTTCGGGCAACAAATCCCCCAAACTCTGCTCAGAGCCCAGACAGACGGTAAGAAGACACTCATCGTTTTGTTTGGTTCCTCAAATTCAGTCCAGTTTGACCGCCAGAGACCTTGGGCTGTGAAAAAACGAAAGGCTGATTTTTATTTTTCTCCGTCTTCATCATCAATTCTTCTTCCTTAAAAGGTCACATGTGTTCAAGCTGACGTACTAAAAATAAACACCAAGTTCCCTCTTCGTGTCCAATATGAGTGTTAAATGGAAACACTTGAAGCTCACATGACCGCTAGCGTTCCCCCTTACGTAGGCAAAGATATAAAACCGAACATGGGTGTAGTGTTTCCCACAGTTCATCAGTTTACTTAGTCTGGGTGGAGCTGCGTGCTAAACGTTTTATGCCCCCATATTTCCTCTGTTTAAATAGTTTCAGGTACGTGTGTGTTTCCACGTACCCTAAATTTCTACCTTGTTTATTTGGATACATTAGAGAGCTCAAAATCTGGACCTCTCATGTTGAAGTGCTGGATAATTTCCTATAACATAAACATTTAGCAGATCACCACTGGGATAAAATATCTGTAGGAACTTAGTCATAAGTTGGTTGTACTTGTCTGTTCATTTTGCATTTTGAAAATACAAAGCAGTCGAACAACTCATCCACATCCTTGTTTTCTCCCATTTGGACTATTCATTATTCAGTCACCTAAACCTTGCAGCAATTGCCCGTCTACAGTTGCAGGAAGGTTGTTGACAAACTCTCCAAACAGGGAGCACATTACTCCAACCATGACTCTCCATTTGCTGCAGAGCCTAAGTTAGGATTTTGGTTATTACCTTCAACCCTCTGTGTGGTCTTACTCTGCTCTACAGCTTAGAACCTTACTCTGCACCTAAATCCTTCAAATTAGAACATTAAATGCTGGTAAACATTCCACAGTACAAAAGGGGACCGTGTATATCCTATAATGTGTTTTATATATTTTTTAAGTGTTATTTAACTCTGGTCCTGAAAGATGCCATAGAGATATAGTTTATAATTATTCTAATAACTATGGTTTTATTTCTGTCTCCAGACCCTCAGCAGTGGTGTCGTACCGTACCTGGGCACTTACCTGACTGTCCTCACCATGTTGGATACAGCTCTGACCGACACTGTGGAGGTGAGCTCATTATTTGTTCTTCTTTATGGAACGTTAGTGGTTTTATGATCTCATATAACACTTTCCTTTTTACCACAGGGTGGACTCATCAACTTTGAGAAACGCAGGCGGGTAGGTGTCGCCTCCTAGTGGTGTCGTACATGAATGTTTTTTTAAATAATGCAATCGGATTGAAATCCAGTTTTATGTGCTGCCTTAGTGTTTACTACGGATTTACTGGTTTCCTTTGTAGGAGTTTGAGATTCTCTCTCAGATTCGGCAGCTTCAGGCCTCCTGTTCTCACTACAACCTTCCAGTCAACCCTCACATCGCCTCCTGGCTGCAGGCTCACACTCTACTCACAGACCAGGAGAGGTGAGAAGCACACTGAGCCTGATGTAGCACGCTGTCAAGATATTGAAGTGGATTTATCCCCGGCTCATTATGTCTTCGTTTTTGTCTCATGCAGCTATGAACTGTCTCGTGAGCTGGAGCCTCCAGTTGACCCGTGTCCCGCCTCCCCCAACTCATGGAGCAGCCGCCTGCTCACCAAGAAGCTCGCCTCGTAAGTTTAAGATACCAGCTTTCTGTAGTAAAACTTGTCAGAAATGGATGTAGTTAAGTTACTTTAGTAGGTGAACATTTTTTACTAGCATTATTCCAGTAGTCAATGAGGAAGTGTTCAAAGAAGCTGCATCACACAAGGTTAAAATAAATCCTTGAAAACTGTGTCCACCATATTTAATCTAAAAATAACCAAATATTGTCTACAAATTTGTAGAGAAGTTTTTGAGATTAAACTCTTGAAGTGAATGCTATTGTCCTAACAAGACACTGGATATTTTTCTATTCTAAGTATAAAATTGCTAAAGTGGTGAGCTTTAATCCTGTGAACCTCAACAGCCACAAACACAAAAAAACAAAGCTTAAATTTTGACATTTCATCAAAATCACATTATTCTATTTGTCACATTTAAAAACGTGCCAAAATAAATCATATGCACCGACCAGATCCTTTAAAAAAAACTAAAAATTCTGTCCTCCTTAGTGCAACTGTAAAACCATTCGCAACTCAGCATTGGCCAACAGACACAAGACAAAAATTCAGGGACTTTTAGGCTGAACTGCAGGCTGTGTAGAGACAGAAAAGACAGAAGACAAGTATAGAAACAAATTTAAAAAGATGAGTAAATAAATATCTCTAGCATGAAGAATCACTGTGTTTTTTTGCCTATGGGCTCTTAGAATAATGTTATACATGCTGATTCCAGTTTTGTGTCATTTTTTGTAAAATAAATAATCAGTATTTTTTATTTATTTATTTTATTTACAACATTATTTCTGGGTCATACTATTTAAGAGATTTTGAGGTGCTTGTAGCTGTGGTTGTAATGTTTCCATAGAGGTGCAGGACTTTATAATGCAGTGAAAAATAAAAAACACACAGATAGTGTTTGGGGTTTAGACGGTAAAAACTGTTCAAAAAGACCGAAAGCTTTGTATTTGCTTTATGTGTTATCCGGGAATGAGTGGATTTTCTTGCGTCTTTTTAAAAGGCGTATTTCACCAGTGAAATGGTGCTCAGCTTATATTTTTGTGTGCAGGTTGCGAACATCCAGTGACAGCTCCCTCAGGAAGACTCATGCTGACCAGATCAGTGTGTCGTCATCTGGCTCCAGCAGCTCAGACATGGAGGATCTCACCGTCCCTCAGCCTTCACCGCTCAGACTCAAACTCAAGGTACTGAGAACTATCAGTCTACCGACTTCCTGTGTTTAATGTCAGATCGTGTGGAGGTCAGCAGGGATGCAAATAAATTCATATTCTCTCTCTCCCTTCTTTCAGTCTCTCTCGGGCTCCCTTCACAACGTGGCAGAAGATTTCTCCTCCATGTCCTCCAGCTCATCCTGCAGCTCCTCACATCCGGATCTGAGCTCCTCCTCTCTGGTTCTGAGTCCAGAGTCTTCGTCCAGCTGCTCTCCTCAGGCTGTGCTGCCCGTTTACAACAAGCAGGTCGCTGACTCGTGCATCATCAGGGTCAGTGTGGAGTCCGTCAGCAACGGAAACGTCTACAAGAGCATCCTGGTGAGTTTTGAAATCTGCTGCACTTCAAAGGCCAGACAGGCTGTTGTTCTAAAAATGGAAAGCAGAAGAGTCGAGACTGCTCAGTGACCTTTGTTGACCTCACTGTGTTGACAGAAAGCTGACACGCTTCATTCTGGAGGATTTAAATGGAGGGTTACTTTGGAGCAAGATTGTTGTGCATGATCAGAAAAAGAATGGGATTTTTTTGGCATTTGTAAATAATCTACTATGTTGTTATCAGTAATTTAGACTGCAAACTGCAAATTAATTTTCATTTATTTATTAAGTGTATTAAAAAATCTAAAATAATGTCCTTTGCAAAATATGATGAGTCAAAATGTAGCCACACCTCAAAGTGCTTCTTAAATGATAGGAAATCAACTATAAAAGCTGCCAAGGATCACAGATTCTTTAAATTGTTTAATAGAATTTGGTCAGACTAAATGTTTGGTGAATTTTTAAATGAGACCTGGAGAATAAAGCGATGCTGATGAAATGTCATGATTTTAAGCTCAGGTTTGGTGAAGTCGTTCAAGGGCCATCACAAGGTTGAAAATCTGACAATTCTTTCTGTTTCTGGCTCTGATATGGTGTCATTTTGATGTTTTTTTAATTTATTTTTAAGATAACATGCGTTTTAAACCTATTGGTGCATTTTAGGATTCAGTGGATTCATACATTTTCTGAATACAGATGTTGTGCATTGATTTCTGTTGGGTTCTCTGCTTCCTCTGCAGCTTACCAGTCAGGACCACACGCCTCAGGTGATTCAAAGAGCTCTTGAAAAGCACAACATGGAGCATGCCAGCTCCAGTGACTTCCGCCTCTGCCAGATGCTCAACAATGGAAAAGGTGAATATCTCCTCCTCAGGCTTCGAGCAGCTTGAACTTTCCTGACAGCTGGTATGACCTGCACGAAACAGTTAACTCCAGAGTCCTCTTAACCCTGAGCAGAACTTTCTAAACTGTGTATACAAGGTTTTAAAATTTGGCATCTCTTTTAGCTTGTAAGTCGTGATACAATACAAATCAGATCAATATATAAATCTGCTGGCAAGTTATGTTTGAAGCTGGTTAATGGGAATATTATGGAGCTGCAAGATGAGCAGCAACAGCTCTTGGTTTTTATCCTGTAAAACTTCAACCAAAGATGGCAAAAAAAAATACAGAGGAAGCAAAAATCAGCATTTCATAAACTACAGTGCAGTCTAGCTGCATGACATGATGATGTTTTGAGGAGATGTATACGTCCTCAGTTGAAAACCCACTGCTTACGCTTTCATTGCTTTTAAATTTGCTCTAGTTGTTTCTAAATAGTTTAAAAATGGAGGCATTGCTGAAAATCCTTCTCCATAATAACCTGAGAAGCAGATAAATCGGGTGTAGTGAAACTGAACAGCAACACTTCATCATTTCATTCCTCTTTCTGCCTCAGAGCTCCAGATACCTGACAAAGCCAACGCATTTTACGCCATGTGCACCTCGGCCAACTACGACTTTGTCCTGCGCCAGCGCTGGAAGAGCCACGGGAGACATTTTGGCTCTTCTTCCAGCCCTGGAGCTCAGCCCAAGAGCCGCCATGCCAAGTGAAAAACATCCGTCCCGGTTCAATGACAGGATCACAACTAGAAGGCAGAGGAGCTGCTCATCTGCAACAACAGCACATCTGCGGCGGTTTGTTATTGTCACTGTGCAGCACTTAAGAGCAGTTTCGCCTGAGACACTCCAGGACTTCGACTGAAAAATAACCTGGAGGAGCTCTTGACGAGGTGTAGTGTTCATCAGGAGCAGCACCTGTGTTGGAACATTTTAGGGAGATGTTCACATATAAAGAAGAAAGAAGATGAATCACAGACTTTTGCAATCAAGTTGTTCACCCAGGAACTTTTCTCCTGAGATAAATACACTTGTAGTGCACCATTTAATTCCAATGGACGCCTGTTTTTGCACATCAGGATCAGCTGGACTGACAACATTCCTGCATCGTAACTGAACAGTAGAAAATGCATAACTCAGTTTCTCATCTGTGACTGGTGCAGCAGATTTGACACTTTTCCTTCAGCTTGTTTGACTGAATGACTAACAGAGGCTCGACGTCCTCGGCCACACAAAAAATAGGAAAAGCCAGTCTGGACGAGTAAAAGCCGGACGTTCGCTGCTAGTCGATGAGCAAGCGAACAGATCTGGGTCAAATGGGAAATCTGCACTTGGAGAACAGTGAAACTTCTCTGAATCAGATGTGTGACAGTTTGGGCTCGTCGGGTCTTTTACTTTAAATATTTTATTTGTAACTTAATATAATTTTATCAACATAAATTATTTAATGCATTTCAGTATTCGTGCTTTTAAAGCGAAGGTGGCCTGATAAAAATGTGTCTCTGTGTCTGTTCTGTTTGCCTCTCCTCCAGTCCAGTTCAATATGCTGTTTTCTTTAAGAAATCCCCGTAAAGGTCTTTGGTTCTCATAAGCTCAGCTCAAGTTTGTTTCAGTGTGAATGAAGAAAGCAGATTTTTGCTGTCTGCTGTGGTCAAATGAAAGAGAATTTATGTGAGAATATGCACTTGCTTTGCTTCGATTGTGGCGTTTATGTCAGAGGTTTGAAGTTTTTATGCTGACATGAGGGATTCATGTGAGTTTCAGGCAATTAAACAACATCCAGCCCTTGATAAAGAGTAGGAAACACAGCAGCTCCACTGCCTGTGATTGAGATAAATCTGAAGAAAGGATCCTGTATGTGAAAATGAAGTGTCCCAGCATGTGATTTAAATTTGACACGTGGTGTAAAAATCCTCCCCAGAAATACCAGGCAGCTTTTCACAAGTACTAAACGCAAAAATTGCTGAAAATTGAAGATCAAGTTTTTTTCTCTCTTCAATTTTCGACTAATGCAGAGATAGATACACATCCCTGTTTAAAATTCACTTTAAAAACATTTGCACACTGGTGAAGTCTGTCCTTAGTTTTCTGCAGGATTTTGCATCACTGACTTTAAAGCTGCTGTGGTTTAACAAAAGTCAAGATGAAGGAGGTTTGGAAGCAAAGAGGTTCAAGGAAAAGTCTCAGCCTTATTTCTGCTGTGTCCATCCATGTGTCATATTAGCAGCTTTCGATGTTATGTTTCTGACATGTAAGTGGTGTCAACATTACTGTACGAACATGTTCTTGTTCCTGAATTTAATTTCAACAAGTCTTCATTTTTAAAGTTTAATCTAAGCACTTATTGTATATAATTAGTATCAAATGCCCACTAATAAAGCAAATCTATTTATCACAGTGTCTCTGTAATTATTTGTTTTTATTTACTGCATTCTTGATGAAGTGTGACGTTGTTGATCCCAGGAGAAATGAAAAAGGATGCTAGTCCTCTTGGTCAAATATCAGACCCAATATTCAGCTCTTTCCTGATTATTGTATTTAAAAAAAACAAACAGATCCTGACAAAATGATTTAATTTAAAAGTACAATACTTCAGCACTTGTAGGTTTTAAGTAACAGCCTATCAGCACTGAAGGATAAATGTTGAAAAGTTCTCTTTCAACCACAAATATGTAAAACAAAGGTATTTTGCTAAAGTCTTGTGTTGAGACTGACTTTAGGATTTTCACTTATCAGCCTCCTGAATTATTCAGTATTGGTCCAGGAAAAGCCCTATTAGTCAACCCCATAGAACAGAGTTATGAAAGGTTCCTTTATGGTTTAAGCTAAATAAACCATGAAAAACTCATTATTTCTTAAATAATGTGATTTTTGTAGCTCATTATATAAGGCTGGGCTGTATGGTGGCTCAGCACCATCACCTCACAGCTAGAAGATCCCAGGTTCGCATCCCGGTTTGGACGCCTGGGATCTTTCTGTGTGGAGTTTGCGTGTTTCTCTGTGTACGTGTGGGTTTTCACAGGGTTCTCTGGCTTCCTCCCATGCTGAGGTAAATTGATTATTCTAAATTGTCTGTAGGTGTGTATGAGAGTGTGCTACCCTACAGAGGATGAAGCGGTGTAAAGATAATGGATTTTGTAAGGCCTTTGGAGTAGCTGGAAATTGGTGAAGAATTTCAGGAATGATGGTTTTGTTGCAGCTGAACCGAACTTGGATCAGCAGCGTCATTGAGAGCAACCACTAGGTGGAGCCAGACACAAAGACTACAATTGGTAAACTCTGTTTCCCTCCTATGAAAGACAAAGTACTGATTTATCCTAGGCTTTTTGGCAGTGACCTACATTTCGTGCAAAGCCAGGTAGCTAAAATCTATGAAGGGAAACTAAGTTAAGATGAGAGTAAAGCAAACATTTGAACATCACAACGGTAGATCTGCAAAGCAATGCTGCTGAAAGTGAGCGAGGAGGTCAGCGTGGTTGATCTCCCGCTTCTGTAGTTGGAGGAAGAGGCGCACAGAGCAGGAGGTCGGAGGTCACAGCGACTGACAGATGTGTGAGTGTAAGGCAGCAGGAGGTCGTGACCTGCCTGGACACTTCTGCTGCCTGCTGTCGGTGCTCTGATTTCCCTATTTTTAACACACTTCTGTTTTAACACCTTGTCTGTCAGTGGGACCAGAGATGTTTTAAGGGCCATGCTTGTTACCTAAAGAATCCTGAATTGAAATCTGTGGGAGAATTCTGCCAAAGATAGCAGTTGCATGACACACGTCCCGGCACGTGCATTATAGACTTCTAACAGTGGAGAAACACAGTTTCAACCTTATTTTTTTTATCACAGTCACCAAACCTTTCAAGCTTTTTTTCTCCAGTTTGGCTGCTGATTCTATTCATGCAGTTTTTATGTCCCAGTCACTGTTAAATTAGAAGTTATACATACTGTACTGGTCACAACTACAAACTTTGAGTTGCTGGAAAGCATCATTACCAAGAAGATCATTCTTAAAGTCTGGAATAAAGAATCTTTACTTTGCTTTGAAACACGGCTTTCCAGTACTTGATATACAGAGAAGGTCTGATATGAGATGTTGGTAAAGGCATCATGGTTTAAATAGATATGGCAGCCATTTTATTGATCAAACTGTCTTTTGTTTTCAAAACTAAACATGTCTTTTTATATTTGTTCCGACACGATGTAACAGAACAAGTGGAAAACCACAGAAACTTATGGAATAAGGGCACTTCTTTCTTTTTTGTTCTTCTTAAAATGAGGCAGGGGTTCTTGTTTGGTGCTTTTCCTTTTTAACTTTCTGCTCTAGAGCTATAAATACAATTTGTTATGGCTCTTGCCCCATTCATTCAGATAGGGCTCTGGCCTCTGGCATTTCCAAGAAGGCTGCTGAGTAGTGAGACTTGCCTGTGGGGTTCTTCCATCTCAAGTCATCAAAGACGTTCTGTTCGACCATATCTGATTTGCATTAAACTTTGCGTTATCATAAACTATGAATATTTCAAATGGTATCTTTGTGACCAAGTATTTCATATTAAGCAGTATTCTGTATGTTCTGTTTTGTATTATTGTGACAATTCACTAGTTGACTTTCACATTATCAATGTTTTGGACTTTTCATGACTCATTTTTCTTTCTTATTTCAACTCACCTTGAGGCTGTTTGAATGACAAAATCTCCGAAACTACTGAAGATAGCCAAATATTTTCACAGTTATTTCTCACCGTGGCATTGATTCAGAATCTGCAATATTGGACAAGTAGATCAAAAAGTCTGATTATGGGATCAATGTGTGAAAATATGCTTAAAGTGGTTTAAAAAAATTCGTCTTGGAAATTATTTGATATTTCTATCTAATATTTCCCAACTGTCTTTATTTCAAGCAGATATGGATGATCAGAAATTGTTCTAAAGCTTTGATGGTTTGAGTTGGAGTGATGTTATAAGGAGCAGGATTAGTTTTTCTGAGCTGCTTTGTGTAATTTGTCTCATATTTTCACTCCTCTACCTCTCATTCTAAACCATAGTTTTTATTTCTTTCCTCCTCTCCTCCTTTTATTTGGCCATAGCAGCACTTCTACTTATGCGGTTGCATTTGGATCTCTGCATCAAATAATGAAACATCCCCAGTGCGTGTTGACGGCTATATTAGTGTCATAGATAGCACAGAAACAACCAGTGACTCGTCCACTGATGGCAGAACAATGCTTGTTCTCCTCACATGTGGTTGCATTTGTTTCTTGCTGTCCTTCTCTGCCCCCAAGGCCCAGCTCTAATTGATTATCAATGATGTCTGGTGTGTTCAGTTCATGTCGGGCCGTTTTCCTGATCTGAACTTACGCTGCACAAACTGTTCAATCTGCTGACTGACTAACCTGCAGTCAACTGGTGTCATGTGAGAGTTAAATATTAATTAGTCCCAGTTCAGCCCACGTTGATTCAGAAGAAGCTTAACTGTGAGCTGTGAATTAAAAATAAAATCAACAGTGGCTCGAACTGTGATGCAAAAAAAGCCTGTTTATTTTTTTGTTTTTCTTTTGGAAGATATTGTGGTGCATCATAAAGGGGAAAAGCATATCCACCTGGATAAGCAGCAGCAATGCATTAATTAAGAAGTTATAATAATGCTGTTGAACAGAACTAATTAACTGCATCGAAATAGAAACAATGCTCAAATGTGTAGTTTGAATATTTAGTCTTTGTGCAAAAATTTTGACCTGCTGTGTAATGTTTCTGTGCCAGCAGTTATTTGTGAAAAGCTGTCAAATTTAGCAGCATCCCTTTGAACTGATGTGTGTACGAGTAATCAAAGTTTGGTTGCAGTTGCACATTGTGTTAATGGAAGTTTGTCAATCAGACTTGTTCCACTGCATCCTGCTGATGCTTGATCAGAATGGGGTGTAGGAAGTTTGGAGGTCAAATCAACATGTTGGGCCATTGTCATGTTCCTCAATATGTTCCTGATTGTTTGATGTTTTTCCATGTGGTGGGGTGCATTTTCCTTCAGGGGCAGGCCAGTGACATTTGGGATTTCCATTTGCATGAGGGAGTGTGCTTGTTGTGGGACAATGTTTATTTGGGTGTCTAAGTCTCATCAACATGGATGTTAAAATCCGAGGTTTTCCAGCAGAACAGCACATAGTACTAATATGATCAATGTTATTCACTTCACCTGTCAGTGGTCAGAATGTTGTGGCTGATCAGTGTATGTATGTCATGTAGTCTGTAAGGAAGTTTTTAATGGTGGAGTCTGTGATTCTGTAGAAAGGTTGTTGATATTTTCCAAGTTATAATATTTAAATTTACATGTACTTATTTCCCTCTATTCAGTGCATGAACATGAAGATACACAAGCACAGGAGTCTCTGAAATAGTTTGTGTGGGTTTGTCCACTTTGCTTGTTTCCCACTCACAGAGCCACAGTTGTGTACGAATTTAAAGAAAATTTCATTTAATTTGACAAAAAAGGTAGAAAAAAAACAAAGTTGTAGTAGAGTCAAATAGTCCACCTTTAAGGTTTATAATAATAATGATAATGATAATAATAGTAATAACAGTAATAATAAGATGCAATTCAATGGCACCTCTTAAAGTTGGAGTTCAGTTAAAGGTCAGTCTGCACAGGTTGTTTCTTAAAAGCTCACTTAATTTAAGAAATAAAAAATTAAATTCACTGCAGTTTGACCCAGTTTTAATTGTCTTGCTATCTCCGTTTCAACCTAATAGCCAGACATTTATCCTCTAGGGGCCTTCTACACAAAATTGCAGCTTTTCAGGTTTCTTATTCTATTTTCATCATCCAAATAAAGTGTGTTAAACTTAACAGGAATCCCCCAAAAAACAAGTTAGTTCTGCATTTTTAGTTCACCCTCACCAGTGTCCCAGTGACATACATTTAATCTAAAGTCCCTCCTTATTGACAGCTGTGTCACTAACTCCACCTCGTTGTGTCAGTACTGTACACGAGTCGCATGTCTCCTGTTCACTCAGCTGCAAATAACAACCAACAGCTAATCACAGATTAGTGTGTGCGTGTGTTTTCTGCATGCGAGTGTGGCTACAGTATGCATGCATGTGACACGAGCCAGCGTGGTCAGTTTGTGTGTCGAGTCACGCACAGATATGTAGTTCAGTAGGTCAGCTGGAGAAGATTTGCTCACATGCTCATGTAAACAAATTTTATGGCCTTATATGTTGTGTTTTCGTGCGTGTGTGTGCGTGTGTGTGCGCGTGTGTGTGCGTGTCCTGCGGTGGCTGTACATTAGCAGGCCTGTGCTGTAACAGTGGACAGATGGAAGAAATGGCTGAGACTAATCTAAAGGGGTTAATCCACTTAATAACCACCACGAATGACTGCAGGTTACCTCACTGACCACAGCTTCAACATGTTGTTTGTCTGTCAGGCTGCTGGAGCGCCTGTAACGTTGGAAAATGCTGACCTGGCATCCTCGTGTTGGAACAGCACATTATCAGCTGTGTGTGCACTGAATCTGCAAGTATCAACCTGGGATAGATAGATTTTGAATATTGACATACCCACAGGTACATGTAGACCTCTAGAATCCATACCGGCCCTGAAGAGATCCTTTCCTAATGCAGTTTATGCAGTTTCTAAAATGCAGCTCAAGCTTATACGGCTTCAGAAGTTTGAACCAAATCAACTGGATGTCTTCCAAGAAAACTTGTCTTTTCTGAGAGCTTCCTTTCTGAGCAGAGCAGTAAACTGGAATTTAGTGCTAAAAGATTAGAACTTGGAAAGATAAAACCCAGACTGCTCATATTAGTTAGGTTTTGTCAGCAAATATCGATTTTGTCAACCATAAATACCAATATAATATACAACAGTAGTGAGTACACCCCTGTCCAATATCATTTAAAAGTCAAATGATTCAAATTTTTATCACCTCTCAATAATTGCATTATTTCCTATTGAAAATGCATCAAAGTAGAATCTCAGTGCAACCAAAGTGAATCCACCTGTGATCACTGAAACAAAGTTGGGTGTACTTGTGATTTCCAGTCAACCTTACTGTACAAACATAGTTATAAAATTACCCGAGAACACCAGAACTTCCTCAGTCTTATGGCCTGTGTTTATCTGCATGCCTGCATCATGGCCCCACATGCAAAAAAAAAATGACCTGAAAAATCTGATTGTGAGACTTCACAGAGATGGAAATGTATGCAGAAAGATCAACTTGACCAGCTAAAATTCAGTTAAAACACCGTTGCAGCAGTAGTCAGGAGGTACAGAACGGGTCATATTACCACTAATCAGAGTGGGGGTCCTCCTAAAATAATGCCGTGGACAGTGGCCTATGCTCTGGAAAACAGAAGTACATCAGACCTGTCACAGGGGTTATATCATTGGAAGTCCAACCTCTATTGATGACATGCAAGAAAAAAATGAATTATTTTTCTCATTGTCACAAAACTGCAAGTTGAAACTTTGATAAAGGACTCATAAAGATAAATTTGCTCAGCTCAAATGGGGCCCAGCATGTTTGGTGTACAACTGATCAGAACCAGCACTGTGAATGCATAGTCCTGACAGTGAAGCACGGAGGTGGTGATGGTAAAGAACAATTTGAATCTCACCACTGGCTTTTGTTGGACTAAGTTCCTACTGTGGAGCTTGCATTTCTATTACAGCAAATTTAAATTGTTAGTCTTTTTGACATTGGATCAAATACCTGCTGGTCAGCTCAACAGTAATGTAGTTACCATAAGGTGATAGTTTCAGTCATTAGACATTTAAATGAAATTGCACAGGACATAGTATAACCACTTGTATTGTGTACTGTATATCCAGTGTGTAGAGGAGTTGGTTTGAACTCAACTACGAAGATAAGATAAACTTTATTGATCCTTCACCAAGGAAATTCACATGTTACAGCAGCTGGATATAGATAAGGCAGAAAGAAGCACAAGAATTAGAACAAAGATAAAAATAATAAAGATATAATAATAAACAAACACTAGAGGAACAATAGGGTCCTACGCACTGTAGTGCTTCGGGCCCTAAAAAGGTCTCACAGTCACAATACACTAGGCTTGATTAACCTACATATGGATATGTACATTATGACATAGTGAAAGTTGTATATAGATATGTACAGTTATGATATGGTGAGTTTACATATGGCTATGTACACATATAACATGATGAATTTACATATATACAGGTATGGCAAGGAGGATAATGTACCCACAATCCTGTTATTGCAGTCAAAAAACATTATTGGAGGAAAAAGACCAGTGGTTGACATGATGTTATTACACATGAAATGCTGTAAGAGAACAGTGTGACATCTGGAAACATATCTAGTAGCCAAAATAAACAGTCAAAGGTGAGCATTATGCTCAGAAGTGACCCCATACTTATAAAGGCAAACAGAGCCAGCGGTGTTGTGCTCATTCCTAAAAGAAAAAAGTGATGTACTGCACATTACTTGTTTTATTTTAAAAAAAGTAATAATGCATTGCCTCCCTGATTTTTAATATTACAATTATTGTGAATTATTATTCATTACACTACTTGGTTCTTTTGCATGACTCGGCAACATGACCTAGGATGCATTAAGTGCCAGCTGACAATATAGCGTTAAACCATGCATGCACAGATGTCAGCTAGCAGCAAAGTGAAAATCAGTTAAAGAAGTGTTTCACAGAAAAGTGTCATGGTGAGAACAACTCTCACTTCTGTGTCTAAAAGAACTGGTCGTGAGCTGTACCGCCTCAAAATGAAAGCAGTAACTGATTTGTACCTGTAATGTGGAATTTAGGAAGAGTAATGCACAATGTAATGTGATTACAGGGCTGTACTTTGTAATGTGTTACCTCAACAATGCTGCTTAGCCATTATGTAGCCGAGTGCAGGGGTCATCACTTGACAGCTTAAGTAGAAAATGTCATCAGTAAAGGGCAGTAAGTGTTTCCTGCTGCACTAAAACACAAGTTAAATCATCATCAATCGCCTGAGCCCTGATTAGATGAAAGAACTAAAAGCAATAAAGACTTTAGATACTATAACAAAAGCCTTTCCCCGCCCAGACACACTGTGTGCAAAGATATTTTTATTTATGCATTTTAATGGATCATTGGAGATCATTAAACCATTAACCAATGCATCTTTAATAATGAACCATTTTTTATTAGAAACAACATATAAACCCTTATTGCCTCGCTGCGAAGTGTTACCTTACAGATGCAGGTAGTCTACATCCTCTGTGTGTTTAATTAACTGTATTGATCAGTGATGCTCCAGTTAAAATATTCATGTGAGGATGTGGCAGTTTGGATTTAATGCCATGCACTTGAACTAATGCATCCCAGGACCATTAGTGTTCCTCTGATGTCAGTGGAATACTTGTACCGTCCACATACATCTCACAAGTATGAATGTTTTTACGTGGAAGCAGGAAGTGGCATTCATAACGCCTGAGTCAGAGCTCTCCAATGGCAACGTGCGAGTCTGGATTTAGTCAAGAGCTTCACTTAGTTACCTAGTGTGATTCTTTTACTGTAAAGATCTACATGAGTAAAGACTACATATATATATATATATATATATATATATATATAAACCTGAACACATGGGCTGTTTTTTATGAACCACTGTCGATATTGAGATACAATCCAGACATTGTGATAAAATAAAATGATCAGTAGGCTACTACTCATATCTGTACAGCAACCAGCAGCCAGCTAGCATAGCTTAGCGTAAAGAAATAGGAAGAAACAACTAGTCTGTCCATCTGAAGGTGATGAAAACTGTCTAGCAGCACCCCTCAGGCTCAGTAATTACAACATCACACATTGTGTGTTACTTCATCCGAATGACACCTTGTGGTTGTATTTGGGGCTTTGTTTCTGACTGTTTCTTGGCTTGGTGCACTGATTTCCTGGAGTCTTGTTGACATTGTGAAGTTGCCAGGTAACCAGCAGCAACAGGGCAAAGACTTGCAAAGCGGAACTATAACTTCATATGTAGTGTGCAGACATTGGATTAGTATCAGTCTTTTCATCTAAGTCAATGAAAGCAGATAAGTGCATTTTAAGTCACTCATGCACCACTCCCTTCACAGTGCAGCCTTGTGTAAAGAACAATTAACTATTATTCATAAATGATAAGCTCACTTGCAGCAACCTCACCAGTTAAACATTAAGCGAGTTTTAAAGTGTTAGAGTGTAACTTTGAGGTTGTTTACGATTATAAAGTTTTAACCTATAAAAGAGTTGCTGCTTAAGTCCCAGAAAGAAAGTTAATATTTTAAAGCCCTCCTCTGGTTATTGATTCAATTCCTAAAAACTCATCTTTGTGAATAAAAGTTATATATTTACATGTTTTCTCCAAGAAAGAAACCATTTCCTGGGTATGAATGGCCTGTATGTAATGGTTGAGTTTTTGGACACGAGAAGCCTCGTTGCTCCCCAGCATCGGACACTTGACGTGCTGATAGATGATTGACTGGTCCTTCCAACAGGAAACCAGTGCAGACTACACTCTTCTACGACAAACAATGGCTTCACTCGTAGACTGCCTGCTCCTGGATGTAAAACCAGGCCAACATTTGCTTAAATTATGGAAAAAAGTTCATTAAAAGGCATTTCTGAAAATGTTTGAGGTGAGAAATAAGCCATGCATCTGACGTTATTTTACAATGACAGTGGTTTGTTTAACAGTTCTTCCGAGAGTTCCCAGAGGCAGCTAGATGTCCGTAATTTGTAAAAAGTAGCCCTAGACCTCAGCTTACTGCAAATGAGGAGTTAACGTGATGCCCTGTCTCTCAAAGCGCAATGCGTTGCAGGACTGTTTACATAGACAGTGAATGGAAGCATGGATATGACAGATAATGTGGACATGTACCATAACTCCTCGTCTAAAATTCCCCACCTCTTTCTCCACCCACCCTCCTCGATGGCTGCAGCTCGAGCAGACCAGCTCACTTATGACTCCGCTCAAAAGCTGTAGTTACTCTATGCTACGCTACGCTAAAAGCAAGTTGTAGTATTGGAGCAATTTAGCCAGAGACCAATTCTGAAGAAGTATAATGATATGGAAAACTCCATCCTGCAAGTAGACGGGATTGGTTGCTTCTGTTTGTTACATATGATACCCAAAAACCAAAAGTCTGAATCCATGTTTTTGAGAGTGTTACTGGTACATTGCGGTTTTCAAGGCAGAACTGCTCAACCATGGTGGCGACTCATTATTTCACTTCATGCATGTAAAAGTACCATGGATATTTTATTGAGGTAAAAAACTTGTTTTTTTAAACAGTAAATTGCTGTAAATTAGAAGTGGACAAAAATTATTTTGGGAAACATTCCTTAAAATCGGATCGGGACCATGACCGCAAACTCAAAGTACAAGAAAAGGAAAGTTGAAGGTCCAACAGGTGGACAAATTCACCAGGCACATGATGCGTCGCTAAATTCAGATGCTCAAAGGTCACCATTCTCCGCACCCTCCTTTTGGACATGCATGTACGACAGCAGACCGTTTTATCCTGTAGCACAAGGGTACAAGATATGCTAATGGGATTTCAAGTGTGGTTTTGCATTGCATAACATGAAGCTGATTCATCTCTCACACATGCACCAACACACACACACACACAAACACACACACACACACACTCGCAGTTATTCCTCATGGCCTACTTTCATTTCAACAGCGCGCAACTTCCTTGTGGCCTGTTTTTAATGCTGTGATGTAAATGCAGTGTGTGTGTGTGTGTGTGTGTGTGTGTGTGTGTGTCAGTGGAGTTGGCAGTCCTCAAATCATTGTTGTACACACATCTGTAGCGTCATACACACACACACACTGAATGACCTATTTTAGAGTCGACAGAGGCTGCAGGGACTGAATGGGTCATGGCCGGCAACATAACCGCGGCCAACCAAGCATGTTCAACAGAGGAGTCGTTTTTCCTCCCTCCTCCTCTCTCTTTTTGTTTTCTCTCTCAGGATTTCTTCAGTTTAAACTACATTTCTTATGTTGGAAATAAACTATAACAGCTTTTGTTATTTTTATTCATGTCAAACTCTTGAGCTTGTGAATTTGCCTGTTCGAAATTACAATCAGATAGAGACTCAGCAGTTCCACAGCTCCAGATATTTATTCAGATCATTACCATCATCATCACAGGAAATAATTTATAAAGGATGAACTTCAAAGGATGCATAGAAAATGTATTAGGATCCATCTAATGATACTCGCAGAGGGAACTTTAGACTCTGTTAGTCGCCGTGTCTAGTCATGCTGAAAAGTGTTTAATAATTGATTAGCTGCATTCCAGAGTTGGCGTTTCTTTAACACTGTCCCTTCTGTGTTTAATATTACGACTATATCTGATTGTTTTCTTTTTTTTTTTAAATTTACTTTTTGGGCTTTTCAGCCTTTTTTAAATAGGGAGATAAACAAGTTGGGAGGGGGAATGACATGCACCTCCTGGTTTCTAGGATCTACTGCTGAAAACATTAGTGCCTATAATTTGCCAAACCACTCTGCTATCAGGCGTCACAGTTTTGGTTGCTGTGTTTCATTTTTTCAAGTAAATACGACACATCAGTGCACACTGAAAAAAACTACTGTAAAAAATGTGGAAATTATCAAAAACTGTGAAAATAATGGCAAAAAAGTCTGCAAAACATAGACATTTCAGCTGATTTGTGAAAATACATGTAAATTATTTGTTTTTTGTGGTTATACTCTGTAAAATAACAGGTTTTCACACCTTAATATATATAATTATTCTCTGAAATAAGGGCAATATCTATAAATTAGCAAAATGCAGTATAAAATATGGCATACAGTCAAACATTGCAGAGGAATGAATTACCATTTATGAAAATACAGATTTTTGATTTGGATATTATTCACAGTTTTGACCTGTTCTTTGGAGTCAACATTTAAATGAATGCCTTTTTTCTGTAATTTTTCTAGTTATTATCTGTAATTTAACAAAACAGGGAGCAAAAATTATTTACCTTTTTCAATCACACAACTTTTCATTGACATAACAGCAAACATCTGTAAAAACAATAATATTTTTTGCCAATTAAAATAAAAAAAATAGTTATTTTGGGGTCAAACTCTAAAAGAATGAATTACCAATTATAAGATAAATAGATTTTTGATGTGGTCTGTTTTAAATATGTAAATGAGTACTTTTTTATGATTGTGATAGTTATTATCTGTGATTTAAAATATCTGAAATAACAGTAAATTGTTCATAAAATTCAGGTAAAACTGTAAAAAAAAACACTGTAAACTACACTACAGTAGTTTAACTGCTGACATGATAACATCATCAGCTATCATATCTATTTAACACAACACTGAAAGAGGGAACACCTTGTGATCCAACCTTTACAAGGGCCGGAATGCGAAAAGCAAACATTCACTATACGATAACTGAGTTAATGTTTAATCGACTGTTTGGCTTCATTTCACAACGACTTTCTGCAGCATCCGGTCTTCTGATCGTTTCCTCCTCTCAGCGTGTGAATTTCAGCTCATTAGGCAGAGATTTCTGACGGTGGTTGACATCTGCTTGCCATGATTTGCAGTTTGCTCATCCTCCGTGCTGAGAGGACTGATGCATAGCGAGACACACTCTGCAGCTTCATCCTCATAACCTCCTCCCTGCCTCTCCCTGCGCTGCTGACCTACATACTGCAGCATCCCAGTTACATAACCATCCAGGGCTGTTGATCACTGCAGGCAGCGCAGGGCCAACACCCCCCTTCGCTCTGCTTCTTGCACGCACACATTCGCTCCTCGCTGTGACCTACCAACTTTCTTTCACTTGTTCCTTTTCTTATGAGGCTGCTGTCTTGAGTGTCACACCTGCACTGCTGCTGTGCTCACCTGAGGGACAGATGGATTAGTTTTGGGGTGTGAGTGAGAAAAATTCAAAATAAGGTCAAGCCAAATCCCTCAGTTTCATGAGTCACTGTCAGGTGATCTGGGTTACTACCTGGCAATGACATTCATTAAGGTGGAAATTTACAAGTCTCCTCAATTTCCATCTAAATTGGAGTTATGTAATGAAGTAAAATCACAAGAACAGGCTGAGAAGAGGTCGCAAAAACTGCTGTAATAATCATCATAATATTAATGATCTGTGAAAATGCCACGATGCTTTCCAACACTGGTTATCTTTGAGGAGTTAAACAACCATTTGATGCAACGACAAACTGATCCTGGTAATGCGTGTGTGCTACTGACCTGCTCCCTCAGGCAGCAACAAGAGCAAGCTTCTTTCTGAGTAGTTTGCTCAAGTTTACACTGTAGAGGGCTGTGACGTAACCTCTCCTCCCCTCCTTTCCTCCCTCTCTCTCCCCTCTGAATAACCCCTCTCTCTCTCTTTCTCTCTCCTCCATCCTCTCCTCACCCTCCTCGCTGACCTACTTTTTACTCTCCTACACACAATATAAGGCAGCTTTTTTTTTCACAGCTCAAAGACGGGCTAAAAAAAAAGAAGAAGGAGAAGAGGGGGGAATGAGCGAGAGGGAGGGATGCCGAGGAGGAGGTGTAGGAGAGAAAATGAGGGAAGGATAATGCACAACAAAGCACTGCGGTTTTTCTCAGGAATGTCACCTTGTTGTAGCTGGCTGGCTGGTGGGTGCGCAGAAGTGAATTACAGTTTCATATTACTGATGCAAAATGGCATATCTATCTATCTGTGGTCACACGGACGCATCTCTCTTCGGACAACAAGTGCTGTGGATGCATTATATGTGCGTCACAAAGTTGTGCAACTTGAATTAATGACGCCAAAGGATCAAAACAAGAGTTCGCATGCGGTGCTGGGGAAGGAGGGTCTGTTCTGGACAGACCTGCTGTCCTGGAGTACTAAAGAAACTTGGGTGTTTCCTTGAAATTGCAACACCTCTGCATCTGATAGGCTCTCCTTCCTGTAATGGGCTCTTATGTAACTTTCGTCAGCGGCCTCCTGCCAACCTACTGTTCCCATCAGACATATCGGTTCAGGGTTGGACGGAGGGGCTGCTATGTTCGGTACTCGCAGTCTTCTCCCAAGATAGTTGTGTAACTTGTTTATTTTCTTGTTGTACCCCTGATACACTGAGTGTTCCTTCACTCTTTCTTCCTCCAACTAAAACACAGAGTTGGTCGGTGGCATTAAGCAACTCTGGATTCCACCAGACACATAAAGTAAACACTGCTCAGAGCGAGATTTGAGCTTATCTATCAGTTTAGTGACTCCGAGGTCACTAATGATGATCCTCTGGTGTTTTGTTGAGTGTTTTATTGATTAAAGTATGATTTTTATTTTATTTTATTGTATTGTTTGGCCATTGCCAGGTGGCAGAACAAGCTGTACTGGCATATCATCACCTTACTGAACAAACAGTTTCTTATTTATACATAGCAGATGTGGTGCAGTATTAATTTGGAGTTGTGCTCCTGGCTATTTGACAAATGCAAATCCAATAAGCTTTCTCCTTTTATATCTGTTTTGGTCTCAACTGCTGAGGGAAATGTTTCTCTCTATAGTCACTAACTGCCTAACACCTATTTGCTTCCTTTGTCTGCCCTTTGTGGCGGCACAGGTGGAATAAGAACTGCTGCCTCCTGTAAAATGTTGACCGAACGTCTCAAAATCATACATTTTGGGCTGTAAATCCAAATCATGGAGCTCTAACACTAACATGGACTAACATAATTGATAAAACGGATCCATGCACCTTAACCTTTCTTCAGTTTGGATACTGTTTCCATAATTTGGTTGCACTGAAACAATTTCTTAGAACAAAAATAGAGTAGAATACTTTATTGATCCCTAAGGGAGAATTCCTTAAATGTTTTTAGTTTTTAATTCTTTAATTATTTTTATTAGATTATTTTATTATTATATTTATTATTAATTAATAGTTATTTGTATATATTAAATTATACTCTTTATCTAAAAATTTATATTCTTTTTAAATGTTCTTCAAATAATTTCTGATAGCCAAGGGGAAATTCCTTAGATGATTTTTTAAATGTTTACATTCTCTGATTGTATTTATTTTTTCCATGAATATTTTATTTTGGTGATACAGTTTTCAATTATACTCTTATTTACAAAGCAGTTCAGGATCACCTTTTATACAAATATAGACAACAAATACAAAAAACTGATTGTATTTATTAATAATTATGTTTTTATATAATTATATTAAATTAAATGATTTATTCATTTATATAATTAAACTTATTTAGATATTCTTCAAAAAATGTTTTCGCCTCATATAAAACTCTTTAAATTTGATTTGCTTTGCCCTCACAGCTTGTTAATTAAAGCAGTCAGTGATCTGTGGTATTTAATACACTAAATAATCCATGTGAGCAGAAACCCCATGTATGAAATATTAAATTTGCGGTTTCTGTTGCAGTCATGTGTAACTTGTAGGAAATATATCACATGAATATTCAGTTGCTGGACCTCCTGTGCTGCTGCTGCGCCACACAGTCAGTGTGTTGTTCATTTGCTCCATTTCAGCGAGTATTTGCCAGCAGGCGGTATGAAGTGGTGACGTGGTGAATCAGTGAAGTTTTTCTGGCTGTGTCGACTCACACCGAGCTCTGTTGCAGACTGGGATGTTACTGTCTGTGAATCAGCCTCAGCTGCTCTGGATGTGAGGTTGTGTCACTTTCATGATGCATTTCCTCAGACGGACTCAAGAAGCTCAAAAGAGACGTTCTTAAATTCAACAACCTTTTTATTTTTTCCCCATTTTGAATCGTTCACAATCAAAAATGAGTGTTTTTTTAACCATTTGCATATTCACGTGAAGTATAGCAATACATAATCACTTCTGGACAAGCCTTATTTGATTTTTTTCTTTTGTCATTTCTGGAAAGCCGTTCGGCAAACGACGGGTTATACAGTAACACAGATTACGAATGGTAACTGGGGCAAAGGGTAGCATGGGTAAATACACAGCACAACCAGGAAGAGCAAAGAGCAAAATGACACAAGTGGATGACAGAAAATTACACATAATAATAATAGTAGCCAAAATAATAACCGAATACGATAGAAAATAACAATATTAATAAAATAATAATAAAATAATGACAGCAGTATACAAGAGATAAAGAGACAACTTTACATTTATACATAGTGGCCAGAGGCAGGCACCAGGAAGTGAAACAGTTAAACTTGTACATACTGTATGATCTACTGCAGCTACTGTAGCTAAAACAACTCAGCAGAGGTGAGTGGGGTTGTTAAGACGTTGGCCGACGTAGGGACGAGGAACAACACAATAAAGAGGCACCTTATGTAGAAAGAGCAGCTTTGCTGGTTGAGACTGAAGAGCCATTTCAGTTTTTAGACAATGTCTGTCCTTGAAATGAAGTTGTATTGATTTTTGTCGAATGGCTGGCAAACAAGGCTCGCCTTGTGCTTGTCAAGTTTTGCCAGCAGCGATGTGTGACTGCATAGCCTTGACTGATATGCAGATAACTGGCCTAGACTATTTTGACAGCTTTGAGCATCAAAGAGCTCAGATCGTCTGAAAGAGGACGCCGATCTGAACTACAAGCCTGTAAAAAATCTTTTTTTTTTTTTTTTACAAGTTGTGGCTCACATTTTTAGTAAAAGAAAATCTTTGAGGCATTTTCTAGACAAAGAATGACTTTACAAGGTGTCTCAAAACAACAAACTGGTTACTTTAAAGTCTACGACTTCCCACTGTTTTATTTTTTATTGTTTTTGCCACAGTTTTCTTCGTAAAATATATATTCCATATATGCAAATTTATATGTCACAGTAATATACAATCTAAGTGCTTCAAGAGTGAAAGGGGACTCGTGTGCAGATGGTTCAGAGGGTGAAGGATAAAGAGGGAAGAGAGGGAGGAAGAATGTAACTCTCCGCCAAAAAGGGAGATTGCAAAGGAAGGATGTGTGTCTTTGGTTAAAGGAATGTTCCCATAATGCCACAATAAACACTGGCCAGCCACTAAGGCAGTTTACAATAATGAATAATTGAATCGTGTTTGAATTTTCCACAAGGGGAATATCCCAAACTCCAGCTCTGGAGAGTTTCATTCTGCCGCATCCCTCGTTAATCTATTACTTTAAGTGGAGGGATCGGTGGGAGGTAGGAGAGAGCAAAGGAAGGGGCTACAGGTGACACAGTGAAATTAGATGGTGAAATCACATCCTAACTACACCTCACACAGATCACTGGCTTCTTGCAAGGTGCCAACGTGAGTTGTGGTTGTCTGTGTCTGCAGACAACATGGAGGTGACAGGAAAAATGCTCAAGCTGCTCCTATTTGTCCTTAATCTCGCCTCTTATTACGCCCACCCTTCCCGCTGCTGGATCCCTTTTTTCCGCCCTCCTTTTTAGCATCCGACCTCTGGTTCACCTGACGCTTCACTTCTTCCGCATACTCAGTCTCATTCTCCACCTCTTTGCTCTCCTCGTTGGCCTGGCTGCTAGGAGGGTTGCTGGGCAGAGCCAAGTAAGGGTGCTGGGGCAAAGTGGGGGAAGGGGACATGGAGGTGCTGACCACCCCCTCCGCCTGAGCTCCAGCCGCCCCGTTGGACAGAGCTCTGTTTTTGAGCCGGAGCTTGTGGGGCAGGGCAGTGGCTTTGACTTCGGCTTGGCACTCGCTGTGCAAACCGGCAGCTCCCTCTGTCTTCTGGTGGTAGCTGCTGATGTCTGAGGAGGAGGAGGAGGGAGACTCGTCATCTGTGGAGCCCTCCTTATCGGAGCTGCGAGGGTCTCCATCACTTGAAGAGGTGTCTTTAGCAGAGGAGTTCTCCTGATAGAAGCCATTGGCTCGTGGGCCTCCCTCATAGGTGAGCACAGGGGGCTCTTCATCCAGTGTGTTGAGGTATCCGTTGTGCTGTATGAAGGAGGACTTGCCCTCCTCGTTGCTGTGGATCAGATCTGGGGCAAAGGGGTTGTGGTGGCTTTCAGTGTGCTGCAGACTGTTGTCCTGACCCTGGTAGCTGCAGCGATGATCACGGTGTTGTTGATCGTACCTTTGCTGCAGCTCCTCTGCTGACTCTGCTTTACCATTGGTGCATTCATACTGCGGAGAGTCCAAGGTCTTTGTTCTCTCCAGCTTCTCAGCAACCTCTGAGATGGTCACTGAGCAGTCGGAGAACTTGGAGGTTAGGATGTGCTGAGGCAGTCTGCTCTGCTGGGTCTGCTGCTCCTCTGGCCGCTGGCTGTCCATGGGGTAACAGCCACTGCTGGAGCGATACAAGATGACGCTCCTCTGTGCAGACATGGCCTGAGGAGCAGAGCCGGAGGCCTCCATGTGGTGCTGCTGCTGCTGCTGTTGGTGATGCTGGTAGTCCATGGCACTTTCAGCCAATGGGACGCTTTGCTGGTGAGGAGAAACCAGAGCAGTGTGGTTGCCATGGTAAGCCCCACTCGGCATTCCGTTGGGAATCCTGCTGCCTTCCAGTCCAGCCATCTCCATGCTTGAGGGCTCCTTCTTTATGCTGTAGCCCATCGGTTCAGGGCTGTCTCTGGAAGAGCCGTCAGACATGTCAGACACAGACCCCCGTGGAGAGTACTTGTGGAGTGTCGAGTGACGCTCACCACGGCTTGACTGTTCAGTTTCAGATGAGTCAGAATTCAGCATCACCTGGGACGCACTGGAGTAGCCGCTGCTTGAGAGGTAGGCGTTTGGGTTGCCATTGGTGCTCCCGTTGCTACCATCAGCAACACTGTTGGAGATCTGCTGACTTTTCTCCATGTAGGAGGCTGTGCTGATGAGGCCAAAGCGCAGCTTGAGCTGAAGAAGCTCCGTCTTCAGACGGACGTTCTCCTCGTTTAGTGCCATGACCCGGTTCTCTAATACCATGTCATTGAGGCGACGCTTTTCCCTCGAGCGCTTGGCAGCTTCATTGTTCTTCCTCCGTTTTTCCCAATAAGAAGCATCTTTCTTCTCATCAGAAATGAACTCTCGCTTGCGACGGGAGGTCACCGTAGGCTTGCTGCCTTTACCCTGGCGACTGACCCGTCCTCCACTTTCAGGAATTGGGGAGCCGAGGTCTTCGCTGTAAGGGGAAAATGCGTCGACCTCCATGGAATTTTTGTTGCTGGTGGATGGGAGGTGTATGCTGAGGCTTTCCATTTCTTCCCAGCTAGGGGCCAGAGTGCGACTCTAGCAAAGGGCAAAGGGGGAAGGGAAAAGATGTAAAATGATATTAACTTTCTGTTCTGTTCCTAAGATGGTTGAATTATGTTGCAGGATCAGCAAAAACTTCTGGATGAGGTATTTGTGCTCCTCGAAGAGATAGCCTCATTGATTTCTGTTACTTAGAGTTCAAGAGCGAAACGTTCAAGTGTCCAAATTAGCCAAAAAGATTAAAAAGAGGTGGAACTCCACAAAAACCTCAGACATTGAAGTAGTGTTCTGAACAAGGAACTGAAAAAAAGAAGCAAGTTGGAGTTTTGTGCGTCAAGTCTTCCAGCTGTCTAGTTTGTAGCAGTCTCCGGAGTCTCGCTGGAGGTGACTTTGAGTTTATCACTGCCTTCCTCAATCTTTAGTAGAGCCGCCACACCGCTGCCCTGCTTCACTTAGCGTCTTAAACGGGATGTAGGTCAGTCTGTCTACTTCGGGGCTCCTTGAGGATCCAGCTTCAGTGCCGTTGTTTGCTGACCACTAACTGGGTTATAGAGACAATCAGAGAGAGAGAGAGAGAGAAGAGGAGAGGGGGACAGAGGAGGAGAGAGTTAGATTAGCTGTAAAATCACTGCAGTTCATTGTGGCATACATTTACATTTAAGTCAGGTCAAATTAGATTTGTGAGCTGTAAGGCCAGGCTTTGCTGTGGTGTAACGTCTGCAGCTTGAGATCAATGTAGAGTCTGTACCAAAAAAATCTATGACGTAACCCCCACTGTTTGTGTTTCTTGTCTGTGTTTCCGGATAGAACAAGGAGGCTGGATGCAGAGTCTGAGCAGCACAAACAAGTAGACAGGGTTGTGGCTGGCACTAAACATGTGTACGTGCTGCTGCTGCTGCTGCTGCTGCTGCTGCTGCAGAGCTCTTGTGTAAGACAGAGCTCTGTCACATCGCGATGACTGAGGTAGGCTGACCTGATGCCAGCTCTGCAGAGACTCACACATTCATTTGGATTTGACCATCAATCTAACTCCACATGACAGTAGTTTATTGCATGGTGCATGACGAGACAAATACTTGAATTTCTCCAGGTCATTTCACTTCTCTTTTAGGTTTTCAAAAATGTCCAGTTTCTTTTTCCCAAAGCTCCAAGAATTCTAATTTTTGCTTTTAAAATGAGGCTGTGTTTGGGCAGCTCTCTCACAGCCCAGCGACGTCTCAGTTTCTCCGCTGGCCTTCGCACTGACATTACACAACACCACAAGCGGCTGAATTTCCTTGTGCGGTGTCAACATCACAGCCCAACAGGAAGCCTTGCCCCCAGAACACGTCTTGCATCACAAAGTCAAAAACAATGCCAAACGCAGCGATGTTGACGGCAGTCCAGCGTTATGTAATAACCAGATCTGCTCTTGTTTTAGTTCCCCAGGTTCCTTTTTGCTGCACTCTGGCTGTGCGGCATTACACAGTTGATATGCATTAATTAACAACGCATCATTACACAGAGCCCCAGAGTTCTTTGCAAACATGAAAACATCTTTTTTATGACACACAGAGCCAGTGAAATAATCTAGGCCACTGGGCCTCTGGGTAACAATGACTCTGGTGTTGTTTTTCATTTGCGGTGCTGGAATTACACAGAGCACAAATATGACCTTTTAGCATTAGAAAAGCTTTTATTAGCCCTGTTGCTCTCTAAATGTTGTGGTATTTTTTCGGGGCATGCAATTTCAAACACTGGAAACTGGATTCAGTGGAGCATAATTACAACTTAATGGACACTGAGATATAAGTGGAAATAACATTTTCATTGTGTTACGGGTTTCTGTTAAGCAGCAATAATTGGAATGCAACTTTTTGACTCCACGTTTCATGTAAAACTGTGCAAAAGTTGTTTTAAACGTTGTATACTACACATCTGTTTCTGCAGTCAGTCCTATTTGTGGCCTGCTATTAATAAAAAATAACTGAGAGCTCTGTTTTCAAAAACTCTTGCAAAGGTGAAGCCTTGAAAATGAGAGCAGATGCAGTACAAGCAGAGCCAAACAAAGGATCTGCATAGTCAAAACCGTTCCTGTTATTTAAACAGCGATGGCAAGAGGGCAAACGCACGCTAAAGTCTCTGGGAGAGGAGAAAAAAAGTTTGCTGGTTCAACAGAATCAGACTTGCATCGTCCCCGCTGCTGGGTTTTGTTTCAATAACACGAACCACTTCATCCAACAAGTGAATGCCACATAACAATGTAATCTAGTGAATGCCTTCCACAGACCGCATTTCTCTGCTTCCCTCCAGAGTCAGTGACCCTGTTACATAATGTCACATTCAAAACTGTGACCTTGAAACAGCTTGAAAAACTGCTCTAATTAATGAACCATTTATTTAGCAACGTCGGTAATGGTCCACCTCAGCAGCGAGGTTTAAATATTCTGCAAGCTAATTCAGTTTTTTACAATCTCCTGTTGCTGCTTCTTCTTAAAGGACTCATGTAAAGCTTCAGCTTACAGAAAAGGATTTAAACACAAACCACCAACAGATGTGGAAAAATGTAAGGGTCACCCCCCTCCTTTCCTCTCTCCCTCCAACCCTGAATAATTTTCATAAAGACATTCAGGGAGAGCAGGGCGCAAAACAAAAGGCGGGCAGAAAAGGAAGCACGCATACGTCTGTGCTGTCCCACTGACCTAGAAACGACGCTAAGCAGTAAACACTCCTCCTGTCTTTGACGGTGCGCCATAAAATAGGTCAGTGGGACTGCAAGGGAGGGAGGGCAGGAGAGGGAAAGAGAGTATTAGAGTGCACTCTAAAAATAGAGCCACAGAAAGAGGGTGAGGGAGGGAGGAAGCAAGCGGCAGCAAGGGAGTTGGGGGGGGCAACAGGAGGAATTCAGTTGGTGGACATGAGAGGAATTTTACAGGATCTGCAGCGGGAAGGAATACAAGAGAGACACACTTGAATAACGTCATCTGCCTAAAAATCAGATTATGAAAGCCCCGGCGATTTTCATGCAACATTAATTCCTGTCCGCTCTAGAAACCCCGTGACGCCTGAATGCGGCGCATAACAATGTGAATCAGTGGCAAATGAAAAATGATAGTGAGGGATCTGGATGTGGCATTGACGTCAGAGCACACACCCTTCTCTGCAGCCAAATTCACATATAACCAGCTCTGAACTGCATGGGGAGGGGCTGCTGTTGTTGCTCGTAGTGTACGTGCTCTGAATCCCTCTTGTTGTGGAGCAAAGCTTGTGTAACACATGCATATCACATTGTAGCACAGGCTGCAGGTTACAGGCTGTTCATGTCCTCCAGTCTCCCCTTTTTCAACATCCTCTCTGTGCATGTTGTGTTCCAACATAAAAAGCCAAGACTAATGCTAGAAAGTAAAGACATACTGGTACACTGTGTAATTGGCTCTTTGTGCACAGGCTAATTCCCCCATTAAAAAGAATGATTCACTGCAGCTCCTCTGAGCAGCTTGTTTTTCCTGTGTTTCCTTTTTTTCTAAGTTGAGAAGAAACACACAACTCTGAAGCAGTTCACAGGCACTTGCCGCTCGGGGAGGAATGCTTCACCTTTGACCTCCTCTGAGGCAAGTGTGAGTAAAACGCATGGCATCCTCTTCCCCTCCTCCATCTTTGAAATGATCCAACACCACACACGTGGAGGGGCCCTGGCTAGGAGCCTCCATTTTGCCCCACGGCTTTGTGTCAAACAAAACTAGGAGACAGAAATCCAGACATTCCAGGTCAGATACCGAGACCTGAATGTTTTTGTGCCATTTAACAGCAACCCAAAGTAATACGTGGCTGAGGAACATGTTTTGAGATTAAAAAACTGGTGGGGAGGGAATTAATTATTTCTCTTTTTTGAGGAATTTATTTACTTTTAGTCAAAGTCAAAGGTTTAAGCTACTTACAGTCAGTCAGATTTTTAAACAAAAGTCACCAGGAGCCAAAAAAAACACAACTAAACTGCTGATTAAGAGACGCCATAAACAAAAAAACTTGGAGAAACAGTTTATCTTAGTTTAGTCTTTGGGGAATCTGTGGTTCTGTATTCCTCAGATCAACACACGGTGTGGTTAGAGTAGTCTACGTTGCGCCCTGTGTACCTCATCAGCTTCCTCACCCAGATACAAGTTTGACCTATATTCAGGGAGGCTGGCTGGGACGGAACAACGCAGGCGACTCTGAAACCAGACCAGCTGGCAGCGAAGGCGGACTCACCAGAACTGCCTTCGCCAGACAGGGGTTTCCATGCATTGCATCACTTCCTGGATTTTCACTTGTTATTCTAATTCTACAACAAAGTCACGCTGAGACTTTGCACAAACCAGGCAAAAACAGGAGAGTTATACCTGCTTTACCCCTGCTTCATCATCTCTTTTGTGGAGTTAAAAATAGCTCTGAGCAACTTGTGCCACATCACTCTCAGATTGTTTTTTTTTTAACTAAATATCTGATTTAGAGATTAGAATTTGTATGAAGAGTGCAGGGTGTGAAGGGGAATCAATTACAGGCCTCTGTGTCCCAGGAGGGAGCTGCTGTTTATTGCTTCTCCCTGCTGTGTGCCGGTTATGTCATTCCCTCCAACTCCCTCAAAGCAACGCTCTGTGCTTTACTTAACACACCTTTACAGTGGAGATGAATCACCCGGTGGCTCAGTTTTAAAATGGAAATGCTTTGTCTCTGTTGAACTTGAGTATTTATTATCTGATAGAAGATGAGTCCATTTAAGAGCAGATTGCTCCTTTGCGCAATAATAATCCTAATTTCTGCACAAAATCCAACATGCACTCTTGACTTTTTCCACACATATTCTACTATAATTAAATTGAGATTCCTTCCAGCTCAGGTTTGCATCATATTGAAGCCAAATAAATTCACAAAGTGATCCAGCGGGCTCCAAAAAACACCAGATCTGCAGCATGCCACGTGCAGCAGCAGCAGCTCCTATAGTATTGTGTGTCTGCATTAAACCAGACAACACAACCTGAGCGCAGAGAAGCTGCACCCCCACGATCCCTGGAAAACACCACCATGAGGGGGGAAATTACCTCGCCTTGACATTGAGCGCAGAACGTGTGCGTAAAGACACCTTTCCCCCCCCAAGTCGGAATGCGTTTAATGTGAGTTAAAGAGGCGGAAAAATAACGTTACAAGCCGGCGACAGAGAGGTACATATGGGGGGAAAAAGAGCCGCAAACGTCTCAAAGTCACGGACGGACGCAGGGAAGAAGGGAATCTGCCGGCGGATCCGAGAGTCGCCATGTGAACAATAACCGGTCATGAGCATCACGTCCTCGGCTCCAAACACGCACACACAAGCACAAATTGTCTTACTGATCATTTTAAAGGACAGATTTAGAGAATACAAACACACATAGCACAACAACAACAACAACAAAATCCTGAACATACCTTTTTCCGCGTCCTGGAGAAAGAGGAGGAGGAAAAAAACGACTCAGGCTTCCCCGACACAAAAGCTGTCTCGCTCCCGGTTCCTCCTTCCCTCGTCTCCCTCTTCTTCTTCTTATCTTTTAAAGCAGAAACCCTCCTCCTAACACACTTTTTAAAAAATCAACTTTCCTCTCCTTTTTGTTCCTCTCTCTCCGTCAGTCAGTGGGTCGCTCTGGATGCTAACTCGGTCTCTTGGCTCAGGCTGCCTGCGTGTTGTGCGCTGCCGGACACTTTGCTCCAGTTTCTCCGGCTCCCTTTCTGGAAATATGTGTTAGTAGGTCAGCGGTTGCATAACAGCTCTTAGGGCTGCCTAGTCACGTTTTTTTTGTCCGCTGTGTCTCCGCGCGAGAGCCTCTCTGTCTCTCCCTCCCTGTGTGTCATTAACCTTTTAATCAGAGTTCTTTTTTTCTTTCTCCAGCTTCCATGGAGCGGCGTCTCCTTTTGCGGGCAGTGCTTCAGTTTTGGAACCAGGGCACGAACAGTTGCGCACCATGTTATGAAGCGCATGACCTGTTACATGGTCCCTCACTGCCATTTATTAGTCCGTGTGTTCTCTCCTGCTGGTGCTGTGAAGTTAATAGAGCAAAGATTAAAATTAATTCTCAGATTTCCTCGGAGAGACTTTCGGTTTGGCCCTTGGATGCCAGTTTTTGGATCCTACATGGCCTTTTGTGGAGAATCGAGGACGTTATATAGATATGATTAATGTATTTAAACTGTAGTTCTCTCACTTATCTTTCTTTTTTTGGCAAATGTAGTTTCCTTAGGGGAATTCTGTTAACTTGAAATTGCATTTTGTTGCGAAAAGGGATGAAAATTATTCCTTGAGGATCTCTAAGCTTGTCTGCTGCAGTTGAAACAGTTTTCTTTATATAGGATTACAAGAAAATGTAAAGAAAAGAACAGTAAGTCTGATATAAGACCCCTGCAAAAATGACTCTCATAAAAATAAGTTCCAGTAAAGCTCATTTTAGAGGACTTAAATGATTTAAGTAGATCCAACTTTAAGCAGTTAGATTCTTTGTTGTTGTTGTTGTTGTTAACTTAATTTGGATAAATTAATTCAATTGCATGTTACCAATTTGTTTAAGTGGGTCCAGCAATTCTCTTTTTTTTAGTGTACACTAGAATGAAAATGTATCATTCACTGGAAATTCACACAGTTGATTGGTAAAAACAAAAATTTGACAATGCTAATTTATCCAATAAATAGAAACAGAAATAAGATAAAACCTCATTGATCCTTCGCCGGGGAAATTCACACATTACAGCAGCTGGATTTAGACAAGGCAGAAATAAGCACAAGAGTTACAAAAGTACAACAGGGCTAAAAATTAATGATATAACAATAAAAAAGTCTCACAGAGACAATACACCAGGCATGATGAACCTACATATGAATACGTACAGTATGGCATAGTGATAGTTACATATAAATATGTACAGTCATGCTGTGGGGAGTTTATGTATGGATATGTACACATATGGCGTGATGAATTTACATATATACACAGGTTTACAATGGAGGGTAATGTACCCCCAATTATGTCGTTGCAGTCAAAAAATGGTGGAAAAAATAGACGTTAACATGATGTTATTACACATGAAAGCAACTGCAGAGATTAGGAGCAATATACCTGAACATGTGTGAAGTTGCAATAAATATAAGTTGTGCAAATACCTACAAATAGGACGCGATGGATTAAGTGTCATTTCATCAACAGCATGTCGGGGAACTTTCTTCTCTCCACAGTGAGGTCAGAGGTCAACGTCTCAGTCAGTAAGGCCACACTGGGGTTAAAGCTTGAAAGCAGCAGAGCGTTCAGAAAGTGTTCTCACTCAGGCATCGTGCCGTTTATGGGTGCTTCCATTATTTGAGTATCACCTCATGTTTCACTGCTGTACAAAGAGAAGTATTTTAGCGTTTACTTCCCCATTTATTTACTTTATGGATTAAGAATTTAGGAGTTTCACAACCGCAATTAGAGACTTAACTTGCTTCCAACAGCCTGAAGGATTGTGTTCCTGTTTACTTCACTGTGTGTGTTATTACTCTATTAAATGCAAAAACCTTTAGTGTGTGAAAGTGCGAGTCACAAGTCTGCTCTTGCTCCATGATATTTTGTGGTGCCTCTGTTTTGCTACAGAACCACGAGGCAGTGAATTCCTGTTTACAACCTGCGTCATCTGAAAGCGCATAAAACATAAATAAATGCTTTTTTATAGAATGCAGATATTTACAAAAATGCAGCTGCATTTTTGCGTATAAAAGATAGCAGTGTTAATGAGTTCTTAAAGCTACACTGTAAAAAATTAATGTTTTAACAGTTTTTAATTGTAATTTTTGTAATTTACTGTCATTTTTACAGTTTTTCCCTGTCTAGTTAAATCACAAACAATACCTTGTGAAATCACAGGTATAAAGTGTAACCTAAAAAACACAGACCAAAACTATGAATATTGTCCAGATAAAAAAAAATATATAAATTCTTTTATAGCGTTTGACCCTAAAATGACACAACTTTAACTATATTTAAAACAACAAAAAATATTATTTTACCATTATTTGCTGTTATTTTTTAAAACTGTTTTCATAGTTTGAATGTTGCAGTATTTCAGTATTTTTTAAATGTATTTTTTTTTGCATCCAGATTTTTACCTTTTTTATTTTCTTGAACAGAATATTTTTAGAGTGTATCCTTCATCCCTAATGCGTGGCACAGACTGTGTCCAGGTGAAAACATGATCTGCAAACAGACGTGATGTAGACCCTTGCTGGACTTTTATCTGCAGATACATGCAAAGTTCATTTGAGCCGTATATTTTGCTTAAATGTCCTCACCAACCCACTTATTCCAATGTTACATATGTTATAATGCATGCTTAATGTAAGTTGTACCATGAGGGAATATATTTGCTTTTAACAGGTCTCAAAGACATGGGGGGAAATGAGTGTCATTTTTAAAAACAAATTCTTTGGTTTGCAGGGTTTTTTTTTGCTGCTTATTATAAATTTTGCGCGTTTTCATTGCCATCTTCTGTACTCCCCTGTAATTCTTCCTTAAAACCAACTAAGATTTAGTAACACAGGATTAAATTATTACAAATAAATGCGCCATGTTTCTTCCACATTTTTGTTTATCTGTGCGGGAAATTGAATCTCCTTACAGGAGCTTTTCTATTATCCCACAAAGCCTGTTGTTCTCATAACCACCATGTTTTATGTGCACTTACGTCAGCCCTGCTTCATATCAGACACACATCCACATCTAACCCACTTCCACACTCGGATCCCCTCCCCCTGCTTTGTCTGAAGCCACACACACGCGCCAATTCACCAAACCCACACACACACACACACACACCAACACACACGCACATCCTCCACCATCATCACCACCATCACCATGTTGAGGAAACAAGCAGCCTTGAACTTGTCTGGCTCCTCCCCCCACCAGTACTCTGCTAGAACCACCAACCCCCCAACCAACACTCCGCCATTTCTCCAGCTGCCTCCGCATGCAGGCATTCCCTTGGCAACTGTGGTGTGGTGGTGCCTGCCTAGCAACCAAAAGGCTTTCGCTCCGTCTAACATGGCTTATGGCACGAGAGAGGGGGGGTTAGAGACTGGGCTGGATGGAGGCTGATCACAGACAAAAGATGTGCACCATGTTGTGATGAACAGAGAGAAACCAAAGAATTGGTCTCTGCAGCAGCAAAGATCTGTTTGACCTCTGGGTTTAGCAGTAAAATGTCTTTGTTGAGGTCATGGAGATGCAGCTACCAAGCACCTTCTTGGTGTTTGCACTGTGCTTTATGCATAAAATAGATTTTTAAAGATTCCCTTCCAACCTAAAATGTGATTTTTGCTTATTCTGCATGTGCAGCATGTGGTACTGTTGTAAACACAAAGGAGGAGACAACCTCTAGTAACACTGCTATGAATGAATGACTCACTGATCCAAGCCTATGAAAAACACATGGCGCCACCTGGTGTTAGCAGAAAATCACTGAGGCTGGAAACATCCAAGAATGCATTAACAGATAATAATGGCATTAAATTATATTCACAGATAATATTTCAATGTATTCTGTGCTGCTCTCTGGCTTCATGCTGTTATCAGAGTCCATTTCACAACCGTTTCTTGGGTCTGGGAGCACATTTGTGTTGTCTCCAGGTGTTAATGTATTCTGAACCTGTATCCTTCACTTCCATATGGGCCAATCAGTCTCCGCTGCAGCTGCTTCAAGGCTAAAAATAGCTTTTCCATTGCTGATGTAATGAATGACTCATGCAGAGTCTCACTCCTCTCCCTGCATTCACCCCTCTCTCCCCAGCACTGTCCTGCACCCCACCAGACCCTCTAATTGAGTAACCTCAGCTCACTGCAAGTGAGATGTTTCTGGTGTCGGAGGTTACTGTTTCACAGCATCTATTAAAGGAGCAAAGGCCGTAGATGAAATTCAAATGATATCAATTCATCTGAAACAGAAACTTGTGACATTCACACTCTTGCCCGGTGCACGTCCAACACTTCAGTGTTTCACCTTCTTTCTGCACAGTAATGCTGTACAAAATACAGTCTTAAAAGTGCACGTAACAACCTTAGATGATGCATCTTTAAGTAACTATCTGTGAAAAATGTGTCGCTTTAAGAAAGTCACAATTTTCTTATTGTGACAATTGTGAGCAATTTCTTCACAGTTTACAAAGGAGGTAGGAGAGGCTTCATGGGTCTGATGGCTGATCTGATAGATGTTCTTTATTGAGGAGGGTAGACATGTTGGGGAAAAAAACAGATCCGGGAAGTCTTATTTAATATTACACTGTAAAAAAATACAATTTTACGGAAAATTACTTTTCTGTTAAATTGTATGGAAAATATGAAAATTACAGTCATAATCCAAAAATAATAACCCAATAGTTCTTTTAAGTATTATGCCAACACATTTCAAAATAATACAAAATAAAATGAGACAGAATGTTATTAATTTAGGAGTCCAGCCTTCTCTGTTGCTAAATTACATACAAATTTATGCAAAATGAGAAATAAACAATTAAATATGTAGCTCTTTAAATAAAAGTCATCTATCAATATGATGTCTTTCCTTGCAAATTTTATTAATTCTATATTTATGTGAGCTTTTACATTCAAACTCTGCATTTTTGGATAAAAATATAATCATTCAGGAAAAATCTGTAAATTTAAAGCTTTTTTCCACAAAACAAATGATGAAGTTATTGTTATTGCACTTTATTCAAATTTCACTGTAATGTTTCATTTTTTGTTTGCCAATTATTTTTACTATTTTTAACTGTTTTTTATAGTGTAAATGGTGCAGACAACCACGGAAAAAAGGCACTCTGTCTTCAGGTGAAATATTGTTAATTTATTCTTCCAGCAGATCCAAACAGACTGACTCATCCTGACTCTCGATCTTTATGACACATAATCAGTGTGAATTATAAACCAGCTTTAGGTGCCATGTTACTCAACATATGTGGCCATATGTCTGTTATGTACCAGATCACATATGTTGCGAAGAATGCCATCTACGGCTGGTATATATTTCATACTAATTATATGTTTGTCTGAAGCTACTTAATTTATTTTAATTGAATTAATCTTATTTCTTTCAGCAGAAGATGGATTGCATTAGTGGTTTTTATGATTGTCTGTGCAAATTAATATTAATCAGTGCTTCTTGGATCTTATTTTTCAATGCCAATTTGTTGTCATAAAAGATTTTTCCAGTCTTTTACATAAAATCAAGTGCAGTTGTGAACAGTGACAATGATAGTGGCTTCTACGTAAGATGCTGCCGTAAGATAAAGCAGACACAGTGCACTCCAAAAAGCCATTTTAATCATATTCATTACATACTTAGCACAAGTTAAAGTAATGCAACAAACAAATGTAAGCTGTTTCAATGAAGACACATGTGAGGAAAGATGTTAATGTTCACATTTATGTGACAGATGAATCGTGCTTTGCCCTATACCATCTAACATCCCTTTACAGTGTTTCTGATCGACCTGTTTAGTTGAGAATTGTACAGCATCTTTCAAATACACTGAAATCAGCACAATCCCAGGACGTGTCATGACTCAGACAGAAAACATTTTTAGGTTATTAAATGTGTTGTTGTTGTTGTTGTTGTTCATGATAAGGGCAAACAAGCTGTTAATAAAGTTTGTCCTGTCAGAGGTAGCTGCTCACACCGGTGCCTCTCTGCACCGTGGAGCTGAGTGGGTCATGAGTTTGATGGTTTGGACAGATGTTACCTCCAGTCTAACCCTCCTCTGCTCAAGCGATCTTAGAGAGCAGCTGCTGAGAGACCATTCTCTTGAGTTGAGCCACTTCCTGAGACAAACAGCCGATCTGCAACCTGAGACTGACGTCCTCAGTGGAATACCTGTTGTCCCTGGAGTTCTGCTGAAAGGAGGAATTATAATATCCAGAGGAGGAACCCTGATGCTGCTGCCAACCGCCAGCCTCCTCCCTGGACCAGGGAGCCTGACTCTCCGTCCGAACGTCCCACCTGGGCTGCTGCTGGTGTCTGATCTGGATGTTTGGTCCCACCGTGGCGACGGGAAGGCTGTTGTGTCTGTTGTCGGACAGGAGAGACGCCTCTGCTCCCTCACTGCTGCCTCCAGGGCCTTTGAAACGGAGCTTATGTGGGAGGCTCCTCAAACCGTCTTCTTGTCTGTTTACATACTGACTCTCGCTGACTTCCATTGGACAGATGTGCTGCTCGTCCACCAGCTCCCTCTGAGGAACCACCGAATCATCGAAAAACACCGGGCTGCCAACATTTGAGCTACATAAGGTAGAGAGGCTGCCCTCCTCAGATGCACTATGACTGGAAAGAGGCTCGGATGCCCTCGATCCACAGACCTCATTTTGAAGGTGGTTCTGGTGGGTGCTCGGCTGAGTGTTGAGGTATGAGGGTGCATCGTTGTGGTAGTGGTGTGTTGCGCTGGGTGTTGGCTGGGCACAGAGGGGAGCAGACAGCGGCAGGATGGACACATCAGATGCATCCTTGACCAGGCCAAAGCGGAGTTTGAGGGCCAGCAGCTCGGCCTTGAGGCGGGCGTTCTCCTCCAGCAGACCCAGAACCCTCCTCTCCAGAACCATGTCATTCGCCCGCCGCTTCTCTCTGGACCTTTTGGCCGCCTCGTTGTTCTTCCTCCTCTTGTCCCAGTAGCCTTCATCTTTCTTCTCATTGGGGGTGAACTCGCGTTTGCGGCGTGTGCTGTCTTCATCACAGCTGCTGCCGGCCATAGTTCCAGGGCTCTCTTTGCGTTTAAGGGCAAAGGTGTGACCCAGGATGGTTTGGGCCAGCTGGCTGGTGGAGCTTAGGATGGAGACGGCCTCATCAGGGAAGGAGGCCGTTGCTCCTTGATGCCCGGGTAGCAGAGAGAGCGCCGACTGGTCCTGGATAATGAGGCCCACAGACTGACCCGACATGATCAAACTCCCCTCACTGAAGGCTGGAGGCTCTGGACCAACTGCACTGTAATGGCTCCACTTAGTGGTGGAAAAACACAGATGCAAGTTGTGAGGTGGGGATTTGCCAAAACAGGTGATGATTTAAACAAAAATTTAAGACAAATCACAATAATTAAAGTTTAAAAAAAACAAATGAATGTAGCATTTTAATGCAGACTTCCAATGGCAGCTGTCCCATTTGATACTAAAATTACTATTTTAACAGCAATAAACCAGAAAAACCTTGATTTACAACAAGTGAATAAGGAATTACTGTAATTATTAGAGTACATTTTACATTAGATGACGTTGTGATAGCAAATGAATGCAAAAAATCTGAAACGTGTCATTTTAATGGTAATTAAATCCAAAATTCCGCACGATCAGCCTGTTTAAACAGCTTTACAGTACATTTCTGATTAAATTCCCATCTCATTTCAAATTCTAGGAATTAATAATAACAGCTTTCTTTAAGATGATTAGATTTGGTCCCGATGTTTTAACCACGTCAGTAAGATACGTGACAATAAAACGATAAATAAACGAGGTTTTACTCACAGATCGAGCAGCTGCTGAGACACATGGAGCTTCCTGGAACCATGTGGATGTTTCTGCTCTTCCAGACTCTTCATCACCCTCCGTGTCGGTCCTTCCCACCGCTCCTGGTTCAGATGGGGCTGGAACCTCACCCCGGGTAACCCCCTCCTCCTCCCCCTCCTCCTGACGGGAAGGCGGTGGAGTCAAAAACAGAATTAACAGCAACGAGCCGCACTGCTCTGAAGACAAAAACAGAAGTGTTTATATGCAACGACAGGAGGAAGAAAACCAAGCTCATATTTCAACATTATCAAGGTATGATAAAAATAAATAGATAAATAAGACGTTTGACGTGCAGGAAACCACAGTGACCACAGCAACACTTTTATCTGTCATGTGACACTGAGATATCCCTCATTAACAGATGAGGTGACAACAAAATTCACTGTAACTGCTGAGCAGACCCACAATAAAGACATTATTGTGTTATCTATCCTCAGCAAGTATGCCACAAGCACAGTGTACAACACAGGCAAGTGCAAAATCACTCACATATTAACAACTTTATTTATATCGCACCTCAACAAACAGGCAGGTCAATTTTGCAACAGAAAGACAGTCATACTAAACAGAAAGAAAAAGACCCGAGAAGCAAAAACTGGACAAAACAAAATATAAAATATGCAAATTATTGAGTCTCATTATAAATAGATTAACAGAATAAAAACAGCAACTGATACAAATAAAGTAATGAAAGCACAGAGTAAAAGATATATCGATCAGCCACAACCTTATGACCACTGACAGGTGAAGTGAAAAACATTGATCATATTGGTACAATGTGGTGTTCTGATGGAAAACCTTGAATTTTGCCATCTGTGTTGATGAGACTTAGACACCCAAATAAACATTGTCCCAGAACAAGCACACTCCATCATGCAAATGGAAATCCCAAATGTCACTGGCCTACCCCCGCAGGAAAATGCACCCCACCACATGGAAAAAAACATCAAACCAATCAGGAACATGTGGAAGAACATGTCAATGGTCCAACATGTTGATTTGACCTCCAAACTTCCTACACCCCATTGTGATCAAGGATCAACAGGATGTAGTGGAGCAACTTTGATTGACAGAGACCCCACTGCACAAGACAGAGCACCCAAAGGATCCAGTGCCAACGTCCTGGTTCCAGACCCCATAGGACACCCTAAGAGGTCCTCTTGTCTATGCCCAATGGTTCAGAGCATTTTATGAGCACATAAAGGGGACCAGCACAATATTAGGCAAGTGGTCATAATGTTATGCCTGATTGGTGTACATCAAATACAAGATATAGTCTATAAAAATGCGTATAAAGAAGTGATTTAAAAGAAGACACTGATTCTGCAGCCTCATCTGCTCAAGAAGGCTGTCCAAAGTTGAGGGGTCCTCATGTCAAAAGCACAGTCACCTTTAGGTTTACACCTTGACTTTGGAACAGCCAGAAGGATCTTAAAGGAAATAAGCCTGCAAACTGGCTCATATTGGGTTAGCATTTCTGCTATATAGCTAGAAACAGACCCTGACAAGCTCTAAATGTGATCAATAAAATCTTCAAGTCCCTTCTCTGTGCTTCACTGTCAGGACTATGCATTCATCATAGTATTCCTGACCAGGTTCACACTGAACATTTTGGACACTATCTGAGTCAAACATATCTAGTTATCTTGGTCTCATCTGACCAAAGATTTTGTTCCCTGTATTCATCAGGCTTCTTTTTGTGTACTTTAGAAAAGTTGAATTTTGCACTAAAAAGCAAAGGAGGATTTTTACTTGGACAATGTTCACATTGTCTGAGCTGGCACAGAAACTCTGATTTCCACTGATAACCACTTTGTCAAGTCTGAGGCACATATCTGTCTCTTGTTCAAAGCTGGTCTGTGAATGTAGCACACTTTTTATGGCATCATCATTATAACCACTGCAGCTCTGATTAGTTGTACTATGGCTCCTTCTATACCTCCTGATTACTGCTGCAAACTGTTTCAACTGATTCTTAGGTGGTCAGTGATCCTCATGACCTTCCATGTAGTAGTATTTGCTGGCAGCATGGCTAAAAAAAAATCCACACACAACCCCAGAAGATATGTGTTTACAAGTGTTTTACTTTAACAGCGGTACCTTTAAGTGTTTGTTTATACAGTATGGCCAGTGGCTGGGCGAGGACATGTTCAACTGTTTCTTCACCCATACAATTTAACCATGAAAGAAATCTCTGAATGTAGTTTGTTCTGTGATTTGCAGGGAGTTATATAAAGCATTTGATTTTAACTGAGTAGTTTCGATTGGTAATGTCACCGTCAAAACTATTCAAAGAGTTTAGCTAAAATTCATTGAGGTTTTCATCGCTCTATATCCATTTAGCACTTTATCCACTAACTGTCTTGTGCACTCTTTTTTTAGTTTTTACGTCAGCGTGTTAGATTAGATGACCTAGGTTACAAAAGCATGTGTGGACAGTGCTCGTGGCGGCTTAAGTTATCCTCATTTGCTCTTTGTGGGTGAACACCCATAAAACGCAAGTCAAAGTACACAGTTTAATGGCATTAAATGTTGTGCACGTGCTCACTTTGTGTTTCTGAAATTCCCAGACCTGCGAAAAAGAGCATATGGTTATGTTTCTATTTTATCACAGCATTAGATTATCAGACACCCCAGTTGTTTCATGTAGCTGTGTATTTTCTCTCTTTTCAGACTGTGTAAGAAGAAGAGATTGTTTCACTGCACCTGTGAGTTAATCTATAAATTATGATAAATGATGAATGTAAAGACAGCTTTACAGAGGGCGAGCCTCTCGAATGTTTGTGAACGCTGGTGTGAATGGAAAAGCAAGCTGTTATGCAACACACAAAGAGAGAGCATGTGAGGACTGTGCAGTGCTGGAAGTTCAACTGAGGTTACACAGAAAAAAGGGACATTGTTCACGGAGCGATCTGCTGCATAGCGATACTTCCTCCCTGCACATGGAATCACTTCAAACTCAATCGCTCTGTCTCTGTGAGGCTCTTACTGGTTTCCCTTTAAAAAAGACAACACTTCCCATTTAATTCATGCAGGTCTTCTCTGGATCATTTAGCGAGAACAATATAACTATGGACCTGCTTGTGTGGCCCTGACTGACCAGTTGGAACATGTTGGTGCATGGCCACGACACGCCGTGGTGACTTGCAGAGGAGGTCAGGGTGAAACTCTGAAAAGAAAACTGTCCTGCTGGCCCAAGGTTCAGCTGAATGTGCTGCCAACAAATTAGGTTAAGTGAAACATCATCATTTCCACTCCCACCTGTTCAAGGTTATCTCTTAGTTGAAATATTCCCAGAAATGCTAACATCCTGTTGGAGCATGAAGCCACACAGCGAAAACACATCAACATGACTCTTATTATGTCGAGGATTTGGTACTAAAAATCTAATTTTTTTAAACATGTACAAACAAAGTCAATCAACATGTGACATCTTTTAGTACTTTAGTGACACTGCAAAAAAAAATAAACAAACAACTGGGGCATGAAAAAAACAAATCTTCTGTCTAACTTTTAAAAATACACCAGTACTTCATAATGAAAATACAAGATCTAGGTTAATTATTATAGGAGATCATGTGCATATTTTTCTTTTGAATGCTTAATAAAGAACAAGTGTAAAAGTGATGAAAGTACCTTACCTAGAAATACATATACATATATACATATACATATATATATAGTGTGTCCTTTTTGCACAATGGATTATGAAACTGAAGTGCTATGAAAAAATGGAAAGCAACAATGTGTACGCCTTCACGGAGAAGTTGAAATCCTGCTGAAAAGCAACTGACTTCCAGTGCAGCAGATAAATAATGTGCAGAAGCATGAAAACTTACCTCTTCATAAATGCTTTGGAATATTGGAGATTACATGAAATCAGATGGTTCAGTGCTATATCTATCACTTACAGTCTAAATGATATGCAGCATGTACAAACACAGACACAGACACAGTAAACAAGAAAATATGCTTTAGTTATATCCCCAAACAGCCTTTTCAATATAACGGCATTTGATGCTATTACTAAGAAATTTAATTAGTTTAGTTTAATCTTTCCATCTTTATTTTTTGTAATTTAAATTTGACTGTGGATTTTATAGATATTAATTATGTTTAGGCTGAGATTCCAAAGTTCAGCCATGTTGTGATGTTGTTAATTTTGTCTGTAAATTAACTCTGAACCCCTAAATTTGATTTGAAAGGCATGTTTGGTTTTTAAAATCACCAAAATCACACCATCTACACAGCCAGAAACCACAAAAACAGAAATAATTGCTTGATTTTCAACTTTTCAACAGTCTTTGAATTACTCTTACTCTGCAGTATTGTTTGTAGCAAACATAAGCTTAAAATAGATGTTTTATCAAAAACCATTTTATTGTGCACGTCTCATTTTAAAATTTGTCAAAAATAAATTGTTTACAATCACCAGATTTTTATATATATATATTCTGCAATTCTTGGTGAAACTGTCAAAACATTATTGACTCAGCTGCAACTATCTGTTACATGACAAAACTTCAGGGACCTTTCGACTGAATTGCAGGTTGTGTTTACATAGAGCAGACAGGAGAAAACTAGTAAAATATCTATATTATGAATCATCACCATTTCCTCTGAGTAATAATAACACCTAAGGACACTTCTACTTCTAAGCATGGTTGTGTTATTTCCATAGAGGTGCAGGACTTTATATCGTAGTGAAAATGTGCCCACTGTGTATAAAGAGGGTTAAACAACAAATGTGCACCACCATTTCAACATGTCACATCCATTTTACCACACAGTGGAAGTACTGTTTAACTGAGGTAACTCAGTAACTGAGGTTTTACTGAGGAAATGACTCAAATGACGTCACTGTAGTAATTTTATCTTGCGGCTTTACTTGGAAAAACTGTGCAACAAATTGGGCCGAAAACTGAAACGGGGAAATCCTGTTATGTTGCCCATATTACATATTCTGAAGCAGACTGAAAGTTCGGACATCTTTGCCTCTGCTACGGAGTTTCTTCATTTTTGGAGATGTCATATTAAATTGTTGGATTTAGGATCAAATCTGCAGGCTTGGGAATGCATTATGTCATTCGGGTGCTGAGCTGCATGTTTGTTCATGTGTGTGTGAAGCTTTATTAGCTTCTTGAAAAACAAAGGCACAACATAACTGACTGCCTGCCAGTGCACAGAGCGGACTGTGGCCTTGTTTGACTCCACGTGTGTTCCCTCAGGTTCAAATCAGGAGAATCACACCACCACCACCCCACTCCCCCTTTATGCCTCCCCTTCTAACATGTCTCGACACACTTGGACATCGAGTCCTTTCCAATAGTCTTTGTGCTATAGCAGCTTTCACTGCTCTAATCCTCATCCTGCTTTTTTGACAGCTGGCCAAGATTCCCAAAATGTGAGCTTGCGTAATAGCAAACAAACAGCAAATAATTTCCCAAATTCCTACATATAAAACTTAACCCATTAAGACCTAAGGCGCCCTCATACAAACATGCAGGCAGGTATATGTTGCATCCAGTCTCAATGGGATGAAGTAATATGCAGTGAATTTGATAAGTCAAGAGTGAAAAACAGACATTTACAATGCCTATGAAAAGTGTTCATCCCCTTTCATTGCTTTTTAACACTGAATCATGATCAATATAATTTTTTTGTGACAAAAAATTACAAAAAAGGCTCATTCATATCAAAGTGAAAACAGATTTCTACAAAGTAATGTTAATTCATTAAAAATATAAAACTCAAAATTAGTGATTGCATAAGTATTCACCCACTTTGAAGTGACTGACAGACTTCAACATAAGTGTAGCTGATTGGTTCTAGACGTCATACAATTTGTACAAATGGAGATCGTCTGAGTGCAGTGAATGTGTCTCGAATGACTGAAGTTCCTGAAAAGCATAAGTTGGGATGGATACAAGAAAATACTGAAGTCACCGAATATCCATTTGAGTACAGGTGAATCCATCATTAGGACTTTAAAGGAATGGCATATGTGTAAATCTGCCTAGAGCAGGTCGCCCTAAAAAACTGATCAACAAATAGACCAGTAATGGAGACCACCAAGACACCTATGACTCTACAGCTTCAGCGGCTGAGATAGAACAGACTGTTTTTCACTAATCAAATTATGGAAGAGTGGCAAAGAGAAAGCCACTGCTGAATTAAGCTCATATTAAATCCTGGCTACCGTTTGCCAGAAGGCATGTGGGAGACTCTGAAGTCAACCGGAAGAAGATTCTTTCGTCTGATGACACCAAAATTGACCTTTCTGAGACTAGATACTATGTGAGGTGGACACCAAACACTGCACACAAACACACCATCCCCATCATGAAGCATGGCGGTGGCAGCACCATGATGTGGGGATGCTTCTCGGCAACAGACCCTGAAAGGCTTACAAAGGTAGAGGGTGAAGTGAATCCAGCAAAGCATAGTGAAATCCTGGAGCACAACTTAATGCAGTCTGCAAGAGAACTGCAACTTGGAAGAATATTTGGTCTGGTTTAATAATAACAAGGTGGATGTTCTGGAAGGGCAGCGCCAGAGCCCAGACCTTAATCCAATTGAGAATTTGTTGCTGAACTTGAAAAAGGCTGTTTACTCTTTGTGCCCGCAGTTTTCCAAAGAAAAAATAGGGGAAAACTTCAATATCCAGATGTACAAGGCTGGTTGAGACCTATCCACACAGACTCAGTGCTGTAATTGCAGCCAAAGTACATGTACTAAATATTTACTTTAGGGGGGTGAATACTTACTGTATGCAGTCACCTATTTTACATTTTATACTTTTAATAATTAACATTACTTTCTAGAAATCTGTTCTCACTATGACATGAAAGAGTCCTTTTTATTATTCTTGTAAAAAAAAAAAAAACAAGTCATACTGACTGTGGTCAATGTTGAAAAACAAAATGAGGGACAAACCTTCAAAGAAAGCAAACACTGTTTCTAGGAACTGTATGAATCACTGTTTTGATCAGCCTTTAGAAATCCCTGTCTCTGCTCCCACATTGAGAGTCACCAGTTTGTCTGAAAATGTGCAACTTTTACAAAACACAAACGGAGATGTCGCAGTTTAGAGGCTGGTATCAGTGCCTCCCTGACGTGGCTGGGTTTAATAATGCAGACAACATCCATTTAAAGATGCTCTCTGGAGAGGCAGAGCTCCTGAAATATTAACGTGACAATACACTGCACAGCGAATGGTGTCTAAGTGTGTGTTTCTCAGTGGCTGCATGAGTGCAGAAGTTTGTTTGGTGAACTGAAGTGACTCTGTTACATAGAAAAAATGTCTCTGTCTGCTTTTTCTTAGTAATGCTGCTGTTTTTGCTTAGTTTACTGAGGATGTTACAGAGTGTCCTAGCCTCTGGTGGACAGTAATTCACCATAGTCACCAATGTCATTATTTTAAAAATAAGTTATGACCGTGGTTATTGTTTAAATGTTGCTGTGTCACATGGCTTCTGACTTCACAGAGTTGAAGGAAAGGAAAACACAGAACAAAGGTAAATTCACCCTAGTAAACAAATTCTCTATTAATGTTACTGTCAATATAATTTATATCATTTCGTAACCATTACTTTATCAGTAGTAGATGTGACCCTGATTCATCTCTATAAAGTTTCTTTCTTTCTAGTTTTCCATCTCCCTAATTTGATGAAACACACGACCTGCAATGACCTGACCATGGGGAAAAGTCATACTCAAAAATTTAATAATCTATGTTCTTCCATGGAGCAAAAAACAAGAAAGAGAGAAATTTAATTACTCCCCTGTCCTCAGCAAACCTTTCCTTCCACTGCTCAGCGTTCACGTTGTTCTTCTGTGGTTCATGTGGGGAGCATTGAGAGGAAGAAAATGTGCTGCTTTCTCTTATAAAACAATCAAATCAAATGGTTTACATTAATACTTTGAGGATTTCCACAAAAAAGAAACCTAATAGGATAACAGAAACCAAATGCATGCCAGGACATTACATTACCGTAATTGTTTGTAAAACATGATTTTCAGGTTTTAAGCTGTGACCCAGTCACATGCATTACAATAATGACATTTTTCACCTTTGACCTGTTGATCACACTGCTGGGCTTTGCTCAGATGGAAACTAAGGAGGAAAAACATTTATTGCCTGAATAAGCTGAGTTCTGGTCATGCTTCAGTGCTTGTCTTGTGAACTGTTGACACTTGAGTCATGCCCACTGCCTCCATAATGCCCTCTATAGAACTATAACACGATGCCAATAGGGAAGGAGGAACTAGAAGGTGGAAGTGGAAGGGAGATTTGTTTCAGAGTTTTTTTTGTTTGTTCTAATCGGGGCATTACAGGTCAGAACTCCACCTCTGTCCTCATGTCACCTCTAAATCCTAAATGACTTACCCCTGAGAGCTGTGCCAAAATAAACTCACGCTGTAGATGGAGCCTCATGACCATCACCAACCTGCTGGTGATGTGGATTTATGTGCTAACGTGGAACATCTTGCAGTATGAGTCACAGATTATTGATGGGACATATCTATTGCACTATAGGATTACTTCATGTTTGGCTGTTTATGAGCTACTAATGTGTTGATGTGTGCACGGTGTGGATGTCAGTGGCCCCTGGTTTAGTAGGATCAAAGAGACAATTATAGCCAAAAACAAAACTTGGAGTGGAGCTTGCTGATGTGCCAGCTGCCTTTTAGTTCCTTGTATGGGTCAAGCTCATAAAACAATGGCCATCAGAAAATTTATAACATGAGTTATGGATAATGTCAAGTATGCACTCGGTTTTGACAAGGAAACAGCCTTACCACAACATTACGATGCCACAGATGAAAAGAAAACGACAAGAACCGGCTGTTGGCTGCTGGATGGTGGATGTCAATTAAGCACTTGAATGTCCACAACTTCACCATTTGTGATCTAACAAATAGTTTCAGATGGCGTGGTGCGACAGACAATCTGCCACATGATGCTCTGGATGTCAGGCAATGTTTTCCAGTCCCGTAATATATCTGCCAACTTCAGCAAACCCTTTAAGGGATAGTGGAACAACATATCACAAACCTGCATCAACAACCTCATTGACTCTATGCATCATAAATGTGTGTGTCACTACATGATGCATATACAGTATTTAGCACATTGACTTGTGATCTTCCCATTACATTTTCCAACACAGTGCATACTTGGCTGTTTTATGATGTCCATTCTGTTAGAACAACAAATACTCATTCCTTGATGTTACAAAGAATGGGTAGAATTTAATGAAATATTGTATTTCTGACTTTTTAAAAAATAGACTCAGGTGCATGAAAGACAACTCTGACTCACAACAGTTTTATTAGTTTTCTTTGCTGTGATGTAATCACTGCTTAACCCTTTGCAACATTTAACTGAAATTAATTTTGTCAGATTACATTACATACCACAGATTATGCCACTAAGCAAAACCTAAGTCATCTCTGTTCATTAACTTTATTTACAAAAGCATGCAGATTCATTTCTGCTAGTGCATGCATAAACATGTGTTAGAAATGTGGTTGGATGGTTGTTTGCTTTTCTCTGTTTGTCTTTCCTGGGGCCATAACAGACATGCTTGGATGTATTAGAGAGACAGACAGAGACAGAGAGAGCTCCATAATGTGGCGGCGACCTCCATCATCTGACATAATCAGGATGAATCAGTGTGTGCTGGGTTACATAAGCAGATTCTCATCCTAACTTCACCCTTGTTCAGATTAGAAACACAGAACACTCAACTGTCAACAGCCTGCTGATACCATCCTGCAGGCATGAGGGGCCAAAATGACAAGAGAAGACTGCCACCCAGAGCCCAAAGCCTGACACTACACTTGGCATTTGCTCATTGTTTAGGAAACTGCATTTTACACCGACCAGGCATAACATTACGACCACCTGCCTAATATCGTGTTGGTCCCCCTTATGTACTCAAAAATGCTCTGAAACATTGGGCATGGACAAGAGGACCTCTCAGGGTGTCCTATGGGGTCTGGAACCAGGACGCTGGCAGTAGGTGCTCTGGGTACTCTGGCTTGTGCAGTGGGGCCTCTGTCAATCAAACTTGTTCCACTGCATCCTGTTGATGCTTGATCAGAATAGAGTGTAGGAAGTTTGGAGGTCAAATCAACATGTTGGGCCATTGTCATGTTCCTCAACATGTTCCTGATTGTTTGATGTTTTTCCATGTGGTGGGGTGCATTTTCCTGCAGGGGTAGACCAGTGACATTTGGGATTTGCATGAGGGAGTGTGTTTGTTGTGGGACAATGTTTATTTGAATGTCTAAGTCTCATCAACATGGATGTTAAAATCCAAGGTTTTCCAGCAGAACACCACATAGTACCAATATGATCAATATTATTCACTTCACCTGTCAGTGGTCATAATGTTGTGGCTGATCGGTCTATAACCGCAGCTGTACCTGCTTTAGGTAGCTGTAGGGAGCTATTCATCCCAGGTCCCACTGGGCAAAAGGTGAGATACACCCTGGACAGGTTGCAGATCCGTCTCAGGCCTAACACAAAGAAACTGACAAGCGTGCATGCTTATACTCACCTACAGCCAATTTAGAATCAACAATTAATCTGGTATGTATGTCCATAAGGAGAATAATAAATGATAAATCATGCTACATTGAGAAGCAGTTTTACAGCATTAGAAATCTTTATTTTTTGGAGTTGCAATAACAGTAGCAATACATGACAGACCTTAAAGCACTTATGAAAATATTTAAACAATGTACAATATGATAGTATTTTCTATTAATATAAAAGATCGTAATAATAAATATGTTGTTACTTTTGGGATGATAACAAAACAGACAGACAGATGCAAATTATGTACAACTTTAAAAACTTCTTGAAGAGAAAGAAAAAGGCATACATGCATGTTTTTTCTTAAATTAAAACTCATGAGCAAACAGAAAAATACAAAACTCTACATTAACATACACTTTGTGGCATATTTAAAGCTTTGCTACTCAGCAGTCATCTTCCATCAGTTAGCTGGGAGCTTCTACTGTATATGTAATTGTGTGTTGTCTTGTAGCCCATGTTATGTACACTTTTTGGTAGGTCTTTTATTAGTGTTCACATGCCGTTGTATAGATGCCCACAGTGTGTACAGTGTTTGTCGAAGTGGCCTTTATTGCATTCTAACTTTAAAATTCAATTCAATCCAATTCAAAAAACTTTATTTGTCCCCTGGGGGTAATTTAAGAAACATAGAGCAGTTGTGTTACATATAGCATGTATGACATATGCTATATGTAAATATGTATGTAATGTAAACATACTGCATTGTCTGGTTGTATAATGTAAGTATATGGTCTTGTACTGGTCATCGTAAAGTAGCTGCACTTTTAGGAGGATTGATTTTTATACCTTTAGAGCGAAGGTATTTTGCCTGGTTGCCAGGTTTTCAGTTGGCGAAGTAAGTTTTTGGGTTTGTGTCTAGATTTAGGAGTAAGTTTAGGACTGGATCATGCATATTGCTGTGATGGTTATGACAGAAATCATTACACCAACGGAGGTCCTTAAAGTGTAAATCCTTGTGGTAGGTAACTCTTAACTTTAATTTTCACTTTAATGAGTCTCAGTGTTGTGTTGAGACATTTTTTTAAAAGTTAAAGCTTATTAGCTAATTCACCTCTAGACTGTTTACTCTATATTAAAGGTGGACTTAGCCTCCATTTCTAAGAAATGATGCCAGTGGGGAAGTGCCTTAAACCTGCATTCTTTTTAACAACCAGCAGGGGGCAAAAAGAAACCTGATTGTACAGAAGCCTATGAGAAATGAGGCTACCTCTCACTTGATCTGTTACCTGATCCGAAATCCGAATGGATTTATGGTCTCATTTGCTAGTTTTAAATCTCCTTGGTGTTCCATGGTGTTCATTTTGTAAATTACGGTCACATTTTGAGTAAGATTTGTTAATAAAGCAGTGTTTTATTTAGGATGTGGCAACCTAGTGATTGACAAGTTACAAACAAATGGGCATATGCTCAAGTTCTTAGTCAGATTCACCCCTTGCTTGCCTGGTTGCCAAAGACCAACATGTTGATGGCCAAATTCCAAACTCCGGGCTTCAAAATAGTAGTCCACAAACCAATGGGTGGAGTCACAGTGGCTATATCCATCTTTTATATACAGTCCATGATCCCTATGTTCTTAACCAACCCAAGTCTCTGACCCACCTGTCACCTGTAAAGTTAATTTATGGCTATTGTTGGTAAAATGTCATGATATCTCTGATTCTGTTGCATCTTTTGACACGTTTTGAAACGGTGTTTATCATTTCTGGATATCAAGTAAATGTTGAAGCTTTTGAATTTTAATTGGCTCTTTTTTTTAATAAACCCAAACTGGAAAAAAAAAATCTGGAAATAACAACATGGCATCCCAGATTCAATCATAAGTAGTCTGTGTTTCAGCTTGTTTGTTTAAATGACAGAGGTTTGTATCTATGTAAGCTTCAGGTGTGTCTCTTCATGTGCAGAGCCAGGTGGTCTGAGCGGGAGAATGCTCTCTGACACAGCAGACATTCGTAGGGTTTTTGACCTGTGTGCTTGCGGTAGTGACGCGTCAACTCATCTGAGCGGGCAAACTTCCAGCTGCAGCCCTCCCAGGAACAGTGGTAAGGCTTCTCCCCTGATGATTTAACAATAAAGCAAGTGGTTATTAGAAATAATGAAATAAAAACCATATGTCAAGATCAGATTTAGTTGTTACCTGTATGGGTGCGGAGGTGAGCTTTGAGGTGGGAGCTCTTGGTGTAGGTCTTGCTGCAGCCAGGGTATTCACAGCTGTGGATGGCAGGCCTCTTTTTCCCTGTAGCTCTCCTGCCACGCTTCCCCTCCACCCCACCAGGGGGCAGCTGGGGTCCAACCAGCATTGGCTGCTGATGAAGGGTCAAATGTCCGGCGGTCTGGCTGTGGCTGTAGTCACAGAAAAGGTTGGCACTGTAATTAAAGTGGGGCATGTAGGTGTAGTGTCGGGGGTCTGGGGTCACAGCCTGAGGTGGGAGGAACCTGCTGTCTTGGAAGGCCACCATGGAGGGCAGCTGATGGGGATAGTAGGAGCTGAAGTCCCATGATGTGACCTTACTGAGGTTTCCTCTGGTGTGTGTCTCCATATTTCCTCCATGGGGGAAGTCAAACTGATTTACATTATGTACATTAGGAAATGAAGTCCGTCCTGTTTCGTCATCATTATAACCTCGGTGGTACAGCTCTGGTTGGACTGTCGTGGTCTCAGGAGGAGACAGGAGCTCAGCCATGAGGCTCCCATTGTTCATCTGCAGAACCTCCTGACCTGCCTGGTCCTTAAAGTCGGCCGCCTCCTGGTACACTCTGCTTGGGTCGAGCTGCGGGAGCCGTTGGTTGTTGCCGTTGCCATCCAGAGAGGGGTTGAGGTCAGGAGAAGGGCTGCTCCAGTCAGACAGCAGGAACTCAATGTCCCAGGATGCTTGGCTGTCATCATCCAGAAGCTCCTCTGCCATTTGTTGAGAGACCTGCAGCTGTTCAGCGCTGCTTGGTGACAGTTTGCTGCTTGGAGGGTCTAAAGGGAGAGAGTCACCATCAGACTTCCACACCTAGGAGGTGTTGGAAAGCAGAGAGAAGTGATTATCACCAAGGATAATGTGAAAAAGAAGACACATATTTAGCATTTAAATGGCAGGTTCACAAATTTGAAACCCATGTTATAATCTGTTAGTTATATTACTTGCTAAAATAGTGTCTTCTTTTTTCAGCTGACTGTCAGAGATCCCTTCCTGATAAGTATCAAATCCACAGACTTCATTCTTACTAAAAATATATTCTAAAGATAAGCTGAAGCCTCAAAGCAGCTCCTGCAGTTTGTGTTAAACCAAATCAAGTGGATATTTTCTAAATTTGCGATTATTGTTGTACAAAATTCTGTTGTTAAGGAAGCACAGAAATGGAAGTTTGTACTATAAAGACAAACTTCATTCCAACTCAGAATGCAGAGGTCTCATATTAGATTCAGCTGACTTTTGAGATGTATTTTTACACAGACCCAATACTCTGGAATTTATCCCCAATCACTTACGCTGAAATCCCTTTAGAAAGTGAGCTTTGTGGCCAGTATGGACAGAAGAAACAATGACTGAACAATTAAACAAAATTTTGATCAAAACTGCAAATTGACCAAATACAATATCCAAATATCCGGGCAGTGGCGCAACAGGTTTAGCCCCTGGCTACTGATCAGAAGGTCAGAGGTTCAAACCCCTACAGCAGCCACTGCTGGGCCCCTGAGCAAGGCCCTTAAGCCCTGACTGCTCCTCGGGCTCTGTACTGCAGAAGCCCACTGCTCCCAGTATGTATAGCTAAGGTTAACTGTGAATAGGATGGGTCAAATGCAGAGAAGGAATTTCCCCAAGGGGATCAATAAAGTATGAAAAAAATTGCAGGAGCCTTAATTTTTTTTTGATAAAAGGTAAAATGTGTTATAAAATATGATTACAAATGAAGCATTGTGGGTCTACAGAGATGCCTTGACTCACAAATTATATTCTCCATACATGAAGGACAAAGTTTGTTTAGTACAGACGGCAGCAAATATCACAATAATTTTTAAATTTGTTTTAGCGGAAAATAAAATCAAAAATGACAGTTCCCACTAAAATCGTTAATCATATTGTAATATCTGTCAGAATAATTGCAATAGGATTTTGTTTTTGCGTATCTTTTAGCCCTAACAGCAACTACAGAGACCGACAGCCCTTTTAGTACCCATGTAGACATGTAAGTGTTATTCTAGATTAAACGCAGATGCATAAATTCAGTAAACCAACATTTATCTCCCTGCAATATCTTCAGATTATGAGTTACTTTGCAATTTCAAGTGATATTAGGAAACAGTAACCGCACTCAGATGCCACAGACAAGAGCAACATATTAAAACTTCAAGCATGTCCAGTGCTGAATACATACAAATATATTTTTAAAGTATAACTCCTGGAAGTGCATATTCTAGTGTTTCTCCTAACTTGTTATAATCATTGACAACTTTCGTTTTTTCCCCCAATTTAGATGTCAGAGTTTTATAAGTTCTACACGACAGCAAAAGACACACATTTGAATATTGATAAAGTAATTAATCTATGGATTGTACAAACGTTCAGCACAATAATACAGATCATACAATTTATGGTTCACCAAGATATTTAGTTTCCTGCTTTGGCTCCAGCTGTCGTCTCTTTAGGTAAATTAATCTGTTTTACTGTGTAAGAATGAAATATCTGAATGCTACTTACTTTCATGTTGTCACTGGAGTGAGAGAGGTTGGAGAACGAGCTGAAGGACGGGAGCACAGCCTTGGTAACAGCCATTAAACACTTTGATACAGAGGCAGGTGCAACAAACAGCAAAAACGGTGAAGTGTCTTCTTTCTTTTTGTATTTTTTCTTTATTTTTTAATTAAATTTTACATGACTATCTCACCCTCAGTTAACGGAAAGGCCTCTCATCCCACTTACAGTCTGCTCAGTTCTCACTAAACTTTCTCTCCCTTTAGTTTTAGTCCTCCTTTCGCTATCTCTCCCTCCTCTCTCTTGTCTATCTCTGTCAGCTGCGAGTCCAACTTCAAATCTTGCTTTTTCATGTAGGTTTCGACCGTTAGGAGGTGGAGCGTAAGTGTGAATTACTTAGCTGGCTCCTTTTTTCTTTATCCTCTAAGACTGGCCATGTGTAAGAAACTCTACTATCTCACATCAAGTCACTGTCTTCCTGATCTGTGGGATTCAGAGCAAAAAAGTCAATTTTGACAACACCGATGAGCACCAAACTATCATTCCTCCTTGCACATTTATAGAAATACTGAAAAACCTAAATGTATTAAATGTACTGTAACTTAGCATTGCCTAATCAGAACATATTAATACTAATTCTAAATCTTAAAGCTTCATGATTTGCTCAAGCTTGTGTCAAGAAGCAACTTTCAGAATTCTGCAAGGTGATAACTTCACATAAGAAATAGCTGAGATAGTTGAAGTCCAGCAAATAACATCAAATTGTCTTTAACAAAAAGGAATATTATACCAAACGTGTTGATGCAGAAATCACATGATTGAAATTTGAAGCTAGAGACAAATACAAGGCAGAATGTGTTTTGTTATTGGAAAATGCAAAAAAGTATGGTAACTTTATTCTATTTCTTATTTATGCAGCACAAAATGTCAGCAACTAAAATTAACCCAATTGCATAAAATCAAAATGGGAAAATTAAGACAAAATACAGAGGAGTTATTAAACCACTATTGTATAAAATCAAAAAATACAAGGCCTGAGCACCAGTGTAATTGTAAATCAATAATAGCCGAACAAGTATTTGCAAAATAACTATAATTTAAAAAAATGAAATATACATTAATTACAGGTACTTGAAAATAACAAATAGTATGACAAATGAAGTAAATAACACTAAAAATATCATCTAAATGTGACCTAAAATGTCTATAAAATGCAGTAAAATTAACCCTATAGGTCAGGGGTGTCACACTCATTTCAGTTCAGGGGCCTCATACGGCCCAATTTGATCTTAGATGGGCTGGACTAGTAAAATCATAACATAATGACCTATAAATAACAACAACTCCAATTTTTTCCCTCTGTTTTAGTGCAAAAAAGTACATTCATACATTCATAGTACATACATGTTGTATCTTTTTACAAAATAATATGAACAACCTGAAATTCCTTAAAAAAATAAATGTAATTTCAACAATATTATGCCTCAGTTTATCATTTACAAGTGTGCATTACAACTTATAGATCACAGTGTATCAACAAAGGCACAAAACATTCAGTCACAGGCATCTTGGAACTGAACAATATTGTATTTTACTTTATGATCAACTTGCCAAGATCTAGAAGTTATTTTAAATTTATAGTTTTAAAAGTTTAATGTCTTCTCTGTACTTTTTATGATTTGTAAAGTCATCCCACAGGCCGGATTGGATCCTCTGATGGGCTGGTTTTGGCCCGCGGGCCTTATGTTTGACTCCCCTGCTGTAGCCTGTAACGGTGCAGTAAACAGATGATCGGCTCTTATCAGATGACTGGCCCCTATCTAATAAAGCACGCTGTGGCACACAGTGTGTGGGTTCATGTGCGGTGACGTGGAGGCACATTTCATGTTAATATTACATGTAAAGTCTGAACATTTAAATTTTTCTGTGTCTTTTCATTACAAGGCCAGTGAACACACTTTTATTGTGAATGTGTGACAAACAGAGTGAACAGATCAACTGACCTGCATATATGCACAAACAAATCAGTTTAATGGATTAAATCTACAATTAAAAGTACGCTTCCTTTGTTTTTACTGATAATAGTTGAATAAAGTCGTGTACACAGGTCGGTCTGTGTGTTCCTGGTGAGGACGAGCTGCTTCTGAGAAGACCTGTGTGTAAAAGGTGATTATATTCTGGCCGCTGTTTATCTGTGGACGCGGGGCAAAGCCAGGCTGCTGTTTTCACACAGATAATGAAGCCAAGACTGCTGCTGATCCCCGATGAAGAGCTCAGCGCTGATAAAGACTCTCTTACCCTCAACACAAAACATTCACAGAGCAGGCTGAACACTGTGCTGCTCATTTTCACAGAACAGCCTCTTTATGACCTTTAAACACATAAAACATGATCATTTACAGTCTGTTCATTGAAGGTTCACTTCCAGTTATGAATTACTCTTTTAGAATTAGGAGACTCTCAAGGAACTCTGGGGATATTCAAGGAATTTGCTGGCTTGTAGGTTCCTAGAGGAACCTTTAAGTACCCCCAAAGGTTTTTTGTTTTTGTTTTTGTTTTTGTTTTTATTTTATTTTATCAATTCAGATGTCTTACTCCACAACCGCTGCAGAGGGGCGGGGGGTAAGGGTTGGATTATTAAAATATTCATTCTTGATGGCCCCTTTCAGTGTTTCCTTTCAATCAGGCTCAGAGCATTTCAAGCTATTTCAATAAAAGCAAGGTTCTCTAAAAAGCTGCTTCTAGCTTGCACTCTTATGCTTTTATCGACGCCATTTTGTTTCCCTGAATCTTTACAGAAGTGTTGGACAGTTCAAAGTTAGCATAGACACACAATAGGCACATCAATGGGAAACACAGCAGGCTGAAATGAACATGAATGATCCTTTAATGGTTCCTACTGAAAAGAAGGCAGCTGGTCTTCTTGTTAGGGCCAGAGCACTGACAGTGTGTAGGACCCTATTGTTGTTCAAGGAATTATTTTTTGTCCAAAACAATTGCGTTTTTGAGGGCCTAAACATGCTCAAAAACTCTTGAAAATTTGCAAACACATCAGAAGTGGCACAAATTTGATATTTTATGAAACTTGCACATGTGTGTGGCAAAACTGCTCCATAGCACCCCTGCAACATTTGTAACATCTACTAGGGGCAGGCTGTTTCACCTACACCTACAAAATGTGGTAGGCATATGTAGGATGTCAGGCTGCACACAAAAGTTAGTGACAGCCATAGTCTAAACGGTAGAGGAAGTCCGCCATTTTGTTTTAACTGTGAGGATTTTGCTCTTTTTTCCTCATTTTCAAGACCTATATCCTCATAGGGTATAACTCCAAGAGACCTCAATCTATCCAGCTCTGAAGACATCTACATTTTAAAATTTAGTTACAGTCAAAGTGTCACCTGTTGGTAACAGAAGGTTATAGGTAGTACATTTGCACTTACCTTTACTCCAAACTTTATGATATAATCATTGGAACTGGTCAGCTAAGTCCTGACATCTTGACAGTGCTACAGTGTGAAGCCCTTGAGTGTTCATGCAACACCGTTGCTGTGGCGACGCATCTTCACTGTGAAACACAAAGTACTTTTTGACAGTTTAGGAATGCTCAAAAACATACCAAAATGGGCACACGCATCACAATCAACTACACAAATGAAATTGTATGTATAACTGTACATCTTGGGACAGCATGTGCCATAGCGCCCCCTGCAGTATTCATAACAACTAGCCCCCCGCAGGATGTTTCACCTACATCTTCGAAATTTGGTAGGCATATGTAGCTCATCAGGGCGCACCGAAAAGCCTCTTGGAGCCAAACCCTGAACCCAACAGGAAGTCTGCCATTTTTAATTAATTGTGTGATTTGTTTTCATGCTATGTGGTGATAGTACAAATGATTTAAATCATTTTCCATATTCAGTTCATTGAATTATTTTTCTTACAGTGCACAGATTCACAACATAAGTTATCTCAGGGCACTTCACATAGTACAGTAAGACTGTATATTATTATATTAGAGAGAAGAACCAACAAATCCAAGCAATTCTCTAAAAACTTTCTTTTACCAGGAAGAAAAGTCTGGCAGAACCAGGCTCAGGGAGGGTGGCCATATGCCTTAACAAGTCAGGGGTAATGGGAGGCAGTTATCCTGAAAATCTCACAGTTATTTCTCTTTATGCCATTGATTGAGAATCTGCACTACTGATAAAGGGTGAATTGAAAAATAAATAAATAGGCTGAAGCCATCATGAAAAGTCCCATCTTTGAGCATACATTAACTGAAAAACTGATGATGCAGAAGTCAACCAGTGATATTTTCTGAACCACATGCAATTACATGTCACAAAAATACAAAAAAACATATAAAATTCTTCTTAAAACGAAATACTTGATCACAAAATGAAAATAAAGTTATTTTTGTTGAACTCTCATAGTTGATTGAGCAGGGAGAAGGACAAGTTCTACAACAAAAACTAAAATATTGCTTGATAGCCTGCAAAACTGGAGAAAAAAGGATAGAATAGGATGGATACTTCTTCAATATAGCACAAAAGTAAATTAGAATTACGTATTTGTGTGAAGAGATTACATAAAAATAAATATTACATCTTTTATATGTCAGTTGAAGCAGCTTTCTTATGTGCAGTTGACAATATTAGGTCACAGAACCATAAGAAAGTTTAAAAATCGCTGCCATAGAAAACCTGCATTAAAAAGGAGACACTACATATGACTAATAGAATAGAAAAATAGAACAGAAATCACCATTACACTTCTTTAGTTGATTAATTACAATATTGAGACAATTGTTTGGATTTCAATTTGTCAGAAAATGTATCTATAAATATCCAAGTGAGGTATTATGTATATCAAAATGCAAAAATCTTGATTTATTATCAGAGCAGAAATCTGAATTTGGATCGAGCAGCCCCAAAAATTTTTGTTGACAAATTAGAGTCAAAGGTTTTTACAGAGGAGCTGATCTTGCTTTATCACTCCATCAATCACAAACTACTGTCAACAGGTAAAAATAAAGATCAGTTTTGTAATTTTTTTTATTATTGATAAAAAAAAATATGAATAACCTGTTATATAAATCAGGCTATGGTATATGTACAAACCCTTATAGGAGAATATTTGGAAATGAGATAGAAATAAATTGGTGTATGTAAATGCAGCTTAAAAGTAAGAGTCTGCCTCAGAGTATGAGAAAAAACAGCACATTTTGAGAGAATGGCTTTTAACAGTATTATAATTGAAATCTACAGATTCAAATAGAAAAAGTGCTGTAAACTAAAGACATAAAAATCGTACTTTGGATGTTTTCCTTCCATTAGTATGAGAGAAGGAATGTTATTGGAGCAAAATATCCTAAAATCTTAAAATTGACCAGTGTTTTTTCTGTTAAGTTCTTTTTCTTTCTTTCTTTACTTCTGTGTCATGTCTTTAGGTGAGGAACTTACAGGGGGAGTTTGTTGTAAAAGTGAACATTTTAGATAACACGTTAAAACTCTTTCTTTACTTCACATTACTCTGCTTTACTGAGGAAGCGCTTGTTATTACCTGGTTGCTATAGGAACAAGCCGTTGCCATAGCACCACTGAGGAAGACGCTCCGTTCTCCTGAGCTCAGCTTAAAGTTAGCGTGTTTCCAGAGGGCTTTTCATTTAAAAAGAGGTAACACATTTTTAAATTTCATATTTAACCATGTGTTGTCTTACCGTCTTTCGTGTAGAATTACCTCATAATTCCTCTGGCCGGTCATTTTTAGCCACATAGCCAGGACACTGATGTATGCGGAGTCCTAACTATTTGGTCTAGCTAGCTAGCTGTAAGCTAACAACTTGCTCTGTTTTGAATTGTAAAACCACTCTCTACATTACAGCAGCTGAAATTGAGCTACAGATGTCTTTTGTTAGTTGACAATTTTTAGCGCTGAGTCGTGACTAATAAAACTAAAGAAGGCCAAAAGGTAGAAAAGCATTTTTTTTACTATATACCATAAGAAGCAGTTGAAAACGACGTTGAAGTCCGCCTTAGTTAGCAGTTAGAGGAAACTTAACTTACGGACCGCTTTTCTTTACATTCTAATGATATAAACCTGTGTTAAGCATTGAGGGCATAGCTTTTGTTCTTTCAATTTTGTGAAGCTGCCTTTTTGCATGTAAACCACATCACACCAGGTTCAGACCTAAAATTATATATTATGCAGACTTCTCAGATCTTTACTACATCTTTCTACATAGGGAAATGAGTTTATGACTATATAAAACTTGTATTCTGTTTGTGGAAATGCAAAGAAAGGAAGATTATATGTAGTGGTTTTAGTCCTGGACCTGGTTTAATTCGGTCTACATGCAAACAAACAAACAAAGCAGGAAAACCCTACCCTTTTTGCATTTTTACAAATAAAATAAAAGTTTCACAAATTTAAATTTTTTTTCTAAAATGTCTAACATGGATTTACATAAAATAAAATGTGGAAAAGAAAGGTTCCTTCAACTTTTCCCTAAAGGTAACTTCAGTAGTTGAAGACTGTAGTAGTAGTAGTAGTGCTTGTAGTTCCCTCTGTCTGTTTGCAGATGGAGACCTCTTCACAGAGTACAGCTGGCAGGGGACTGTGGAACAACCCCAGAGTCAACCGGTGTAGCAAGGAGGCCCAGGACATGCTAAGTAGTGAGATGAAGCACTTGTTGATATTCCATTGTACATGTGGCAAACACACACACACTGGGCCCAAAGTGTCAGACCACTAGTAAAGATACTTACATTTTGCTTTTGTTTTAAATTTATTAGACAATCTCTCGTTGCATATGGTGTTATCAGCTCAACAGTTTGACTGAAAATTTTAATCTTGAAGACTTGATAACCTGTGTTAACCCAGCATGATCTAATAATGTTCCCAAGAGCTTTTTGTGATGTCAGAAATGTTTTAATTTCTTAGTCTTCCAGTGCCCCCCGTACAGTAAATATTTAATGGGGTTGAGGTCAAATGACACAAATGAACAGACAAGAAATGTTTTGATCTTCAAGTAGTTCTTGGAAAGCTTGAAAGTGTTTGGTCTCATTATCATGCTGCAGTATGTATAAACAATTAAACAATATTTTTGCTGGTAACTTGAGTCACAGCCATGTTTCTAATGACTGCAAATTGATGTGCCTAAACAAGCCAATGATGACTTGATAAAATCCACCTGAATGTCATCTGAACGTTGTTTCAATGGACGGATTCAACTCAATAAAATCTGATTCTTTTGTACATAGGAGTTATCATGAACGATGCCACTAATCTGCTTCAGTTTGATTACTGACCTCAAATTAATGCAGAATCTGAAGTATTCCTTTTTCATTTTACATATGTGTTTTAAATGTTTCTAAATGCTCAAACCTTCTGATTATTTCCAGGTTTACATGAAAATATGACCTCACAGTACATGAAGTGAAGCTGAGTTTATGTATGTGTGTTAATTTCCCATTGCATAGGTTTGTGATATGTATTTATTGTCACGTTCTGTCTTTGTGCTCAGTAATGAAGCAGGAATCAAGACTCACCAGCCTCCAGAGAAAAGAGATCAACAAATGTCGAAAGAGTGAGTTCGATAGAGGCTGAAGAAAGTAACATGCTTTTTGTGTGACAGTAGACAGTGTTTTGTGTTGTCACATTAAAAACATCTGCTTTTAAACTGTTCCCCTCAGATAGGGCAGCTTTGCCTTTGACCTCTGATCCCACACCATCATCTACCTCAAGTAAATCTGTCCAGAAACGACTGCCAGGCCTTTCTCAGAAACGCAGCGCTGAATCTTGTCGGTCTGGAAACAGCTACATGAGAGAAAAGTTCCGTCCTGGTCCTACACGTATGTTCCTGAAACAGTCAACCCTACTAATTCTGATTTCATGTGTTTACTGAAGGCCATTCAATACAAAATTTGTATTTTTTGTTCGTTTTTCTGCCTTCTGGGAAAAGTCTTGTCATGTTTTCCTCCACTACACCCTAGGAGACTTAGAAAAAGAAAAGAGGAGACTTCAGAACATCCTGGCAACAGGACAAGAAGAGGACTCAGCTGCATCTTCTCACAAAGCTCCTGCATGTTGTGACCCATCAGAGGAGGAGGAGGAGGATCGATATCAGGAAGGTGAGGCTGAGTGCACAGAAACAGACGAGGTGGAGTAATTAACTTTTATATATATCTACATAATTTAATTTCACTGCTTTGTTAATAGCATGAAAGAGGGTTGTAAAGCTGTGGTAGAGTTTATAAATTTCATCTTACTCAGTATTTGTTAGGTGCAGCTCTGACTAATTATATATCCAGTGTGCTTTCAGTTAAGGCTATATTTTATTTTTCATTTGTAGTTCTGAATGAAATAGAGGAAAGAAGACAGTTCCTGGCAGATATGGCCTCACTGGGGCAGGAGAAGAACTATATCGACATTATCAACACTGAGATATCACAGGTAAGCAATCTGTTTCAAGCTGTCTTGTTATTGGAGAATGTTTTTGTACCACAGATACATTAACTTTACTGATTTGTTATGTATGTAATTAGGTATAGACAGACAGATCAGCGGCATTTTAAGCCTGCAGTGTGGGGCTTTTGTCTCCCTCTTCTGGCAGTGGGAGTAATTACACAAACACTCCTGACGCCAGCTTATGATATACATCATTGCTGTTTATTAGTCTGTAATCCTTCCTTGAACTTAATTTCTTTTTTTATTTGCAGCACCAGATGTTTTTTGGATGCTTTTCAGGTTTTTTTCCACCATTGGCTTCAACATACTCCTATTTGCTGTAGCCTTCTTCATCTCTGCCATTACAGTTGCTCCTCTCTTCAGCTATAGTCAACCAATCATGGTTGACTGTCAGAAAATGTGTCAAAAATTTCACAACACGACTGAAAAGTTGCCATAGATCCCTGATGTAAAACTCTGACGTACTTTGAAGTACACAGAAATCGGCGCCAATAAGCCCAATCAGAATTGGTTTAGAAAAAAAAGGTTTAGATTCCATGCAGCCTGACAAGCAAAAGTATTACCTTTCGCTCTCTGGAATACTTTTTCACTTAAACCTGTGCTATATCTCGGCTTCAATGACAGAAAATTCGAGAACTGGAGGTGTTGGACAAGGCCCACAGTTCCAAGTAGGATGCAATGATGGAGTGGAGAAGAGACAACAGAAACTGTGCAGCAGAGAAGACTGACTGGACATGTTATCATCAGGATCTTTTAAGTTTTAACCTGGAAGCCTTGTGAACCTTCCCATCAAAACAGACCTTAGAATGTGAGAAGTTAAGTGTGATGTCTGCAGAGAGGCTACAACCCCATTAGCTGCTCTGTACTTCAACAGGACAGCAGTGAAAACAACAAATATGATCTACTTGCATGAACTTTTTTATTCCTCTGCCTTCCAGTGTCAGTATTTTATGTAATCCTGCTGCTGTTTTAGGACAGTATACAGCTGACAAAAGTGTGGCGCTACAGAAGCCCTTGGTTTCAGCTGGACAGGTAGATAGGCACAGGGCAGAAACGCAGACGCAACAGAGATTACCATTTAAAATGGAGGACAAATACATAAGCTAGATGACAAAACAGGAACAGAATGAGTAAACTTACAGACATTAGCATAAGCTGAACAGACGATGTTCATCCACATATGCAATTAAATAAATGGCACTTAAACACTCAATATTAACATGTTTTTTTTCCTATCCATTTAAGGCGAAACACAGAAACAAACAGAAAGGCATAGTAAAATATAAAATTAATGATTGCATATTCAGGTTTTCCCCCAATGGTTAAAACTGTTATAAAATGGGCTACGGTTGATGAAATACTGTTATTGCATGTGTGACCTTTTGTATTAAAACAGATACTTTTATTATATTCTACCCTCCACATTTTCTCTCCAGTCACACCCACTCTTAAATACTGTATCTACGTTCATAGGCATTTACACATCATTAAACTATTGTAGAAGAAACTAAACACAAGGAAACGACAAACAATATAGCAGCTACAAGTCTTTAGGTATCCAATGTTGATTGAGCATTTCAAGAGTACATGTTGGAGTTTAAAGAAAATTTCATCTTAAAAACCTATTAATTCTACTAGTACCACAGGCTTAAAACCGGCATGACATAAAACCTCAGATATCCATCCTATGAAGGAGCACAGGAGATGGGAGATTAAAGGAGTGTACGTCAAGTTAAGAGTAAAAACATGGACAACTCATGGATTTCGGGGATCAACATAAACTAACTTCATTTAACGCAAACTGACGAGTCACACTTTAGCTGAACCTTGATGAAGGCCTAAAGGGCAGAGTCGCTGTGCAATGCAGGGAAAGTGAAGCAAGAACACAAAACAGATCAGTGCAGTAATACAGAAACCCACTCTACACTTCACTAGCTTGAATATTCAGAGCTTAAAGCTCTTAAAGCACTTGAGTTGCTGGGTGTACTCTTTGAAACACACAAAGGCAACTGAAAATAAACTTTTTAGAGAGCAGGGAGCGGAGTCTGGGTTGCACTTAATGACAAAGGAGATGCCGTCTTCTTGAACAGAGAATTTCTTTCCCTGCGTTTTTTTAAAATTTCCTTAGTCTTGTTAAAACAGTCCAATGTCCTCTCGAAGTAGACATGTCCTCTGCTCTTCAGCTCTTCTCCTTGTGTGGACTTTGGTTCTTTCCCGGTTCTCCTTTATGGCTCAGTCGCTTGAGCACCTTAATAGGTTTGAACTTTGCCCCTTTTTTCTTCTGCTGGTTGCTCTCTGGTTCCTTATGAAAGTCTGATGGGGATAAAAGTGAGAAGAAAAATAACAAAAAAAATTCAGTGTGGAGCTGCGCAATTACTGCTGAAATGATAATCATTACTTTAACTGATATTCAAATCGTGATTATATGATCACAACTGTTCATTAATTTTAGGGACAAAATATTTTTATTACACTTCCACATTTAAACAGATCACTGCTGTCACATCTATGTTGTGCAACATTCCTGCTAATGTACAAATCTTTGCATCAAAATAAGACTGGCCTTGCAGCAAATGCATTGCCTAGAAGCAAAATGTAAAATTGCACCAAAACGTTTTACCAAAAATGAACCCAACAGAGCTCTACTTTCAAGTTGTGTGATATAGAGATGCACTGTGTAACGTCACTGTAATGGATTTCTAAGTTGGCGCTGGACTGGAATGTGGAGTCAGTGGGAAGATGTTAGCAACGCGGTTCTTGGCCTTCATGCGTTCATCATAGTGCAGTTAGTGGTGTTTTGTTTCCGGGTGATTAAACAAGTCAGTTTGTTGCTTAGTGGCACAGATACAAGTCTCATGCAATCTTTGAGTATGATTTGTTTGTCCTCAACACCAATTTCCCTAAATCCAAAATACTTCCAAAAGTGGCCTGATTTTTTAAAAGAAAGTTTTTTTTAACCAATAAAAGGCTCAGAGATTAAGAATCTCTTTAATAAGAGCATCCATTTTGAGGGAGTAGCTCTTCACATTCTGCTCCAGACAGTTGATTTTCATTTTGCACTTCTGCTCTTTGTTGTATGTTACTTGTCACAGCCGCAATATACAGGAAACAGCTGCAGCAGTGCATGCACAGCAGCATGATGGCTCCCCAAAAGTGAATGTGAAACATCTAAATCACTTGCTTGTGGCGTGTTCTCTATGAGCACACATTTAAAATGCCAATATTGCAGTCAGTTGTTGGACTTAAATTACAATACGTTTAAGATTAGTGATAAATTTTAAACCAGTAATGCTAAAAAAATAAATAGTGCCTACTAAGATTTAAAATTCCATTTTTTGTGTAGCCTGAATACTCTTATGTTAAATCTGTTACATATTAAATATCATCCTACCTTTTTTCTTCAGCATGGCCTCCATGAGTTTGTCCTCCTCTTCTTCCCTGTTACAGAACAACCATTAAACAGCTGGTATTTACAGACATCGTCAATCTGTACTCTCTGTTCCACCACTGACACATACTGTAACTAGCAGCTATCGATTACCTCTGCCTGTCCTGGTCCATGTTGTTGACTATTTGGTTGCGCTGTTCGATGATGGTAACCAGCTCAGCCATGAGCTCCTGCTCCCGACTCTTGTCCTCCTCAGTCCAGTCTTTCTCTGGTTAACGGAGGGAAAGGTGGAAAATGAGCATGATGAATAATTCAACAGCTGCACTAATACATTATGCATAGGCACAAAGTAAATATTGGCATTTTAACCATAAGCACTTTGTAGGTGTTCAGAAGGTTGTAAAGCTGTATATTACTAAAGCAACAGCAGACCATCAGTGAGTATTCAAATAAATGCACATCTGTTATTCTGTCAGGTAACATTGTCAGCAGAGAGTCTTGTGTTCATCAGTATGTAATTCACGGGTGTATTAAAACTGCTGCTGTGTTTATGGGTTGCAAAATTAATAGTGATCAAACTTTGCAACATGGTGAATTAAGTACTTGAAGAGTGCAAACAATTATGCCACAAAATGTTAATGACTAAAACTCTGATGTGTATTTCACATGTGCTAGGAGCACATGGAAATAAGTTCTTTTAACGTGATAATGACACCTGGTTTGTTGAGAAGACACCTCAGTTCGTACTCCACATCAGCCTGCCTCTCCTCCAGGTTCTGCTGCTTCGCCCTACAGTGAACAATATAAAAACTGCGTGTCAGGAGATGGTAATCCACTTCTCTACTGTCAATCAGTATGATCACATTATTGCACAAAGTCATTTTACACAAGAAAATAACTAAATACATAGCAATAATTTTATAAAATAAAATAAAGGTGAGTATTAGTGGTTAAATGGTCAGCAACTGAAGGAGACTAGCTGAAATTCTCATTGCTGGTGTCTGGTGGAACTGAAGGGTTCCATGATTAAAACTGCAGCCTGAAACTTACGTGTAAACCAGCTCAGCTTCTCGGCGGACTAAAAGGTGTTTATCGTGAATCAGAGTGAACCAGTCCACCAGCAGGTGCTCCTCATCCTCATCTGAATGCACAACAGAGGGAAGAAAAGATAAGTTCATACACTTAGTCAAACTTTTATGACATAAAGGAGCAGATTAATTTTGATTAGTTACATATTACAATGGTCTTGATACTTGAGTTTTGTGATACCGTTAGGGTTGTCTCTTAGCTTCTTCTCCAGCTCCACTCCTCTCTGCTCCAACTCATCCAGCTGCTTCTCCAGCTGACCCATCTCCACATGGATGTCCTCAACTGGGATGTAATGATCTGACTGTACCTGAAGAGATGTTTGGACCATGTTAATACCTCTGTATTTGACACATTTTGTAACATGTTCCGTGATTAGTTTTTATACCTTGCGTTTAATGAGTGGGAAGCCATGGCCGGGGGCTGGAGGTCTGGCAGGACGAGGGCCTTTTGGAGGTTTGGTTTTAGATTTAGCAGGCGAGGGAGAAGCTTTCCTATTGAAGGGGTTCTCCTTACATATCCTCTACAAAGAATAAAACAGATGGATATACATAAAATGCCCACAGTGTACCGCTTTACATTTGATTTTATTGACTATTACCTTGTTGTTTGACTGGGCAGCCTCTGTGGCCAGTGGGCTGGGAGTTGTGGTGGGGCGTGGTGGAGGGGCTCCGGGGCCTTTGGTGGCTGTATTGCGACTGGTCTGTGGGGTAGCTGGAGCTGAGCTGGCATATGACGGCATGGGAGAAGGGTGGGGGCCTGGGTAGGGATGAGGCAGACGCTCAGTGGAAGAGGAGGAAGGTGAACCCGTCGAGTCGCACGGCGAACAGATGGAAGGCTCCGAGACGCTTTTGGTGAAGGCGTGTTCCTGGTCGCTGCTGGCACTGCCACTCAAAGGGAGCTGAGAGGAGCTGTGGTCTGAGCCAGACGACAAACTCTCTGTGCTGAGAGCTGGAGAGGGAGAGCAAGAGGAGGGCTGAGAGTGAGAGAGAGCTGAAGGTTTGGTTAAAAAAAAAAAAAAAAGTGCAAAGACAGCACAGAAGAAACAGAAATTAAAGTAGTTGGGGCAGAAGGAGAGAAAAAACAAAACATAGTCATTATAAAGATCTAAATAAAGCATTCCTCTCTCCTTATCTCTCCGTTTAGTCTGTCAGTGAAAACAGGCTATTTATTGTTCTCCTTGCTCCATATTTCAACGTCATAGTCACTGTTCCTGTTCAACTGTGCTGCATGTTCAATCTGAAGTTGTTTGAGTTAATTCTTCTAAAGTAACTATAAAAATAAATACTCCAACTTCACACAGTCACACAGTTATAAAAGACATAATTTGAGGATTGGTTGCTCAGAGTTGGTCGGGTGTGCTATCTTTCACAGTCTAATGAATGAAAGAGAAAGCAAAAGTTACCAAGTTGTTTCTAGGGAAGACATCTGTACTTGTGGGTTATCTGATATTGCCATGTTTCAACATGAGGGCATATTTGTGGGACATGAAAACACCCGTCAAGCAAGCTTTTAGACAACGTTATCAGGATTTTATAAATCAAGTTTTCTTTCAAAAATCTAACAGAAGGTTTGCACTGGACAGTATTCCCATTCCTATTCTGTCTGAATTATGTAAGATGGTGCTAAAAGCTGAAGTGCCTTTAATGTATTTTATTCCTCTTTAAAGGGGCAAACAGCAACTCTGATATGGCACAATGATTATTTGATTTTTACAAAATGTGAATATAATGGTCCAGCTAGCTGGTATCTGTGGCTCTGATAAAAACCAACCTTGGTTACCAGCAGGTGGATGTGGAGCTCGAGGTGCCAGTCGTTTCTTGTTCTTGGCGCTTCCAGGACTGGCAGAGCGGGAGGAGCCTCCTGTGGGGGGAGTTTCTGCACCCGCTGTGTCTGCTGCCTTAGTGATGCTGTACCACGGGTGACTCGCCACCAGCGTGGGTGGCAGCGCTCCTCCTTCGCTCCCTTCTTCTTCATTCTCCTCATTGTTTTCATCGTCATCGTCATCAAACGGGTTGGGAGGCTGAGGGGGCGTGCTGGGTCTGGAGTCGTCCCCTTTGAGAGAGGAGAGAGAGCCTGTGTTTGGAGGTGTTGCCAGTCCAGCAGGGGGAGGGGGAGGGGCTTTCTTCTTCTTGGGTTCTGATTGGACCAGGGCGAGCCAAGGTGGGTCTTTGGGTTTATGGGTGCCGCTGAACAGCAGATACACAGATAGTGATGGGGGGGTCACACAGAGGAAGACAACAAAGCACATCCACATAGAAGCGTGAAAGGGAAAACAACCACAGTACATGCTGAGACAAAATGTATTTCCGAATTCTGACAAAGAAAGACTATGATGATACAATAAGGCAGTGAAATGGTGGCAACAGACAGGAGAACAGGGAAATTCAGCTACCTTGCAGGAGACTGTGATCTTTCTCGAGGTTTGGGAGGAGTTGGAGGCTTCAGATGTTCACCTGTGATTTCAGGAAAAACATGAGTATCACTAAAAACAAATGCTACATTTATCTTTATAATTAAGGATGGAACCTGAAACCTGATATTAAACCTGCCCCAGGGCTAAATTATCAATACTTAAGGATTATAAGCTCATGAGCTATCCGTTGTGCTGTCAGTGATGAAGAACTTAAAGAAATAGATTTCCTATTTAATTATTCTACATTAGTCACACTTTGCCAGCCCATTCTGTTGAACATTATTCTGCTATAAGGAGAAAAAAAAACTCTGGCTTGTTTGTATTTCTGAAAATAAATCACATTCGACTTAGGCAGAGCTAAGTGAAGGACGCTGCTTCTGTGTTCCCTCAAAATAGTAATGGGTGGAATTTTTGTGGTAGAACATTTGCATGCAGGGAGACGAGCACTGTGATTAAAATAGATAATTCACTGGAAGAAACTAGCAAGGCTGCCTAACTGCATGATCCAAATCCTCAGCACAAATTGAACTTTTCAGTATGGTATGTTGCTGCCATAGCAAAGAGAACAGTAACACACAGATAGAGGAAGAGAGTTAGCTGCTAGTTTATCTCTCCTTGTCCCAGGTATGTGGAAGTGGAAGCGGTTCATTGTTTTCTGAAGCAAAAGCAGGAATATCACACAGTAAAAGTTCTTTCTACACTCTTTAAAGTGATAAGTGAAAGAGATAAAAACGTAAATAAATAAATAAATAAAGCAATGTTAATTCTGTTAAATCTTCATTAGTTTTATTTTATCACTGTAAAAATATAACAAATAGTACTGATGTGAGTACTGAGGACCAATTGGCAGTATGGGAAAGAGTACTAGTGCTGTTAAAATCCTAACGATACTTATCACTAATAATAAATTCTGTTATATAAAAATCACTTACTGACAGTAAGGCCATCTGATGTGCGAGGTAACCGAATCCGAGGCGCTGGACGAGGCGGAGGGGTGGGTTCAGAAACCCGTCGAGGTGCAGGTACTGGTCGACTGACAGCTTCAGGATGACTGACAGGTGTAGAAGGGACGTCCCCATTTTCTGTACATTTTGCTGGTGTTTGTGTTTCTTCCCCTTTTTCATCCTCGCCCTCCTCTTCATCGCTCTCATCAAAAGGGTTGGGAGGAGACAAAGAACGTGGTGTCTCCTCGGTCTCTGCACTACCGTCCATCTCTTTTACTGTTTCCAAAGAGTCTGCTGTGTTTGTTATAACAGGAGTGACAGAGTCATTGGCAGGTGTGTCAGTATCGTTTGTTGCTGGAGAAAGAGTCTGTTTCTGGTCCCTTTCAGAGGGCTCAGAGTGATGAACTGTGCTACGACCAATCCTGGCAGACTCAACCACCGGTGGTCTCTTACTGAGATCTGGCCGGCCATTCTGATTGGCTAAAGCGTGCCTTGTAATGTGATGTTTGCAGACCAATGCTCCAGAGTCACTTCCTAATTTGTATGATCCAGGAAGCAAAGTGCTGCGACACTCTGTGCACCTGAGATGACAAAGACACAGAAGGACGAGAAGATCACGACACAAATTTATAATAGACCCCGTCTTCACCCTAAGTCAACTCGGATAGACTGAAGCACCCCCTCGACCCTACAGAGGATAAAGCAGTGTATGGATAATGGATGGATCGATGGATTTCATTATGAAAATGCCCAGGAAGCAATGCATTTATGTAGGGATTTTTGGCTGTCTCGTAAACAAATACACTAATTCTGAAAAAATAGCTTCTTGATTGCTGTCATATCGAACCTCCTTTTCCGTTACTGCGGATTCCATTAAATCAACCACAACTGAAATCTAAGGGATTATAACCTTAGGAAATTCATGAGTTTCTTTTCATTGCAATGTTAGAAAATGTGTTATTGATCTGTAGCATAGTTCATCATGGCAAAAACAATGGCAGCCAGTAGCTGCAGTGCTCACCTGAAACAGTTGCGATGGTAGAGCTTGCCGTCCACCAGAAACCTCTGCACCAGGTGGACATGCTTCTGGCAGGCGGCACAGGTACTGCTCATAGAGCTTTGCCTCGTTGCTGCGAACGCTGCCACACTTGTCTGCACAGGCGGGACCGGCTAGTGCAAGCAACCGGGACGTTGTTCGCAGGAAGGGGACAGGGAGGAGACATCACGGGAAGGGGGGAGATGGAGAGTAATGGGGGAGGGCGAGATCATACACGGAGTCAGGATTGGAGATGTTGGATTTGTCATTTTGTTTATCTGTTTAGCTACGTCTGCTACGTCTTTAACATCTACTGCTCACTGTTTCAACGTTTGTCCTTCAGCTTAAAACATTTTAATAATACAAAAATGTATGTCATGATATAAAAAGTACGTATTAGTAAAAAGTTCATAAAGCTTGGGTTAGTGGCTCTGGGAGTCACATATTTTGTCTATGATATATATATATATATATATATATATATATATATATATATATATGTATATATATGTTCTATATGTTTTCAGGCATAAGGGTTTTTTATGTGTTAAATAAATTAAGGGGTTAGAAGCAGCATATTCCAAAACTTGGCACACAGTGTTAAGATAATATGACTGTTAGTCTTTATGTACATAAACAGTTAAAAAAAGACTGACCTAACAGATTTTCTTTCACCTCCTAGCCCACCCACCCTCCCACCCCCACCCTACTGCCTAGGCTCAGGACCAGAGAGTGGAGGGGGGATCAGATGTGAGGAGGAAGAACAGGAAGAGGAGGGAGTGGAATGAATTTCCATCTGAAGAGGGGGAGGAAGGGTGAGGGGATGATGAAGCGGATGCCAGTACACAGGAGTAACGGGATGGAGGAAAGAAGTTGAAGGCATGCGAAAGAAAAGAGAGACAGGATACAGAGGCTATCTTTATAGACTTATTCTACCGCTCCAGCTTAGCTTTTTTCCCCTGCTGTGCAACACAAAGCTCACACAAGGAAGTGGGTTTATAGAAATCCATAAGTACCTATTCTACATTGTTGTGGTGAAAGGACAGGTTTTGGAGCTCTGATGACTCCATACCCCCAAATAGTACATGCATGCTGATAGTATACATTCTAAGGCTGCACATACACGTTATTATACTTTCAAAAATGTGTTTTCTTGTGTGTGCTTATCCAATCTACATCAGGCAATCACAAAGAAAATCTCATGTGAAAACTACTGTTTGCCAACATGCAGCTCCAGTAGATATCATGCAGAGCTTATAGAGTTTAGTGGGAAGTAAAATATAACAAATAAAAAAGCAACATGTGCATCTTGTAACTCTTGTTTGTCTACACCTTTTCCTGGTGCCAAGTCTTATACTTACCTCAGTCTCAACCACTTTGCCTTCCAAAGGGGTCGAAGGCCGTTTCTGGGCCGGCTCATTTTGACCGGCAGAACTCAGCCTCTTCAAACAAGGAGGGTTTGCTGTGTTAAGTGGAAGCAGAGGAAATAGTCAATTAATTATATAAATTAATCATGTAAGTTGTCATCACATCCACAAGTTAAACTGCTCAGTCTCACGGCATGCTGAGGTTAGGCAGTTTGACTGACTTTCGATTAGGAACCTATGAGAAATACATAATACTGTAACAGAAATCTATTTCTATTACTTTTATCATTTGTAATTTGATTTGATTTGCAACACTTGCTGTTGACTTGACTTGTGACACTTACTGTCTACTGACTTGCGACTTGTTTACTGTTATGCACAATAACACCACGTCAAATTCCTTGTATGTGAAAACCTACTTGGCAATAAAACAGATTCTGATATATAGATTTTTCTGCAGTGCTCTCCTTAAATCACAGTATATACTTGTAAAATGTAAGGGCAAAGAAAAAAGACTTAATGAGAATTTAATAACCAAATTAGGAGCTAAACAGTATATGTCTTTAATGAGGTTCACACTACTGCAAGTCAAAGCAAACTGAATTAGGTGCACGTACCTTGAGACTTGTTGTTGAAGAAGTTGTAGTACTGGGAGACGTATGTGATGATGCTAAGCCGGTCAGGCACTTTCATGGACACCATGTCTTCTGGGTCCAGCAGTGCTGGAATACCCAGCTGTGTCTCAGCAACTTCAAACGCCTATACAAAGACAGAGCAAAGAAGGAATGGCAAAGGAGGTAAGAAGAGAAGGAAATGCAGTAAGCAGTGAAGTTACAAGCATGCCAAATATTCAATAATAACTACTCACTTTAACTACCTAAACTAAGTCATATTTAGATCCCAATCTGAGGAAGCATAACTAGTCCAGTAACACATTTGGATTACTATTAATGCCACAGCCTGCTGGAGCATTTAAGTCTGATTTTTGTCAGTATTTTGGGAGTACTTCTTTGTTGTAAGTGGTTGCAAATTTATTTTATAAATATCACTTTTGCTTTGAGCAACAAACACAGTACATGTCATTTTATTGAACTGGTGCTGCAGGACAAGGCAGGTCAGAAATTGATATCTTAAACTTCTGCAAATAAACCAGAACTAATTAAATGGCTCAATACCACCAGGTGTTAGTAAGACAGTGTAGTTCTTTTTTGCAATCTGGGGTAAATCTACCCTTTAATTACACTGTCGAATAAATGATGTAGAGATTAATGTTTGGTTAGAACATTCCTATGGAACCCAGTAACAAGACTTTCACTGTGATGCTTTGTATTTACTGAAATCCATTTTAAATGTCCTTGAATGAGTGCACCAACTGGCAGACACATATCTCACTGCATAATCTAACCCTACTGCCAAAATCTGCACATGATGTTTAGAATATTTTTCACTTTGAGGACAAGCAAAAGGCCAGTGTATAATTGTACCTAAGAAGAGCGCATATTAGGTTACATATAGCATCACTGGCAGTCACACAAGTCTGAAATAACCTAGTCAACAAGTGCTACATATGACCAAAGTGAAGCCAAATATAAATAATCAAAAGACATTGCGTTGCACTGTTCAGACAATACCTGCTTTGTAGGTGGGTTGTTCTGTACTGGTTTTACCATCTGGAGCATACATGATGTACACTGAAGACATATTACTGATTCACAACACATAAGCTTCACAGGCAAAAAAAATAAATAAAAATTGGCCTAAGCAGACATTTGTTACCTTTGGTTAAAATGACAATAATGCATTTTTATGTGAAGCTTATTTCTTTAAGTTCTGATTAGTGCTGCAGTCTAAAATGCATACATTTTAATAAGTAGTGCTTTAGTATTTGGCAATTTGCAGTACACTGTGGATGGGAGGATATTTTAATGTGACTGACATTTTAAGATTGAACTGATTGACCTAAAAAAAATGGAGATAGCAAGACGCCTTGAGCAAGTGAAGCATGTTAGGGAAAGTGAATCTGACGCAGTAATTTAATTTGCTACCTACGTAATATAATTCAGTGTGATTCTAAAGGTTAGCACGAAAGTGCATAGTACAAAATTGGAGTCTCCATGTGATAATAGTCATGTAACGGGGATCAAACATGGGCAGAGCACATATTTATTCTGCTGCACCTTCTATATGAAAAGAGAATTAGAAAACAAATCTCAGAAAACAGACAGCCGTGAGTACATTAATGGAGTTCACATTTGGATCTTAAAAATGGTCAAATGTAATGTAGGAGCTTTGTACGCTTTTCACACTTGCATCCACTCCAGATTAGGAATTACGATTACTGCTTTCTTGCCAAAATGACAGCCAGGAAACTGTCTCATTTGTCATGAAAGCTACAGGATAAAAAGAATGTAAACAGCAGCAACGTACTGCCAAAGCTTAGCTCAGATTGAAAATGAGGAGACTTCTGTTTCAATCTTGAAAGTCCTGTTGGCTTAAAGGCAATGTGGAAAATCCAAAGAGAGAAATACGATTTTAAAAAAGTTTTTCAATCTACTGACTTATAAAGTTGCAAATTCAGCACTTTTGCACTTTAAATCCACACTTCATGGTCTCTCCACAGGCTTGTGTCAAGAATTTTCTTTCTTCCTGACCCTTAATGCTCAGGCTCCCTCCCTCTCCCTTTTTGCCCTCGTCAGGCTCCACCAGAATTAAGTAACAGTCTCTCCACATACACACAGTTACACCCACCATGCCTGTATGCATTCGTAAGGCTTAATAATTTTATGGCTGAAGCACAGGCCAAGGCAGATGCAATGCCTGAGGCTGTGTGATAGAAATAAACTAGCTCAAAGGTGACTGTTGAACAGCACACTGTTCTACAAAATGACATAACGCAAAATCATAGAAACGTTGCTCAAGTCTGAAAACATAGAGCCGTAAAACTGACTCACCAGTCGGTTGTTCTCGTAGACATTCTCTTTAGACAGTGAGCCAAAGTCTCTGAAATGACATAAAGAAGGCCAGAATCAGAATCAGTTTTATTGTTAAGTAGCTTTTTATTTACAAGAAGTCTGACTTGGTGTCACATTGCGTAACAGTAAACAGTATAGATATTTAGATTAAAAAAGTCAAATTTGCAGCGAGGGTAATCAAGGGATTAGAAGTCATAAAAAGTTATAAAAATACTTCCAGTGTGCAGAAATGTGCAAGGTAATCGCAGGAGAATATGCGAGGTTGCATAGTATGCAACGTAAACAACTTTAAATGTGTAAATAAACAACAATCCTATTTAAAAGCTGTGGTTTAATGTAACACATAGAATCAGTGACTATGGTGAGGCGTTGGGGGAGAGGCAGTGTTACTTTTGGTCTCTGGCTTTGTTAAAAAAAAGACCTGCTGCTCAATCAACTGTCCAAGCCATGCTGATACAGGATCATACTGTATTTAGCTAGCTGACCTACTTCTACTTATGTTATGCACCATCAGAAAAGCTATTATTGGCCTGACAGCGTGACGGATAGAAACAGATCAGTTACATTTCCCACCTTCCACAGCTGACTATTTCCAAACCTCACATAAATGATGCCTGATGCAAAAAACTGCCCGAACAAAAGGAAAGACGCAGCTGGGCCAAACAGGAGTGATGAGCTGATAATTACAAGGCTCCACTATAAAACGCCTGGAGTAGAGGAACCAAAGCCAGGCTCCCACCAGTAAACATCCTGCAGTAAAACTGGAAAATGTCTGAGGAGTTCAGGGATTAAAGTGTGGCTGTGTGCATAAGTAAATGCGTGCAGTCGTCGGGACAACAGTATGGCGGAAAAAACACCATGACCCTGATGAGAGCTTGCGGAGACCATGTGGAACTTTCAAGAAGGCAAAACCCTGTGAATAAGCTCCGTGTTGGAGCCACACAAAGTGACCTCTGTTCTCCCTAATCTAGTTCCCATGGCTGCAAACACACTCCGCTGTAATATCAAGATCATGTCGAACCACAAATCCACTGTTTCAGCTCAGACAAAACTGCAGCAACCTTTAAAAATACTCTTAAAAAATGAGAGTCAGGGCTTAAAATACTTGTACCTCACAGAACAGACACTGTCAACCAGCCGACACTGACAAGCATGATGAAATGCAGTGTGTGATCTGAATTGCGAACCTAATCCACGGTGACTCAGAGCTTCACTCCAAGTTTTATTTTGGGAACGAGGGCTGCTGAGGAGTGTTGTGTCTGTGTGTGTGTCAGGTGTTTGAAATCCACACGATCAAAACCTGTGTAAACCAGAACACTGACTAAATCAGGTGCAGTCACACGGAAACGTTTGTGTTCTAGTAGAAAGGACTGGGATTGAGTGATGTTGTCAAAAAATAAGACTATATATAACACATAAATAATGAACACTTAATAGATTTCAAATTGAAATTATTGAAACTGATTTAAAACAATGGAATTACATCACAAAGACTGCAGTTTTGCACACATTACACAGTGTGCCTGACCCAGGGTTTAAACTGTTGTGTCAATAGTTTCACAAATTCCTGTCCTTCTTGACAGTCAAGCTTTTGATGGTATCTCAGGTGGTAATGCTCCATCACACATTTCAAATCTGATACTCAGTGAACACAGAACTGAAGCTCAAAAAGTTGGATTGCCAATCCAATTGCAATATCTGTCAGAAATATCACAATTAGCTAAAACTAAGTACATAATTAGTGTTTGTACAACTAAACTGAATAAACATTTTGAAGAGGAGTAATTTCACACAATTTCATTTAAATGCAATTTTGACTGCACTTTTCTTGGCACTTTGGATAACTAATGATGAATGATTCAATGCCATGAATGATTTACTGCTGCTTCTCCACAGCTGAGCGACGGAATTCCTTTAGTCAAGTTGGCCTTGACTAAAGGAATTCTGATTAGGCCATTTGCTCTACTAACATCCATCCTCCACCTTAGTGTGATGTATTTTGATGAGAAAACGTTGCTGCAGAGCACAGGGCAGCGTTACAATGGCCTGGCCCTGCATTAGAGCTAAATCCACTTTGACAGGCGGAGGTCTCAGCTGCAGATTAGCCTGACGGGCTGTCTGTCGAGATCACAGCGAGTTCGGCTGGGCCACTGCAGCCAGACAGAAAACTCAACAGTGAGGCAAGCTGGGACACACACTGAAGAGGCAAAGCTCAAAAGCTGGGTGTCTAGGATTTGTACATTCTTGCACTTTCGGCTTTACTTCTGCAGTGTTTATGCACATTTATTCCACTTCAGTGGCTTTTCAGCGACTGATCTAGGGATTGTTTGCTCAACTACCTGTCAAGCATTGTCCTGTTCGATCACCTGAGAAGTAAACAGCACGGGCAGCATGATTACTGCCTAAAATCATTCCATCAGACCACATTTCCCCTTTGTCCCCCAGGACGCTGGAAGGACACAACATATAATTTGCCAGATTCTTTTTACTCAGTCCACCAACAACAACCAGGGCTGTTGACTCATTTCAGTAAGAATCAAACTATAAATCCTGATGCTGCCTGTCAACAACAAGCTCTACCAACTGAGCTACATGATGCTACATAGAAGGAGAGCTTTTCTGGTGATGCATTTCCAGTGTGAGTCATATGAAGGTCATAGTTTCTGTGTGTATCCATCACACTGCAAATAATGGAAACCTTTCAGGTTGAATGTTTTATCTCTCTAAATGCACAGATCTAGACATGTCTACTGAAACAACTGGATGACCCTCTTACATGGAGGACAGAAGTGCTAAAACACTCAGAGGCCGTTTCACACTTTGTCCTGTTGGTGCATTTGATCAAACGCTGCTCAAACTCACTCAAGTGATAAGAGACTGTCTGGCTTTGACCTCTGCTAAACAAAGACAAGTCATCATTTCCCCCTCCCTAGAATAGAATGTAAATCACAGAGATACTGCTGTTGTGTTTTGTGGTATCTTGTGTGTAGGTGTAAAACCCAGAGAGGAGGGGTATGTTGTTACAGACAGAACATAGCTTGTCAGCCTGAGTTCATTACACTGCACTGGCCTCTCATTCTACAATGTTCATACCAATGTTGTAACAAGTGATTTAGGTATGTCAAAACATAATCGGAAACATTATTTACAAACGCAGTGTTAAAAAATGAACCATAAATATCATGTTTTTGTATGTGTTAACCACAAACATCAACATATTTAGCCATGATTATAAAGTGATTTGAATGAGGAAGCTTTGTACTTCATATGTAGTCAAGGCTTGTTAACATGAGCCTTGCATAAAACACAGAATAATCTCGAGCACAGATGAGTTCACTATCTGAATTGATAATTATGATTCTACATGAATTCAAAGACAAAAGTTAACAGCGTGTCATGGCTTGAAATATTCTGTCTACTTAGACTGGATCCATTTGCTGCATCAAAACCGGTTTATCTTAACATCAACTTAAAACACTACAAGACTGTTTAGTAACTGCCTTTAAGCTCACATGGGGTAGTTAATGTTAATGTTAAACTTGGTGTTACTTACATCAAATCTGGTCTGTAACGATGTATGATGGCACAAAAAGCCAAGCCGTCCCGAAAGGACGCTGACATGTCCCGTACTTCCACATCGTTGTAATTTTCACACTGTATCCGACACCACTCCTGGAGAGCCTTCAGAGATCCCATCATGGGCTACTGAAAATCTGATTTAACTGCCAAATACTTCCTTTTATCTCCCAGCCGTGACAGGACACAGCCAACAGCAGCAGTGCTTCGTCGGAGGGGCGACAGCAGACAACACCCGATGTGACGATATTCATTAACGGCCACTGAGTCACGTTAAAAAAACTAGCATTGCTTGCAAGCTAGCCAGACGTTAGCTAACTTTTTCAGCTGCAGCTAACATTGTGTGAATGTTATCTCATGTGTGGAGTGAGTCAGACAGCGTTGACTACATACAAAGTGAAGCCCTGACGTGAACAACAGAGTTACAAACACGCCTCATGCCCACAGAGCTTGCCAACAAAGTTAGCCAACTTAGCTAGCCAGCTAATGTAGCCCGCTGTTAGCTCCTATGTTGCAGGTTTGCTTCTTTTTTAGGACTCCCTCGGGCGATGGTGCAGTTCCAGTCGAAGCAGAGGAGACAGTTTCCTCCTTGAGGTGGACCACGACACGTTTTTATTTGTTGGTGCAATGGCTGTTCAAACGCTGGATGAAAAAGAAAGTCTCTGACACCCCGCGCTACTTCCGAAGCTCCTGTTGGTGCAACAGAACAAAAAGACGCCGTGGAAAACACATTCCGGGCGTTGGTGTGGATCAAAGCCGCCCCCGGTGCCAATCCATCCGAGCAGCATTGACTGAAGCGTTGGCAACCTGCCTGCCGCCCTGCTTCAATATCACCTTGTCGTGTTTCTTCGTGTCCAGTCGGGGGAGCCACACAGCCGTTGCTCCCACCGCTACCCACGCGATATTTTACTAAAATCACGCGAGAGAGTAGCCACTTGTTTAGAATTCCCGAAAGATGGCGGCGTCGCCTCCAGATGAGGCTAGCCTGCAGTCTCGCATCAGTAAGTCATCATACATTACTATGGCAGGTTAAGTTTTGGACGTTAAATGTTTGCCGACACACTGCTAAGGGATACCGAGGTATATCCTCATTTTGAATTTTACTCTGCCGCTAGTAGCTTTCTCCCCAGGGAGTAGATTTGTGAGAATGTCATCAAATCCAAAAGTGTAGTTGGCGATCAGGAACAAATAGTCAAATACTGAATCACCTCTGCTGTGTTGCGTTTTCATTTTGAGGTCACGCTGCGTTTGCTGTTGACAGTTCGAGTTTGATGATAGTACAAAAACGTGACATTTGGATTTTTTAAAACCCAGCAGCGTTCAGCTCAATGCTAACAAAACCAAGGAGCTAGTTAGCTGTTTCCTTGATGACCAAGTCCAGCTAGTGGCTAACCCAAAACCAGGAACTGTGCAGCGTCTCTGCTATAATCTGACACAGGATTCAGTTACATTTATTTTTTCCTAAATACGAGCTTCTCCCTTTAAGAAAACAAGTGTATGTATATAGCAGCTTATCATACACAGAGGTTATTTAACGTACTTTGCAGGGAAAAATAAACAAATAAAAATAAAACATGTAAAAGATTTAATACTGAACGCAGCAGGATTAGATAATATTAATTAAATAATATAAACCAAAAATAGTCCACATAAGTTTAATAAAGTGCACACAGATTGTATTGAGTAATGAAAACTGATTGAATGAAAACAGCAGAAAAGTCAGTAGACAAGGTAAATACAAACATGCACCTTATTATATAAAACTGCATAATGTAAAGTAGTGAAAAAATTATTTTAAAAATGGCTATACTCAAGGACAATCTTGGTTCCAATGGGAGCTGGTTTAAGCTGTGAGTGGCATAATGAATGTTTTTTTATGTCTGGTCCAAACTCTAGGCAACACTAACTCACTAGTTCTTGCAGATCTGAGAGACCTACCAGGCTTTAGCAAACATATCTCCTATATATTTTAATCCTTGACCTTTCAGGGACTTGAAGACGATGAGTAGGGCCTCCAATTCAATTTAATGTTTAACTAGAAACCAGTGCAGGGATCTAAGAGTCGCAGTAAAGTGTTCTCTCTTGGTATTTGTCCATATTCTAGTGGCAGCCTTTTGGATGAGTTGCAAATGTCTCTTGGTCTTATTAAGGTGATCAGTAAGAAATGCTTTGCAGAGGTCCTCTCTACAAGTAATTACAGCATGAATGAGTGCAGCCTTCCTTCTTTATTGGCAAATAGAATTAGTTCAGTCTTGTCTTTATTTGGCTGAAAGACATTTTGTTGCATCCAATTGCTTTCTTCCATAAGCCAAAGACAAAGCAAGTCTTTATGATCAACTGCACCAAATCAGAGAGCTGAGTGTTTGCATATTTCCAACAGCCAGAGGCCACAAATGTTGCCCAGTATAACAGACACACATTTAGTGACAGGTGTCACTTCCACAGACATTCCAAGGATACATAGCTAAATGCAGAATTATAGCTGAGCATAACGTGTTTCCTTTTGTACAGACAAGGCCACCAATCCTCTGAACAAGGAGGCTGACTGGGACAGTATCAAGGGATTTTGTGATCAGCTCGACAATGAACCAGAAGGGTGAGAGGATGATGAATGATGATAATAAATGGAGAATATAAGCAGCTGTCAATCTGAACAATGACTGCTTGCTTCCCTGTGGTGGCACATTTTTACAGCCTCTGTTTTTGCATATTATTTTGTGTGTTTTTGTTGCTTACATGGCATATTTTTAGTTTCCCTGTTAGTGTCGGATTTTTAAAATGAATAGTTGCACAGCTTTTTAACCTGCCACTGTAATAAAGGTCAAACTTTGTTTTTCATCAGTCCTCAGCTTGCAACCAGACTTCTGGCCCACAAAATCCAGTCTCCTCAGGAGTGGGAGGCGATGCAAGCGCTTATGGTAAGACTTGTGTGATAAACCCACCATTCATCCAAATCTTAGTGCAGCATAGCAGTTGTGTGTGTGTATAATGTGGTTAACAAGTGTAAAGGTCTGCCGAGTGCCTTATTGTCAAGCTTCTCTGTAAAAATAACAACCGTTGAACAATTTCCAGGTTCTTGAGACGTGCATGAAGAACTGTGGGAAGCGATTTCACAGCGAAGTGGGAAAGTTTCGCTTTCTCAATGAGCTCATCAAGGTGGTCTCACCCAAGGTAATGTACTAAATCCTGTTGTACCAGTTTGGCTGCCACTTAATATCCATGAGAATGTTTTTTTTTTTTAATTTTTGGGGAGTCAGAGTTTATTATCTATTGAAAACAGCAACTGTGTCCTTCATCACAAAAGAGCTGATAGCATAATGAAGCACTGATACACAGGATACTTGTTGCCAGTTCAATGGAACATGTAGCTCAGGCTGTAACAATGACAATCCCCACCCCTGTTCTTATATCGAGGTATCAGTATCATGAACCACAAAGATAGCCATAACACCTTGTTCCAGAAATAACTTTCTCCTTAAGAAATGTTAATATTAGATGAATCACATTTTTTTGTAACAATGGCTAAGACCTTCTCCCTTCTCTCTGTAGTATTTGGGAGCCCGGGCTCCAGAGCCAGTGAAGAAGAAGGTTTTAGAAATGATGTACAGCTGGACAGTGAGACTGCCAGATGAGACCAAGATAGCAGACGCATATCAGATGCTCAAAAAACAGGGTGAGTTTGATGACTGACCAGGGCAGGTTCTTTAGCTTGATGGGTTCTTGTGTTCTCAGTGGATCCATGCATGGTGTGTTTTCCCACATATTCACCATGCACCATGTTTTTGTTCCCAAATTTCACTGATAATGTGCTGTTTGGTTCCTCATATTGTGCTTGTGTGACCAGTTAGGTATGTAGTATCAGTTCTCCTTTTTAGCACAAGCATCTGACTAATGTCATTAGTCATGCTTCTTTAAACATGGTGTGATCTCAAAAATGGAGTTTCCAGGACTGTATAAGAAACATATTTGTGGCCCTCTCGTTTCTTCATGTTTCTTTCATTATTATGCTTGAATTTGGTGTCTAAGAAGTTTCAAGTACAGCGTTAAAGCAGCAGCATCACATAAGTCATGGATGGCACTGAGTCATAGGTGACCCAGATTCTGTGTCTGTGATCTATAAACAGTGTAAATACGTAAAACAGAAGCGGTGCTATTGATGGACGTTGTATTTATGTAAGGTTAATAGACGTCCTTGTTTTTTCCAGGCATTGTCAAGCAGGATCCTGTGCTTCCTGATGACAATCCTCTCCCGCCCCCTGCACCCAGAGCCCAAAGTGCCATCTTTGAGGATGAGGAGAAATCCAAGGTATGTTTTATGAGAGATCAAGAAGCAACAACCACATCAGATAGACTTGTAAATTGATGGATTTGTCATTAATTTTTGGTGCGGCTGTGACTCAGGTGGTAGAGCGGGTTGTCCACTGATGGCAAGGTTGGCGGTTCGATCCCTGGCCCCTCCGCATGCCGAAGTGTCCTTGGGCAAGACACTGAACCCCAAGTTGCTCCCAATGGCAGATTAGCGCCTTGCATGGCAGCTCTGTCACCATTGGTGTGTGAATGTGTGTGTGAATGGGTGAATGAGTAAAACATTGTAAAGCGCTTTGGATACCTCTAAGGTAGAAAAAAGCGCTATATAAGTGCAGACCATTTACCATTAATTTTCTAAATATTGTCCTAAGATGGGAAATTTGTATTCACATAATCTGCACTTGCTTGTCTGATGGAAAATGTCCCATTAAATCATGTGAAGTTGAACTCCTGGGAAAAATTATTAAGGGTCCAGCAGTTTGAAAATGCTCTTCCTCTCTCCTTTCCTCTCCCTCTTGTGTCTTATCCTGTTTTTGTAGATGCTGTCTCGCCTACTGAACAGCACACACCCTGAAGATTTAAGAGCAGCAAACAAGCTCATTAAGGAAATGGTTCAAGAGGTGAGTCAGTGGCTTTGTTCAACATATGGGCTTTACAGTATGCCCACATGTATATGTGTCAAACATCAGGCTTAATTCTCCACAATAAAGAACTGATGTCTACAATTCTGAAAGCAATTGTTAAGTATGATCAACATTATAATAAAACAATAAAAAAAATTATAGTTTGTAGTCCAAGTCACAGAGATAAATGAAATTATGATTGCATCTAAAGAAATAGGGGTTTTAATTGTTAAAAAAAAAGTCTTGTAGATTTTTTAAATGTTAACCCATTTTACCTGCATATATCGTGGTATTTATCATGATAAAGGATACTCTCAAGCTACATTATGGTGTTTTGTTACTATGATTTTTTCATGTAATTTCTGTCCTACTGACCTCGATGTGGAAATTACGTCAGGAAAAGAAGGTCCTGCAAAAATGCGGCATTTTTTGAAGTTTAGAATTTCTTTTGATCCCAGGAAATGTGAGATCCTAGCACTATTTTTTTCCCTTTTCCTAGGACCAAAAGCGAGTGGAGAAAGTATCAAAGCGAGTGAACGCCATCCAGGAGGTGAAGGAGAGTGTCAGCCTGCTGAGCCAGCTGCTGGAGGGCTACAGCAAGGAAAGCTGCTCCCAGAGCAACCAGGAGCTCATTAAGGTTTGTAGCGCTCAGCAGATTTAAACGAGCTGCAGCTACAGCTCCTGCTAGGTCCTCTCAGCGGAGGGGCAGTTTTATTGTTTTAACATGTCTCCAATTGCAGGACCTTTACCAGCGCTGTGAAAAGATGAGACCTACACTCTTCCGATTAGCGAGTGACACAGAGGATAGTGATGAAGCTTTAGGTAGGTTTGGTAGTATGTTGTGTTATATAAGAAAGACCAGTGCTTTTTCATGAATTTATTACCAGTTATAGGAATTGAAACCCACTGTGGTGTTGCTAATTAATTTTCTTCTTGCAGCGGATATCTTGCAGGCCAATGACAGCTTGACGCAGGTCATCAATCTGTACCGACAGCTGGTAAAGGGGGAGGAGGTGACAAAAGATGGCATAACTGTGCCCTCACAAGCAGGTAGGTGCATGTGTCTGTTTTCCAAATCAGTTAAAGCTGGGGTAGGCACTAGTTGCTGTCACTGGGCAAAAATTCCACAATGACCTTTCAGCATGTTGTAACTCCAGTGGTCTTAGAAGAAACCAGACTTCTGCACTTCCTCGTGTTTCTGGTTCTGGGTTTAGATAATGTATCTCATGAAGAGATACTATAATTGTCAAGACACTGAAGCCTGAGTTGCTCCCAATGGTAAATGAGCAGCTTCTATGGCAGCTCAGAATGAGAAACACATTGTAAAGTGCTTTGTAGAACTGAGCTTAGGTTAAAAAGGTGCGCCATATAAAGGCAGACGATTTAAATGATAAATAGGTTAGCTACAAATATGCTTTATATACAGCAAAGCAACCAGCAGGTTACATTTTTACTCTGTGGTATCGCTGTCTCATCAACGATTAACAACACAATAAATCTTGATCGGTCTGACACATCAATGCCTCATTTAATGTCACATCTCCTCCCATCAGTCAAATGTTTTTTTTGTTCATTTAACACACCTTCGCTGCTTGTCACCACTTGTCACCACTTGTCACCACTTGTCCTTGCTGTAGGAGAAGGAGCACACCCAGTAGTTGGCTGCATGAGTTAGGCAGTGGACTCACTCAGCATGTCTGCCTACTGCAGCTTTAACTGGCATCCATCAGTGTTTACTTTAAGTCTCCCACCATTTCTGTAGCTTTACATGACCATTGAGTATTTTTTCTCCAAATCAGGGGACAGCAGTTCAGCACTTGTAGACCTGACGGGAATTAACATTTCAGCTGACACAGCGCAGTCCAATCCAGAGACCTCCAGCCTGCAGACTCTCACTCAGAACATGGGCGTGAGCCTCCTGGATGATGAACTCATGTCACTGGGTAAGCAGGAAAAACTTACCTGGTTTTGTAAAATCAAAGGCAGATGACTACGCTTAACTTCTTAACAAGCCAAAAAGCACAAGTCAGCAGCTCAGTCTTATTATTATTTCCACTAACCAGCATGTGTTTGCTCTTGTCATCTCCAGAGGTAGACCACATCTGGCCTGACCTTAAAAAACCTTTAACCATCAACTCTGACATAATCTGTTTGCTTTAAATTTTAAATCCAGGATTTCTTTGAAGGATTTCAGTGTTATAATCCCAAAAAACTGGAATAAACAGATATATAACCCTGTGTAATTTCTTTCCTTTCAGGACTGAATGTAACAGAAAACTGTGACTCTCAGAACACTTTCCAGGTGCGAAGTAAGATAATACTGTCTTTATGTGTAGAATCTGAATCTCCAACTTTTCTGCTTCCTAATGGCATTTTTAAAGAAGACAGCTCTGTGAATGTAAATACAGGCCACTGGAATAATCTGAAATATGCTATATTCATATGACAGTTCAGCACACAACACATAATAGATCCAATCCTGGCAGTGGTTTCATCTTTAGTTTCACACCATAAATCCTGTAACTCTCTGTTTGTTCACTCAGTCGGCAGATATCTCAGAATCATCTACTCCATCGGTGCCAGCTGCAGTGTTGCTCCCAGCTGTCGTCCAAACACCACAGACTGCACCAGCAGGGGGCTCTGCTGCTCCTCCTAAAGCCATGGAAGAGCTTGATATGCTGGGAAAGACACTGATGCAGCAGTCCCTACCGCCAGAGAGCCAGCAGGTCAAATGGTAAGTGAAAGGTATAGAGCTAATAAAATAAAATTCGTCTGATGGAAGGAAAATGGGAAATCACTTGTAGAGGTGCTAACCATACGCACAGCTGCCATGTGACTTTTGTTTTCTTGTTCTTCTCCATGCAGGGATAAGCTGCAGCCTCAATCTAGAGTCACCTTACGAGATCTCCAGACCAAGTCCACCACCAACTCTAAGCCTGCTCCTCCTGCAGCCACCGTCACGTCTGGTCCCGCTTCTGCTCCCGGGCCGACCTCCAGACTGACCGTCCAGTCTGAGCAGCCTGATGCTCTTCTTTCTAATCTTAGTCTCACAGTTGCTGAAAAAGGCTCTTTACCTGCCGCCGACCCCTATGAAAACATCTCTCTAGCCGACGTTACAGTGCCTCTGGAATCAATCAAACCTAGTAAGCACAAGAACCAAATATGGCCTGCAGGATGTGGGAATAATCAATTATTCCTTGTTTTTCAGGATTTGACGTCACATGTGTCTCTTCATATATTTCAGGCACCTTGTTACCAGTGACTGTATTCGACAAACACAGTCTTCGCGTTTTGTTCACCTTTGCCCGCGACTGTCCTCCGTCAAGGCCTGACGTGCTGGTGGTGATCATCTCCATGCTGTCCTCAGCCCCAATTCCTGTCACCAACATCCGCTTCCAGGCAGCTGTTCCCAAAGTAGGTTACAACCAGTCTTTGCAAGTTGAAGCTCAGTTTAAGACTTTGAACCAGCTAAAAAAAAACGTATTTCTTGACTGTTTTATTCGTTAAGAATGTCAGTTGCTACATAGGTTTTCATGTATTTATGGTTTAACGTTGTTTAGGTGATGAAAGTGAAGCTGCAGCCTCCCACCAGTACTGAGCTTCCGGCCTTTAATCCCATTCTGCCTCCAGCCGCCATCACACAGATATTGCTGTTGGCAAACCCTCATAAGGTACTAAACATCTCCTGCTACATCACTCATATGCCAGATCAGGACGGTTGTTCCATATGTTTGTTTATACTAGTATGTTTTCCATCACTGCACACATATAGCTTAGAAATGACCTTATAGAAGTGAAAATTTATAACAATTTCCGCTAATCTCCAGCAGGTGGATGTTCACAGTAGGGTTGCAACAAACAATTCCATCAGTGCTGTCTTTCTGTTAAACTTTAAGACAGCTAAATAGTTAATGCATTACCATATAGGCGCAGATCGCCAGCAGCGGTCGTGAGTTCGAGTCTGGCTCACAACCCTTTGCTGCATGTCTCTCTCTTCTATACCTCCTTTCCCCTTGTCTCTCCTCCTATCAAGAAAATGGAACAACAACAAAAAAAAAGTCAGCTAAATGCTTACAACTGATATTTCAAAAGTGCCGAGGCAGTGAAGAATTGTGCAGCAGCTGAGATTCATCCAGCACCAGTGATTAGACCCGAGGTTTCTGTTCTTGTGTTTCAGGAAAAAGTACGTTTGCGGTACAAACTAACTTTCAACCTGGGGGACAAATCTCACGATGAGTCTGGCGACGTCGACCAGTTCCCACCTCCAAACACTTGGGGGAATCTTTAGGGAGGAGGACCAGTCTCCCGTCATCTGATCTGCTGCTTCCTTTACATTTAGGTTGAAGCTGTCCATCAACACTGGCCCGAGGCAAGATGACCTCGTTGCACTTTTCAAACTCCGGTTTGGAAACACAGACATGAGAGCAGTTGTGGGAGCCAGCTTCTACCTTGTGCCTTTCCGTCCTTACTCGATCATGTCCATATTCCTGGGTGTCGTCGCTACTTTCTCCTCTTCCAACAATCAGTCCAGCGCAGTGATATAAAGCCAACTTTGAGAAACATTCAATCCAGTGACTTTTGGGAAAAACAAGTTGAGCCTTTTAAAAAACTGAATGTGTGAATTTATCCGTATTGCTAAACAAGTCCCATGTCATGTGAATCACATAAAACAGCTGGTCTTTTTTTTCTTTTCTTTTCTTTTTTACAAAGCCAGATTCTCTATCTGGTGCAAACGTCTCATGCATTCCTACAATGGGATTCAAAATGCTGCACACTCAACTGCACATTAGAGTTGGAGTGTTACAGCAGAGTTGCAACAAGCCATTTTCTGCTTCTCTGTTAAAGTCAGTTAAATACTTCAAGTGATGGTTTAAAAATACAGTTTGTGACATGGAATAGTCATCCGCTAATTCAATAGAATTTGAATTAGCGGATGACTGAGCTGATGAATTTGCGCATTTTATTTAGCGCGACTTTATCGTTTGCAGGAAGAGATGCAGTGGTATCATGCTCTACTTATTAGCAAACCACTTCCCCTTTAAACCAGTGCTGGTGATGTTGTTTGTCAAACACAGATGGAAATAATGAAACAAAGTGTAATTCCCACATCTGAAATCATTATAGTGGTTTTCCCCTCGAGTATATGGAGTTAATCTAAAATGTTGTAGCAACCAAATTATCCAGGGAGCACAAGGAATGACTCGGTATATAGTTTTTAAGAATCATCTGGGTTTTAATACGTTTGAATAAATTACAGTTAGGTGGTGCGTAGGTTTAAGCTGTAACAAAAAGGCCTTTTTCACAGCAGATATGTTGACGTGGCATGGCGGGAAAAGTACAGGTGTTCCAAAGGACATTGACTTTGTTCTACATTGTAAAGGTGAAAACAGCCACTCATTCACTTGATTTACAGCCGTGCTTTTCCGACTGTGACATGGCAAAAGGCCGAAAAACGAAGGGCATCTAATATCTGCCCCTGTCATTTTTTTTAATTTCTGTACTTTTCTGTTATCAAAAGATCGGAACACTTTTTTTTAGACATTATGTTTCACTCAGGATATTGATTTGGAGATTTCTTTCTTACACAACCTACACTTAAATGCACTTATTTTTGTTTAAATTTTGCACATGAAATCATTCCGTTTTTTTTAGTACATCTGTCTTTTTCTCATTTTCTGCCTTTCTACTGTTGATTGACCCAAAGAGGGACATGTGAAGTCATGAGTTGACGTCACTGACATCTGGTTTGATTCTACCACACGTGCCTGAGATGAAACGTTTTGCTTTTCCTTTGCTCTGTACATGTATGTATACAAATGACTTGATCCTTGTTTTCATGTGTTCATGTCCTTACCAGAAAAAGACTCAAATGATGTTATTGAATTATTCTAATATACACAAGTTGATTGGAGCACGGGTCTACGAGCATAAAGACTAAAATAAAATGAGACTGGAGACTGAAATGTATGTGCAACTCCAGATGTGTGGAAGTACAGCAGGGATAGAGCTGGGAAGCCAATGAGATTCCATTTAGTTGTCATGAGGTATCAATTTAGAAATTACCCACTAAGCAATATTGATTCAGCTTACTTGAAAGCATGCGTTAACTTTCATGTGGTATATCAACCCATATCAGACCATCATTGCCGTTTACCATGTCATTAAGCTGAGCTAAATGTGCTATAAATAAGCTGTTTTGGTTCATGTACAGGCACCGTTATACCGCTAACCTCTGGGAGCAGCGGGAAGAAAGCAATAATGAAGAAAAACTAATGACTCGGCTTCAAAATTTGTTGCTCAGCCGTTGTAAATAATACAGATTTGAATGTTAAGTACTGTAAATATACATTCAGAGGAGCTGTGACAGGTTTGACTATATCAAGTTCCTATTGTGCGAATCCAGACAAAAAGCAAAGTCACCTTTTTGTCAACACCATAACTACATATCCTTCATAGTGTGTTTCTCATTAGGATGTGCAGCAGGGAATTCTTTGACTGGATTAGTTTTTGTCAGTGGTGGCTGGCTGGCTTCATTTGGATGACATGTAGAAAAAAGACGGAGGATGTAGCTCAATGGATTGCATCTTAAACTGCGTCCTTTGTACAACCATGAAAAACGTTATCGCCCAAAAATGATCCCCATGTCAAGTTTGGATCATGTTGCATTAAAGCTCTCCTTCATTTAGGCCTGTTACACATACAAATCCAAATTCTATTTTTAAATTAAATAACTGCTGCACTGTGCATGTAATGCTGTCCTTGTAACCTTTGTTCAGTTATAAAATAAGTGAATCCCACTGGACTTCCTACATTATGTAGGCCGAGCAAAAAAACAAAGAAACAAAAATAAAAACAAAACGCCAATTTATAGGACCTAAAAGCATTTAACTTTAGACCCGAAGTGTCAATCAACTAAATAAAATCCAAATTGTTCAGACTGACACACAAATAAAAAGTGTTGACATCTGGAACAGTGTGAATGATAGCATATAAATACCTGTACAGATGTTTTTCTGAGGGAAGGAAAGTCTTTTTCATTTGTGTTCCTACTGTAAATAAAAGCATTGTGCCATTATGCATATTTACCAATAAAAGTACACATGTACATAATGCTGGGTTAAAAACTGAGAATGTACTACAAATGTGTATTTAAAGCAAATAAAGTCATTTGTACAGGGATGTCACTTGATGTATAAATCTGATTAATAATTTGCAAAGTAGAAAATGCAGCTTTGATGCGTTTATTTAAGAAAACACTGTAAAAAGAAGTGATTGAAAGGAAACAAGCAACAAACTGCGGTTTAGAAAATAATCTCTGTTAAAACAACATTTTAGCTGTGACTTGCTACAGGACAGAAAAAAATAAACATGCATGATAAAAATGTATCTAAATCATTAGATAAGTCAAATACACCAACAAATGTAAATACACAGTTGAGTGATATGGAAACTATTGGAGAGAAGATTCACCAAATTGTATGCATTGCTTAGGCGTTTAGGAGAACAAACCTAAAATCAGTGCAAAAAATATGTTGCTTGCCAAAACCTCAGATTTTCTCAAACTCAATCAGTCAGAGTTTGAACTTCAGCAAGGTTAGAGGAAGACATGAGTCTGGAATGTGATTGCATCTATTGCATTATATTTTCCCTGTAAGAACCGCACTCTCAACCAAAGACCCCTGAGGCAGTCAGTCTAAAAGCGTTTGCACTCAAACCAGATCTTAAAGCAGCTGACAACAACTTAAATCGAGGAGCAGTGTTGGGGTCAATATTTAAATTTATTTTACCTATTTACTCCCTGTAAAAAGTAATTGGTTACACTACTTGTTACATTACTACACAACTTTGCCTGAGATGCGTTATCACCTAATTGCCACTTAACAATATAGCATTAAAACTTAAAAATGCCAACAATACAGCACAAATCTCTATTCTAATAAGGAAGACATACACTAGATTTTTCTACACTAGAAGCCAACAGCAAAGTTGGTAAAAAAACAGCCCAAAGTGGACTTCATAGGAAAGGTTCAACTGCATGTCTATGAAAGTCAAGGTGGCACTGCCACTAGACTATAATGCTTCAAAATAAAACCAGTAACTACCTGTAGACAGTAATGCCATACATTACTGTGTCACAGACAAATGTAACATAATTGCACTGTCCTTAACACTACTAGAGAGGTGCAACAAAATGGTCAAATTCAATGCCTTAACGTTTGATTAGAACGAAAACACTAGACACTTGTTCCTCAGTGGTACATGGTTGAGAGCAGCTTTGGACAGGGACAATCTAGGCTGAAAGAAACAAAGGACAATATTTCTAGATTTTCTTTTCTAAAGGACAATTTATATCCCTCATTTTGGGTGTATTAAAAAGTACAAAACAAATACAAAATATAAGCCCTTACCTCCTTAGATATATGCCTTTTCAAAATCCCTGGCTCATTTGGAGATGACAAGAATAAAAACAAAGTTACACTGTAAAACACACTAAGTAGCACAAATGAACTCAGTGCCTGTTAATTCTACTTCCGGGGAGGTGCCGCACCTGGAGGAGGGGGGGGAGGGGACCCAAAAGGGTATGGTGGTTGCCCCATGAAGCCCATGAGTTGAGGCTGTGGTGGAGCAAACTGCTGAGCCATTAAAGGCTGCGGCCCCCCTGACAGTGGAGGAGGAGGAGGAGGAGGAGCCTGGCCAAACTGAACCTGCGGCTGGCTGGACTGATCCTGACCTCCACCGCCACCTACAGACTGGCCTCCACCGTGGGAGTTGTAGCCTCCGCCGCTGCTGCTGTAGCTCTGGTACTGATCTGAGCCTGAGTTGTAGCTGTTTCTGTGATCCCTGCTTCTGTCCCTGTAGGAGGAAGAGGATCGGTCTCCATCACGGCTGTTGCGACTGTCGCGGTTGAAGCCACTGCGGCCATCTTTGCTGCCACCACCTGAGCGCATGCGCCGATCGCACTCCTCCTGATACATCAGGTTAGGGTTGTTGGAGTTGCTGCCACGGTAACGCATTCTGCCACCTGAATGAACAACAAATGCAAAATCAGTATTTCTCTTTCTCATATCTATAAGGAAGTATACAGTTCTTTGTGATACAAGGGACTGAAACAATCCTCCTTACCGCCTCCTCCTCCACGGCCGGAGTCCACAAGCTGAAGCAGTTTAGGATTTATGGCTTGCCGGGCCTCCTCCAAAACCCGGACAAGGTCTCTGGCCTGTCGCAGGTTTCCTGGGGTGAAGAAGGTGTAGGCAGTGCCCTTGTTGGTACTGCGGGCCGTACGTCCAATACGATGGACATAATCCTCGGAGGAGCTGGGATAGTCATAGTTGATGACGAACTTGACGTCTTCCACATCTTTTGGTTAAAGCGCAATTGATTTTAAAGCACGGGGGGAAAGTAAAGAATGATGAGAATCTCAAGAAGGGAAAAGGCTTCTGGAGAGAAATTTGATTTTCTATCAGTCCACTTCAATGTCTATTAAATAAGTATATGTTTCCTCACAATTAAATATTTTAATTTTGCATTATTAGGAGGATACCTAAACAGAGTAACTTACCTGCTTTTTCAGTCACCATGCAAAAATCCACTCATCCAAAGATTTATTTTAGCAATTGAAATCACATTCAGTTAGAACTGAAAGTGACTTCAGAGTTTCATACTCGCATCATATATTGTGAGACTGACATTGAGGTGTAAAGAAACCATGTTGAGGCTTTGTAATCTTCACACCCATGTGATTACCGATCAAAATGTGTGAGGAGTCTGTTTCTCATTACAGAAGGCATGGGGCTCTGACAGCACTGCTGATCAATAAGTCTCCCTTTTTCCGTACTGCATAACAGTGTGCCGTGACAGAAAACTGCTTTTCTTCTGACGAAAATATGAGCACGAAGGCAGTACATGGATGTATGGTGAGCTTGTGGAGTTAGGACAAAGGGGTGGCGAGGTACTTACCCCCTTCATGTTGTTTTTACAAAGGTAGTCAGTCCCCCCTGATCAGTCCTGGTTCACTGGGAGGGGCTGAGGGAGAGGGACTCGTCCCTCACCTTCTGCTCACACCAGCAACGTCAGACGGGAGCAGAACCGTTAAACCTCAAGAGACACACACACAACGCCTGGTTCTGTTGCTCTCTCGCCGCATTGCAGGACCCTCCTCAGACTCTGGCCAGGACTGGATCCAGACGAGCCCGTCTAACTCTCTCTCCCCTGTCTGTCTGCTTTTTGGGGCGGACCGATGGGCAGACATACAGGAACCTCAGGCTGCTCCCAAGGAAGGCTCGTTGGATATATAAACTCTGACAATACTGGGCAGGGGGGATCTTATTTAGCCAAGAAGCCAAAAGAGGGGCTTTAATCCCTCTAAAACTAACAAAGCTCCTACTTTAACGTGACTGAGGGGGCAGTGACAGCAGCGCAGACTGTTAGAGCTGCCGAGTGCTGCCAAACCCTGAGAGGAGAAGAGGGGAAAAGAGAACAAGGATACAGTCATAGGAATTTTGGCAAGTCAAGACACTTCACTTATCCCCCCTTCTCAGATTATCCTGCCAACAAATTTGATGTCAAACTAGCCTTCCTGTTTCTCAGTGGACTTAATACAACTCAGCTGTCATTGCTCTACACATATGCATCTGCAAAACATAACAAAATGTATTATTTTGCAGAATAACATAAATGTCATAAAGTATTTAGTGTGTGGGGAAAAGTGTAAAATGAGTAACATCATCAGTAAATTTGTACTGACACCACAAAGGAGACATGACAAAAGCTGCGCAGGAGCCTCTGCCCCACACAGCCCTCCTTTCAGGCAGCGTGCCAAAGAGCCCCGCTTGAAGGAAGCTTTTTAACTGCAGTAACAAGAAACAGACTATAAACCCAGTGGACCAGAACGCCTGCAGCCTCCACACTGGAGGGGACAGTCCATGAGGCTGTCAGGTTATAAAAATAAAGGGGGTCCTTACATACAGTGTGATGATTTATTTCACTGCAATAAATTAATTCAAATTACATCTTCTGTGTGTTTTCACGCTTGTGATTAACAGCACTACTACATATTGCACTTGCTGTATAATATGAAAATTCTTAGTATGATTTTACTGTATTAAATCTGCAATAACATCACCTGAAAATATTCACAAAAAGGACAATTCTGCAAGACATGTCAGTGGGTTTGTTTTTTTCTTGTATCATGGTTTGATTTTTATTTGCCACCTATAATAAAAGGTTGTTCTCAAGATTGCCTGTTATAGCTGGTATACTGAACAGTATACTTACCTAAAGGTTAAAATAATTTGCTAAACAGAGGTTCAGTTCCATTTCAATCTATGAACTGTGTTGACTGTTTTACTTGTGTTATTCTACGATGTAAAATAACCTATTATTACAGAAAAAAATGATATAGTAAAAATTCAAAAAGAAGAACAGAGGAGACAAATATATGTGAGATTGTGAAGTCTTAACAGTATATGTGTGGAGACATACCCAGACCACGAGAAGCAACATCAGTAGCAATAAGAATAGGGGCTTTGCCACTTCGAAATTCTGTGGAATTAAAACAAAATACCAAATGTGTAACATTAACACTACTACTTATTGCCAAATAGTGGATTGGAGCAGAAAAATGATCTATAACATAACAAAAGAAGAAAGTGTGATTGAGATTACATGATGAGATATATTCTTACCTGTGAGCACCCAGTCTCTTTCTGGCTGGCTCTTGTCTCCATGGATACACATGGCTGGCCATCTAGAAAACCAAACCACATTAAAGATCAGTTCACGTGCTGAATAATGTATGTCTATCAAATATTTACATGATTAATCTTGAAAATACTGTAATCATATTGTAGCATACAATAATTCCTCACCCATCACGCCTCATCCTCCTTGTAAGATCATCACAACGTTTCTTAGTCTCCACAAAGATGATGGTTTTATTCTCCTTTTCAGCCATTATCTCCTCCATCAGCTGAAGAAGTCTGTCAACAGGGGGACACAATTTTAGCACATCAAAGTACTAAGCTCAGTTTTTAACTTTGTGAAAGGATTAGCTTGTGGTCTGTGACACTGCTGCAGCAGTTGATTAGAGGATCTTGACATATTGTCATTTTACTGATGATTTATCACACCAACTGTCCTTACTTGTTGTCCTTTTCAGTCTCCATGCAGACATCAACTATCTGCAGGATGTTGTGGTTGGCACTGAGCTCCAGAGCGCCAATATTAATCTGGACATATTCCCTCAAGAAGTCCTCGGCAAGCTGCCGAACCTCCTTCGGCCAAGTTGCACTCCACATCAGAGTCTGTCTGTCAGGCTAAAAGACAGAGAGAGAGAATAAACGTAACTGATTCAACTGAAAAACACACTTCTGTATGAATGAGGGAGTAACTGAGCCTTAGTCTTACTCTGATTTGTTCAACTATCTTGCGAATCTGCGGTTCAAAGCCCATGTCCAACATGCGGTCAGCTTCATCCAGCACAAGGTAGGTGCAGCGGCGAAGGTTGGTCTTGCCTGCCTCCAAGAAATCAATGAGGCGACCAGGTGTGGCGATGCAGATCTCAACACCTGCAGTCATATAAGATCACCAAGTCAGTAAAATAAAAAATACATATACTATGAGGTTCTCAGGCAGACAAACAGTCATATACTGACTGTCTGATGATTAATTCATGTGCGGGAGATAAAATACCAGGCAGCAGCTGCGAATGCTACACAGGTTAAAAGGATGAGATAAACTGAATACTGTTATTCATACAGATGTTCTAGATTATCCAATTACATTGAATAATTCCTTGCATGTGCCCATCAATAACTATACCCACCCCTCTCAAGGTCTCGAATCTGTGGTCCTTTGGGAGCTCCACCATACACACAAGTGCTTTTGATACGGGAAGACCTCCCATACTCATATGCAACCTGCTGAACCTGCTGGGCCAGCTCTCTGGTTGGAGCGAGAACCAGGCACTACAAATACAGAAAGATGAGGAATGAGGGAGGTTTTCAGAATGACTGAACACCCACACAAAGATTGTGTATCTTAGATAACAGACTCATGTCTAACATCACAACACACATATGACGTTTGCACTTACAATTGGGCCATCTCCCCTCTCCAGATAGGGCTGGTGGTTGATGTGTACAATAGCAGGAAGAAGATACTGCAAGGAATAAAAAGACAATTATATAGTGTGTCAGGAACATCAATTAATGCTCATTTTAAAAACACAAAATTTAGCCCCATCTAAATTAACTAAAATCTGTCCTTCTACAGTTGTCCTGCTTTTAGTAATATGCAGTTGCTATTGACGTGTTATATTTCTTTTACAGTTTGTGGACTTCTGTTCAGATTATATTTTTAGAGACATGTGATATATAAAATCATTATTGTTAATCAACTTGTCCTAAAAGAGTCCAAAGTATATCATGAAACCTGTAGTATGACAGAAAGAAATTCTTACAGCCAGTGTCTTTCCAGAGCCAGTCTGTGCAATTCCCACCATGTCCCTGCCACTCATGGCCACCGGGAATCCCTGAGCCTGGATTGCTGTTGGCTCCTTGAAGTTCTGCTGCATCAACACATCCATCACATACTCTGCCAAAAAAATTAGATAACACAACAATCATATTGTTGGGCTAATATTTTATTTTGGGAAGAATTTAGGAGTAAAATATTTTGTCCTTGCAACTGGTCATTTAGATTAGTTGTACCATGTTGTTTAAATCTATCACATAAGTGGCTTCACTAAAAATAATGTTATTTTTAGGCTCCTATATGCTTGGCTGAGTGGAAGAAAAATATCACAGTATTTGCTAATGTTTGTGAGAGACTATTTGCATCAGTATTATAGTTTGTGTGATATTGCGGTTAACTGACGAGGAAAATGCGCATGGTGAAAAGCGGTGACAGCCTTTGGACATCCAGAGCCTCTGATGGTGATCTCCTTCTTTTGGCGAAACTCTTCTATTTCATACTGGATATTACAAGAAAAAGAAAAAAACATACAAGTGGACATGGCGTATAAACATCTACCTTCTGGAGCAATTACATTGGTCTTGCAAAGAATTATAAACATTGCAAAGCATGACATCAGGGAGGACTTTGCTATATTTGTCTTTATTTGTTGCTTTATGATTCAGTTTTTCTCACAGCAGCACAGTGAGTTTTGAAAGCATAGTATTTTTGTAGTAATAATGCACTCAAGTCCAACATCACTATTGGCTAATGTTTTTTAACTTATTATATAAGGGATTTACCTGACTCATGCGTTGGACATCAGGGTGTTCAGTGTAGAAGTTCTTCTCAAATTTTGGCAACTCGTCCAGGTTCCATCTCTTCTTGCGAAGACGCTCACCTGGATTCCCAAACTTCATTGGCGGGGGTCCGCTGCGACCGCTCATGGCCCCAAACCGTGGCCTGAGAGTTAAGGGTCAAGAGATAAAAAGACAAGCCAAGTCAACACAAGTCAAGAACTTCATTGCCATATGTCCACACACACAGTTTGGGTACAGAGGAATTTATTGTGCGGGGCTAAAAAGAGCGCTGTGAAGTTGGCAGGGCAGGCTGAGATTGTGTAAAGTACATTTGTGACATCTTTGGCATGTCAATCACTGACTGCTATGTCCACACTCCATTCACCAAGGCTGTCATATTTTCTTTAGTTTGTTTCTGATTTTTAAGGCTTGCTCCAGATGCCCATATTTCATTTCAATTTGCACGATTATTTACTATAAATAACTACAATAAAACATTTCCATTTCCAAACTCATGACTCACCTCTAGCGCCACCATCAGACCAATACTGACTGGTTAAAATTAGTATGTTGCGTTATGTTGTGGCCACTCAGCACGACCTTTACCCTGGATACACCTTGAGGTCATTTTAGGCTACTGCTGCCCTAATGTAAATGGCGTGTCACTGGTAAGACAGTGCAATGTAAACTGAGAAGGTAACACCAATCTGTAGAGCGTCTAAAGCATATATTAGGCGTTTTTCTGCTTTCGTGTTGCTTTTACCGTCATTTCAGATTCAAAACAGCCACAGGCTTGGCTCAAACTTGCTGCGGTGCCCAGATATTATGCAACAACAATTCTGCGCTTAATGTATATGTGTTGTTTCGGTATTTGAGCATAGAAAAGTACCTGTCTCGTCCACGGTCTCTGTCTCTGTCTCCATAGGAGGAACCCCCTCTCATGTTGGCGAAAAAACAGTTATCTTCTCCGCTGTTTTTAGCAACGTTAGCTTTAACGTATAGTAGCAATTTGTTCACGTCGTGCTCTGGAATAAAATGGGGGGGAAATGCAGTTTACGCTGTACCACAGTAAAAGCTTGGAATTATATGTATATTAGACGATAAGTTCGCTTAAAATAGGGTTTTGTTAAACAATTGTTGTGTGCGTCACGGAGCTAAACGACCGTTGCTCCTACCTTTCCTGCCTTCCTCACCGACGTAACTTCAGCTAGTCAATTTACGTAGCGATGTTACGAAAGAAGCGCTGTTACGTAGGTATTTTCACTAAGTCAAAATGGTGAATATAATTTGAGTAACCATTATCGAAAACTACTACCCTCCAAACAGCAGTCTAAAATTTTAAATATTTTTCAGAAGTATTTTTTATAATGTTGTTTTGAAACACATCTTCAACTATTTACGCAAGATACTTCACTAATAACAAGAATATAAGGAGTCTGTAACGCACCAGTAGGTGGCGATAAAGCTCCGCCTGCTTCCAAATAAACCGACGAAGAAGACGACAGTCTTCCGGGAAGTTGAAGCAGGCGGATGAACCCGATGGGCTGCCCTGTGCATTATGCGATCATAGGCGTTACAAATATAAAGTTAGGTATCTTTATAGTAGTAGTATGATAAACCGCTGATTTTAAAGTGGACTTCGCTTGAGGAAATGCCTTTGTTAATTCAGAATAGAGGACTTGACCGCATCAGCTCGACAGCGGAAGTGTTCGACAAAAACCCACATTTACAGGTTTGTGTCCTGAAAGTGTGGCGCGGTTACATTTAGCTCGCCAAAAAGCCTTCCTCATCGGCTAACTGTACTTTACTTTAATGACCTTATGATAGACTGGTAGTTATTGCTGTAGCAAAACAACAGCAGACTGTTATAGAATAATTTTTCCGTTACATGTGCAGGAGCTTTGTGTAACTAATTGTAAAATCACGTGTCCTAGATCAAACCTGCAACTGATTTCAAAATGAAAATAAGAAAGAATAACAAGCGGTAGCTGTCTTAATTGAGAAAAGCTGGAGACTTCTTGCAGCTCTTGTCTGGTCCTTAAATAGTAGATCTTTTTGGGTTTTTTTCTCATTAGAGGCTAACTTTACATTTCCATGACAGCAAACAAGTAAATAGTAATAAACGAATCAGATTCCAAAATTGATGAATAATAACCACCAAGTCAAAACAATTATTGTAATACTTTTATTTGCTTGTCAAGGACTGTACTTAAACACATAATGCCAATGAGGAAAGAGATGTGTTTTACCACATGTAATTACTAGTTTATTTTCACCTGAGGCCACTGGACAAGTAGGCGCAATAGAAATCTCACCCCCTCACATACACACCCATAAAACACACACATGCGGTATAAATATACTAATGATGGTCTTTAGTGTGTCTGCATCAGTGTTACAAATCCACCACATTTTTTCAAAAATAAAACATTTTACTCTTGTGCCACAGGAAAATGCAAGAACATTTCGCTCCAAGCCACTTGTTGATGTCGATCCAAAGTGCCTCCTGTACGTCCAACAAAGAGAGTTTGCTGCAACAACACCAGCAGATAGTAAGTGAAGCTGCATGATGGAAGCAGATCATATAATGGCAATTGAATGTGTAATAAAATCCCCTCGCTCTATGATCTAGGTTGGTTGCTTTTTACTGTATATTTCTTTGAAAAACTGGACTGGCAGTGTAGGCCAGATCACAGAACAACACTCATGCACTGTTTTGGCATAATATTTTACAACAACATTAAATATTAATGAAATTAAACTTTGGATTTGGTGACAGTCCCTCAGAATAGAAGGGAACAGATGTTCACATTTTACATTAATGCATCAATTTATGTCAAATAAGGTAACACAGATTCATACTGAGTGCAGACCAATGATTAATGTTATGTTTGTTTATGCTCGTAAGGCCCATTCTGATGCAGGAAAAACCCTTAGAGGCCTCAGTAATGCAGCATAACCGCAAAACAGGGTTTTCTTTATCAAGGATAGTTATGAGCATGACTGTTTGTTCTTGATGGGGCTGTTTGATACAACAGTAAACATTTGATTGCCTGTTACTACAAAGTAACCATTTAGAACAAAGCAATAACATACTTTGCTGTTTAATTTTTCTCAGATTCCGTTTCGGTCATTGGATCGGATGATGCCACCACCTGCCATTTGGTTGTGCTGCGACACACCGGTAGCATTTATTATACTAGATTTATGCTGAGTGCCTAATTTGCCTTTGTAAGAAGTTTATAATGCCTGCAATGCTATAACATTTATTATTTCTCAGGAAGTGGAGCAGTTTGCCTCGCTCACTGTGATGGTTCCAGCACTTGGTCTGAAGTCCCGCTCCTTGTGAATGCTATCACATCACTGAGTACTGTCTGTAAGGAGGGCAGGTACGACACACAGTGTGACATGCAAATGCACACAGTAAAAGTGCATGTTGCTCAATTTGGGTATTTTTTACACTTTCTTTTCTTTCTGTTTTGTAGACTTGAGCTCCATCTCGTTGGGGGATTTAATGATGAGTCAAAAACATCCCACAAACTCAGCCTTAACATACTGGGTATAGTCTGATGAAATCACCTCATGCCACACTGCAATAATATGCTGACAGTTTTTGAGCTTTGTAAAACTTAAATCACTCATTTTCACTTTACAGCAGCATTCCATAAACAGAAAGAGGATATTCATCTGGAAACATGCTGCATTACAGGTAACTTTGATATCAACTTAAATAGTTTTATTTTGTTCAGAAATAAGCTGCCAGTCAAGCCTTTATCTAATTAACCTTTTTCTGTTGTAGAAATGAACGACGTTGTTGTTAACGGTAAACACAAACCTGTATTATATGGAATAGGTAAGTGATAAATATCCTACAGAGTAATGTACTGCTTTCATGCTGTGTGACTTTTAACACATTGCATCTTTGTGTGATGCTGCACAGGCGTAAATGTTAAAACAGGGGAGGTGTTTCCTGCCTCATTCACTTATAAGGGCCCTGCAGAGGAGCTGCGATCAGCACGGACCTTCACAGGTGGACAGGTACTCAAGAATATGAAACATTTCGGCACTGAATATTTTTCATTTCCACAGAGACAAACTGTGCCAAGATCATTAATAATATGCTGGTTGTCCCTTGCAGATGGCTGACATATATGACTCAAGTAAGGGACTTGTTAAAATCGGACCGTGCAAGTGGTCTCCCAATCTGGATATTGCCTTCTGGTTGTCACAAAATGATGACACAATTTTAAAGGTAAAGCTCTCCGTTAGTAATTGCCTTTTAAGGATGATCTGCACTTCTTCGTCAAACAGATGAACAAGTGCTAAGTGTTTGTGTCAGTGTTATGATGACACAAACACTTAGCAAATTATTAACAAAGCACTTTTCAAGTTTGACTCCAGTGTATCTCTCTCCTGTCCCAGTACCTGTCCACCTCTCCAATGGCTGAGCCGCCGCACTTTGTCCAACACATGAAATCCACCATCCAGTTCCTTTTAGATCACCCCAACTCTGACAGCCTGTTCCCCGGGGGTCAGCCACAGCTCTACCACCGGACTGAGGGAGGGGACTGGGAGAGAGCCGGCCAGTCGTAGAGGATAATTTCTCTCTGAATCTGAACATGGGATCTGGCTGTTTTTGCCTCTCAGCTCAATAGATGCACTGTGACCCTTCTTACCCAATGTTCATTTTGTCTTAAAACGGAGCTAACCTTTGACTGGACCTTACATCATTTGAAAAGCTCTCCTGACTCATCTGGCTGGTCCAGTAAAGGGAACAGAGGAGGTGATTGTGTTCATGTCTCTAACAATTTATTTCCACTGTTATGAGGTGGCATGAAGTCTGCACCATACATCACCTGCTGTGTTGCAGTAAGTTGAGGTTAATGTCCTTCTCTGTTTTGTCTTACTGTATGTTCAGTTAAAAACATTTCATAAATGAATATATACATTTTTAGCCCATATACTACAGCTGGTTTTCCAAAGTTCAGTTTATACTTGTAGTTTTAAAATGAACTTGGCATTTGATTGTCAGTTACTGTGCCAGAAAATCTGATTTTAAGGACAGGCATGAAGCACAGTTGATGTTGTGAATAGGAGCAACGAATTCTATGAATTATTGACAGGTAGACTATAGAAAAGCAATCTATAAACATATGCTTTGAAAATCTATGCATGATATGTAGTTTATGGGCTACAGCATGTACATAAAACATCTTAATTGCTCTTCTGCATTGAGCTTGGCCTACTGGAAAACTTCCAGGTGGGAAATCTGCTGCAGCAACAATGAACATTTATTTTGGCACTTTGTTTGAAACTGAATACAAACTCTAAACTGTTAAATAGCTGAATAAAGTTTATTTTTCTCTACAAATGCACCTTCCTGATCAGAGTGAAACATGATATACTCTACATACTGCTGTACACTTGGCTATGAATGTGTATGTTTTAGGAACTGCATGTGTAAATCTCTAGCAAGGGGTGACATGGTTTCTTGTTGAATGCAACAAAATAGGATTTAACTAGTTTTACCTATTTTAAAACTATTACAATTAAATACATGGCCTTTTCATCAGTTGTGTTACTTGAAAGGCTGTAAGGTGCTTAAAGCATCCAGTGTAATTTGTCACAACTTGTGAAGATAATGTACCTGTTGCTAAATAAATGTCAATGGTCAAATCTGCTTTAATTTTTGTATACTGTTTTTTTTTTTAGAACAAGGTTTTAGGGGCAGAAAAGTGAATTTATGAATGAGTTTTTTTTGCAGTTGATTAGTTCATTGCCATTTTAGAACAATGGAATTAGAATTTATTATTATATATGACAAGTTACATTATACGTCAACTAATTAATAGGCTTGATAGATATACCAGTTGATATTGTTTGAGAAAACTTGAGAGATGTATATTAAAATGTTTTGTTTATGTTACATTAAGTAAAGGAAGAAGTATGTGCTATAGAAATCCAGTGTCTCTTGTGCTCCATAACACATGGCAGACAGGAGAATATAAATAATAACTTGCTTGCCTGTAATTTAACATTAGATTAGAACCCACATTATTTAGACATTTTCATGCAATTTCGGGTAGGAAATTGACTTGTCATTTCTCAAAAACAAACAAACAAAAAAAAACCCTAATAAAAAATAGATACAGTAAATTTTCAAATTACTATGTATCAAAATCAATACACTTAAAGCAAACTACCCAAACATTCCAGCTGTCAATGCATCCATTTAATTTATATCTTTATATATAACTAACTACATATGTTGTACATTAAATCATTTGTAGCCTATATTAAGATCCTACCAACAAATTACACAAATGACCCATGTGGTGGCAAAGATACTTAAATGAGTAAATATAAATGTAAAGGTTTGGTTACAAGACCAGAAACCGCTAAATAGAGCCTGACATTTAGTGGAAATTCTATTGTAAAATTGATGCAGAAAAATTCACCAAAGTGCAAGAAAGTAAGAGTCTGACGGTCTACATTCCCTGGAGAAGAACAGACAGATCCCTGCTTAATGTGAAGTATATGAACTTCCGAAAATTAAGTTTAAAACTTAGGTAGAAAACTGAATTTAGGGTTGGGTTTTTGTAGTTGCTTGTTACATTGCCATTTGAGAACAGTGTAAATAAGAACTCGCCTGCCTGTTTATTACCTAATTTTAATAGATTTCACTTCATTTAGGCTTTTTTTGTGCAATTTTTAGTAGTAATATAGCAATTCTACATTCCTCAAATTACAGTCAAATATGTATAAAAATAAAAGTACTAAACACCTTAACATTTCAGCTGACTGTGCATTAGTTTCATTTGCATTTTAACACATAACCATATCTGTTGTACAATAAATTATTTATTTATATTTTGAGAATTCGTCACCAAATCATGCAGGAGCAAAGACACTTAAAAGAATAAATGACAACATCAAGTTTTGGTAAAACCACCCAAAACAGCAGCGTATAGCCTAATGCTGGTTGATGTGCATCAGCTGACGTTATAGTAAAGAAGAAAAATAATTATTTACCACATATATAAAGATACAGTTAGCGAGAGTTTATGATTTATATGAATGAAGGCAATATTTACCATAATTTAATGATAATGACCTTGTCAAATTTCCTTGAAGAGATATATTATTATTATCGAGATCTGATTATAATTAAATTAGAATTTGGTATCGCATTTTTCATTTGCATGAAATGTAGTGTATCATTTATAATGCAATACTGTAAACCACTACATTTTTGTTAATGTTTAGCAATGTGAAATATCTAGAAGTCCAACATCAGTTGCAGTTTTTGTAAAGATCTTACTAAATCAAATCAGTTATCATTACAACAATAAGCTATCACACTGTTTATCTCACATATATTTAATATATTTTCATATGCTTATATTGTATGTATCCTATTGTACTTTATGATTGTGTGAATACTCTTAAAGGATTTCCTTAATTCTGTTGTAGACTTTGCCATGACAACACAAATAATTTGATGCCTAAAAGTACAAAAATGAAGTGACTGATACTCAACATTTTCTAAGGGAGGATGGTCAGATCTCTGCTTTATGTGAAGCAATAAAACATACAATAAAACAATAATAGTAAGTATGTGTAAAAAAAAAAATACTTACAGAAAACCATCTTTACATTTCATCTGTCAGTGAATAAGTTTCATTTAAAATCAGTGAGTAAAAACACAAAGGTCTGGTCAAAACATTAGAAACAGCAACATATAGCCTGACACTGGCTGGGAATTCTATTTAATTGTAAGATTTATGCAGAAAGGGACAAACTGAAGCATAAAAAGTCCCCAGAATGCTGGAAATGATGCGTGTAAGATTTCCTGGGGAAGTTCTCTGCTTAATGCATTCCCCTACAAACTGTGTAAGTGAAACGTCCGCCCCTGGCTGACACACTGATCTGACAGTTGCCTCCCTGAGCCTCCATGACTGCTGGATGATTCCAGCAGGACTCCGCCCATCCAACTGTACTCTGATTTTTTCACGTAAAAGGGGTGGAATAAGGGGACGTAGACAGAGCTGACCCGGCGGCAGTCACACTGACAGTCCGGTACCGGCTTCAGATCGGTTTCTGACAAGCAAGTATCCTGCCTGAGCTTATATTAGTTTGTACTTACGTGAAAAAACATGTTCACATCGCCGTTGACACGTTTCCTCCATCGAAATTCAGGCGGAGATGCGCAACGGCGTTCGTTTTTAGCTAAAATTTAGCTAGCTCCTAGTCGGCGACTAGATTGGTTAAAACAAATTTAACCACAGCTCGTGTTTGACTCAGCTGAGTGGCGGTAGCAGGTAAAACAATGAGACAGGCGTTTGTGCGACACGTCCGCCGGTTCCCGTGGGTGACCAACGTTACTCTGTACGGTTGCCTGTTCGCCGGCGGAGACTTCGTCCATCAGTGGTTCTCGCGCAAGGAGAAAATGGACTGGAGCCACACGCGCAACGTCGCCGTAGTCGCCTTCAGTTTCCATGGCAACTTCAATTTCTTCTGGATGCGCTTCCTGGAGCGGACGTTCCCCGGTAACTCCTACCGGATGGTGCTGAGGAAGCTGCTGCTGGACCAGACCACGGCGGCGCCCCTGGCCACCACCGTCTTCTACACAGGTCGGTGGGCCGTTAACGGTTAACCTAAACGTACATCACATACAGTAGCTGTCAATCTGTAACCTGACCCCAGCTGTACTCTGTACTCTTCTCATTGTAATGTGAAAATCAGCAGTTAACCAGTGAAACAACCTTTGACTAGCAGAGGTCATGTGAAAGACATCATGGAGTAGATTCCCAGCTTACCAGAATATTTTATGGTCCAAAAACGTTCTGAGAAAGTTCTACTAATCATTTGTTTTTACAAAAATGTTCTCTTTGTGCACTGACAAGATATTGTTACATCAATATGCACTACTAATATTCCCAAAACATTATCCAAATGTTGCATTGCATTCCTGTGTCATGTAATATTCAGTAACTTTGTGGTAATGTTTTATAAAAGAATGTTTAATAATGTGTTTCCTCAGCAACATCCTGAAAACATCCTCAGAATATTGCAGGCGAAACGATTTACCTTTTGTTAATATATCACATTACAGGAGCATTTTAGAAGAGACATTGCCATCTGAGGACTCGAAAACATATTGAAAAACATTTTTTAAAACGCTGGTTTTTACAACATTCTTTCATTGCTGTTACGGATCATAATCTGGATTCCTGACAGCATCCTACAGACATCCTTTGATCGTTTCTCGTTTAACTTTTAACCTTATAGGAACATCCTTGGAAATGATAACTATACTTAAAGTTAAATATACTTAACATTACAGTAAAACATTTTTAAAAACATTATTAGAGCTTGCAGTTAATGTTACTAATTATTGTGGGAACATTCTCTGCTAGCTGGGTTGATTCTCCAAAGAGGTTTTTAATTAGAGTTTTTTCCCCCCCAACAGTCTTCAGATATTTTAATAACAACCAAAAGGCATAACTGACTCTTAGGAATTCTATTATGCTGTTGTAGCTTAAAGGCTAATTTAAAACTATTTCAGTCTGAGAGTTAAGTAAATGATTTACCTTTGCTTCTTATTTACAGTGACATTTGCTAATGATCTAATGTCCATCATCTATACCCAGTATTTGCAGAAGATTGCGGTTCAGTGATCTACCCTGTACACTGATATGACATGACAACTGTTTTACATCCATACATTAATTTTACCTGCTGAATGTATTTGAGGGAGAAAAGTTCACCCATAAGTGAAACATTCCTAGTTAATATATGATTTCAATATTTAAAACTCTGTCCATGTGTGATGATAATCATTCAAATGACACCAACGATAAATGTGTTATCGTTGGGACTAAGCTATCTGTTGTGGAACTTAATTTATTGATAAGAGAAGTCACATTTTCACATTTTATTAATGTATCCCATGTGCACAGTAATGTCACTGATGACAATAACCTGCTGTAAAATTGTGAAATTTCCTCCCTAAAAATGCTTGATACGGAGCTCAAGATTCAACTGTAACAAATAATTTTTAATCTGTCATCACCATTAGATCCTGATGAATCCTGTCTCCACGTCAAGGATAATTTATAATTATAAGTAATTGATAAAGTTATTGCTGTTGCTCATTGTGCGGGAATTCACCAGCTGTTTGATGCTGCAGGTATTTAATAAACTCAGAGGAAAGACTCCTTCAAACAGCTGGAAGCAACAAACTAAACTTCAGCTCCTGTTTACGTTTTGAGGTCTGTGTGGTTCTCCATCAATTCCCATAGCTCCATTCACTAGAACTTGGAAATCTTAGCTTCAGTGACTGAACCTGGCCTATCAGTTCTACGATGGCCGGTGAGGTTTTAGAGGTGGCTGTGAACCCTCGACGTCCTCTGGTTAACCTCAACACAGATCACACACACAATACCTGTCAATTTGTAACTTTCCATGTCTTTATGACTCTTGTGTAATGTAAAGATTGTCCTGTGAAACAACCCTTGACTTGCAGAGGTTTTACACAAAAAACATCATGGAGCAGACTGATTCTCCAAACACATGTTGGTTTTTGATGAGAGGTTCTTTCCAACGGCTTATCCTCGCCTGATAATTGGGCTTACAGCTGCAAAGAGTGCAACTTAACTACAGTAATACTATAATCCTCACAGCACCTGAATCTGAATTACAAAAGACCCTCAGTGCTGCTGAAGACTATTGTCTTAAGATGAAGCCCGTAGAGTAAATTTGTAGTTCCAGAGGGAGAGTCAGAAAGCATGTTGATTACAAATTTGACAACACTACTCCCAAAGCTGTGGATTATATGTATCTTAGTAGAGTACTTAATTACAATAATCGGTTTAAAAGGGGGATTAAATGAAGCAGGTGGACCAACTCAGGAAGGCGCTTTACAGTATCTTAACTAAAGCTAGGTATTTAGCACTATCCAGTCAAACACAATTAGAGCTGTTTGATCATGTAGTATCACCGAAAGAGAGTTTTTTTAAAGCAAAAAAACAACGTAAAGTGTCTTAGTAAGATGTGGGGAAATCGATTCTCCAAGTCTGTGGGACTTTACTGGTCCAGAATGCCTCATAGGTGTGATCACCTGGTTGAGACCTGGTGACTTTCAAGACTGTAGCATTGCTTTTTCATGCTCTTCAGTGACCCCTCTTACCCTATATATTGGGGTATTTTCATTTTAGAAGTCAAGGGTTCAAGTTCTTCTTTTAATTTATCACATGTCTTTGTATTGCTGAACAGGTTTTATGGTTTTATTGATATTTTCTACAATAATTCTTTTTTTTTTTTTGAAAAACACTTCAGTTACAAAAAACAAACTGTAAACTGATGAGAAGTGTTGAATGTAAAATCACTGGTTTTTGGTGTACATTCATGGTAAAAGATGCAAATTCTGCTTGATTTTTCATGATTCTGTTAATATGATCAAAATGTAGTTGAATCTCAATGGATGGTAATAGTTGGTGGTAAAGATAGGGGGGGAAAATTCTGAACAATGCTGTATTTTCTTTTTTGTGGGGCCATAGCGGACCAATAAATGCTAGACTGATTTAATCCCTATCTTACTAAAATTAGATGTGGAGTTAGGAAAATCCCTGTGGTCTCTGGTAGATATTACATTATGCATTCCTGATTATAAAAGATTGTGGCCAGATGTGCATAAGCTAGGCATTTAATTTGGCTATAAAGATGATAGAACCCTGAGACACCTCTCCATATTTCGTATATTTTGTAAAAGAAGACATATTTATGTCTGAAATATGCCTATTTTTTCTATCCCATGAGAGATTTACTGAGAAAGAAAGGCAGGAGGAATAAGTCGAGTTCACCTGAAGGGTACTCTGTCAGTATAATCAGAAGCTTAGTCTGAAAGGATTTGTGTTACAAATGGTAATGTATGCCTGCTGAAACTTTCTAGTAGTGTTTAATGCTCTCTTTTAAGTTAGAATTAAGTATTTCAGTATTTTTTAAAACAAATACAAACAGGTTTCATAGTAATTGAATCTGCAGTTACTATATAAAATTCATAATCCTAATGCCAAACAATGCACATGCCGTCATTGTATTGATAAATGTTTTTCAAGAGTGAGTCCATAGTGATTATTTTTATGCTGCCAATATTGTGTTATAAGAGTCACTGTACTCTTATAAACCATCCATCAGTCAAATCCTTTCTGTCATGCAGGCGTCAGTTTCCTGGAGGGCAAAGAGGACATCATGGAGGACTGGAGAGAAAAATTCCTGAATACATACAAGGTAGGTCGGAGCAGCGACAAACTGCTCCTCCATGTTGGTATCTTCAGGCGCTGTGTTGTGCTGCGGCAGCTAACTTTGCCTGCATCTGAACAGAAGAGCTGATACTGGCTGCATTTTGAAGACAGTACTGCACATCCTTAGTTGTGTTTATGAAAACAGGCAATTTATCATATGTTATTTGGTACAAAGGAGAGCTCTGCTGATGAGTTTTACCACGTCACATGTGTCTCAGTCTTTGAACTTTATGTGTCGTCTGCTAATCATTGACGTGCTTCCTTTTTGTCTCTCTTTCCAGACAGGGCTAATGTTCTGGCCGTTCATGCAGGTAAAAATTAACATCCTCTGTATACACATGTTCACTTTTGACCAAGGTCCAGAGTAATGATTCAGCACTTTCAACTGTATCTCACAATCTCAGAACAAACCTAATACACCTGACTCGACATTCTTGTTACCATTACATCATTACATTTCCATTATTTCCAGTAGCTAAACAAACTGAGACATGTATTAATATAATACAATGTGATGATGAATAATGAGATGGAAACATAAACATGCACAACAAGTGGGGCTGAGTTTACATTCAGCTTTTTGGACATCAAGTTTAAGTAAATGCTGCCACATTAAATTTTTGACAGCTAATTTGGTGCCAACCCAAAGTAAATGTTGAGTAAATCTAAAGTAAGTTAGACCCAACAGTCACCATTAAGTTAGGCAAGTTCAAATTTGTGAAAATCCTGCAGGTGTTCCCAGGTAGTCTGTTCCTCCTATTGCTAAAAATAACTAGAATGCACTCAAGTGAGATGCAGACCCACGTCGGATGCCTTCCTAAACATGGCAGGTAGCCCTGCGACCTTGACCTTTGACCTTTTGACCTCAAAATTAATGGGGGACCAGGGTACGTCAAGATCAACATTAGTGCTGAGTTTGATTATCCTATATGTCTTTGTTATTTAGTTATGGTGTGGACATGCACACTCACACACCCACAGACAGACAGGCCGCATTAAGTTCAAGATCAAGAGGTGCAATGTGGTAGTCCTATGCTTATATACCAAAGTTCATCATTGCAAGCTTATATAGTTGATTATAAGGGGATTTTGCACTAATTAGCTCTGCGACCTTGACCTTTGATAAGATAGATAAGATAAACTTTGTTTCTCACAAGTGACAAACTTGTCTTGGGTTATTCACCCATGCTGCAGCCAACACATTGTACATCACAATCCACAATTCTGTTTTTACCATTTCTGGCTCTGATAAGTTGTGTAATTCTGGTGATTATTTAAAGATAACATGCCTTTCAAATGGGGGTTCGGAGGATTAAAATGTTAGCACATTATACACTAACTACATGAGTACTGTATTTGCTCTCTGTTTGTCAGTTTCTGAACTTTGCCTTGGTGCCTCTGTATGTCCGGACCACCTTCACCGGGTGCTGCGCCTTCGTCTGGGCCACCTTCTTGTGCTTCTCACGTCAGAGCGGCGACGGTACGGCTGCTGCTGCTCTCGCCTGGATGTTCCCCCCTAAAGGGGAGGAAGCAGAAGCCACAGAGAAGAAAGTAGACTCTAAGGACAAGGTAGATGCTCCCAAGGAGGGAACAGCAGCATCTAAACCCACACAGTAACAGAGTCAGAACATGGAGGGAGACAAAACATGAATCTAAACTGGTCTGTCCAGGATACAGCTGCTCCATAGGACGGTGGCTCAGTCTGGTTCTTTCTAGCTCAGTGGTTGATGTTACACTAACTCTGCCAGGGTCTTAGATTGAAGAGTCACTGAGGCGAGACAGAAAATGATGCTGCAAGGTGCTCTGGGAAACAGCCTCCGGCAAATGGAATGTATATGCAGTATATTTTTAAATATTAATCCAGTATAGCAGCTCAGTGGAAAAGTATCTATCAGTCCCCACCTTCCATATCCCAGTGAAACATGTCCATGCTTTGTTTCTCATCAGGTTTTGTTTTTTGTTTCTTTTTTATTAATGCAGTTATGTCACATTTACAACAAGAGTGAGGCTGGACCATGTTAAAAATACTGGAATGATTTATGAGGACCTCTGCAGTATGTCTGAGACAGAACTCAACAAATTGAAGAATCATTTCCACTGCGTGGAGTGGCAGCTAATTTATTAGCTTAGACTTTTAATCTAATGAAATTTGAGTAAAACTACAAACTTTTAAATATCTTTTTTATGAGCATGAGTGCTTTATTGATGGCAGTAGAATGCCTGATCTCTAAGGAATGTTTGCTTTGGTTCCTGTTTACACTCTGGTACATGAAATACCAAATACAGATGGGCACAGGTACCAATAATCTATTATAACTGCGTTTTTATGAATGTGTATGAAGGTACTCATGTTGAACAGTGCAACATTTAAACACAAAAAAATTAGTTAAAAAGAAAGCAAACTAAAATTGATCTAAAAACAATCAATTTTTGATTTCTACATTTTAAACCGTTACAATAATTAATGTTTGTCTCAAACATCCATCTACTTGAATCTTGAAATGCTGCCTGCCTGTTTTTGTACTTTATGTAGAAGTTATGCTGTGTGTTTCTTTTTGCACCGTATTATAATTTTTCCCATACAGCCTGCTATTTTAACCCTCTCTGTAAATGTTAGTTTGTAGGTGTTCTCGCCTGCATTGATTCTTGAACTGAAATGTCAGATGCCTTCGCCAGGCAGCGGTCGGTTTTATAAATAGAGTGCAGCGCAAGAGCTGTCTGTTATTCCTATATATAGAATTTAAGGGAAGATTTAGGGCAAACTTTTCTGTCTCAGGCCAATCAACAAACTTTGGCTTTCAATTGTGCTTCCATGTAATGCAAAGATCCCCAGTGTCTCAGAGATCTGTGTCTATTTCTGTTTGTCTAATATGGTTGAGTTTAAATTATAGTTTGTAATTATGCATTTTGAAGTAGCTATAGTAGTAAGCCTGTGTGTGATTATTAGATTTGATGTGTCTCACAGAACTAAATTATTAAAGTGAATAACATATTAATATATAAAGCCGTCTTTGAAGAGAGGATGTTTTATCTTTTGAGATGCAGTGTTAGATGTAGTTGTGTCATTTTAGAGTGTCTTTGGTCTTTATATGCTGATGAGCTACACTGGAACTGAAATGTCATATCAGTGAATATTCCCTTTTTGCACATCTTTTTGGTAATATTACCATCTAATTCAAGGATTGGTATGTTGTTTTAGCACAGTAGGGAATTTCTCATTCATTTTTATAATTTGGGAAATCACAAAGAACAGATCGGCTCTGGTGACTTGAAAAACTACTTTGATCTTATTTAATTTTTGCATTAGTTGCACTAGCTGCTGAATAAAACAAATAACAATTCATTGTGTGAGTGTTTTCTGAGCAAGCACACAGTTACAACAGCACAACAGAAACATGTTATTACTGAGCTGACACTTGTACCTAGAGCAGTATAATGTGCAAACAAAACCACAGTTTCTGATCTGAAACGTCACCTGTACCTTGTTTTGCTGTCAGATGCATTTTGTGTCTGTTTCAACTGGGACGAAAACGTTGCTCACTCCTATATGCATTACTTTGCATTTAGATGCAACTGCGCCTCAGTCTCCATCACCTCTGGGAATGTATTGAGCACATCGTGTACTTTGAAAAGGTTGCCTGCTGCATAGTTGAATTCTGCAGCCCTTGTTTTCACTATCTGTGTTCTCACTTAAAGTGTGAAACAAAAGAATAAAGAAAAAATAAGCCTTAAAAAAATGACAATATTCCAGGAGCCAGGGCACCATATTACAAATGCTTACAGATACACAAGATTACCTTTGATTTAACAAACAAAGTAATGTCAAATTGAAGAGGCAAAGCTTATTTTCTGTTAATTGTCACTAACTGTATCTAATTTTAGAAACTTAGTTAACACAATAAATACATTTACTGTGTTAAACTTGAATTTAACTGTTTCATTTGTTATATGAAAAGGAAGTATTTGTGAAATTACGATACATTTGCGAATGCATTTTTACAGTCTTTATTTAAAACCAAATTAATTTTCTTTTTTAAAAAGGACATTTTATTGTTATTTACAGTTACAGGTTTTAAAGTTATTTAACACTAGACATGTAAATTTACAGTCTATTTTATAACTTTATTGGTATTTTCATGTATATCAGAAATATAAAGGAAAAATCAGGAAAATAAATAGAAAAATTACCATAAAAGTGCAAAATTTTAGTGTACACTGTAAAAAATTATTTTTAACCAATTATTTTTTTTATTTTTATGTTTTGTACAGATAATAACTAGTAACATCACAAGTATTAACGTACATTTTGACTGTTAAAAACATGCCAAAACTAATAAATAATGTAAACATCAAAAATCTGTATTTTTACAAATGATAATTTGTTCTTCTACAACGTTTAACTGTAAAACTGCACCGTGTTATAGTATTTAAATCAGAGAAAAACATTATTTTACAGAGGTTTGCCATTAGTTTAACAGTTTTCAAACTATTTTTTCTGACACCCTTGTTGCCAAACTTTTACATTTTTTTACAACATCTTTTTTTACAGTGTTGCCTATAGACTTTAATGAACAATTATAGGCTTTTGGCTCAATCAAGTTATTCCTAGTAGATATTTGATGCCCTTATGCAAAAGCAACTGTTACTTAACCCTGGACAGTTGTATCAGCAGCCAAATAACAGCCAGAGTTTACTTAAATGCTTGAAGAATTTCCTGAATATGAATAATAATAATCAGAGGGAACTTTGGTCTGTTTAGATTTACTAAAAATACAATTCAGGACAAGGGGAAAAAAAAAAACTTCGATGCCACTGTGCTCCTACTGTTTTATTTTTACCCTCTTCTCGGTGCCAGTGGGTGTCTCCCAAGCGCTCACATCCCTACACTGCGCATGCTCCCTGCATCCTCTCCTCTCCATCCGCACGTCAAAGGGACTTGAAAGCTTGAATAAAGATGCTCAGCGTCTCGGGTCGCCGGAGTCTTGTCACCGGGTGAAACCGAGTCCTCCGGAGGGACGCACGCAGCGGGAACGTGCAGCTTTTAGCGGAACGACAGCCTCGTTTTCGGGTTTCGAGCACCGACATGGAGCTGAAGAAATCTATCTCGGACACCGAACGCGCGCTCAGGAGCTACGGAGCCGTGTCGGAAACGGCGTGGACCACGGACAAAGGTGAGCCTCCAGATCTGAGCAGAAATTGCAGTTTTGTCTGCAGGGTTTTTCTCAGGAAAGAAAAATGTTTTACCCTCAGGAGACCCAGTCTGCAGAGCAATGAAGCAGTGAAACGGTTAATGTGTGACTCACAAAAGGTTGGGGATGTATCATTAGCGCTGCCTCGGTGCTAAAAGGCCTATTACTTCCTCTGTGTGCACACCAGGAGCATTACTCTGCGTGTGAATGAATCCGAGCCAAGAAATATTGCTCCTGCACAGCGCATTTTCAAACTTGTGGTCATTTGTGCAGCTTGAGCTCATCAGCCTGCAGCAGCAGCTTTGACTCATCTCTGCTCTGATCAATACACATATACGATATCTGTTTCAGATTTAAGGGAATATCTGAGTGCTCATGTCAGGATTACTGGCAGCCTGAGGGACACATTTTTCTAATATGTCACTTTTAGTGATTATTCATGGGGATAATTCCACATTGTGCTGGTATGACTCATGCGGAGACTCCAAAGGAAAGCGAGCACAATAATTAGAGTTTCTACACAACAATAGCAGCATTCAATGGTTCAGTATCACAACAGCACAAACAGTCGCAGAAAGGATACTAAAGCTGACCCGGCTGCTCCCTAACACTTGCAAAAAAACAAACAAAAAAAACCCCATAAAATTCAGTCTTTCTATTATTTTGTCCTATATTTATTTGATTTGTCCTATTTAAGACTACAAGTAGGAATTTTTTTTTTGCAAATTGAATTATAATTTGGTCTGTAAAAGGTTGAAATAGCCCAGAGCCCTGTCTTCAAATTTTTTTTTAGCCAATAGTTGACAATATATGGAACATAAAGCAATATAAAAACAAGAAACACAGATTATCCTCACACTGGAAGACCTGAAATAACACAGGGTTTGTTTGGCATTATTGCTTGATAAATGATAGTAGCTGAAAAACTCATTTCAACTCTTTCAACTGTTAGAATTTAGCTCTAAACAATATAATAAACCACTACCACAAAAATGATAAGGAATCTGCAGCAGCTGTTCCCTACGATCTTGAAAATCAATAATATAAGACGCAGAAATCATTAAAATTGATGTTTCTATTATTTTGTCCCGCATCTACTTGATTTGTCCTATTTAAGACTGCAAGTAGCGATCACTTTGTCAAGACTGATTTATCATTTGGTCAGTAAAAGCCTGAAAAATCCTAGAGCCCTGTCTTAACACTGTTGTTGTTTTACAAATAGTGGAAAATATATTCACATTAAAGTAATATGAAACCATAAAAAATAACTAATCCTCATCCTAGAAAACCAGACATAGTGCAAATGTTTCTTTGGAATTTTTCTTGATAAATGACAAAAACTAACAATTAATTTTTTGTCACTTGACTGCTGTATGACAGACTGCAGCCTCCTATTTAGAACTGCAAGTAGCAGTCATTTTCTGGCAATTGAATCATCTTTTGGTCTGTAAAAGGCTAAAAAAAACCCAGAGACTTGTCTCCAAACAGCTGATCTTTACACTGGAAAACCTGAAATAGTACCAATGCTGCTTGTTTGTCTTACCTGCTTGATAAATGACAGCAATTGACAATTCATTTCCTGTCACTATTAGAATTCAGCTCCAATCAAACAACATCACAAAACGCAGCCTCAAAACTGGCCATAAAGCTGCACAAACACACTTTGTTTACGTTGTTTTTGCATGTTTCTATTATTTCCTCTCATTCTCAAATCCTGAGTGATGACGAGCGATGAATGACGCATGTGTTGACATAAGCGACAAAGAGATAACCCATGTGATTTCAAACGTGTCCCAATTGGTTCCACGGAGGATAATTCATCACCAGAGGGAGAAAGGTGTGAAGAAACTTCCAGATTAAGCCTGAGAAGAAGAAGGGAAAAAATGCAGAGGATATTTTTAGACACAGATTCAGTCATTGCTCTCTCACTCTCTTTTTTCTGTCTCCTGCAAACACACACAGAAAACAAGACGGAGGTAAAGCAGAGCCAACACCCTGCAGGTTTATGCCCATTTATCCTCACGGCAAAGCTAAATACTGCAAGTGTTTGCATTGCACTTTCTATTTTGTGGTGTGTTTTTTTCCTTTTTGGAGGGAGGTGTGGTCCAGCAGCAGCAGAGTGTGTACAGTGTGACTGCAGGGTGTCTGTATTGGATGTCATACAGATGCCGGCATTTCCCTGTTGTCAAGCCCCATGTGGCGACTACATTGTGCACTCTCCAGGCTGTTTAACCCTCATTAAGTCATAATGCTGAAGTGCACCAATGAGCCTGTTTGTCTGAATGAAACTGGGGTTAATTCAAGTTGAGTAATTATGTGTGTGATAAGACTGGTGACGTGAGGAGCGGAGCAGGCCTCAGACTTTGCAGTTCACCTCACCTGTCCCTGCTGAACAAGATGCTTTTAATTAGGGAGAATCCAAGCTCTTTATTCCTTGTGATGTTTTTAATGCTGAGTACGTGTGAGCAGCTCCCTGGGATGAGAAAAAGCTGTTAGGACATTATTGAGCTGGCACTTTGCCACTTGTAATAGTCCAGGCGGGACTTAATGCAGCTTGGTGTTATTGATGAGGAGCACGTGGCTGCGAGTGCCAAAAGAAAAAACGAGAAACAGATAAAAACAACACAAGGAGGAAAAAAAAACGATTTGTTGAACTTCAGCTCGTGCTGCAGCTTAATGACGTGAACTTTGATTCACCATCCGTTTAAGTATATTGTCAGCAGATACGCTGGGTGATGATCCAACGTTAGTGAGGCACAAACAAACCGAGCCCTCCTGTGCAGACTTCAGTCTGCTGTGGTGAGTCAGCTCCGTCCTCAGCAAGCGTCCATGAGAAGTACCACAGACGCAGACTGCAGCTTGTGTTGCTGCAGGAGGATGAAGAGCAAATCCAGCTGGTCCTCTGATGTTACACTACACACTGTGGGTAAATGCCGTGAGAGCTCAGGATTAAAGATGCAAATAGTTTGTTTGCTCAGGTGTGTGCAGACTGAGGGTTTTGTATAGTGTAGGTGTGATCTGTTCAGAGTCAGGACGATAAGAGGGATGATTCCAGACACCAATAGCTGTTTTAACTCATACCCTTATGGATGAGAGTGTGTTTGCACCGATCAGCCACAACACGAAACCCCCCTGCATAATATTGCGTAGGTTCCCCTCAGGCTGTCAAAACAGTTCCGACCTATCAGGGAACGGGGCACTGGGGAGTGCTGTTGCCATGGAGGGGGGTACTTGGTCTGCAACAATGGTTGGGGGAGATGATACGAACATCCAGACGAATGCCAGGACCCAGGATTTCCCAGCAGAACATTGCATTATTAAAGAATTATTAGTTGTTCACTTTACCTGTCAATGGTTTTAATGTTGTGACAGATTGGGTGGATACGTTAAAGTACAGAGAAAAGCAATCTCCGGTTCCAACCCCTCAAATATTTGCTGGTTTTCTCAGTCGTCTGTGATTATAAAGGAAATATCTTCAGGTTTTTAGACTGGAAATTACCTGTAATTTTTTTTATAATAGACATTTTTATTATTTTTCAACTTATTATTCAAGCAGCTAAACAAGGCAAGAATCAGAAAGTAATTCAAACAATATTTTTTACAAAGATACCAAATGGAGTTTGACATGTGAAGTATACGTATCTATAACAAGTAACCTCTCGGAAGTTTTTCCGTTTTTTGCTTTTTAACACTGAATCATGGACCTTTAAAAAAATGTTTTGACAAGAATTTACAAAAAAGACTCTTTCGTGTCCAAGTGAAAACAGATTTCTACCAAGTAATTTGACTTAGCTAAAAAATCAAAAATGTAAAAGAAGCGTTTGCATGAGTATTCACCCCATTTAAAGTGACTCAATTATTTCAAGACAGGTGCAGTCAGTTGGTAGTAGAAGTCACACGCTAGTAAAGTGGGCATCATTTGAGTGCAGTGAATGTGTCTCAAGGGATTTATACCTGGATGGTCTAGTCATTGGAGAATCAGTACTCCTGGTTATAACTACACCACGAAAACAAAAGTTCACTACATCAACTCTGTCAAAAAGCTGAAGAAAATCATAAGGCAAGGGATGGACACAAGAAAATTTCCAAGTATAAGAAGTATAAACATACAAAAGTAGCTGTTACGTATTGCGTCCCATTTGGGGGCTTGTGAGAAACAGTTTTTTTTTAAAGGTCAAAGTCGAAGCAATAGAGGCAGAGATAGTCTGACTTTTAGGCCTTAATGGTAATGCCCCAAAAAGCCAGGATCCGGTTCTTCCCATAATGCAGCTAAACAGTTATTTTCATTAGTCTCCCCTTCCTTGCCTGGTAAATGTAAATGTCTGTCTCTCAGAGTCTCTGTTCTGAGGAGGAAACCAAGATGCCCTCGGCACTGAACACTTAACTCTCACAGTTTCACGCTAATGGAACATATCTTTATTGGCTAATCAGGATCTGTTGTCACTGGCTGTCCGCATAGCTGTTGCAGCAGGTGCCGCAGCGCTTGCAGTGGTCAGTGCATTGATCAGTGTAATGAGTGGTTGGTCAGTGCAGTAAGTGTTTTGTGGCTACAGGGTGTGTGAGAATGTCAGATCAGTGCTGGCATCAAGGTAATTCTTCTCCGCCACAACAATGTTCTTCATGGTCTCAGAGTTCCTGGAAATACTCAAAAAGATTATGTTCTGTGTTCTTTCCTTAACAAGTTTCCATGACCTCGATAGAAAACGTCATGAAACATGTGAAGGAAAGTTCACAAGGACATAGAAAGAAGATAACCATTGTGATAAGGGAATCCGACAACACTTGTTGACATGGGTTTGGTGTGGATGGTGCATTACTTTAAATGGGAATTGTGGAACAGCATTATCTTGTTCATTTTCCTAAAGGATCGACCACTGCATCCTGCATGCAAAAAGAGATAAGAATGGAAACACTCTTATCTGCCTATAGGGTTGAGGGTTGTTGTATATTCAACAACAACCTATAGGGTTGTGTACTGGGTTTTGGGGGCCGCTGCCGATATCAATTTTTAGATATTGATATACTGGCCAATATAATGTGACATTAAGCAAGCGGAATGCTCCGTTTAGTATTTATTAACTCTCCAGCAATATATTTCACAAACTAGTTAGCAACATGCAACACCCTGCAGACAGTGCTGAGACTATTGTAAATAATGGAGTGCACTCTAATGGACAAACTGTATGACGACAACATTTCTAAAATATTGCAAACATCTTCTTTCTGCATTATGTTCCGTAAAAAAATGTAAGTTTTCATGTCGGTGCGTATTGGACAAAATATATGCCAATACTAGTATATCCAAGACAGACTGATTTTCTAGATGCTAGGGGAAGGTGCTTCAGTGCTTACCTCCTTTAGCATTGAAAACACAGGACCATCTTTTACAGAAAGAAAGGAGATAATTTTGTCCCACAATTCCTTGGAGCAGCAGCATTCAAAGCAATGCACCATCCACAGCAGACCCATTAACAGCTGTCATCACAGGATTACATAGTCGAGTGTAAAGTAATTGTCTTTGCACCACAGTTATCTCCCCCTGTGACCTCATGTACTCGGCTTCACATCTTTCCTCAACTTAATGATGGTTTTTTTTTTATCAATGCTATGGAAAAGTTCTACGGAATCACCTTCATTAACATTTAGAGAATTCAACAAGTTCCTTTCCCGGCTGCCACTTAGATATTTTTGTGTCATTTCATTCAGTTGGAAACATTCTTTGGCTAAAAAGACTATTCATCCAAAACTCTGGTATAGTGTCAGCTTTCAGTGCAAAGCAGTCACTCGTGCCTTCAGGACTGTTGTGTCCTTAAACTTCAAATCACCTCTCTCAATTACACATGCTTCTTTCTTTCCAAATATCATGTTCTTGGCTGCTGTGAGATGACACGTCACATGGTGCCGAGGTGAGACGTGGGTTTGCCAAGAAGCTGACGCTAGGAAAAAGTTTTCAAGGACTAACAGGCCGAAATTAAGAAGTCATGGATACATTTGTCATGTGAAGTTAGTTAAAGGAAGGCAAACTTACGATTCAGATCTCGAATTAGATGCGGGTGATGCACCAATAGAATCTCTAAATTAACCTTTAATGTGTGTTGAGTGTTGTCTGTAATTTAAACCAGCAAATATGCTTCAAACACTGAAGCAATGTTGAATAAAGTTGAGTAGCAGAGAAGGCAAAGCTGTCCTTGTAGATGCATGTTTGTCTTGCTTGTAAGGTCTGTTTCTTTCCTGTCTTTTTTACTGCTCCTTTTTATATTGCTTTTACTCTGTTTTTCTTCAGGCCACTCAGATGTGTCCATGGCAGAGAGCACCATGTCCCCAGAGGAAATCGAAGTGGAGATGGCTCGTATCCAGCGCCTGCGGGAGGTCCTGGTGCGCCGGGAGTCAGAACTGCGTTTTATGTAGGTGTCGGTTTCTTTGCTTTTGTGACACAAAACGTAATAGAGTGTGACAAAGACGCGATCAATACAGTGTCATAACAATTTCTATTGCTGGCCCTGAGTGGATAATGAGCTTTGCCTTGTTGCCATGACACATGACACAAGCCTTGATACTCCTGTATGACGCACTGCAAAGGGATTTAAGTGTTATTTCCTTGAGACAGACAGTACGTTGGCTGTTTGAAAAACTGGCTGTTACAGAGAGAACTTTCCCATTTGCCCATTGATTTTTCAGAGTGCTGGACATGCCAATGGTGAACTCATTGGCTCTTCATCAACCTGAGCTTCAGGGGTTATGGATCAGTGTTTGGGATGAGACATTGTCTAAACCTCTTAGAAATGTTGGGTCTGTGTCTTTTCTACAGCAGGACAACATGGATATTGATAAACTGATCAGATGCTGGATTTAATACTGTGGCACTACATTTTGCAAAGTAATAATCCAGTGCAATAGTTCAATACAGACTACAGCTCCAAAAAAACCTCCAAATCATTCATTGTAAAAGAACTTGCTGCTTCAGAAATGTATTTTTTTTCACATGTAGTATGTGTTTTCACTGCAATATAAATATATAGTAAGTCCTGCGCTTCTATGGAAAAAGCACAAACATGTCTAGAAGTAGAGAAAACTCAAACATGTCTTCTGTGCAGTGTAATAAAGTTATACAAATCATAATAGAAAAATGCTGAAAACAACCGTTTTCCAAGTGCTGTTACCAATACAGGCAAAAATTATGACTCTACGTACATTTTTAATTTTTTTGCCATATTTGTTTCCTACCTGCTCTGTGTAAACACAGCCTGCAGTTCAGTCGAGAAGTCCCTGAATTTTTGTGCTGAGGTACATAGATTTGTTTTAATATAATCTTGTGAGAGCTAATGGTTTATTTTAAGTGTTACAGATAGAATAATGTGATTTTGATCAAATATCAAGATTTTAAACTTAGATTGGTTAAAGTTTCCCAACTGAACCATATATCACAAATGAGGCTTTCAAGGACTGTCAGAAAGTTAAAAACTGAAAAATCCATCCAGTTTTTACAGTTTCTGTTTCTGATAAATGTTTTTTTAAAAATACAGCATACCTTTTAAACCAGTTCATAGGTCCTGGGGTTCAGCGGTTAAAATGCCCAATAATGTGTATCACCTTGTGCATCCCCTCCAACGCTATCAGTGGTTCCTTTGGGTCTTGTTGGTTGCAGAGTGGGGCCCCCATGGACTGGGCTTGCTCCAGAGCATCCTATTGACACTCAGTTTGGTTTGGATCTGGGCAGTTTGGAGGCTGGGTCAACACCTTCAGCTCCTGGTCGTGTTCCTCGAGTAATTCCTGAGCAGTTTTTACAGTGTAGCAGGTTGCATTGTCCCGCTGGGGCTGGTGCTTGTTCTGCAGCAATGTTTAGGTGTGTAGTACATGTCAAAGTAAGATCCACATGTATGCAAGCATTAAAGGTTTCCCAGCAGAATATTGCAACAGCAATCTGATTAATGTCATTAACTTCACTGGTCAGTAATTTTAATTGACATTTAGCTGTTGTGCCTTTTTAACACTCAACTGAAAACAGAAATACAAAGCACAGTTTATTACCAGTGTTGAAACAGTATCAAATTGTCTTACAGCTGCAACATAAAGAACTTAACAGTGTATTTTGTGGGTCATTACACTTCTAACATCTGCTGTGTGATGCTTGAGGTGTCCGCTGAAGCCGACACACATCTTAAGGAGCTTGCTCGGTTAATAGCGTTAGTTCAGACGCCCACTTGAAAGGCTTCATTAGGCCGCCACGCTGCTTTAGTGCTGACGTCTCTGTTTGACTCACATAAACACATGTATGTACACACGAATGCACAAATCAGCAGATGGTGTGTCAGAGTGCAGAAGCTGCTGGAATCCACAGATAGCATTCGGAGCGCGAAACACAAGGCAGAAGAGGGAGAAAAACTGAGGGAGGAGTGTATGGGGGGAGAAAGGAAAAGGAAGGAGGTGTAAAACAGCAACAGGGATAAACGCAGAGGGAGGAGGAGGAAGCTGTGGATGAGTCATCGGCCTGATCTATCACAAGGAGAATTAAATCTGTGGTTAGCTGTCACTGCTCCACAGACAGACATAGAGGGAGGTGGGGATTCAGGGAAGAAACGTTGAGGTCCCCAAGGGTGAGACGTCAGGGCTGCAGGAGGCTGGGAGGCCATGAGCAGGATTGATTTTTGTTGCATGTTTTCAATCTGCAGATGTGTGACGGACAGCCTAAGGCCGCCAAAATCTTAATGACAAGTACAAGAGCGGAGTTTAGTTCAGCCACATTGGACAGAGAGTGACTATTATAGATTAATATTGAAACAAATGAGGGGAAAAAACTAACAACAATTAGAATTTTTGATAGCTGTTAAAGTGGAATTTCTTCACAATAATACTCAACATTCAATCTGATATGTGTGTGAGCTGAATATGTTTGGTTTTCGATTATTGGTTGAACAAGGAGAAGTGATTTGAGGATCTTGAAATCAGGGAAATTGTGATGGACATTTTTGTTTAGCCTAAATTATGAAATATCTAGCCTGGAAAATGGCAGTTTAAGGAGAAAACACAGGAAACAAGTTGCAGAAGCCAAATCTTATGCAGACTAAATCAAGACTTAATATAAGAAAGTGCTGAATGACAGTTTTGAAATCCTTCCAACAGAATTCCCAGCAAGATTTACTGGATAATATACAGCTCATGCTCCCAAAACAGCTCTGAAAAACAGGGATGTGGCAGTAGATCCTCTGGCCTCCATGAATCACCTTGTTCCATCCTGAAAATGCTCAGCTGGGTTGAGATTTTTCAGGCAGGTAAACACCTTAGGCTTTTTGTTGTTTTCCTTGAGCCCTTTTTTGAGCAGTATTCCCACTGGGAAGTGTTGAAAATGTTCAACTGTCAAAGAAACATCCACATGAGTGGCAGGATTCAAGGTTTCCCAGCAGAGCATTGCATTGTAACCATCACTTCAGCTGTCGGTGGTTTTAATGCTGTGGCCGATCTGTGTAGGTCTGCGTTACATCATTCCAGTCAGATAGACATCCAAAGTGGAAGCGGAGGAGCTAATAATATCAGTTCTTCTTTAATCCGATGGAAGCCTGTAATTCACTGTTCTTTGTCTCTGTTTCCAGGATGGACGACATTCAGCTCTGCAAAGACATCATGAGTTTAAAGCAGGAGCTCAGACAGATTGTCGCAGTACCAGGTACAGTTCACACACATTCACTCTGCCTTTCCCAACAACTAACATGAAGCATTTCAGGAAATAAAAAACTCAGAATTTATCGTGTTGCATACAGAACTGTCCATTCTCAAACAAAAATAGCATTTTTGGCAGAAAGTGCTTCTGTTTGCAGCTCACCAGAGTCCCATAAACCTCTGCAAGCATCACGCTGATTTATAGGAAGTGTCGCTACACTAAACTAGGCAGGATTGATTGTGAGTCTCAGGGACAGGGGAGATAATCATACATACACAAACACTCATGCATCACTCCTGTGAAGGCAATATGAGCTGTGGGACACGTTCCAGGCAAAGTGTCAAAAAATAAATTTCAGTTAAAGCTCACAATTATTGCCTGGATGTTTTGTGGGTTTTGTTTTTTTTGCTGCAGCATACAAAATCAAATATTAGCAAAACTCCACGGTCGCTTCCAGTGAAGTGAGTGAAATGCAGCAGGAGGTGCTTCATTGACGTCAGCTGAATGGCACACAGCAACACATACGTGAAGTTGTGTGTGTGCAGAAACCCTGTCAACCTCAAAGAGCGCACACATCATGTGTCAGTGTGTGTGCAGGAGCGGTGGTGTCGTGTTCAAGGACGCACAAACAGGACACACCAATGACCTGTCAAACACTGGGCGGATTTTTAACCACTTGACAACGCAGCAGTGTGGACAGATAACTGACGATCCAGTAATCCAATTCAAAATAAGTGCATGTAAAAATCGCAGCTGCTGCAAAGTTTGTTTGTATTAAAGGTGTAAGAACTTGAAACAGATTGCATGTGTTAATCACTCACCAACTATTAACCATAACTAAACCGTAAAAAAATGAGACCTTGCACAACAGCCTTGGTTGCCAATAACAGGCTATGGACTGATTTGTATTTGAAAGATTCAGGTAAAAATTTTTGTGGGAATCCAAAAAATGTGACATTTATGCTCACTGCCTTAATGCCCCCTTTCTGCCCCCCTGCAGCACCAACGATGTGCAACAGTCTGCTCTTAGCACACCACAGACTCCAACACAAACTCCACGTAAGCAGAAAAAACAAAAAAGTTTTGTCTAGTTAAACCTGTCTGGCCAAATGAGACTGACGTAGGGAAATACTGAGGTCAGCGTTAGCAGGGTGTTCAATTCATGGAGGGACAAAAGGGTTAAAAAAAATAATGTTTGTCAAAGTCTAGTCTCACATCGGACTAATCTCCTCACTTCGTCTCAGCGCTGGGCTGGAGAGTCAAATATAGTTGAGCTTAGTTTAACTTAGCAATCAACATAATGTGCACCAATATTATTAAGTCTTTTGCCAATGAATTGATTACCATTGAAATCAAGGCTTGAAACAATGCACTTAGCAAATTGTAAAGGCTGCAGTTGAGGATACATGTTATGCAGCACATGTGATCCAGTTTTTAAACTGTTGTGTCAATAGTTTTACATATTAATGCCGTCCTCCCTGTGTGACAGCCACATTTTTGATGGTATGTCATTGAAATGCTCTATCACAAGTTTAAAGCTGTGAAAAAGTTAATACTGAACTGAAGCAGGACTTTAACAGATTATATATGTATACAATATGACTTCTTCCTGTGGCCACCTGCTGGATCGGGAAGAAAGCAACAGCTACAGAGAACCTTTAATATTGCGAGAAAAAGCCTAAGTTTGGGGCTACTGTGGTGATTTATGATGCGATCATGAATCCCCCCCAACACTAGAAAAGAAAATTAAGATAAAGTGATCCTGTGTAGCTTTTGCTGAACAGTCCTAACTGTAGCAAAAGTGACATTAATAAGATAATATAAAATGCTAAAATGTAGTTGCATCAGTCAAAAAAAGACTCACTTGCTAACCAACATTAGCCACCAAAAGCTATAAACTAATTAAGACTGCAGAAGCAAAAACCTTTTATCTTTTATTGCATGTGAGTTAAGCTTTCATTTGTAACAGCATTTCAAATTTGACATTATCTAGTTTTAAGGTCCTCTTATTATGGAGCTTTTTACCAAATCATACAGCGCTCATGTCTTATTATAATTATTAATTTAATGCTTTACCTACATTTTCTCCAAAGCATAAGGAATACATTTAGTTTGAATCAATACTGAATCCTTTATTCATTAACTTTCGTTGACTGACAAGTTGTCAAATTCAAATAATATCACGTTTAAAAACACTGGAATGTACCATAAAATGTGTTTGTGCTTGTAGACTTATCTCAGGCTGGTGAAATTCTTTAGATTACGATTGGATTATATTGTGGAGTGTCCGTATTATTTTGTCCACCTGCCATCCTTGTGGACTTATTGGCCACACAAGCAGGACACCACCACATAAAACCTGAACCCTGAGCCAGCAGGGTCTGATGTATGCAGTTGTTGGGGGGTTCTGGAGTCTCATTACGTCACTCCGGGACAACCAGAGTCACGTGACCAACACTCCTCTGTCGCTGGGATTATTGCGTCAGAGTCATGCACCCTAAAGTTGTCCTGCTCCCAGGGGGACTACCCTCTGTAGCTGCACTGCTCCACTTTATTTCTGAGGAAAAAAGAGCTGATGTTTGCAGTCATTTTAGCCCAGAAACCAGCAGCAGCAGACAGCCTGCCTCGGCGCATCCGTCCCTGTGTCCGTTTACACTTGATCTGCTCTGTTTGTGTTTGTCTTTTTACGTGCTTCGGAGTGTGAAGGTTAGAAAAGTGAGCCGAGGCAAAACGGATGTCGCAAACACACATTCCTTCACCAAACAAAAAAAAAAAAAGGCCCTCTCGTATTTGCATAATTAAGTGAGCGCCTTATTTGTTATAAATTATACATGAGAGGAGAATTAAGGGTCTGTTTGTGATGTGACTCAGTGTTTAAGAGCCGCCTGACTTTGCTGTAAGGTCAGTCTGTTGAGGTCAGCTTCAAGCAGCCACAAACCTGCTGTCTGCTTTCATAGTTTATGTGAGGAGGTTCTGCTTTATCTACATTATAAATAAAATATATAAATACATTAAAAAGGCAATATTCTGGCAGCTGGAGCACCAAAAATTACCCTAAAGTAACAGAAATTAAGCATCTTATAAAAACAATGTAATTTTCCCAAAGTAAAACAGTTTCTAGTCTAAATTTTACATGAGAGCTTGTGTATTTAATCAGCTTTTAAATGTTCAATTAAGGCAATTTCCATGAGTGAAAACAAAGAAATGACCCATAAACATGGTTAGATTATGCTATGATACAAATGCTGTTATTTGTTGGGATTTATTATAAAATTTTATGTTTAAACCTTGCAAAGAAAAAAGTCAAAATACTGTTGCAAAACTATAAATTCAGTCTTAAAGACTACAGTTTTTTTTTATTTAATATTGAGTGTAATATGAGTTTTTAAATGTAAATTTACCTGAAATCTTGTAAATTCCATAGATTTAATGAAAAACACTCCACATTGGTATTTATGATGAGTAATTTTAATATTATGGTTAAAACTTTACCAAATTATATAAAATACTAATGTACCTGGGATAATTAAATCAAAATTCTAAGACCCTACAGTGGTATTAGTTATGGAGATGAACCTGACCTAATTAGAACTAAAGTCTATATCTCACAAAGCATTTACAGTATTAAACTTGAATTTAACATTAGTTAAATTATTTATTAGTTTCGTCTAATAAATAAAAATGGAATATTTGTGAAGTTAGGTTTAATTTTGCAACGTATTCTGTTTTTTTTGTCATTTTTTAATAGAATTTTTGTGGTTATTCACAGTTCCTTGTTTCTTCGATGTTAGACATGTAAATTCAGAGAATATTTTTGTAATTTTGTTAATATTTTCCTGTATTTCAGAAATACAGAAACAAAGCTGTAAAATAAAATGTGAAAATTCATTTAAATTACGAGTTTTTTATGAAAGTGTTATAGCCATTTATTTAATTGTATGACTCTGCTGCCGTTTTCTTATCTTCTCTTGGTTTTCCCCCCAGAGAAAGAAAAGAACAAGAAGCACAGGCAGCGGGAAGAGGAGCTGATCCTGAAGATCCATAAGCTGGTACAGAAGAGGGATTTCCTGGTCGATGACGCTGAGGTGGAGAGATTAAGGTACGGCCTCCTGCGTATCGAGCTCAGATAATATCCGGGAGCCAAATGTCTGTTTGTTTACTCAGACGCTGCTGGGCAGAACTGCACCTGCTGTTTATTCCTTCATTAGACATAAGAAGGAGACTCGAGCGTAAATGTGCAGAGCAAATGTGAGCACGAAGGCCGACGACGGCGTCTCTCCATCATCGCAGCTCTGCCTCCGGTGCGGGAGGAGGCTGAGTGATGGTCGAGGCTCCGCATTGTCATTTCCCTCCTCTGCTCCCACTGATAACCCACAGAGTGTGGCACAGAGATAACTTTCACACAGACATGATGAGCGCTTTAAATCACTGCACGAACAAATTTATGTGCCGTTTAAAAGATTGATTTTCAAAGTGTGCTATTAGATTCTCCGTGTAATATATTAACCCTCTGAAACCCAAAACCCGCCAGTGGGGTTGAAAGGCATGTTATCTTTTTTAAAAATTACAACATTTCTTAGAACAAGAAACCTTAAAAACAGAATCAATTAGCCAGCTTTGCCTTGAATGACTCCTGTGTTCCTTCCATTCCATCAGGAACTTCAAATCGAAACACAAAATCAGAATATTTCATCATAATCACTCTAATCTATGTCTCATTTAAAAACGCCGACAAAAATAAACCATTTGCACGAACAAAAGTCTTTGAAGAACACAAACCTTTTTGCTCCACAGTGCAGTCATGAAGGCATGAGACCAACAGTTACGTGACAAAACGTCAGGGACTATTCGGTTGAACTGCAGACTGCTTTCCTTTTAAGAAATATAAGTAAACTGAGATCTGTAGTTTCAACTGTTGAGCGTGAGATGATTATACATGCCTTCATCTCATCTCGCTTAAACTACTGCAATTCACTTTTCACCTCACTCAGTATTCCTGCTTTCAATCCAGGATGCTGCTGCACGACTACTAACAAGATCAAGTAGACGCTGTCATATCCCCCCTATATTAGAATCCCTTCACTGGCTCCCGATCACATTTAGGTTCAAAATTCTAACTTTCACCTACAGTGTGTTGAACGGTCAGGATCCAGCCTATGCTGCTGACCTCCTCCATCCTCACCAGTCTGCTCGATCTCTCAGGTCAATTAGGTTAAATTTGCTGTCTATCCCTCAGACTCCCCTCAAGACACGAGGTGATCGAGCTTTTGCGGCACCTAAATATTGGAATGCTCTGCCAGCACCATAACGAGTCTCTGTTTTCTTTTAAAAGCCAGCTAAAGACGGACCTGTTTAGACAGGCATTTGGGTAATTTGTATGCAGTAGCCCTGTACTTGCTTTATTTCTTTATTCTGTCATTTTTGTGTTTTCTTGTATTTCTATATCACTTTGTGACCTTTTGTCTGTGAAAAGCGCTGTATACATAAATTTACTTACTTTGTTTACACAAAATAGATAGGAGACAAGTATGGAAGCAAATTAAAAATGTAAAACTATGCACAGTATGTAGAATTACTATAATATTTTCCAGTATTGGTAACGCCTGTGGGTACTTAAAAAAACTGTACATGCAGATTCCAATTTTTAAAACTTTTTTCCAGTTAATTCAGACATTGATAATTCATTCAAAATAAATGTTTAATTCAAAGTGTTTTGAAGCTTGAAATAACTCTCCTTTTTAAAACTTCATCTAATTCAGTTATTTGCTATTCAATTACAACATTCAGTTAACAACATTTTACTGTATTTTGAGGCTTCATAGATGGTTTCTGTTGCCAGAATCATATGGTAAAAATGTATGAAACCAATTTATTTATTTGTTTATTTATTCTAATTGGACAAAAGAGCCTGATTGGTGTGTATGTAGTGGAGTAGAAAGTACAATATGTCCCTCTGAAATGCGTTGGATGGAATTATAATGTAGCATAAAATGAAAATACCTCATAATTGTACTCAAGGACAGCACTTGATGTACTGTACCTTCCACCACTGGTCCTTGAACATTCATGAAGATCAGGTGGGGATGGGGAGTCAAAGAACCGCGCATTAGTACGTCTGAAAAAACGGACAGACAGAGGGATGTGTGCAGAAAGATAATTTGAAAGTACAGTGACGTCAAAGTTGCAAATGAATTAACAGTGTGTGAAAGCAGAAGTGGTGAGCAGCAGAAATAGCACCTATGAACCCATACTGCAAGAAAGACTGAACCTAAAGGAGCACAGCTTCCTTAATGAACTTCACCAACAAAATATGTTCCATTAGCGTACACAGTCACACCTCCCTAATATATAACGTCCACGTTGAATGTTCATCACTGCTTGCACAACAGGAGTAGCAAGAACACAGATCAATACGTGCAGCCACAAGGCATTTACTTAATACTGCACATGCCAGAATTAAACAGAAACCCTCCAGTTGACTGTCCAAAGCTTTTCTCTTGAGCAACGGATGGAACATCTTTTTTTTTAATTAGACAGCAGAGAAGTCCCCCGAGGATGCTGCAAATAACTGCAGAAACTTTTCAGCGATGCTAAAAGACTGGGGATTTGTCTTTCAGGGAAACGGATGTTCAGCTCTGAGACGTAAAAGTAATGATAATGAGGAGGGGTTGAAAACTGGAAGTGGGCCAAATTGTAGCACCGCACAAGTCAAGATAAACAGAGCAGTTTATTGAAGCGCATCCAGACTGAGATACGACTGTTTTTGCACCTCAGGGAGCAAGAGGAGGACAAGGAGATGGCCGAGTTCCTCCGGCTGAAGCTGATGCCTCTGGAGCAGAAGCTCAAAGTCGCACAAAGTGAGTTAAGAGCTTAGAAGTAACCCGCAGACAGAAGAGTGTTGCTGCTTGCAGGGTGTGATGATCTCTCCCTTTCCTCTTTTCTTTTCATGACAAGATCCTCCAAAGCCCAAGAGACAAATCCCGGAGCCGCCTCCCAACAAACCCTTCATCACCAAATCAGGGGCGGCCATCATCAAGGACTGCTGCGGAGCCACCCAGTGTGCCGTAATGTAACCGGCACAGGCTCCCGCATGTCGGATACCATCACATGACACGACATACATCTCCCCTCCTGTTACCCAGAGAACCTCAGTTAGCGGCGTTTGATCTTGAAACTGCTCAGAGATCAGATTTGTAGTTTGGCTGCAGGGAGCTGATCAGTATTCAAGGGAAATTCTGCAGGAAAGATATTCGTCAAGAGTGTTTTATGTATGTAAAGAGAAGAGGAGAGCAGGTAGCATCATTCCCTCATTCCATGATGATGACACGAGCAGAACTACAAGCACAATGAACTAAAAGCTGAGGTTCTCTGTCTGACCGGGAAAAAACGATGTAAATATCTGTTTTCATCTCGTCACGTTTGACAACAGGTATTTATAATGTTACATTTCAGCTCATGAGCATCAACCGGTGAACCTTTGTCACTTTCAGGAGACCCAACATTTCATCAGTTTCCCCCCTCTAAAAAAACGCCTGCACTAACAGTTGCCTGTAAAGTGACTTATGCAAACTGGTATATAAATGCCAGAGAGGAGCGGCAGCCTGTGGATGCTTTTGCAATATTGTTAAAACAGCAGGTTTATTCTCTGGGCATAAGGAGTTTACAGATTAAAAATGTCACCGAAAGCTCATAAATTAATGAAAAGACTCCACAAAGCTGGATCATGTTGGGCACAGGGCCAGTTAGTAATATGTTCTGTGATGTAAAGTCTGAGAGAGTCCTCAGAGACGGCCACCAAAACTGCACACAAGCAGAATCATGTCTGTCCAAACTGCAGGTAAAACAGTGAAACAGATCAAAGATAAATACACAGAAAACAGTCTCTTACTGTATGCTCCTTAAAATGCACAGATCAGAAGGTTAATTTAATGGGAAAATAAGGGACATGTACTGAATTAGGAGTTGACTGATGTAGTTTTTCAGGGTCAATGCCAAATATTAGCAATCAAGAAGACCGGAAACTAAAACTTAACTCAAAAATGAAAATGGTGATGTCAAAATTTATAAAAAGTCTAACAGGAAACTTTGTTGATATAAATATAAGCGGATCTTTTAACATTTATTTCATTATTACTCAACATGTAACCAATCAGATCGTGCTGTATTTGGGACATTGCATGGAAATGCTCCCTCCTATTTTCTCAGCTTGTACATCCTTTTTTCTTTGGTCTCCCCACCAGAGATGCGAGCAAAGGAGGTGAGTAAAAAAAACACACAAGGAGAGAGGAGTTTAGGCAACAGGAATTAAAAGAAATGAGACATCCATGCCTCCCAGTCTTTTTGTTTTTGGTTCAGATAAATATGACATAAGGCACAGCTGCATCATCTGTCCATTGTTTTTTTCCAGTCTGTTGCTGTGTTTTATGACTTCTGCCAAATGAGCAGTGTTCATGAGAGATTACAGCATGTATTTACTTTAAATTCACTTCCCAATGTGGCAAAATGTGACAAGAAGTTAAAAAAAACATGACCCGTGACGTATAAGAGAGGGGTGACCCACACAAAAAGCAGCTGTTATACAAATAAATAGACATATATCATGATTTAGTAATATACGTATATATCACATCTCTTTTATACATCACACATCGAGGACACATCTGTGCATCCTTGCTCATAGCTCCTCCACCAACCTCCTCTTTCAGACATGCATTATAGAAATTGAAACATTTTTCAAGATGCTGTGCAAAGATTGATTTCCAGGTCGCAGGCAGGAAGACGAATGAGACGAGGAGGCTCAAAATAGTGAAATGATATGAGCTTAAAGAGAGGAAGCTGCATCAGAGCCAAAGCAGCATATTTTTAAATTAATTTACTATAATGGGAATCGATTAAAAAGAAAAGAAAAACAATTACTGAAAAAGTGCAGAACATTGGACATAATAATCTAGTTTAAAGTTCTCGTCTTCCTGAAGATTCCAAGGTCCTTTTTGGTTCGTTTTAATAAATAAAGTAAATTCGTTGAAATGATCAGCCATTGTCGGGTGGAAAAGTAGAACCCTCCTAACCTAGTGTTACAGATAATAAACAGAAACATAATCGGACAAAAATACCACTAAGACAAAACTAAAACGTGTCTTCAGACTTTCCGTAGCGCTGTATAAAGAGCACTAACTGGCCTGCAGCCTTATATGACTCACTTTTGTCGTGTTTTCAGTGACCCCTCATGATTTTGATGCCTGTATATGCCAACACTTCATCATCATGCTAGCTCATCCCCCCCCAAAGTCAACTAACATCATCTCTTCCATCAGCTACTGGGAAAGTAGTGACATCATTCATAGTAATTACGGGAAATACCAACAAACATCTTGCATCCTCTGAATTTAGTCTTTCGTTTTTAATGATAAACACCAGGAAATGAATGCAACTCTCTTGTAAATGCCTACAATAGACGGTGTATGTTTGAGTGTATTTAGGACATTAGTGACTCTTGTCAAGCAAAGTGTTGCTCTTTGTCACTTTCTTCTGATAAACCTAGCGTTCTGTAGTTGTAGTGAATTTATGAAGGTCCTAATGTTGAATATTGAACAGATATGCAGAAAAATAATCTGAAACTACCTGTACATATATGTTTAAATAAAGAGCATCTTTCAGGAACACGTGTCGGTTGATTCTTTCAAAAGAACTAAGGAAAAAATGTCAGATGAGGCAGAAATGATGCTTGTGAAATTTATTAAACGGAAATCTTTTTGGTCCTTTCAACAATGCTTGACTGTTACAGTGACTACTGGTGCAGCTGAATGTGCCGAGGACACATCAGTGAGACAGTTGTTGAGCAGGTAAACAGAAAATAAACTGCAAGGCAAAAGCTCTAAGGACACTGAAGAAATGAAGTCCCTTAAAATCTGCTGTGGAACAACTGCTGTGCAACACAGAAACAGAATAAGTAAGCCGAGGTGAGGAGCAGAGGTGAAGAAAAAAATGTTTTAACCCCTTTGTGAACACATACTGTATGTATTTCATGAACCAAAACTATGCAGAAGTGCATATTTTGACAGATACAATAGCTTCTCACTGATGTAACAAAAACAAAGAGAGAACCGATTACAAAATGAGTTTGTTGTCACTGTAGTGCTGAGGAATTGCTAGGGTTTGCTCAAATCCACAAAAAAGTAATGCCTTCATACTGCCAAATTTAAATCTAGACATTCCTTGTGAGCATTTTACGCCATTTTCTATCATTACCAATTCTAAATAATTATTCTGAACGGATAATTCTTTCACCAAAGTGGTTTCCAGACAGTCAGCAAAACATTACAGGAGAGACAACCCTAATTAAAAACATCGCAATTTAGCATGTCAGACATTTTGTTGAGCTGGCAGGTGGAATCTATTCACACCAAATCGAAATCAAGTCTGATAAAGAAAACTCATGCTTTAGTATTTCCAAGACTGACTGAACAGGTAGAAAATGCGAACAAACTGATTAAATGGGCGGCTACCCATTCCCTGAACCCAAACAGAAACCCTTGGACTTCGGCGGCACCTGCGTCGTGCTTACAGGCAGCAGACGTCATTCGGTGGCGATTTCAGCAGCCAGCAGCCAAGCAAACACTTGAGATGAAGAAAAGTTGAGAAACCAACGCACATCAGTAAGTTAAAACTACTCTATGCGAGATGTGAGAGGGCTGGGAGGTATGATGGGGATTTCTTCTATTGCCGCGGCGAATACAAGCCATTGTAAAAGCCCGGCAGAGTCCAGAGAGCCGCAGAGGGTCCTCTGTTTGACGTCACAGTCCAGTTCAGGAGGCTTCCCAGAGCCCCCATGCTGCTCCACAAACCTATCACCCATTGTCTCCCGACCCGTCTCCTTCCCTAAAAACTCACAACCATTCACGGTGTCATTAAAAATCAAAAACTCAGGAGTGCCTGCTGCTCTCCTCAAACTTCTTAACTCAGACAGTGTGGACATCACCACTGACATAGAGCCGACCAGCAACAAGGTTAAACTCAACAAACCTTGAGCTCCATCTTTGGCAACTGCAAGGGTGACGCCAACTCCGAGATCCATAAATCATGGTGGAAATAAAGACGGATCTTAAAGAATGTCTTGCCATCGTCTGCTCCTGTCTGCTCCTCCTGGGATTACACCATGCATAAACTCAGTTATGCACACCATGCACATTTCACACCACCTACTCCAGTGTAAACCACACACAGACAAAATACAGCTAAAACAACACAAACAAGCTGGCTGCTGGCTAAAGACAAACAATAAAAGTATATGTCAGCTCCTGCTGCCTAAGCACACGCATGGCTGGAGTTTTAAAGTGCCGCACATTTCCCTTTCAGACATCCTTTAGTGGCCCTGGAGAGATGAGCCAAAATCTTTGCTATAAATTAAGTCAAAATACTACAATAAAAGTTTCTGAGAGCAGCAACTGTCCAAATATCAGCCAAAACCTTTCGATGTAAAACTGTCCAAGACTTCCATGAAGGAAAACCTGATTTGAACATCTAATGCTGGTTTCTCTTCTGTCCCATCATTACATTGCCACTCATTCCACTATACCTTTAGGCCAAACTCTTCCACAGATGACTCAATGCTCTGCATAGTATAAAAGGAACTAAGGCTATTTTACAACAGAGACGAAATAGGAGAATGTGCCTCAAAGAGAAGCTACTTATTTAGAAATCTGAAAGAATGAAACAGGCAGGAGTTTAGCAGCTAGTCTGGTTGATGTATATCTGGGGTTACCTACAAAGAAAAATCCCCACAAGCTGAAATTAGCTCTAAAATGAATTTGTCTTAAATCAAATGTTCTGTCTTTGGGGATACAGCAAAGAAATACTCATCAATGGTTTTTGTGGTTCATCAACAAAATCTCTCTGAAAATGTTCTGTTTGTCAATTTTTTAAACTGAGAATGTGGGTAACTACATCTCTTGGATTTAAGGCAGAGAACCTAGTTACTCATCCCTCGCAATTCTCCAACTCCTAACCAACACTCTGTATACAGTGACAACTAACTCAGTTTCAGTTCCTCGACACAATGTGGCTCTAAACTGAAGATGCTCATTCATGGAAATATAAATCAACTGCCCTTAGGATGAAATCAAACACAGGCTACAGTATGTGAATTTGGCAAATAAAGAATTGCAGAAAATCTGCAGGAAGTAAATCACAGCTTGGTGAACATTATCGGAAGATTGTGAAAACAAAGAAGAAAGATGGCCGATGAGTGATGAAGAATAAAGCAGACAACTGCAACAGCCTGTTGGGACATCGAGGGGAAACATCAATGCTCCTCCAGGTCATTTCTGTGTAGTGTGCTTAGTGTATCCGCTCAACTCTCCTATTTGGAGTTACACTATGTGTAATCTATTATTACTGTATGTGTGTGAGGCTGCATGTGGATGTGAAAGGATCAGAGGCCTGCTGTGAATGAAAAGTTGGCAGCAAGTCTGATTCTGCTGCGCGTGGCTCTTCTGCTGGGACTGTCCATGGACGTGGTGGTCTTTGTTTCAGGGGGAAGTTTGGTGACTGCAGAGTCTTCGGTGCTGCCAGGCTGCTCAGGTGGATCAGATGTGCTGTCTGAAACGGCCACTTCAAGTTCATCACTCTCTGAAATCACACACAAATGTAGTCTGACCTTACAGGTGGAAAATAAAGTGTGATGTGCAACTGTTAAATGGATTATTTGCTGTTTGTATTTAAATCAACTGAAAATATACAAACTGAGAAAGCAGAAGACGGGAGAAGAGGAACATAGATGTCAGAAAATGTATTCTACATTAGCTGTAGTACCTGGTTGCACCACCAGATGGAAGAGTGCAGCGTGCTTGCTGTGTATGACACTGTAGCAACCTGAGAAGGTTGTGACCTGGACTACAGGCACTTACAATGGAACCATGGCAGGGTCAATGCTCAACTCCAAATAGTTAAATTAGTAGTTTTGTGACCGTTTTTTCAGTTGTGTTGTGTTTGAATTTTGATTATTGTTGATGGGTTAGGTGGTTTATTTTTTATGTTTGTGTGACTGAGAGCATCATGAGGGTTTAGCCAGCAGCATGCCACCATGGCAGAGACTTATGTGTCTGGTCCGCACCTATGAGCAGGGAATGTGCTCAACTTGATCTCAGCAGCATCCTTGTAACAATGTGGCTCCTTGAGTGGTATAAATGTCTGTCAAACTAAAATTAGGTTTACAAGATGCCATTTATTAGATAGCTGTTCAGGTAATGTACTTATTGTTACATAAAATGTAGTTTCAATATCTGGTGTTTACTTTATTCATTTATTATATTTCTAATGCAACTAAGCCAATTTTGCAGAGAACAGCGATTATCTGTCTATATCAAACTCCACTGTAATTCATTAATTTTAACTATCATCAATTGCTAAAATAGCCAACTATCAGCAAAGAAAATTTTGTAATATTTTCATTCCTAGATTTGCTCTTTGAAACTATAAAAGAAAAAAATATTAAACTTGCAATACTACCAGGACTATATATTAACGGATGTGCATTTAAATGTGATGAAAAATACATGAAACCTCAACGTTAAAACTGACCTCTTGGTGGTTGAGCTCTCTCTTCAAAGTGAATCAAGTCCGTCTGCTGGAGGCCTACTGGGTCGGGGTGGAGCTGAGGGGATGGCAGGCAGGATGGTACTGGACCACAAAGCAGGTCCACTGGGGCTGTCAGACACAGCAGCTCAGAGTCTGTAGCTACATCACCACCTGGCAGGTTAAACAAAAATTCACTGAAATAGACCGACAAGAATTTAAAGAACTGATGGAACAGATAAATAAATATCAAGTCTCAGGAATGACTGCAGAACAAGGGGTGTCGAGTCAATAATAACACTGTGGATAAAATTTCCTTTTTCATTGTCAGTTTTGTAATCTCATGTGCAAAATTTTAATTGGAAGCAAACTAAGCAAATAAACTCATTCCTGTACAGTCAACATAAAGACTTGTGCAACTTTCACTACCTGGACTCTGGGCTCCAGATGTTGCAGTGCTAATCGGACTGTCTCTTGGGCTCTCCATGTACTCTCCTGGCTGGGGACTGTTGGGGACTGAACAGCTTGGCTTTGCTAAAACACAAAAACAAAGCCATGTTGTCCTACTTCCCATATACAGGCACCATCTCACAAAATCACTTACCAACTAATACGTAGGAAGCACCCACAGTTTAGACCTCTGTCATATCATTTCAGCAGGGTTCATCATTTATTTACCTGAATTAATTAAAAAAGCAATGAGATTGTGTCCCAACACACACACCTTTCATATCGTTCTTCAAAACGATAATCTTCTTGTGGCCGTGCCCTTTGATCCAGACCACCTGATGAGACAATGCAGATAAGTAATAAGACTTTAGGATGCAGTATTAAAAAATAAATGGATTTTCCAGTACCTAAACAAAGAAATAACTAGAGAAAAAAATGACAAGCAGTTGAAAGATTTAAGTGGTACTTCTTTTCCATTAACATTAATGAACTCCTCCTCTGTGGACTACAGGAATGGACAAAACAGAAGTAGTGCGTATGTACTGAAATAAATTTTCACCTGTGGAATGGCGCTGAGCAGCTCGTCAGTGCTGGTGTATCCATAGGAACGAGGTTCAAGGCTGCAGCCTGTAAACTTGTTATACGCCCCCTGGAACTCCGTCAGGAAGATCTGGTTGTAATGGTAGGTGTGGAGCAGTGCACGTACGTTACGAGCAAACTGGTAAAGCCACGTCAGCCTCACCCACTCCTCCCCATGGCCAGTGGCAGCGTTGCCTGCGTCACTGTTTTCATCACTTTCTTCATGGTACAACTGTAAATAAAGGAAGAGAAAACATCAGGTATATTAGGTTCTGCTGTTTAAGCAATAGTATTTAACAAGTAAAAAGCTTACAGTTTCTTAAGACCAAGTCATGCTTTCCATATTTCAAAGGGTACGCACAAACCCCTCGGCAGACAGCCACATGTAGACTAACATTTGTCACCGTGCTGACTGTCCACACTGCAAAGGCACTAACTGCACATGTGCCAGGAAAACAAGCTGTAATTGAAGTAGTCACAGCCAGACTTTGGAAGAGATATCCTGTGCTATGTCTGCCACAACTGTGCTCAGGACACCTCAGGAATAATCACATTAACACGGTGCTATTGCATAATCTACAATCAGCTGTTACATCCCTGTGCGTTTTTCTGTGTTCGATAAAAGGGGCAACGTGACATTCATGTTGCAGACTGTAGAATGAATAGAACAGTGTCGCCCTCGGCTTTCAAAGTCTACGTAGGTCTGCACACACAGAATGCATGAACTGGCCTTTAAAACATATCTGCTCACCTCCACAAGGTATGGAAGGCTCTTGAGTAACTCGCTGAGGGACAGGAACCCATATTCACATGGGTTCAGCTGGGCTCGGTGAACAGCCAGGTAATGCTGACTCAGCTCTTCCACCTTCAGACCCTTGATGACTTGCTCCTCTTCTTGGGACATGAGCAGAGCGAGGAGCTGGGAGGTGAGTGAGCGCAGAGACTTTCTGTTGATCAACTGCACCTCCCGACCCTCCGAGCCATCCACCAACTGGAAAATAGAGAGAGAGCAGCCGTTAGCTTACTCCTGTACTGTATATTGTGCTGCCCATGCAAACCAATCATCAAAGTGATTGATCAAAGCCTGAAGATTATGACCTTCATGAAGGTAGGATCAGAACCAGTAGTGCTGTATTAGACTTCATTTCTTTTAGGAGTATCTAATGAACTGACTAATTTATAACAGGAAAAAACTCACAATAACAAAAATTTAAAAAAAAATACAAATGAAGCATATATGATCAGTGTTCTAAAATCTGACTGCGTAAACAACATTATGTCAGATGTCATTTCATTTTAAGCTTTTTGTGAAACAAGGCAAGAGTGGGCTTTTCAATGAACCAATTAATTCAGTTGTTTTAACAGCTGAATGATCCAGTCAACATTTAAAAAATTTATTTGTTTCAGGCTGTCTTAACATAGCTTGAACTCACAGTCTCTGTTATTAAAGGAAAAATCTAGACTTATGTGCATTTACTAAATATTCTTTGTGACCAATTTCAAATTTGATAATGGCAGAGGTGTGGCATATTTTCACATCAATCCATAAAACATTTTCCATAAACATGAATCCCTGTCTCTCTCATTCCTCATAGCTGCATCTATCAAATATCGCCCTCTAAGAACCTGCCTCAGGGTCTACTAGGGACTGCTTAATCATATCTATTTGTGGAAGGTGTTGAATTTAGTGTTCCTTTGTTTAAGATCCAAGCAGCTTATTATTTTTTCATACTGCTGCTTGTGGCCACATCTCCAATTTGCTTTACTAATTCAGACATTAGACAGCTTAAGTAACACTATGTCAGAAAAATTTGTCAGTAGTTTCCTGGCAATATGATCATGAGGTGGTGCATTTTCTTAAAACTAAGCTGTACAAACTTTCTTTTAAAGCAATAAAAGGAAAAGCCAGACTGTAAAGGAAGAAAAAACCTTTGAGGTGTTTTTTTTTTAACCTTGACAACATGGCAGAGTTTGGTCAGCAGAGCAGGCAGGGAGCTTGCGTCATAGTCCTGGAGCCGCAGACCGTAACCAAAGGTCTTGCTATACTCAGTGAGCAGCTGGCTGACAGGGAGACTGGAGTTTTTCTGAGCCCGTAGCAGCTTGACCAGCTGAGCTGCCAGAGCCTTGATGCGCTCAACCTCCGTCAGAGTAAGCACTTTCTCTTCACCACACTCCAACACCTGATGACAGTGGAGACATTGGATAGAAAGGTCTGAAGAACTGAATATGTGTAAGCTAAAGTAAGACTAAAAGACTAAGTTGAAGAGTTAAGCTCTCCACACAGAGTTGAAGTAATAAGATAATAAGATTTAGGAATCAAGCACAAAACCAGGCGCACAACAAGGGAGAAAAGATAAATGTATACAAACACCACACAGCGAGCTTCACTCACCACCAGAATGTCAGGGATCGCCTCAAAGAGTTCCATGAGCTTAGTGAATCCGTAGTAGCTGAGCTTGCACTGACGACCAAAGTGGTGGTGGTAAGTGGGTATGAACTTACTGAAGGGCATTCGACAGTGAGGCTGGTGCCGAAGAAGATCCACCACTTCCTTCCCAAACTGCTTAGTACGCTCCATTTCCTCCACAGTACGCTCTGGCAAACAAGAGGGAATTCAGTGAACAAATATAACTTAAAATTATCCATTACCTTTATTATTTACTTAAACTGCAGGAATTTGAACCATCAGGATTTAAATTTAACAAAGTCAGTTTGTATATATTTCACAATAGGTAAATGTTTGTCTCAGATAAAGTAAATAGCATCATTACCACTTGTGTCACTTAAAATAACATTTTAATTATAAGTTAAAATGCACAATGAACATTTACAATTCACATTCCGCTTGTAAATCTATGTTTCAACAACCGTTGTAAACTGACCCCTCTTAGGAACAGAGATGACGGTGTCTGTAGCCTGGTGTGTGATGGTGATGGTAGTGTCAGGGATCTCTGTCAGCAGGTTCATCAGGTCACATATGCCGTAGTCAATGACTCTCCAGTTTCTGGAGAAGCACCTGATACACAAGACGTAACAATAAATTACAAACATCCACACTGGCTAATGAGCCAAACTCTTCTGGGACAACTATTTGTGAGGAAATTTACAGAAAAACTCACAGGAAAATGAGCAACATTTCTCAGAATCAAATGAAAGCTCTAGAAAACACAAAGCAATGTCAGGACATCATCTAAAGCTTCAAGTAATGCTTACTGACCAATGGTAAGCCTGCATGAAGTCCTTGATTGCCACTTGTTTGCTGGCTTGAAATTTAAGTAGTTTTAGCAGGTCTTGGGTGAAGCGCTTCACTTGAGCTCGGTGGGTCAGAGTCAGTAAACGCTTGGTACCCATACCCAAGATCTACCGTAAAGAAATTTAAAAACACACAATGAAAATGGAATCAAACATATCCGCAATTAGAAATGTTATCATGGATTACCCTTATTACAAATACCTGCAGGACATGTGGCACAGCCTCCAGCAGCTCCAGCAGCTTAGAAAAGCCATAGTCAGAGACGCGGCATTGCTTGGCAAAGTGGTGGTGATATGAGGGTATAAATTTGCTGATCGGCATGATGCAGGATGGCTGACTCTTCAACAGGTCAATGATCTCTCGGCTGAACTGGATGAGCTGTGGGTTGCCAACTGGACTCTTGCAGCGTTGAATCCATGGCTCTGCATGAAAACAACAACACAATAACAGCTGTATTTGACTGGTTAAGAGAACACAATGTTGGTGTGGCACTGAAATTAACACATTTGACTTGAAATACCAACAACCAATCTCCAATATAATGCAGAGATTTGTGAATATTCCTACCAGAGTTTGGTGCTGGTGGTTTATTGTGGACCCATTTGATGACTTTGAAACCATTCTGCGCTGTGACTATAGTGATGCTGGGAACACAGGTGATGAGGTGCTCCAGAGGAACACCACCCTCCAGTGTCTCATTGCCAAGCTGCAAAGGGCTGAATTTTGCAGCATAGCAGTCTGGAAAACTGAATGAATAAAAAACAATATTGATTTTATAATGTGTTAAAATATTCTTGATTTGATATAAAAAGCCTATACATGTATTAACAAGCTGGTTGTTACCTGAGTAGTGGAAGTGTGCCATCATGTGACTGCAACAGACTGTGCACTTCAGAGGCTAAAGTGCTCAGAGACATCACAACAAATGGGATTTTATAGGAGTCTGGGTCAAAGTCAGCCTCACTACAAAAAGAAACATCGCAAAATGAGTGACAGAAAAGAGGAGACAGTCAGATAATCTTACTGTGAACATTTTATGTATGTTTCAAACTGTTTGATACCTGAAGTCATGCTGCACATAGTGTTGTCTGCAGACGGGTTCATGGTACTCCAGCTCCTCAAACACAACAGGGCTCCCACTCGTTGAGGAGGAGCCTTCCTGTGACTGGGAAGATCCCAGTGGACTCTGACGTATTTGGCTGTTGGGTAGAAGGCACACCAGCCTTGAGCCGCCTTGTTCCCGCACTGCAACAACCTCTGGTAGCTTATATAGATCACCAACCGCAAGCTTACGGGAATATCTGGAGAGGGTGGTGGACAAAAGGGCAGACTTTTAGCAGAAAGTACTTCCCAAAGCATATCTTATGATTCTGTTAACGTCACAGTCAAGCACAAAACGTGATTAAAGTTGTTCAAGTTTAAAGCCATGAGTTAAGACTGTAACTCACTTTTTCTCATAGATCTCAGTAAACTTGAAAAGAGGAAGGCAATTGGCAGGTGCATCCTGAAGAATGCAGATAATCTCTGTGCTGTAAAATGACAGAAGTTAAATTTACCACCACAGTCCCAACCCAAAAAGTAACACAAAGTATGAATTTATGGTCTTAAATTTTCAATCCATGACCAACATGTCTACCAAACCTCCACTACAACTTAAAATATAAACTGTACCTGAGCAAGGCAAGAGTTTTGCTGCTGCCACCAGTGATCAGAGACACTTGGATGCGTTTGCCTCCAATCTTGTAACGGTGCAGGCCACTGACAGCACTGATGGCCTGCTGCAAGGACAACACCTGAACTGTAGCCTTCAGCTGATAGTCAGTGTGGGGGCTAAGCTCCACAGATTTTACCTACATAAAACAAGTTGGATCACAAGGACACCCTGTTTTAGACTCAAATGTGAAGCCAGCATAAGCATGTTTGACCTATGCACAGTCTGTATAAGCTCACTGGAGTAAGTCTTACCCGTCCGTATCGGGAGAAGGTGTCATACAGTGTCTGCTGCAGATCCTTGCGAGACATTCGGTAGTCGAGATTAGCCACCTGGACCTCTGCCCCCTCTGAGAAAGGCTCAGGAGCACCTTCAGGACAAGGGCTGCGAGGGGTAGCAAGCAGAGGCGAAGAGCGGCTGGACAGGGAGGGGGATGCACTCCTTTTGTTGAAAAAGGGAAAACACATTAACAACATGACATTAGCTGGCATTACATTTAATATAATGAGGCACTGGATGATTTGTATGCAGCATTAGCACCTGGAGGACCAAGAGCCCTGAGACAAGACGAGGGGACTGAAGCTCCTGTGCAGGTTCAACTTGCTGAAGGCTGAAGGTGTGCTGATCTGAAACTCCCCTGAGCTCCTTTCCCCTTGTTCTGTAGGAGATTCAGTCACACTTCTGGGATTAGAGCCCTCTCTTCAACAAAGAAAGATGGAGAAAAAAAGAGAAGGACAATGAGCATGACTTTAAAGTACTGTCTTTTCTATTGCTGGCTTCATTGTTTTTCTTACTGGGAGCATGCAATTATATTCAACAAAAGTACATTGGTGCTCAGTTGACTAAAAATGAACAAAACAGAAAATGTACCAGCTTCAACAAGCAGATACTCTTTGGCTAAAGCTAGCACATGCATACCTTACAAAAAGGAAAAAAAAACACATGGAGCCAATTATCCAAAGAGCTTATCTTGTTATAAAATTGCTTTCTTCTTAGTCTGTGTCCCCTTTCCCAGTGTGTACCTCCTCCTGTATATGGATTCTCCAGTGAGGCCAGGCTTGGACGGCTGCTCCAATAATCCTGTTTCACCATTACTGTGTGGAGATGAAGAAGCAGGTCGTCCTTTCTCCAGGTGTTGGAAACCCATTCTGGGTTTGACCTCTAAACTACTCAGCTCCTGAAACAAGCAAAGGAAGCTGATGATAATACTGCAGATGTTGACCGGCTGGATATTGTTTCTGTTTATGTGTACATGCATGTGTGTAAAGGCAGTGGGATGGTCAGGTAATTAGTTAGATTTGTTAGGGCACATGGAAGCAAACTAAATAGTAAAAGTCACAGAAGGGCATCAATTGAGGGTTAATTAGGGATGCAGAATGATAAATTGATTACTGACTAGGGAAAAAAAAAATATTTTGTGGATTCTTGTTAATTGGTTAGCACTGACTTCTGAAATTTATAATTACAGAAGTGTTACAGAAGTTACCTTCAGTGTGCTGTATAACACACGGTATAATACAATAAATTCTCAAGTGGTGAAGAAATGACAGTGGACTTTACCTATAAATGTTTTTGATTATCAAGAATACTACCCTTGATGAAAGACTATAACAGTAGTCTTTGTGTCTGTAGTCACTTGGATCTCTATCTGTATAAATAAAATTCTTAATTTAATAATCTCAGTGTTTTCACATTTTCCATCAATTCTGGTGGAAAATGAGTTAAACCTCAAATTGATTTTTTTGTTTATTGTTCACCTACAGAGTAAGATAAAAAATGCTCATCCTTAGTTTATCTATTTATGGGTCAGTTTTCTCCAGTTTTTGACACTTTTCTGTGTCATTAGAATCAAGCAAGAAAACAATAGGCCAAGTCAGCCACCAGAGGTCAGATTTGTCATAGAGAAAAACAGTATAGGTCAAATTCTACCAAAAAATAACTCAAGGCATGGAGGAGACAAAACACACAAATGGGCTACTCACAAAGAAGGAGTATATCAGCACAGATACACTGGGTAAAACACAGAAAAAAAGCACAACCCTACATAGCAATTCATGCATTAATATGATGAATAGCCAATGAACATGCAGGACAATGAAGCACTAGCAACAAATAATGCATGCTATGCGACAGTGCAGGCAGACAAATGAGGATAAGCAATTACAAGCTGTTAGTCAAAGCAGCAATAAGAAGGTCACTGAGGGGAAGAGAAGCTACTGCAACATAGCAGCCCAGACAAAAACAGAGGGCAATGGATGCTGAGGGGAAGCAGGCACAGATGAGTCTGCTGACCTGATGGGGCTTTGCTGGAGCACCACCGGGAGGCCCACTGCACCCCCTCCTGGGGCTGTAGGGCCTTTCAGGCACCGGGCCAGGGGTGTAGCAGGGGCGGGTTGCTCGCCGTGGCCTCCTGGGTGACCTGGGCTTCTCCAGTGGTAGAAAAGAGAAGGAGGATATGTGTGGGGGAGGGCCGAACATTGACTCCTGGGTGTGATAGGTCTGGGGCAGAGGCTGAGGCAAGTGATGGGGCTGAGCCTGAAGCTCAGGCTCAGGACTTGCATCGTCTCTGGGCCGCGGGGAAAAGGAGAGGCTGATTCGGCGGCCAAACACATCCTCATTTTCCATTCTCTTGCGGGCACGTGCAGCTGCCTCAGGGCTGCCAAAACGGAGGACTGCTGTGCCCTGGGACATGCCTAGGACCTTGCCGCCACAGTTGTCTGACAGGCGGCGGAGCCTGAGCTTCACAGCGTTTCGCAGGCTCTTGTCACAGATGACAGGGAGGTTGTGCACATAGAGGAGGTTGAAACTGGGCTGAGGGAGGGGAGGAAGAGACACCGCGCCCGTCTGGTTTGTATACTTTACACTTTAAACTCAAGCAGTTTTTGTTTTACTTGAGAAACAAGCTGGAGAATGTCTAACAGTGGTATAGATTAGTGAAAACTTCCAACGATCCCTTAAAGAAAATTACAACATTTCAAATTCACATTCCAACTGCTTCACTGTCAGCCCTCTAGTTAGGTCCACATTAAAATGAGATTCTCCTTAGTTACTCTCACCAGCACCTACTTACCTCATTTAAAACAGAGTAGTTTTGAAAAGGATTTTTATTATTATTTTTATTAGAGAAGCTTACCTGTGCTTTGACAAGCGTACGTAGTGGCAGATCAGCTGTGATCTCCTGAAAGGCCACGTGGCGGTGAGCATGCTGCAGCAGGGCTGATGATGTGTGGTTGCCATGCACGAGAATCACCTGGAAACCATGGCGATGACGCAAGTCGCTTAACTCACTTGCAAAATTGACATCCGCTGTAAATGAAAATATGACACCTTTTTAATAAAAAATGATTTGTGGTAGCATGGTTGTAGCTGATTACAGTTGATCTAAAGTGAACTCACAGGATACTAGCACAACAGTCGCAGGTGCAGTGTGGGTCTCAGCGAAGCGTCGAAGGCTCTGGCGAAGCTTGTCATCTGCAGCATTCTTGGCGGTAGCATTGATATGTGCAACAGTAACCTGTTGAAGCAAAGGTACAATTATTTTGCATCAGAATTATTTCCCCTTTTCTCACCCTTTGTTGGTTGTTTTGTTGGCAGTGAATTATTAGTCATATATCACTTCTGGAAATCTTTAACAGTGTCTGTTGTGTTAAAAACAGTGAATGGCACCATCAAAGTGGGATTTTAACTGTGCTGTTCTGGAACCTCCAATCTCTAGTATCCAGTTTGGTACAAAATTATATGTACTGTGAACATGCCTCAGCTGATCATTCAGGCTAAATAATCTAGTGGTCATCAATTACTTAAAGTGTAAACAGCACCCATTACTTTTAATAGCATAACCAGAGAAATCCTTCCCAAGATTTAATGATTTATCTGCTGATACCTGGCAGTTGTTGAGCTCTTGGATTACAGCTTTACTCTCCTTGCTGATATCACAAACGCAAATGAATTCTGCCTCGCGATGGCCCTGGAAGAAACGGCTGCGAATGCGCTGAACCACAGCTCCAGCTGAGCGTCCACTGGGCACACTACAGTTCTCAATGTCCCAAAAGACACCCACTGGAGGGATGTTCTCAGGTCCACTAGTTTCTGGAGAACCTAGCAAAAAGATCATTTTAAACACAAAGATTTTTAAAATTATTTCATTGTTATTGTTGCTCTGACAGAAAATGCTTACACGAAGGAATTCAAGACTGTTTCAAAGAATCCACTGACCATATTTCTGGCCAGTCTTGCCAAGGCTGGTGGATGACATGAGCACAATGCCATCAGAGGAGGTGCCACAACCATTACAGATAGGAATAGGGACAGGAACAGTCTGAGGAATAGGAGCGTTGGGCCACACCTTGTCTGACTCTGAAGTCAGACCATTCACAGGCTGCAAATAGGTATGATTTTAAACAACTGTTAGATAATACTGTGCCAAATGACAAAGGTAAGGAAAACTTTCTATTTTTTTGTAAAAATGCAACCATACGCTTCAGTTTACATGACATGATTTACCTACATCTGCACAATACAGTAACATAAAGAAAGCCACAGTGAATAAAGTGAACTTTACCTTCAACAAGCACTCCTGGCAGTAGTGTGCCCCCTTCACACAAACCGTGCGTTCTACATTTAGGTGCATAGGATTAGAGCAGAAGTGTGCTGTGGTGGTTGTAGTAGTTATGGTGGTGGTGGCTGGGTGATCACCAAGTATACTTCTCTGGGATCTTCTGGCTGATGGGCTACAGTCCACACCACATGTGTAAAAGCCAGAGGAGGCCAGGCAAGAGCCATGCAAAGAAGCAGGTAGAGAGGAAATAGAGGGGAGAGAGGAAGCGGGAGGTGCTGAAGAGGGAAACAGGCTGGGTTGACTGCATGGAAGAGGTACAGCTGGGTAGGTGTGGAGAAGCCCTGAGCAGCAGGGGAGGTAGGGGTGTGATGAAAGAGGCTGAGAGGTAGCGACAGAAGATGGCAGCTGAGGTTTGCAACTAAAATTGAGCAAAGGATCAAAAACTTCACCTCGACTGCCACAGTTATGTTTATACTGATGAACAGATGAGGCTACAGAACAAAGCCCAGACCTGCTAGTACTGCTGCTACTGATGGGCGTTCCCAGAGACCCTGGTGCCATATAAAGCGAGACAACGCCAGCAACGCTACTACTGCCACCCAATAACCCATAGCCATCTGTGCTGCAATAGTCACAGCGGGTGCAAATGCTTACTTTGGGGCTAGCCCCTTCTTGATGCTGCTGCTGTGGGGGTGGCTGTTGTTGGTGGGAGTCTTGTGTAAGCTGAGGAGGAGGCGGCAAGCAGGGAGGAGGCAAAGGGAGAGGGGCCAGAGAGAAGGGCTGGGATGATAGGGAGGAGGAAGAATGGTGTGGAGGAGGTGGAGGGACATCTTTCAGTTCCAGCACAGGCTTTCTGTTGTCCATGTAATTTTTCTGGAATATTAAAAACAGCAAATAATCACTTCATGGTAGTTCTGAGGATCATTTTTAAAATTTCTTTGTGAGCTTAAGGAACAATAAATAACATAATATTTAAGCAGAACGATCATAGGTAAGTTTGCAGACGAAGGAGACACACTGTCGGAACTCATTGCCATTTTCGGTCAATGTTCCTCATGGCGTATCTCAACCTGATGGAAATTCCTCATGAATAGTTTTTATTTGCAAATATTTTTACAGATAATCTGCATTTCTACTGAAATATACTTTTTTGGTGCTCTATTCTGTGAAGAAAATACTTAAAATCTGTTCAAAAAAGTAAAAAAAAACATATATATACAAAACTGCATCCACAGAGTGACAAACACAGTGAACTGCATAAAACGTAAGCATAAAAGCTTTCAAAATATCCTGTTAATACAGCTAAAAGATCTTCCTTTAAACTCGAGATTCAGAATACAAATCGACTGGACTTCCTCCAATCTGCCTGCATGTCTCTGTGTTGTCACCTAGACAAATACCTACTTCTTTATCTGTCTGATGAGGGGAGGTTGTCTCATTTGTGGAGAAGCAGTCTTTGAGTTTCCATAGCAGGGTTGAGGCCTCTGTTTTGGGGTGACTGAGCCATGGAAAAGGTCTAGAGCTGCATATGGATATCTCCTTTCCCAGTCCTTCCATCATACAAACCACAGAGATCTTTCACCATACTTTCATCTCTCTTCTCTCTCATGCTTTCCTATGCAGAAGAAACGAAAGTTAAAAAGTTTTTCAATTTCGTTTATCCAGCATTACAAAAGAGCACTAACTGTGTTTAAAGCGCTCTGACTCACTCATGACAGGCAGGTGTGGTGGTTAAAGTGCGTTTGACGCGGCACAGCTTGGTATCGGTTTAAATCGACAAAAGGGGGGTGTCTATGTAGAAAACATTTACCAACTTAGCGATTAAGGCTGCTGTTCTGAAGCTAATGCCACAGTTATGTTTTTATTAAAGCGAACAATACATATTAAGCCATCCGACGTTACGTTAGCTCCAAGCTAGCTAACGTTATTGTCGTTTGAGTAACCCGCTGTTTTGTCAGAACTGGCGTGTAAAGCTAATTAGCTGGGCTGCTATCTGAAATTAGCAATTTAAATAACTTAACTGTTTTCCTGTAGCTACTTAGGCTAACAACAGACGCTATCACGTAGCTTGTTTAACACACATATACATAGCTGCTCGCACTCGCGGCCGTTCCTTATCTTTACGGTAAAAATAAACATTATTTGGTAACAGCAAGCAAATTCCTAAACAGCTGGTTATTTAACGAACTAACTACCTGAGAAGATCTCGTCTTTCACATCTTCGTCAACAGACCATTTCCCTCTATCTGTCGTCCTAAAGACGCGCACCTTTTTGTAACCTACTTCTGCCGCAAAGCAGGCGCAGCTGTCGCAAATGCTTTCGTTCACACAACAATAATACAACACAATGGAACTGGTAGGTTGATTAGTCTACTACAACAATAATATTTATATAACATTTATGATTTGTTTTGTAAAATACAAAAAATATAGAGAGTATAATAATAGTAATAAGAAGAACAACAACAACAACAAAAAGATACTGACAACATAAATCTACCTGTAAATCAAACCTTTCCCATTGTCACATGTATTACTTGCACATGGACACAGCAATATTGTTTAATACAGGTCGTCTTTTCTGAAATGTATGAACTGTACGATATGATAACAGTATGATTATATTATCAGATAATCATTGGTCATCTCAAATTAAAAGATGCAATTATATTGCCCCACCTCAATCAGTTACAACATTAAATGCAGCTTACATCTATGTTAATGCATATAGTTGTCCAGTATAAAAGGAACTTCCTGCCTAATGAGTAGTTTACCTTTGTAGAAAGCATTTTTATATTATTGTATTGCTAGTTTTATTGAAATAAAACACCTAAATAGTTATTATCAAATTATTTTAGAAATTAGAAATTTAGAAATTTTCTGTCTTTTCTTTTTTGTTGCACAGAATTTTGTTACTGCCTGTCCTTGAACATGTACGACCTAAGTCCAACAATACCTTCTGTTCCAATGCAAAGTGAAACAGGACAGTTTTTCTTTTAAACTGGTATTCAAATTTCGGATAAAGTGCAAAAATGAGCTTTACTGCTCCTTTCGGTATTGTCTGTCGAAGCTTTTCTAATGAATTATGTACACTATCATCTAATACAGAAACACAATAGCTAACCAACAGTAAAAAACAGTGTTATCTGTATTAAAGGCTCACCAGCTCACTTTATGTTAAGCTAACGCTCTGCTATATTAGCTTGCTGTAGCACTAGCTATCTAGCTTGAATTCTTTGCTACTATAGGCTAAACATCCCTCATGATGTGGTATTATTGTTATGGCATGAATTTAAATATCAGTGATAATATAGGAAAATTCAAACTTATGTCCTAGGGCGCCCTAATTGTGAATTAATTGGTAAAACTGTTTAGAAAGAAAAGAAACATGAAGATAAATCTGTGTGTCTGAGCAGTTCAAATCAGAATTTTAGAATACAGTTAATTTTGCGCATAATGAACAAGTTTGTATCGATGAATATGACTTGAATATGTATATATAAAAGCATATATGCAGTGTATGATGTGGGTATTTTTGTCTAGCAGGTGCGCTTATAACGGAACAACAGCACCGCCCAGCGGCTGGCAGGCAGCCAGACCCCCACCCGGTGATGTCTGGGGTTCGGTAACGGGACAGCAGGTTCAACCGTCAGTCCATCTGGTGAGTGGAGGTCGGTAAACAATAGTGTTGCCTCGTGTTTTATATAGTATTCACATTTCTCCAGCGGGATACACCTCTCTTTCAGTCAAACCTCAGGCCTTTCGGCTAATTGAAAACAAACTGACTCCTCCATCAATTCCTCAGCACCGGCTTTTTGTTACCGTCCGTCATGGCGATCGCCCACGTCGCCACGGAGTACGTGTTTTCCGACTTTTTGCTCAAGGACCCCACGGAGAAGAAGTACAAAGGGGTGCGTCTGGAGCTGGCCGTGGATAAGATAGTCACGATCTTGGCAGTGGGGCTGCCTTTGTTCCTCATCTCACTTGCCTTTGCTCAGGAGGTGTCAGTAGGTGAGTAGCTGGACGTGACAGCGTCATGTTTGGATCTTCATCATGTGCAGTAATGCAGGAGAGTCTGATTCTCCACCATTCATAACAAGGCTTTCATGCGGTGGGGGGTCAAGCAGCGTGATGTTATTATGCAGAAACGCAGAGGTGTGAAAACTGGAGAAGCAGGTGTGGTTCAAGTCTCCACCCTGCTGCCCCTGTCACACCCACACTGGAAAAAATGGTTTAAAAATATTGGGAAAATCTGCCAATATATGTAAAGACAAACTGAACAGTTTTGACCTGTTTTATTTAATTTTATTTGTTATTTATTTTTCATTTACAGTCCATGTGCAAATTAATAGCTTTTTCCTTCTAATGCTACTAGATATTATAATAACAGTTGAACATATTTGCCATTTCTAATCCTTAATACACATATTTTTTTCTTTTACATGACAGCAGATATCTGTAAAATAATAATAATGTTTTTTTAAAGTCAACATGTAAATTAAGTAATTTAACAAAACATGGAAAATTTGGATAATAACAGATAATTGGCATTTTTAAATTCTTGATAAACATATTTTTTTCTTTTAAATAAATAACTGCAAATATCTAATAGTAATAGTTTTTGCTGATGTAAAAAATGTCATTTTACAGTGAAACAAAGAAACAAATTACTATCTGTAAAAACACATTTTTTCAATGTGGCCTTTTTATGGTTAATATGTAAATTCATACTTCCTTTCTTGTGATTTAACTAAATATTTTCTATACTATAACAATACAGGGAAAATCTGTAAAAATAACAATTAAAAATATTTGCCATTATTATTCTTTAATACACATATTTTTTTCTTTTAAATAACAACAAACATCTGTAAAATAATATTTAATGTTTTTTTTACTGTCTCCATGTCATTTAAATACTTTTTTCTGTGACTTTACTAGACATCATCTGTAATTCAACAAAAGGGAAATCAGTTAGAAAACTGTTACCCGCTTTTGAATCTTTAATATACGTCTATAAAATGTTTTATTTTTAAAAATTTATCTCGGTTTTTTTTCACGGTTAACACATGAATTAATACATTTTATCTGTAATTTAACAAAACAGGGGATATCTACAAAATAACAGTTATGAATTATTTTTCATTTTAAAATCTTAATATACATATTTTTTTCTCTCAATGAACAGCAAATACCTGTAAATTTGTGATTTTTTTGGCTGATTTAAATAGTGTGATTTTATATACAAATGTTGTAAAAATACAGAAAAATAAAATTAAAAAATTAAATTTGATGTAAACAATATGTAGTTTTTATTTACAGTCAATATGTAATTTAATGCCCCTTTCTCTGTGATTTTACGAGATATCTATAATTTAACAAAATGGGCAAAACTTGTGAAATAACAGTAAATTGTTCCAAAGATCCCAGTTAAAACTGTTAAAAAACATTAACTCTTATTAATAGCTGCTGCTGCTGCTGCTGCTGCTGCTGCTGATGATGATGATGATGGAAACTTAGACAGCATAAGGGCATGAGAAGCTTTACATAGTGACACTCTTCTACTCAGTGTAAACAGAAAATGTAGCTCCATACGCATTTTCACAAATCTGCGTAATCCTCTTAGGGTCATAATGCATGGTGTGTTTGTGCAGCTTTTATCTTCAGACCACAGTTCTGCTGAAGAACCAAGATACTTAGTGAGGATGGATCCATTACTCTGCAAGCCCTAAGTGAACTACTATTGTGCTTTCAGGACTAACACACATTGTGGTTGAGCTCCATCATTGATTTTCCTTAATAAACATAGTGCAGCAGTCATAAAGGATGAGATGAGAGGAAAGAGAGGTCAAATTAGAGAACTAGGGCACTTGAAGTGACCTTTTTCCACAGCAGATATTTCACTTGTTATAAAGGATAAAGCACACATTTTACCAACAACATCAGTTCGTCCGGACATCTGACAGTCACTGAATTCAGTTGACCGTAATATCTGGCTTTTCTCTTTGTCTGAGAGGTGTTTATATTATATGGTGGTGACAAATACACACCTTTAGTTAAAACACATTACAACAGACAGCAAACATTTTGACTTGTCATAGTAGGAGATACACCTGTGTCACATCTGTCACTTTACTATTTACACTTTCCTCTTGTGACATGTGAGACAAGGCAAGAAGGCAGCATGAAGCAACTATTCTTATTTTCTGTTGTATATTTTAGTAGCATACCAGAAATATTAACAAAAAAGTTAAAAAGGTGCACATAAATGGGAACAGCAAATCCTGGGAAACAACTACAACAACAAATAACAATTCATATATAAATGAAATACAGTACAAGGTCCCAGATCTGACGAGACATACTTCCTCCATCTTCCTTTTAAAATCTCAGTCATGTGTTTGCCATTTTACGTAACCAAATCGTACTTTATTACAGAGTTCATTTTCTAGATTAATGCTTTTATTTTGTAATCACTATTTTAAACTGAACAGCATTTTTTAAAGACTAATTTGCAAAACATAAGGATCGGGTTTTCAAAGGCCTAAAAAAACCCTGAGAAACAGGGAAAGATGCTTTTCCAATATGTGCAAAGTTTAATACATGACCAGAAAGAGTGTTAAAATACCAATCATACATTAATATTGATTACTTACAGGTGAAACAAGCAAACAAAACATGTTTAGTTGTTCTGTGGAATGAGACTTTGTCTGACATGATTCAGCAATTATACACACTTCTAAAACATTTATCCCAGATGTCATATTTTAGTTCTACATTCAGTTCTTCTGGTCACATGTTTAAGTCCTGATGTGTTCAGCAGAGCTCTGGATAATGTAAGAGGAAAGGGAGTTTATTTATTGCCACCAGGGAATCATGCTCAGTCAATATTTCATTTTAAAAAAGATACAATGATTTTGTAAACAGTTTGTAACTGTACAAATGAGGCAAGTTCCCATTAATATACACAGATCATCCAGAGTAGGTGAAGTGGAAATTATTGATTATCTAATGACAGTAGTTTGCCAAGTAGCATGATGAATCAAACAGCAAGTAAAAAGTCAGTTCTAACAGGCGATGTGTTGGAAGCAAAAAAAAGGGCAGTGTAAGGATCTGACTGACATTGACAAGGACTAAAGTGGGATGGCGACTGGGTCAGAGAAAGATTTATAGCCATTACACAGTAAACTTACTGTGTCTTGCCTATTTTTTTCTTGTGCTTTTAAGTCTATTTTCTCTTAGCCATTAAGGTCGCATATGCAGCAGACACCTTTAGTCACTGATATCATGCGAGAAAACATAATAATGCTAAGATTAATATGTTTTTTTAGACAATAAAAGTCAAAACTACTCTTTTTAGGCAATCATAATGAATGTAGAAAAAAATGCAACTGTGACAGTATTGTGATTATAGCTGTTGTCAAATTATGAATCATAGTGTGTTGAATGTAGTTAGGAGGTGAAGAACATGTAATAAAAGTAGAATTCCTTCATATAAACTGATACTATTACATGTGATATAGCTGATAGTTGGTGGACTCCATGCCATAATTGGAAAACACAGACAAAGCCATTTCTCTCTCTGTAATCTTATACCATGAGAGCCACTGTACTGCCAAAATATTACCGTCTGCTGATTATCTGGGTCATTTATCAATTGTGAATGCCTTGTTAAAATGCTTTTGTACCCCCACCACAATAAAGGATAATTATTGGCACAAAGTATGCTGAAAACACTGAACAAATTAGGCCATGGCTGCAGAAGAGGAAGGGCTTGCACTGTTTTTTTTTTCTCTTTCTATTTGCTGAAAAAACAAATTTCCCCTCAGCTCTGATTCATCATTTTCTCCATGCAGGTACCCAGATCAGCTGCTTCGCTCCCAGTAAGTTCTCCATAAGACAAGCTGCATATGTGGACTCTTTCTGTTGGGCAGCGGTACAGCAGCAGGCTGACAGTTCTCCAATGTGGCTACACAAGGTACAGTACAGGCTTCAAGGAGAGTGATGGTGAGCTGGTGGGACGGTTGAGTCAGTAAATACATAAAACAGTACTAAAACTGCACCAGAGACATTTGGGAAGAAGGTGCATAATTACATGAACCCGTTTTTCACTCCTGTCACATTTTCCCTCACTTTGAGTTACTTTTTCACTGCAATACACCAATCAGCCACAACATGATGACCACTGACAGGTGAAGTAAATAACATTGATCATATTGGTACTATGTGGTGTTCTACTGGAAAACCTTGGATTTTAACATCCATGTTAATGAGACTTAGACACCCAAATAAACATTGTCCCACAACAAGCACACTACCTCATGCAAATGGAAATCCCAAATGTCACTGGTCTACCCTCGCAGGAAAATGCACCCCACCACATGGAAAAAACATTAAAAAATCAGGAACATGTTGAGGAACATGACAATGACCCAACATGTTGTTTTGACCTCCAAACTTCCTACACCCCATTCTGATCAAGCATCAACAGGATGCAGTGAAACAAGTTTGATTGACAGAAGCCCCACTGCACAAGTCAGAATACCCAAAGGATCCAGTGCCAACGTCCTGGTTCCAGACCCCATAGGACACCCTGAGAGGTCCTCTTGTCCATGTCCAATGGTTCAGAGCATTTTTGACCACATAAGGGGGACCAACACAATATTAGGCAGGTGGTCATGATGTAATGGCTGATCGGTGAAAGGTAGTGCATTTCTGTGGAAACAGTACAGTCATGGCTAGAAGCAGAGATAACTCAAAAATGTCTTCTTTGCAATGTGGCACAGTTGTAAGACTTCAATTTTTTATTTTGGGAAAAAAAAATCATAATGAACAACATTTTTCCTACATGTGTTACCAATACTGGAAAAAGTGGGTGACTTTGCATACTATAGATATTTTACTACTTAGATTTTGAATTTGCTACCATTCTTGTCTCCTATTGGCTCTGTGTAAAACAAAGACTGCAGTTCAGCCAAATAGTGCCTGACTTTTTTTTAATCAATTACTGTTTATCACAGCTGAATCACAAATATCTTCCTAATTATGATGAACAGCACTGATTGTTTGGGTTTTTTTTTTAAAGAAATTCTCAGTGCAAATTAAGATATCATGCCTGTCAACTTGCTGGTGGGTTTTGGGTTCAACAGGTTAAAATGAAGGGAGATCAAAGCTACTGGAAATATATAAGACTTGGGTTAAAGCTGATGATTATTTTCATTATTGATTAATCTGCAGCTTATTTTTGCCATGTTTTGCTAGTTTAGCTTTTTTTATCCTAGCAAATATTTTTTAGGCTGCAATTTCTGTCATGACTTTAAATCTCTGTAAATTCAGACCTATGCGGGCTCTTCCAGTTGAAAATGTCTTGACATGGCATAGGCTATTTTAAAAGGCTAAAGGAATATTATAGCGATTGTTATATTAAATGAATGTTGACCCATTCTTCTGTTGTGTTTCCTCTCTGTCTCTGACATCCTCAGTTCTTTCCATACATCTTGCTCTCACTGGCCATCCTTCTGTACATTCCTGCTCTGCTCTGGCGTTTCACAGCAGCTCCGCACATCTCCTCAGACCTCAGCTTCATCATGGAGGAGCTGGACCGCTTTTACAATCGTGCCATCAAACTGGCCAAGAATCTAGCTTCTTTAGATAGCAGTGATTCACCTGAGGACACCCAGAGGTTTGTTACCGCCTAACATCAACATTTTTTTTTATCTTTCCTCACGGTGTGCTGGTGCCATGTTTAAAATGTTGCCTCTCTTGTTTTATAATATATACTAAACCACATTAAGAAATTGTAGTAAAAGCTTTCTTAAACTAGGAACACCTGAAAACTTGCAAACAATGATCTACGAAACCATCAGTTTATACATTCAAGCAGATAGGGAACCTATATGCAACCTATTGGTTTTCTCCCCTATTTAGATGCTAAATGCTTCATTTATTGTTTAATATACTTACCATGTAGTTACTTACTTTATCCTCCTGCAATATGGTGCTGGCTAGGTAGTGTGGCGTGGGTTTGTAGCTAAAAAAATCTTCTTGTTGCATCTGTGAAGGAATTTCAGAAGGATATTTTCAGTCTTTGGCATCCCCCAGTGGTAGGATTAAAGAAGATACTGTGTCAGACAGCACTGCATGCCATTACCCCTCCTGCTGGAGACACAGATCAATAGGAAATTCGTCTGGAATAATGAAAACACAGAGCTAAAGGTTTGGTTCAAACTTAGCAAAACTGCTTTCATATAAGAAACAATAAGATATGATATATTTTCTCAGAAAATCAACATGCTATAAGACTTGGCATTTGTGTAGTTTCATTCAAAGCTGTTCTTTTTGCTTTTAGTTGTGTTTCCATCACATGATCATGCCTGTCATTTTTCTATTTTATATGATATATACTTCAAAAACTTGAATCAGTTTGCTCCTGCCAATTCTATCAATCAATGATTCTGACTGTATTTATATAGCACTTTTCATACAAATGAAGTGTAACATATCTATGTGTCCTTTTCTGCAACAGTGCTTTGGACCTGGCTGAGGGCTGCTTTAAATATCCTTTAGTGGAACAGTATCTGAAGACTAAGCGCTTCAGTCACAGCCTTGTGGTGAAGTACCTGGCATGCCGTGTCCTCACACTGCTCATCCTCCTGCTGGCATGCGTCTACCTTGGCTACTACATCCTACTGGCATCTCTGACCGATGAGTTTCCCTGTGACCTGCGGACAGGCGTGCTGAAGAACAACAGTGATGTGCCACCTGCTATTCAGTGTAAGCTTGTAGCAGTGGGTGTCTTCAGGCTGCTCAGCTACATCAACCTGGGGGTTTATGTGCTTCTTGCTCCGTTGGTGGTTTTTGCTGCTGTTGGACCTGCACGTCAGAGCTCCACCTTCCTCCGGCCTTATGAGATCCTGCCGGGATTTGGTGCTTTGGGTGTTGTCACACCCGTCTACAACGATCTCAGTATCTATCTGCTGTTCCTGCGGGAGAACCTCAGTGAACTCAAGTCTTATAAGTGTCTCCAGGTGGGTCTCAACACAGATACAGAATGCACTTCTTTTTGCTGTTGCTTTAGCACTGAAAATAAGTGATATTTCTCATTAACAGGTGCTTGAGTTGTTGCAAGAGGTTGGTGAGGAGGGCTTTGACACCACGTGCCTACTCCGAACTCTGGGTCAGGTGAAGACAGATGTGTTAGACAGTAAGAAGACATGCCCGAGCAAGAGCTGCAATGAAACAAAAAAGGCTGAAGAATAATCTGTCTCCGGTAAGGATGAACATGAGGCTGTGTAACTTTAGTGACTAAATGTGGTAGATTTGACCTCTGACTTATTTTGTTTTCCTTAAGATTACACTGCCTTGTATCTAAATGACTGGCCTGATGAGGATAAGTCCTGCTGTGATGGAAAAGAAGAACCAGGACCAAACCCTGTGCTCTTATTTTTATCTGTATTGCTCTTAGTGTTTTGACCAACAACAGTGTAATCCAAATGAGAAACAGAGGAGGCCTTTACTCATTGACGCAACCTGTAGTTTGACCAATTGACGGTTTACCTCTCAGGTGTTTTTGTTTTGATATATCTATTGCTGACTGCAGGCCTTGTAATTTTTTCTAAAAAGAAATTCCTGTGATGTGTCTTTTTTTCTATGGTTTACACTAGTTTTCTCAGGATCCAAATTGCCTTCCAGTTTAAAGTAAGCCATGTTCTTGAGACTGAAATCTGTGTGTTAAGTTAATTCTTCAAGCCCAAGAACCTACGTCCTGGCATTGTTTAGAAAATTATGAGAGTTTCTTAACACTTGTTTTTACATGTATTTACAAGGTAATAAGAGGATGTTGTGTCCATCAAAAGTAAGTTCAAAATGTACATGGTTGTAAAGCATGTGTGTATTATCTACAAATGTATAGTTATTAACGGCAGCATACTGTATGAGCATGTTGCCCAACACTAATGGCAACTATTCATTTTACATGAAATATGAATGAACAGTTTTTGATGTAATAAAATATTAAGGTCATTATTGTCAGATGGCTTTCATGCTTTTATGTGCCCTTATTCAATTAAAGAATGTTGTTTTGAGTTACATCATGATATAGTCTTTGTTTTTATTAAGATCTTACTGACAGATAATAATGAAAACATAGTACTAAAGATGAATGTATAATTTCAACCTGTAAATTATTTATACACACACACACACACACACACACATATATATAGACACACACACAATTTGGGCCTTTAGTTGTCGGAGGTTCAGGCATTGACCTCAAATTGGGAGGAGATTTGCCTCCAGCTGTTTGCACAAGTCTTTCCTCTGAATTTTTTAAACAGCTGCAGCATCAAAAAGCAGCAGGATGACTATAAATGTCTCCAAAGCAAGAAGTGCATGCATTGATGCACTCAATACTGTGGAAAATTCATTAATTACTCATAAATTATCACCAAGACAGGATCATTCAGGAACTGAGAGTAAATATCACAGTGTACTTTTCTTTACTTAGTCAGGTAAACTAGTATTCTTCTGTCACGCCGGGTTTATTTATTTGGGAGATTTTAAGTTTCATAGGAAGATATTTGCAACAGCAACATTATTGTGCATATGGATGTTCACTTATCACTAAAATACCAAAATATGACAACAGGTAGGCTAGTAACAATGAAAACACACTTTATTGTGACATAGCTTGTAGTTTGATAAACTATCATCACACATGGTAAGAATGATCTGTGTTCAGGAAATCATAAATTAACTATGAATGTCTTGCCTTTGGGTGAACTTTTCCCCTTCACATACTCTGCAGCATCTCTTCTGTGGACGGTGGTCACCCTAATAACCAAACTACCAACTGCACCTACAGTCACTGTAAAATAAGATATATTAGTATGCAAATTATTAACTCTCATCCTGACATAGTTTTTGACTAGCTTATATGCTACAACAACATAACAGAATTTCTGAAATTCTGCTATGTCTTTTGTTTTCGCTGTGCCACCCCAAGGTTGTAATCTGGCCACCCCATGAGAAAATTCAGGAGGCACCCCTGTTTTCCATGAAAACAAGCACTGCAGCCACAGCAAGACTGTTGGAGGCTACAGGTTCGTCCGGGAATCTGATTGGATAATCTTTGCCTGACGTCATCAGTGTTGTCCAATGAGCTCCGAGAACTGAGGCTTCGTTTGTATTTGGTTGGTGAGTCGGGCGCCGTGCTAACGTAAGAAGAGATTAGTTTGTGCAAGTCACAGTACATATATTACACGAATCCGGGAAATTTCCATCGGAATACGTTTCCTTAGCTATAGGATGTTTTAATCGTTTCCGTGTGTGCAGGTGAGTCTGTTTGATTCTGGATATTTTTGGGTCGGGACCACATATTCTGACTGAGTCTCTTAGCTGCGTACATTAGCATAAGTTAGCTAAAAACTTAGCCGGTGTATCTCCTAGACCTGTTAGCCTTTAAAAAGTAGCTACACTTTCATTTTCTTTCTTATCGTTTTATTAGTTGCTAGAAAAAACGCTAAACGTGTCCCTGTAGTTATTACTCTCCTCGGCTTTAGTGTGCAGTAGCAATATACACGACGGTGGTTACTTATATTAGCTAACCTAGTTAGCATCCGCTAACGGTTTTGTGCTTTGAATTGCAAGGATGTGCCACTGTGCGAGATAAGGACAGAATGAAAAGCTCTAATTTGATTTACTTCTTTATCACATTCTGCAGCAGACATGGTAGAGCCCACAACACACAAGTTTGCTTCCTTAAAGGAGGAGCTGTGCTTCTGGAAGGAGCAGGCAGAGAGACACCAGCAGAGGTAACAATAGTCATTGTTACCACAAGATACACAATAGTCATCAATCAGCTACCTTAAGTAAAAACACTGCTCATTTGGTATAGCTGTTTACTTGTTTTAGACTTTGGAAGCCATTGTGAGTTGAATTAGGTGGAGTTCAACAATGTTTTGTCTCCAGGGCTGTGGAGTCTCAAGAAGAACTGCAGGAATTCCAACAGATGAGTCGAGACTATGAAGCAGAACTGGAAATGGAGCTGAAGCAGTGTGAGGGTCGAAATAAAGAGCTGCTGCTAGACAATAATCGACTTCGCATAGAACTGGAAAACATAAAGGTAGGGTATTAATAGATCTTGGCCCCTGCAGGGCTGGACAGGCACTGGTGCTCCATTTAATGAAATGATGTAGATGATACTGTGCCCTCTCATACAAGACATAACACACTGTTAGCTTTTAACCTAACTAAATTCAGCATGTCTTTGCCAGAGCCACTAGGAAAATTGCTGCCTAGCTAAAGCAGCTGACTGCTATTTTTGTTCAGTGGTCCATGGGGAAGGGAACACTAATAGAAGAAAAGCAGGATTGTGCTGAAAAATGCCTGATTTCTTAAAAGTTGTTAGGGACAAAGAGAGGAGCAAGATCTTTCAAAAGAGTTTTTTTGTTTCAGCTTAAGTCCAAAAATATATTTAAATCATTTTTTGAAAAATATTAAGTCAGATTTATTGATATTTCTGCCATGACCCTACAAAGCTGTCTTTGTCAATGTTATTTAATTTGTCTGTGTGCTCTTTGCAGGAAAAAGTTGAAGTCCAGCATTCTGATGCTTTGAGGCACATCTCAACCCTGGAGGAAGATCTGGCACAGACCAAAGCAGTTAAAGATCACCTACAGAAGTATATCAGAGAGTTAGAGCAGTCCAATGATGACCTGGAGAGAACCAAAAGGTCAGTGTCTCTTATTTCATTATTTTACAATTTAACTTCATCTTGCACTTTGGTGCATTTAAACACGGTCACATAGAATTAAACTTATCAATATGCCAAAGAAATCTAGTAGAGTTACATTTTATTGACTTATCCTCTCTGCTTGGTCCAGGGCTACCATCATGTCTCTGGAGGACTTTGAGCAGCGGATGAACCACGTCATTGAGAGGAATGCCTTTCTTGAAAGCGAGCTGGATGAGAAAGAGAATCTGCTTGAGTCCGTTCAGAGGCTCAAGGATGAAGCTAGAGGTATACACACAAACATACGCTCACTGCAGCTTCTCAAGCTTACAGGAATTGCTGATTTCAGTTACGCCTGACTCAGTGAATTTTAATAGCTGTATCAACTCAGCAAATCCTGTTTATTCATGGTCTGTCCATTCTTCCCGTTTGTGTGATCTAATGTGTAGTTTTATTGTAGGGAATGTTTTGACATGCTCTACCTTACTGGGGAGATTTAAAGAGTTATACCAGTGAGCTCACTGAGTACAGATATTCATGTCAGAATTTTTAAGTGAGCTTGACCCAACCTTCCAGATGGCTATAGTTTCAGTTTGATTTACGTACTATGTAGAATGTAATGGAAACCAGTGTTTTACATGAATGTTCTGACAAAGCTGACTTGCAGTTGTATCTGTTTCTCCTGTTTGTGGCAGACCTTCGCCAGGAGCTAGCTGTACGACAGAAAGAGAGACGACCGTCCAGCAGTCTGGGCAAAGACACAGATCGACCAGATCTGCCTTGTCCATCAGCTGGAAACCCATCCATCCCCGTCACACCCTCCAAACCTATCAGCTCATATGCCACACCTCCAGCTTCCAGCATTCGGCGAGGTAATGGAAAACTTTTGACTAATTTAATACCTACACTGGCGAGTACATGCATCAGCTTCATATTAATGAATATATGGGGTGCTTACCTGCTCTTGACTGGTTTGTTTAAGGTGATGGTCTAACGGGGACCCCCCTCACTACATCTGCTAGAATATCTGCTCTCAACATCGTGGGGGAGCTGCTGAGAAAAGTTGGGGTAGGAGATTAAACAGTGATCACAGAACTGTTATCACTAAATAGAAACTTCATAATCTGTATGAATGTACTCACTATTTTATTAAATCCCTTCCAGAATTTGGAATCGAAGTTGGCATCCTGTCGAGACTTTGTGTACGACACATCTGTCACCAGACCAGCACTTCCAGCAGGACCTGGTAGTCCTTCAGGTTTAGAAGCAGGTCCTGAGGGCCAAGCTACCAGCTTGAGCCCTCCGCCACAGTACGACAGGTGAGGAAAACAACAGCAGCGTAGCCTAAAGGGCAACCAAAGGAAAATCTCTTGTTTTCCTGATTCTATCATGACTTGCATAGAAGTCTGTTTTCCTGTTTGAGGAGTATCTAATTTGCATTTTACTTAACCACATGAATATGATTATTATTCTGATTGTGTGCTATTATGTTATCTGATATGTTGTAGGCCATAACCAAAGATGGGTCTGTTCTTCTTTATGTAGTTTCATTATAAACATTCAAGTTAGTGATGTGCAGTCATAGGTAGATCCCACTGTATTCCCTTTGTTCATCAGAGCTACTGTATGTGTGGGTCTAATGCAAGAAATGCACTTACAGTGATTAAGTGGGTATTTTTCAGCCTGGGTTTAAACAACTGACAATATGGCAGTTATTGTTTTGGTGACATAAATTACCAAATTTACATACTGATGCAAGAATGTGAGGTAACTCATTAACCCTGGAGCAATTAAAATCAGCTCAGTCAGCTTGGTCTTTGACCTCATTTACATCCATTAATTTACATTTTTACAGAATCGTCTTCTTTTTTTTAAGGTTATTTTGTGGCATTTTGCTTTAATTGATAGAGATGGCTGAAGAGAGACAAGAAAGGGGGAAGTAGAAAGCAGAGGCAGCATGCAGCAAATCACCAAATGCGTAGCTATTGTGTCAAGGATTATAGCCCTTTTATACTTGGGACACGTGGTCCTACAGGTTAGTTGTAGTATTGTATAGCATGTTTTCTGCATTATGGCCTGTGAAAAAATAAGTTTCCTTATCAGTGAATATTTGACAACATATATACCAATAGGCCAGTGTTAACCGATAATATTGACTGACTGCTATATCGGACAGGCTCTACTAGAAAGTAGTATAATAAGAACAATTACAACATCCGTGATGTCTGCGACTGTCCGTGTGCTCATCTGCAAGTGACTATAATCATGGATTAACAGAGTCAGGAGGTGAACAACAGGAAGGTGGTTTCTGGGACTTGTAGTTCTCTACACCTAATATACACACTGCTGATCCTGATGATTCAGTGTTGGGACTAAAGGTATCTTTAACAATAGGACTGTTTATATGAACAAATATTTGAAATATGAATATGAGCATTTTCCTCATGAGTGCGTGTATGTGTTGCATCTTGTCTTTCAGTTTAGTGAAGCGGTTAGAGTTTGGACCAGCTCCTCCAAGAGGGGTCTCCCAAGGGGCCCAATCTCCCCAGGGAGGGGTCAAGATTCTGCTATGAGAGACAAAAATGGCAGCCCACCTTCCCTCAACCCTCCTTGCCACCTCAATTAACTACAGCAATGGGACTCTGAACTGAGCTGTCTTCCTCTGTCAACATGTGCCCTGCTGAACTGTTCGAACAAGAAAGCAGAGTGTCTCCGTCCGTCAGTGCATGGACTTCTGCTGCCTCCAGCTAGTATCACACCATATCACAGGAAGCAGTGCCACAGCTCGTGTAAAATCAAGGAATACAGAAACTACTGCTCACATTATATCATCCATTGTATGCTGTGATGCATCTTAAAAAACACCTTGTGATGATGGACTGTCTGCGTCTACTGCTTTCTGTGATGGATCAAGCAGAGCAGGGCTTTAGAAACATTACTGCTCCCAAAAAAGTCATTCGGTGTAGTTGCTGCACTTGCCCAATAATTGTGACTCAAATAAGGATCAGTCACATTAATTACAAGCACTGGGAAGTGACCCTGGTGTAGGGACCAAGAACCTGGAGTGTTCATTGATGAAAAGGTTCAAACAAGCATTCATGACCAAGTCCGAACCAAAGCTGTGATAAATGGAAAAACTGACACAAAAACACTGGGTTAGGTTTTCTCTATGAAAACATAATTACTGCTCAATGTTTTGTTGTCCTTTGAACTTGAAATAATCTTCTGCTGAGCAAGATAGATTTATATTGTTGGTTAAGAAGATGGCAAAAATGGTATTTTCTTGATGAGACCCCAGACTGAGTAAATGCAGAGAATGAATTAGTTGCTGCCGTGAATTGGTAATCCAGCCATCGCTGCCTTTATTACTGCTATTCCCTCTTCAGTTTGTGGGCCTTGCTTTGCTGTGATTCCATTAACCTACCTAATGGCTAAAATCCTAAAATGGATTATCAATCTCTTACACTGTCAGGACATTTTGAAATGAGGGAATGCTGCTTTCCTTTGGGGATAGTTTAAGCAATCTCATTTGGAAGTTTTTTTCCAATTCATTTTGACCCAGGTCGTCTCTATCACCTCCTTTCTGGCATCGCACAGACTTGTTTTATCAGACCAGTTATAGGCTTATAAATGTGAAGAATAGCTATAGGTGTTCTGCCTCAGAGATAAGATTTGTCATATTGCAGATTTATGATTTAGTGTGACCAGTAACTTTAACTTTAGTTTACTGTTGACTTTAGTTGGGCAAATGTGCACTACTGAATGTATAGTAATACATCTTTTATGGATCTGGGATGATGTTTCTGCTGTCAGGGTTCATATAGTGAACATAGTAAAAGCAATAATAAAAGTTTAACAGGTCAAAGATAAGCACAGTTCATAGTATATTTGTGTAGGTATATAGAGCCTATATTGAATACCCTTTAACTGCCTCTTATTTAGAAAATGTGGTGAATTGGGAGACTGAGTGATGAACAGTTTTAATGTGATATCTATGCTTTTCCCTGAAATGTTTCTGGTTAAATCTGATGTTGTCACTACTGCCATCCAGCAGCTTATTAAACAAATATTACAGTTGCATATCCAATATCACCTTCATGCAGTAGTCATCACTGTGGACTGCACTGTAGCCTCTGTGTAGGAATGTGACATGAGAACTGGAGTTCCTGCTCCTCTTTGCTATTTAACCTTCTTGGGATTAACATGAGCTAACTGTAATTGTAATCCTTGACCACTGTGTTCTGGCTGTTTGTATGCAGCACCTCTTCAACTGCTTCTGTATGTTGACTTCTAACTGTATGTGCCTGAGGTACTATACCCATCATCCTGCTGGTTTGCAGTTGGTTTTCTATTGAGCTGAGGATAATGTTGTGTTGTGCTGAATCAGTTACTGACCAAGACAGAAACATTAAAAGGAGAAAGTCAAATATTTTTTTAAAGATCTTTATTTCTTGTGCAGGTGGTTCAACAGTTAATAGATACAAAGAGTGTCATGTAAACATTAGTTGATTACATAAAACAAATGAGATTGAGTTGGGTGATTGGGAGGGCTTTTAAAACATGTACAGTAAATCTTAACAAGGGAAAGATATTAAAAATAAAGACATGAGTGCTGCTAAGTGCCCGATACTGACATCTGGCTCATGGTTTTGTGGTTGGAGTAACCATAAACCTCGTCTGACCACAAGCATTTGGTCATTTCTGGACTAAAAGTTATCTCAGCACAGAGAAGGTGCAAATAATGTAAAAAACAGTGACTTTAGAGAATGTTTTAGAGCTAAATATTTATTTGTTGGGTACAAACAGCAGCACTGATTAGAAGCAGACCGAGTATAGAAATATCTGTCCACACGTCCGATCTGAACCCACTTCAGTGCTGCTCTGAAACAGTAACAGCAGTCACAGGCAATGGTCGCTGATAACAGTAACACATCTGTAGATTTACATGATGTCTCCGCTTTAAGTTCTAAGTGGGTGGTAATTAGAGGCACCTATGTTTGTGTACAAAACATTGCATACAAATGAATCAGTCATTCAGTGTAGTACAAAACAGTGTAAATTTAAAAAAATAATAAAAATTTGAAAAGGAACAGCAAATCTCACACTTCATCAGAGCCACCAAAGCAACTCCCCTAGTTAATATTAAGTCCTGGTTGTTTTGTGTCTAGAAAAGGTGCTCTGAACAAAGAAGACAGATCAGTACACTACTGGAAATGGGAGAAAAATATATATTTTGAAGTGATATGGAAGATAGCATAACAGGATTTTGAAGTTATTCTCTGTTTTAAGTGGCAGTTCTTGCCCTGGACAGTAATTCAGATTATTTAACGTCTTCTACTCGGCGGACTTTGTTCCGTTGAAGTCGGTTTGGGAGTCGGCTTCCTCCTCTGAGGCATCCTCCACCACCCTTCGGCCTCCGCCCATACGCCGAGGTGTGCTTGCAAAGGAGGGCTCATTTCCACGCCTAAGACGCCACAGAGATGTACACAAGACAGGCACAAACACGAAAACACATCGTCACGGTGAGAGAAGCAGTTGTGAGCAGGTTCTGTGCTGGTTAAGGTTTATTTTGCAAACCATTCAGGTGTTGCACACTGTAAGGAGGATCAATGAAATACAGAATGTACAGGTTGTGCTTCGGTCATAGGTTAAGCACAGCTGGTTATTTTTGTAACTCATTTAGCTCCGAGGAGGAGGAAAATGAGTTTGGTTTATGGCAGTTAAACCAAGCACTGAGAAAAATATGGCGGCCAGGGAATGGATCTGATAAAAAAAACGAATAGTGCAGCTTGGCTTACAGCTCGACAATTTTCGGTTAAATCTGGTTGCTGATGAGCCATATTTCTCTCAGTTGGGCTCAATGGAAGAAATGAGAGCATTAGGAGAGTGCAAGGGGAATGAAAAGTCATGGTAAACTGATTAGAAATGGTGGAGGGGTAACTCTTAGGCGCAGAGGTACCTGCTGTGTTACTCCTTGGGTTCAGGGTTGCCTCTGGAATAGAGATGGACATGATTGTTTTGCTTGTGCTCAGTACACTTAACTAAAATTTGATTGTTTCAAATGTCTGCTTCTAACTTTAGTTAGGGCTGCACGATATTTTGTTTTCCTACGATATAAATTGCACAATGAAAGAGTTCAAGAATTTGTACTGGATGACTTCTGGGAAGAATCATTCATTGTAGAATGACTGGGGGGGATGATGTAACACTGGCGAAGGCTTCCAAAACTTTTTTTTTTTTTTTGAATGGCCTTCAGGTCTGGCTTTGCACTCATCATACAGAGCTGACAGAGCACCTGTTTCCTGTCAGTCTTATCCATTTAACTGCCCTTCTGTTTCTTTTTTCACCTGTTTTTCCCTCATTTTGCTGTGGAGCCTGTATGTCAACAAACTCTGCGTCTTGTGAAGGTTACGAAAAATGTATAAATCACATTAAATTATGTTCTATCAGACAAACTTCTCTTGTATGAGTTTTCTTCTTCTGTCAGGCAGCATGAACAGTTGTAGCATCATGTCCGAGTTCATTTGCTTCAGCTAGAGGTCATGTGCACATCGTGTTGTTGATACTAATATATTGTGCAGCCTTAACTGTAGTGATAATATGCTCTTTAGCACTCAAATATGCAGGCATAGTTTAAACAGATTTGCTTTCATCTGTTTGAAAAGTGTATAAATCATTGTTCCATGTGTATAAAATGCATTTTTTTACTCATACTCAATGTGTGCTTTTCTTACTTCTGTGTGCTGTTTTAGCATCACAGAAAAAAAGATGAACAAAAGGAGGACAAAAACACTCCTGCTGTCTAAGAAGAAAGGACGGACTCTGGCGTTTTGTCCTACCTGAGTTTGCTCTTGAGAGAGTTGACCTCACGGCTCATAGCGTCGTTGGCCTCAGTGGCTTCATCCAGCTCCCGCTGCAGCTTCCTGCGGGCGGCTGTGGCGCGCTGAGACTCCTCTTCTGACTCCTCGAGCTGCCGCTTCAGCTGCTTCACCCGAGTATTCGCCTTCTCTCCCTGGCGAGTGAACAGAGGAATGTGCCAACTTAGTTCTCCCAAGATATCTCCAACCAAACCATCCCACACCATCAAAACCGCACGTTAGTTTGTTCACGTAAGAAACATATTAAATGGCCTGCGTTTAGGCACGGGTGCATGGAGTGATTTTACCTGGTCTTTGTACTGCTCTGCCTGCTTTCTTTCGTCTTCCACTTGCATCATCAGGTCCTTGAGCTTCTTGTCCTTCTGTCGCAAAGTCTTGGCAGATGCCTGCTTATCTCTGAAACAAGATGGATAAACATTCAAGGTCACTGAATAAGAGCAAAACTGATGTCATTTTTTTAAAAAGGAGAAAACAATAGTCATGGAGCTGGGAAGTATTGTTTACTGTTGGGTCATTCCACGTCAACTCAGCAAAGATGGTTACTTGACAATCTCAGAATCTGTTGAAACTTTGTAGGAATGATGTTTGGCCAGCTGAAACTGACATCTGCCCATTTTTAAAAGCTGAAATTCCAACATTTTCATCATTTTTCACACAATGGACATTTTCAATAAATCTCTGGTGAGTTGGAAACTGAACGAGATGCCACATTTAGACGTCCATATCTCTTGAAGTATACGTCCTAGAGTCTTTAAATTTTCAGGAGATGTTCAGAAGTTTTTGGAGAATGCAGCAAATACTGCAAACAGGTCTCAGTTTTTTGCTTAAAACCTCTCAGATTCAGGATTCAAAGTTGACACAGGTAAAAAAGTAATTAATTTCCAAATGGCCAGGTGGACATCTTGAATCATGGGTAGGCTAATGAAATCTGGGATAGTAAGAGATGGAAGTATCATCTACTTGTGTGCAAAGTTTAAATATCCTTACATGCCGTCTTCATGCTAAAATATTTCATCATATTTTCTCATAGACTTCTACAAAATCAGACTTGTTTTTATCACGAGAGGATTCCCCCCCTGCTGGGTGAAGGAAAGAATGCAGTTTTAATGCGTGCTTTGTGCATAAAACAATAAATGATGAAATATTAAAGCAGCTGACCTACCCTAATCTCACTAAGCTGACATGGAATGACCCTGTTACAAGTCAGGCATAAATATAGAGGAGAAGTAGTACTGATTTGAATGATAATGACACGACTAGAACATGTAGAGTGTCTGGAATGATATGAAACCAGCAAACAACAACAGCAGCTTCTGTGCATCCTTTGTTTTTCATCAGACATGTGCTCTGTGCTCATTTGTCCCTGACCTGCTCTCCTGCTCCAGCTGCTCCTCCAGCTGTGCCACTTTAGCCTCCAGGGCAGTGATGGAGGACTTGAACTTGGACTTGACCTGGTTCTCCATCTCCTGCAGTTTGGCCTTCAGCTCCTTGTTCTGACGCTCCATCTGCTGCCGGGCGCTCTCGTTCTTCTGGGAGGTGCTGCGCTCCGTCTGCAGCTCATTGGTCAGCTGATCCACCTGTGGATGGAACAAGTGCAAAGAGAACATGTGGGTCTTGGTCTTGGCCGTTAGCTTTACTGTTATATAACCCTTTTTGGACGGGGGATATGTAACATTTTTGGCTGCTGGCATTTAATAAACTCATAGGAAAGACTCCTACAAACAACTGGAAGCAATGAACTACACTCTAGCCACTGTTTACATTTTATCAGTGTCATTAATCTGAGCTGTTGGTCTCTGTTTTTTATTGCAGTAAAGTTTTATTTTTATGGACATGTCTATTGCAGCCTAATAGATGTGAAATTGAACAGCAAAGCAAATGAGAGACATTGTGCCTGTCTTGAAATGAATATTGGTGCAGATATATGGAAAAAACTTAAATCTCTTCACACAACTTGAAGTATGTTAATGTCACAGGTTGCAGTTTAAGCTTCTGCCGTGTTGAAAGGGATACAGAAATGTTGGACCTTTACAGAAACGTGACCAGTGTGCTCATTTAAACATGAAGCTGAAAGAAGTGCATGTCTGAAAGGAGCCTCTCCAGTCTTGTCACCTGCTGTGTGCTCTTCCTCAGTCTGTCATTGAGGATCTCCATGTTGCTCTGCTCCTCCTCCAGCTCCTCCTCTAGCTGGCCGATCTTAGCCTCCAGACGACGCTTCTCATCTGCCAAGGCTGACCTGAGCACATGGACCACAGCAGAAGATGTTAGTATCATTTGTTTTCTCAGTTCACAATACAGATAAAGCAACAACGTCAACTCTCCACCCACTTTCCAGAGGAGTTGCTCGCCAGCTCATCAGACAGTTCATCCCTTTCGGCTTCTGCCTGCTTCCGTCCCCTCTCAGCTGCAGCAAGTTCCTAGAAACAAATTAGACATGCATCTGTTATTTCAAGCCTCTGCTCTCAAAAAAGCTGTTGCCTTGTGAGGAATCTGCAGTGTTACCTCCTGTAGCTGCATGAGCTCAGCCTCCAGGCTCTTGGCCTTTTTCTCACTCTCCTTCGCGGAGGTCAGCACCTCCTCTCGCGCAGCACGGGCGTCTTCCAGCTCCCTCTGGTAGTCCTTCATCTGGGCCTGGAGGGAGGAAGACGAACAGAAGTACAGAAAGAGCGAAACAGGAAGAGATATTGTCAGAAAGTGATTCGTTTGCAAAGTATATTTGCAAGACTTGGGCCAGAGCTTTGATCTGATGGTTGATGCAGCCTAAGTGTTGTGTTCAAGCCCACTATTGCATTTTATTTATGAGGTTTCAGCTTCAGCTCCTTAAAGTTATAAATGCCAACTAAAGCTTGGAAAGTATTCTTTGGAAAGATACGTGCTAATAAAAATGGCAAAATACTACATTACTGTCTCAAAAAATGTTCATTTTGTCACTTACATGTAGTATAAAACAAACCAATGTTTATAATAAATAGGGATGTCCTAATCTGATGTCAAAGATCAGAATGTGAGCCAATCAAGGCATTTTTAACTAATCTGTATTGACATGAACCTAAGGCAGATCCTTTGTTTACCCCCGCTATCACACAAGTGCGGTAAAGGGAGAGCACAATTTGTGACAGGATGCTAGAGATGAAAATTTTGAATATTTTCTTATTCAGTCGTTGGCAGCATTAGTGATCAATAACCAATAGCACAAATTGAGCTTAGTGGCTGTTTGTCCTGTGCTAATGGTGCTGTTGTAGTCAACAGACCAGTGATGGGATATATATACCAGCTTTACTTAAAAACACGTCGCTGGCCAGAGGACATGAAGCATCACAGAAGTCTTTGTCATGGTGGCCCGTTGCTAATTAAACCCCTGCAATACTCTCTACTTATCAACGTGAACTGCTTATATTCAAAGTGATCCCATTCAGTCGCTACAGTTTTAAACAGTAAGAGGCTCCACCTGGCGGAACAATCAGGTACTACAGGTAATGTCCACGATGTTGTATGGTAGTGATGTACTTCTCATGTGAAAAAACATTTTAAAACTTCTCCATTAAAATACAGTCCTCCAACAAGGCACATGTGTAAAACTAAAAAAGAAAATATAAATTCAAAAAAATACAATTAAAACTAAAAAACGTCTTAGTATTTAGATGAGTTTTTCTGTCTGCTCCATCCCTTCACTCTCACCTGGAGCTTGCGGAGCTGTTTGATGGCCTCTTCTCGTCCCTTATTGGCCGTCTCAATCTGTCCCTCCAGATCTTTCATGTCTGTCTCCAACTTCTTCTTGGCTGCTGCTGCCAGGGCTCTCTGTTTACGTTCATCTTCCAATTCCGTCTCCAACTCGCGAACCTGCAGGCAGTGTGCATCATTGCTGAGATTAGTGATGCAACTTGTGATACATTCCCTTATTATGAATCAAATCATATTCGTTTGGACGGAGGATAAAGGTTTTAATGGCTCTTTACCTGCTTAACAAGCTGCCTCTTCTTCTCCTCTCCCATCTCATCTCGTCCCTGGAGGTCCCTCTCGAACTGGGCCTTCAGGGCCTGCATGTTGACCTCCAGACGTAGCTTGGCATCCTCAGCCGCCTGCAGCTCATCCTCCAGCTCCTCCAGCTGGGTCTTCATCTCCTCCACCTGGGCCTCCAGGCCTCGCTTGGACTTCTCCAACTCGTGGACCTTCCATCATCATTTTTTCATATTATTAACTGGAATGCTGCATTTATTGTCTACAAATTATAGCAGTAAAACCATGGACTGTCTATCAAAAAATCTACTCATCCAGCACTAAAAGTTAAAAGTGTGAGAAACTGAGTGATGTCCCAGCACTAACATTTTTTCCCACGTCATCCTTGGAGCTGATCAGGTCCTCCATCTCCATCTTCAGGGCCTTGTTGGCTCTCTCCAGCTCTTCTCTGCCATCCTGGGCCTCTTCCAGAGCCCTTGCCAGGGACAAAGCCTTGGTTTCCTTCTCTCTGGCCTCAGCTTCAGCACGATCTCGCTCATCTGCATATTTACTGGAGATGCTCTTCTCTTCAGCCAGCATCTGCAAGTCAGAGAGAACAATTAATCATGGGTATGTTTGACTGTTAAGGAAATTGTTTTCAATGGACGACACGTTGAGTCATAACTTCAATTTCAAATCTCTGAAATACAAAAAAGAGACTAAGTCCCCTTTTGTTAACTGTAATTAGTCTTTGTTTCTGGTTTAGCTGACCTGGTCGAACTTCTTCTGCTTCTTCTCCAGGTTTGACACGATCTGCCTCTGGCTGTCCAGGTCCATCAGCGTGTCCTCCAGCTCCTGCTGCAGACGGTTTTTGGTCTTCTCCAGCTTGTCGTATGCTGAGGCCTTCTCCTCATACTGAGTATTGGCTGCTTCCAAATCTCTCTGCAGACGTTTCTTGCCTTCCTCCAACAGCTCAACGTTTCCTGACATTTCGTCCAGCTTCTTCTTTGCATCTGACAGCTGTACACAGACCAAACTTGTGTTAAGTCACTGATCAAAAAAGAGAAATCTGGATCTAAGCAGGTCTTCTCAACTCATCAAGATCAAGAGTAATTTCCTAATACCTCAAAATTTTGTTCATTATCATTCTTTACTTCATTTTTCCACCTCTATCTTTGCCATCCTGAGCTCTGACCTGGATGTTGAGTGTGGACACGTGTCTCTCCACGTTCCTCTTGGCCTCCATCTCTTCTTCAAGTTGCTCCTGCAAGCTGTTCTTGTCGTCTTCTGCCTGCCTCAGCTTTGTCGAAAACTGCAGTTTCTGACGTGTCTCCTCAGCTAGCAGCTCCTGCAGCAGCACATCAGCTCAACGGTCAATGTTTAAATTCTTACTTATGGTCAGTAGGCATTATTTAGTATATTTTACTGTCACAGCAGCAGTTACACGTGGACTGTGCTGGGATTTTTAACATTTTTCGGCCCTAAAAATCCAGTTACCTGTGTGTCCTGGAGTTGGGAGGAAAGACTGGTGACATCTTTGCTCAGTTTGATGTTCTTGCCTTCTGCTTCATTCAGTAGGTTTGTTACACTCTCCAGTTCAACCTGTACAAAGACAAACATGAGCTTACTGGGGTTTTGATCTTTTGCATATTTGTGACTTATTCTTTAAGATTGCTTCTTTTTCCAAGTTGATTATTGATGTGAAGTGAATTACAGTGATCTTGGAGCAGCGTTCACCCAGCTCAGCCTTCTGCTTCTCGCTGTCAGAGAAGCGTGACTGCAGATCTGCCACTTGACCCTCCAGCTTCTTCCTCTTGTGCTCCCCGTCTTGTTTGGCCTGGGTCAGTGAGCGGACCTCCATGGTTAACTCTGACGCTTCCTTCTCCAGAGCTTGTTTCGCCTTCTCCAGGTTGGACTTCACCTGAGCAGAGCAGAGAAAGTAAGACACCAATGCACTGCAGATAACAAACAAAAAAATCTAAGTTTAAAGCTAAATGACACCTGAGCATTAAGAACACTGTATGAAATAGTGCAGTCCTACTCGTTTTGACTGCTCCAGCTGCTCAGTGAGCTCCTCTACAGCCTGGGTGTGTTTCTGCCTCATCTCATGAACCTGAGCCTCATGGGTTCGGTTCTCATCCTCTATGGCTCTCTTTAGCAGGGTCACCTCCTGCTCACGTTTGGCTCTGTACAAAGATAAATGAAGCATGAAGACATTCAATATAGCTACCACCTCTGTCATACCTCTATATGTGAGCATTTTATAAACAGCAAAAATATTTGTTTCTTGTCTTTTTGCAGCATTTGTCATCTTTTTCTTATCTAAAATTAATCACTCAAGATATCATTATCAGCTAAATTCTCAATATGCATTAACTTTATAGACTTACTCTAAATAAATATTTGTATATTTGGGCGCAGCATGACTGACCTTAGTTCTTGTTGTGTGGCAGTGGTGTCCAGAGTGTCTTCTAGCTCTGACTTCAGGGCCTCCAGCTCCTCTCCGAGGTCCCGTTTGATCTTCTCTGCCTTGTTCCTAGCCGCCCGCTCAGAGTCGAGGTCCTCCTGCAGGTCTGAGATGTGTCCTTCAAGCTCTCTGATCTTCTTCAGAGCGTTGTTTTTCTGGGCTGTCTCATCTTCTAACCTGAAGGAAAAACAGTGCATTGAAGACAGAAATAGGCATAGTTGATGTTACTTTGCCTCAAACTAAGTCATTTAAGTAGTGGCTTAAATTTAGTAACCCACATGTTGACTTTACCTGGCCAGTGCATTCTGTAACTCTTCCTCCTTCTTGGCAAGCTGAGCTTTGAGATCGGCAATCTGAGCCTGCAGGTCAGCTATCTGCTCTTGTAGATCATTCGACTCAGCCTCCAACTTGCGCTTTGCCTTGTCCAGCTCCTGGCGACCCTTTTCTTCTTTCTTCAAGCGGACTAGTACAGGAGAGGGATAACACTCTTAAATCTATGTTTCTGCAAAGTCTGAGCAAAGCCACCCTTAGTGACATCAGCAGTTTGTTTTTGATGATATGCACAAAAGATGATCACCTTCCAACTCAGAGATCATGGACTCGTGTTTGTTTTTGAGCTTTGTGAGGTTCTTTGATTTCTCCTCTTCCTCTGCCAGGTTTGCACTGAAGTCTGCGATTCTTTCCTCCATCAGCTTCCGCTCCTACAAAATATCACGAAGCAGGTCATCTATATAGTAAAAATTTAAAACTCCAAAACTGAAACCTCTCTGATGAATGCTGTCTTCCAATATTTACCTTCAGCAGCTTGTTGTTCTGGTCCTCCATTACCAGAATATCGTCCTCCAACTTCTTGATCTTTCCATCGCAGGTAACCTTTTCCAGCTGCAGCTTTTGACGAGCGTCCTCCTCCTCTTCCAGATGTTCTTCTAATTCCTACAGAAGAAAAGACCCAACTTTCAGTTTCTGCATTTATTTCATCTCACTTCCAAAGTATAGATAGCTGAGAATGAGGAAAAAGCAAGCAATAGCATCTAAACAACACCAGTTAACAAATTAGAAAGCAGGAAATGGATGTGTTGACCTGCATCTGCTGCTGCATCTTCTTCTTGTCCACCAGCAGCGCCTGAGCACGTTCCTCCTCTTCATCCAGCCTCGCCTCCATCTCGTGGAGGATCTCCTCCAACTCCTGCTTCTTAGCTGCCAGACGAACCCTCATCTCCTCGGCCTCAGCATACAACTCTGTCTCTGCCTGAAGCTGCTCCTGCAGTGCGTTTCTCTCCTCCAAAACCTGGACAACAGAAAAAGATCGAACCCAGCCTTATGATCAGCAGACTCCATACTAGTTCAACAGTAGCTTATTATTACTGGCTGGTTTTCATTCTTGTGTTTACAGAGAATGAACATGAGATGTGTAGTTAGACGCTGCTATAGAAGGCTGTCAGACTACAAAAAAGCAAAAGAAGGTTTAGGAATGTGTCAGTGTAGCAGGTGTCATCCTTTACCGATGTGTGTTTCAAAGTGATTTCTTTGAGCTCTGACTCAAACTTTGTTGCAACTTCTTTGGCTTTCTGCAACTCTTCTTCCTTTAGACCCATCTCTTCCTCCTGTCGGGTCACTTGCAGCAGGGGCTTGACCTGCAGTTCAGAAGAGGTACACATTGACATCTTGAACATGGGGCAAAGGAAGTATTTGAAGATTTGATTCTATATAAAAACATGAAAAAGGAGCCTGGGGTGTCGCTGCGTTAAACATGATTAGCCGACCTTTGTGAAGAGTCTCCACCACTGCCAGTTCCTGAGTTTGAGGTAGGCAGCACAGTTCCTCTGGATCACTTTCATGGCTGTCAGCTGCTGTTGTCTCTTGGCAAACGCCCTTTAAAAACACAGCAAGATAACTGTTAGATCATGTATGATATAACGCAATGTGGACAGTGGTTTAATTTGTGACCATAAAAACGACAAGAATAACAAACTAAAGCTCTGAAATCCTCTCTGTACTGTGACCTAAATATGGCTAAAACACTATTTTAAAGCCTGATTGTGCTAAAACTGTGAGGAGTTTAATGCACCGCAGACAGTTTTAATTTATTAGAGGGTGAAGCATGTGTGAGGAGGCCTGTGTAGTCATACTTTCTGGCAAGGAAGCCTCGAGCCTGGGCCTGGAAAGCGATGATGATCACAGTAATCTTCAGATCTCTCTCCTCCTCCAGCTGGGCGAGCACTCCTGTGCGGAAGAAGATTTTACTCTGTCCAATCCTGTACAGGTTGGGGTCCAAGTCCAGATGCTTGATCTATGCAGGCAGGTGAAAAAGACGAAAGTGATGACTGCTCACATGGGATACCTCTGTGAGTGTAGAAAACCGTAGCACCTGCGATGAATTTTAACAAACATGGACACCAATTTTGAACTTACCATGAGGCAGCAGGCCTGTTTGCCATCCATGAAACCTTTGGGAATAGCACTAGCAGCCAGGATCTCATAACTGGGCAGAGAAAGAGAGATTTCATACTCAATGTTTTGAAAAATGGTCACAGAAATATTATAAACTGTCTTCGAAACATGATGCACGTGGTGATAGACTCACCGCTGGCGGAACTCCTGGAAAACGATTCGGTTGGGGAAACCTTGTCGGCAGATTCTGATTCCTTCCAACACACCGTTACACCTGAGCTGCTCCAGGACCAGGTGAGCATCCAGCTTCCCTGCCTGAGCAGAGCAAGATTTCAGTTTTATAATGCTAGATTTTACGAGCTAAATACAGAAAACTTCCTCAACTGTGACTGGTTGCTGTGTAGTTGTTTTATCTGACTTCAGAAATACATTTTTATTTAAGCTTGTTTGTGAAGAGGCGGAACCACCAGACTGGTTGCAAATTAGGGGGATCAACTGACCATTAGCCTGGCCGATTATCTGACCTGATACTCATCTTTTATTTTTTTAACCAATTTCTAATAAAATAAACAAAGGATGCTACTTTTCCTCTGATGCATCTGTCTCTCTGTCTGTAGTCTGTGATGTCTTCAGCAATGTCATGCTGATTGGTTACACTTTATGAGTAACACACTATCAAAACTAAAGTATAAATGTTGAAAAGTGCTCTTTTATTTAAACATATCACTCCTAGATAAATAATGGGGAGTTTAATAAAGTTTTGTGTTGGAGTTTGTGTTATTCTAAATTCTTTTTTCTTTCCTGCAAATGTGTATCAGTTCCAAATATCAGTTATTGGCTTCCTTGATAACTAAAAATCAGTATCGGACCTGAAAAAACATATCAGCTGATCCCAAAAACAGACAGAACAATAACATTTTGCTCCGTGTGGGTTTGCTGCTTTTATCTCTGCTGTACATGATTTCTGGTCATGAGCCAATCAACACTAAAGGATAAATGTTGAGGAATCCTCTTTTAATTAAATAAGCATGTAATGGTTCATAAATATATGGAGTTATTGTTATTCCAAATTTTGACACCAAGATTTGACTTTTTTGTTCTGTTGTATCAGTTGGTCTTCTTGATTGTTATTATTTTCGTCCAGAGCACCCATCTGTTTTCTCAAATGCTCATCCTATTCCTAGTCACAATGACCATAAAGACCATACAAATAAAAGAAGTGAACTCTCACTAGGCTGTTACGTGCAATAATATTATTAATAATAATACTGATGGAACTGTGCATCAGGCTGATTGTGCAATATCAGTTTATTTATGCTGCTACCAGTTTATTTATTCCACGTGAGTTGTTGGGTATTTTTATCCTTTAATCTTCCCCATTTATCTTTTTATCTTGCACTTTCATTCTTTTTGTATCACTGAGAAGAGTTGCTGTAAAATTTATTCGTACAGCTCTGCAATGACGATAAAGGAACTCTTTTCTACTTTATTTTACGACTCCAAGAACATGAGTGCATTCTGGACAGATCACCAGTCTAGATGCACTTTTGTCCCGCTCTTGTCTAAAACAAGAAAGTCCGATTAAAGTGACTTTTCTACCACTATAGTGATTATTTTTGCATCTTGAAACAAACTTTGCCATAAGAGACACTTGCTGTAATGACGGAGCAGTTTTCCTTACTCTCTTCTCGTGGTTCGGGATGATGCATCTGACAAAGTTGGGCTGGGTGTTGTGCAGTGTGGTCATGAGTTTAGCCAGAGACTCCTTGTAGAGCTGCCCCACTGTGCGGAACATTCCCTTCTTGGTCTTTGAGGCGCTTGGCATGGAGCTGTCCGACATCTTAGCTATCGTGTCCAGACCCACCACTCTGTCAGCTGAAATAACCAACACATAAAGCAAAATGTAGAATCAGCTTATGTTCATTCTCATGTCAGTTAAATCTAGACTCATCCAAGCTCATCTAAAGCCCCGACATTTTATTCATAGAAAACAAATCAAGAGGAAAACAGGTGCAGTGTATGTAAGGGTATGGAGGGATCTGCATTGCTGTCCAAGCCAGATATCTCACAATCTTTCCAGAGGTCTTGCACAAACTGGCTGGAGGAATTGTTGAGCAGCGATGTGACGTTGTCATTTAGAGGGTCCATGTTCTTTGTCAGCCAGGCTGTGGCATTATAGTCTACCTAAAAACAAAATAGCACCAAAGTTATGTGATGAGATTGATGTTTTTTTCCTAGATGTCTGCAATCGGAACCATTTTAAACATCCCCTTATACTCACCCTCCCGGCATAATGAAAAATAGAGAACTCTGTTTTGTCTTTAAGCTGTTTCGGTTTGGCGAATTTCATGTGGTTCCCTTGTGTGTTCATGAGTTTCTCCACAAAAGAGATATCTGTGGCTTTGGGGAACCAGCACTCTTCGTCCAGCAGGGCCAGGATACCAGGTGGGTTGTTCTGTAGAGAAAATGCAATGATAACTAAGTCTGACCAAAAATAAGACATATCCTACTAAATCCCTGAGTATCTCCGCTAGGCCAGGGAACTTACTCGGCTTAACCTTTAAGAGCAGCGGATTTAACAGGCATTGGGATCTTATCATCTCATTACTAACCGGCCTCTCAATGAGCTCAATGCAGGGTTGCAGGTCGAGGCCGAAGTCGATGAAGTTCCACTCGATGCCCTCCCTCTGGTACTCCTCCTGCTCCAGGATGAACATGGTGTGGTTGAAGAGCTGCTGCAGCTTCTCGTTGGTGTAGTTGATGCACAGTTGCTCGAAGGAGTTGTCCTGCAACAACCAGAAGACAGAGCTGAAGACACAAATCACACACATGTTATCTTTTGTGGATGGTCGCATCTGACTCTTCTGTGTTCAACATACCTCGAAGATCTCAAAGCCGGCAATGTCGAGGATTCCCAAGAAGGAGGCTCCCTGGCGTTTGGTCTTGTCAAGGGCTTTGTTGACTCGGGCCAAGATCCAGCGGAACAGTCGCTCAAAGACAGCTTTAGCCAAAGCTTCAATAGCAAAGTCAGCCTAACAAATGCACAGAAAATGATAGACCAGAGATGATAGGTGTGAAAAGTCTTGCTCAACATCAATCTTGTACAATTATTCTTACACCTTCATGTGGTTCATTCCCTGTAGTACCTGCTCTTTGGTCTGTGCCTTCTGCACCACCTCTCTGCCCACTTTGATACGAGGGGTGAGGATGGCTCGGGTGAAGTCTGTCACATTGATGCCTTGAAGGTGGCACACTTTCTGGGCCGCTGGACAGACAAGAAGAAACTCAAAATTTCACATATGTATACATTTTGCTAACTGCCGTAGATTAAAAAGGGGTGAAAGTGGATAATTAATTGTAGTTTGCCAAGTCGGTTAAGGCTGATAACTGCATGCTAAAGGACTTTCTAATAGTAAGCGGTGTCTAACCAGTGTTGTCTGGCATAGTGGCCTGTTCCTGGTTCCTCTCTTTCTTGAATTCAATGTTCCCCAGCTGCATGACTGTGGAGCAAACCTTCAGGATATCTGCAACAGAAAAACAAATAGTTAGCATCACAGGGACACAGCAGCATGAACAAATAGATTTATTTTACAGTGTATCACAGTGTCAGTGGCATCTTCACATGCATCCAGGAGTAAAACTGAGTTAATTTACACTCAGTTGCAGTGGTGGGACATGATATAAACTATAATGAAGCTATAATTAGTCTGGAGGCAACACAATTGTATTTGTGATGGCATCCAGGCAAAAATAGCAATATCAGTCACATATCAAATAGTCTAATAGAGATAAAAGATGCAGGAGTGACTGGACACATGTGACCCAAGCATCGTATCACATCAAACTTATCACTGATACCAATTCTCTCCTCTTCGGTGAAGCCCATGATGTTCATGGCCTCCATGGTCTCTTCATACAGCTCATTGTCTTCCTGTCCAGCAATCTGAACGTGACCGGCACTCAGGAAGCGGTAATTACTGAAGGGCTCCAGAAGAAGCTCCTCTGACAATAAAGCACACCAGATTAAAGAGTTAGTGACTCAAGCTTAAACTTTTCATGAAGTTACTGCTGTAAGAGAATAACATGGCTGGTCATCAACAACACACAGCAGGACTGATTGATTGTTGTGACTGAACATAAGTCACAGGATTATACACTACTTTGTGAGTTTGGGGGAAGTTCTGCAACTTCATGGCCTTAAAATGCAACAAAAACATGAATGAAAGTCAAATAGAAACCAAAACTGACTTTCCCTTTCTCCTCCCTGAAGTTTTGATTCAAGAAAGCGCATATAAGACTTTCACATGACAGACATGATACGTAACTGAACAGTAATATTATTGAGGTAATGAAAGAGAGAAGATTGAGAGTGTGATGTGTTCATGTTTTAGAAACATTCTCATCATCTCACCACGCAGTTTGTCTTTGGCACCAGCAATCATGTAGTAGAAGATGTGAAAAGCTCTTTCTGTCTTTGCCTGTCTGATGCAGCGAGACTTCTCCAGCAGGTCTAAAAACAGGCAGCTGTTAAAGAACATAAATTTGCTTTTTGTTCAGCATATGAATCTCTGTTCAGCCTCTAAAGATACAATATTGAATTACATGACTAAAAGCATATCTTCTGTAAGAAAAGATGATTATAACCACCCAAAATAAATTCTTACTGAGCAATTTTTAACAGCTAAAACTACAGAAAATGTGTAGATACAAAATACACACATTTTTGGGGTTTTTTTTTTGGTTTGAACTGAACACATTTCAAGTCTGGTTTCTGAATATCATTAAAAAAAATGTTAATAAACTATCAGAAAAATGGTGATCCTCTCACAAATAAGAGGGTCAAAGGTTACAAAGCAGGTGGCGAGATGAAACCTATTATATTTAACTTCTTGGGAAGATGAAACACCTTTCTGAAAAGCTCGAGAAGTCTGACAAACTGTTTTCATCAGAGAGAGCATATAAATGTTATAGGATTATAAATAAACAAGGATACAAGTCTCAATGTTGGCTCCAACGATGTAGCCGGTCACATCAAAGTTGATACGGATGAACTTTCCCTGTGAGAGAGATGAAGAAAGTTACAGGATTAAATGGTGTGATTTCGAAAAAAAACATGCATAAAAATAAATCAGAATACAGTTGACTTAAAGATGCAGAAGAATCACAGTCACTTTCTCAAATATCCAACTCACAAATCGGGAGGAGTTGTCATTTTTGATGGTTTTAGCATTTCCGAAGGCCTCCAGGATGGGATTGGCCTGCAGGAGCTGCTTCTCCAGCTCCCCCTAGTGATGACAGTGATACACAGAAATATCAGTATTCAGAACTGAATGAGGTGGAGTGCAGTAGGAGTGTTTGGTGGAGATGAGGTGGTTCAGGGTTGGTGTTGGTTAGGGGAAGTTTACTGGAATAATCTTAGAGATGAGAGAAAAGAGAAAATAAAAATAACACAAGATAAAGGGCTGAGTTGGCTCCTTGCTAATCGATAAATATTGCTGACAAGTAAATCTAAAGTCAGGCTGTGAGAGGATAATATAACTCCAGACTAATCTCCTACAGTGTATTATGTAACACAGACACATGACCTGAAGACTTCTCCATCAGCTTCAAGAGAAATTGGCAAAATGAGGAGAAGCTGCTGCTGCTGACGATGAAGACAGGGAAACAGAGGTTATGTTGGGTCACAACGGGCATCCACACACTACTACCAGCACAAAACCCCTTGATGAATCCCGACAAAGTCTCTGCGTTCGTCGTGTCGGGTGAATTCAAAAATGATTCACAAACAGCCCTCTCTGGAGATGTGATTTGCTTCCAGCGTGACTGCAGAGGCGACGGAGAGCTGGGCGATGGTGGGTAAATGAGGCGGACACCCCGTCATTGAGCATCGAGCTAATCCACCTGATCAAAGTAGTCTGTCTTAGCCTGCATCCAGGTCAGGTGCTGCAGACCTCTGCCTAAACTCCCCTCGCTAAAAAAAACACCCTCTTTAGCAGCTTTGTAAATGAACTAAAGCCAGGAGGAAGGAGAGGAGCACGACTGGTGTTAATGTTGAGAATAAAAATGGCTAATGGTGAGATGAAAACAAGGATGAAGATAAATGATGGACATTTGGTAACTTGTGTGTACTCACTGAGCTTAAACTCATAATATGTTCTTGCTTGAAAATGCATTACAAAAAAAAGTACTTTAGACAAGTGTAAAATAAAGGCTTATTTTGCTAAACAGGTAAAAAAAAAAAGTTCTCTTGTGGAATATTCTGCAATATTTTACTGATACTTTTGCTGTTGTGTTGGGTAAAGTCTAGCCATCAGAACATGTTTAAGGAAAAACAGGAGGATACAGACCCGCCGAAGAGGTGCAGCTCAGAGTTGGCAAAGCAGAGAGGAAGGTCCTGTTTATTTAAAGTCGCTGGGGGGAGAAAAGGGAGAGAAAAGAAGAGCAGAGACAGAGCACAGCGAGAGCAAAGAGAAAGTTACAGCTGACGGAAAGGATTTCTCTTCGAGGCTCTCGTTAAAGCACAAATACTTGAGAAAATAGATGAGCAGCAGGAATCAAAAGAAGCAGGAAAAAGGAGATCAACCCAATGCTATTTCTGTTCAGGCAAGGTCCGTGGGAGTCTCGAGGTCCTACAGGGCATTATTTCCTCTGAGAAAAGCCTCTCTTTGACCGACTTTCCAATACACACCCGCAAAACTAGTCCAACACCTTCAGTTTTTAATAACGGCTTGACTGAGCTTTAAAAGTCACTAAAGATGTGGGGCTTTTTTCAGGAATTCAACAAACCACAAGTTCCAGTGGTCCACATCAGGGCATTCGGTGAAGACGAGGAGGAGAGGAGGGGAGGTAGGGGAGGAAGAGGGGGAGGCCGGTGGTTGATAGACAAGAAACAGGAGATGGGCATGCTCACACGGTGCTCGATTTATCTGTGAGAGACCCTTTCACTGTCAGGGAGGTTTCAGAACCATCTCCACTGGCAGTGAAAGGGTGTCCATAGAGGACGGATGACACAAAAAGTAAAACCTCAACATGGCAACCAGTTCAGGAGGCAAAACTAGACGTCTGTCACTGAGGTCTAGGAAAGTGACCGCGAGACAAAACTCTGATGATGATCATGCAGCCTAAATCAGCTCTGGTTGATGACGAAGGTTAGGGTCAACACCATCTACCTGAAGAGCGCTAAGATTCTTGACTAAATGGTGTGGATGTTTTTTTTTTCTTCTAGTGAGACTATCTTCATGCACTTTTTCTAATCTAAGGAACACACACGAACACCACACACAAAAAAAACACACTCCAGGCATTCCCCTTTACTCACGTAGGCAAACTGTGATCCTGATTGTTGCTATTTGAAAGGAAACGGCAATATACAGGATTAAACTGGGCAGTTTTCCTACATATGGTCAAAGTGCGAGGGAACAGATGGCTGAACAGATCCGAAACTAACATGACGTCTTCACACTTACAGCGCTGGAGTCCTTCTTGCCTTTGTGCGAGGAGGCAACGACAGCCAGATACTGGATGACCTTCTTGGTGTTCTCTGTCTTTCCAGCACCGGATTCACCGCTAGAGAAGGGGGAAAAAAAGTAGGATTAAAAGATACAGACGAGAAATGAGAGAGAGACAGCATGAAGATAAGCAGCACTGACAGGTTCTCTGTTCACAGTTCAATAACCCAGTTTAATGGAATGGAAATCATGTGCAGCAGAAATAACAGCAGCAACACCTGACTCAAAGCATAATGTTATTGTTTGGTTGGTATAAGGGCTGTTTTTTCAGGGATGATACCAAATATTAGTTATTAGGAAGACAAACAACCAATGTTTGCAGTACAGATGAAAATATTGGGATATGAACGCAGAAACTCTGATGCAATTGCTTTTGTTTATTTGTGCTTTATATGTTTATTTCTAGGCTGCACGGTGGCTCGGTGGTTAGCAGCGTCGCCTCACAGCTGGAAGATCACTGGTTTGCGTCCCAGTTAGGATGCCTGGGATCTTTCTGTGTGGAGTTTACATGTTCTCCCTGTGCAGCGTGAGTTTTCACCGGGTACTCCAGCTTCCTCCCACAGCCCAAAAACATGCTGAGGTTAACTGATGATTCTAAATTGTCCATAGTTGTGAATGTGAGTGTGCTTGGTTGTCTGTCTCTATGTGTAGCCCTGTGATAGGCTGGCGGCCTGTCCGGGGTGTCCCCTGCCTTCTCCCAGAGTTGGCTGGGATAGGCTCCAGCCCCCCCGTGACCCTAAAGAGGATTAAGTGGTGTTTAGATAATGGATGGATGTTTATTTCTAAGAAAACTTTTCAACATTTATCCTTTAGCATTGATTGGCTGTTACTCGTGATGTGTAACCAATCAGATCGAGCTGTGGGAGGGCCAGTGCTCCAAACCACAGGGTGACTAAAGATAGCGCGAGGAAGCTGCGTCAGAGCCAAAGTAGCACATTTTTAAATTAATTAATTTTCCTGGGAAATATCAAAAATACTAATAATCAGAAAAATGCTGGCTATCAGATCTGATAATCAGGCAGGCCAACAAATGATTGACCCCTAAGCTGCACTGACTATTTAATAATTGATAAACATTTAAGGAAAAATGTGATTTAAAAGTTTGAAGATTCAACCGGTCCATGTATTTTTGAGCTTTAGAGGAAGATTATCATTTTGGGGAATAGTTTGTTTGCTTTCATGCTGGAAGTTACTTGAAAAAATGTCAAGCTTCATCCAGCAGTAGCTTAGCATAAAGACAGAAAAAGCTAAACTGACTGGTTTTTTTTTTCTTGTACTTCAGCCATCATTTGATAGGTGACAGTGTTGAGATATGTGGCTTTTTCCCACCATCTACACAAAACCAAGCTAACAAACTGCTGATTATAGCTTCATATTTACAGTACGGATGCTCTCTCTCTGTAAAAAAGTTTCCAATCTATCATTCATTGCTTTAAATAAAAGTCTGCTTGCCATCAGCAGCACAGAACTACGATCGGACGCTTCAGGCAGCAGAACCAGTGTGTATACACAGCTGGAAGAAACCTCTCATTACATTTAAAAAATGATCAGGAGTTATATGATAGAACCCATCAGCCTTGTCAGAAATCTGAAACATATGCTACCTTTTAGAGATAATATATAACTCAAACGTTTTCAAACAGAAGCAAGAACACATTCTTTCTCTGCCGAAAATGATCCTGAATACTTGAGGAGAAAGTTGAACAATCCCAGAGCCATCAGAGCTCCGTCGCGGGGCCATAAAAGGCATGAGATGCTCCCTGTGTGTGTGTGAAGGTTTGGCAGCTCAAAGGGGAATCTAACTACTCTGTCCTGCTCAGGTTCGGTGGCGACGAACGACATCCAGGCTTCAGCTGATAAATTCTAGAGAGGTTTTCCTCCAGTGTTGTTTGTCAGACTGTCTCATCCTGCACAGGCAACTTCACCTCAGTGCAGATTCACATAGAATCATAAGATCATTTGAAAGGATATAAAGGATTACATGATATTTCACCATATTGTCAACATTCAGATATGCTTTTATATTTTGTTACAAATTTGTGGAATCATATTCTTGCTAACTGTAAATTATTGCATATTTTAATAACCCTGTGCTAAAAAAACAACATATGACAACACCTGAAAAGTGAGAGGATGGTTTTAAAGGGTTAAAAATCCACTAGACAACACAAGTCGCAGTCCACTGAGGAAAAACCCCCACAGTCCACAGGGATACATTACACTCATTCCTTCATTAATGCGTCTAAAGACTTTAAACCCTCAACAGGGTTAGACAAGGATGCAGATCTGTCCTTTTTAACCAGCATCCTGCTACATCACAGCCAATATGCTCAGTTTTTACACACATGCACTGAACATTGGACCAAGGAAACTGGTGACCCTGCTGAGAGGCAATGTCAACATCTCGAGAATAGATTTAGTGGCCTCCCAGCTATTTCCCATGGCAAATGCTCACTAATGTGTGCAGGACTTTGTGGAACATTATCACCATTGGGATCACCAGAATACACTCGGTGAGAAGAAAATATAGCTTTTAAAATTTAATACAATTCAAAAAATGCCTTTTTTCACATCACATTGAATTTGATTACAATGTGACTTGAAACTGTATTAAATTCTACATTTTATGATAATATTTGTGGTGATGTTGTACTAATAGGCTACACTATGGCAGTTCTTTCATAACGTTTGTAATTTCTGCATGAAAATGGTTGAAGCTCAGCCTTCTGAACCTCAAGCAATTTCTGGGTGTTTTTTTTTTCTTTTTGCTCCTGTCACATTTTTTCTCACTGTGGGCTCATTTTTCAATGCAACACTAAGTCCTACACCCCTTTGAAATAGCACAATCATGGCTAGAAGTGAAGAGAACTTAAACATACCCTTTGTGCAGACAAACAGCTATAACTTCACAAATCAGAAAGAAAAAGGTTATTAATTTTGCAAAAATTGAAAAAGACCTGGAATCAACATTTACAACATGCCCACAGGTGTTACCAATACTGAAACAATGCTGACCGTTAAAGTACTTACGTACACAGCCTGCAGTTCAGCTGAAAAGTACCTGGATTTTTGTCTTGTGACCGTTGCTCGAGTGCAGAGCTTTTAGTTTTTTACATAATCTGGTTCAAGCAAACTATTTATTTTTGGCAAATTCTGAAACGAGACAGATTTATATTTAGCTTACAAGGAATGGCACGCAACAGTTGAGTAGTTCAAGGGCAACCAGAAGTCAAACATCCAACTATTGTGTCTCTTTTTTGTGTTAGTTTCTGTGATAAGTGGTGTAATTTTGTCAAATATTTAATGACATCATGTCTTTTAAACCCACTGGTGGGTTTTGTAGTTCAGAGAGTTAATTGGGCTAATGAATGAATTCTTCAGGAAATATTTTTGTTAGCATCACACAACAGGGTTGGGTGTTATTGGTACATCTGTGTCTTATGAAGTATATGAAGGAGTAAAATCGTATCCAACTAATCTTGTGATAAAGGAATCCTAATAAACATTTTCAATGGCCTTCTGTTCCCCCTAGTTTTTACAAACTGCTGTCCTGATTTGCTTTCTTGTAGTTTTTATCATTTTTATTTCCGTACAAAATGATTTTATGAATCTTTATCCAGTCTTGCTTTATGCAAATACTTTTTTGCTGATGTTTTAAACCTGCTGTATAAATACACATATATTAGAAGAGCTCAAGACTCCAGCAGTGATTGATTTCATCTAATTTGACTGAAAAAGTGTGAAAGTCAAGTTAAAACAGGAAATCTTCCCAATTATTGTGACGTAAGTCTCCCATGAAAACAGAACAAATACTTCCACTGAACAGCAGCTATAAAGATGTGAAGCTCTTATTATGAATTGCTATTAAACACACATGTACATTCACACGCAGGAGGAAAATGTCATAAATGACATTCCATGTCGAAACGTTTCTCCCTTTTATGGCTCCAGAAGCCTGCTGAGGCTCAAAAAGTCCCAACAACGTTGTGGACCTGATGTTCCCAAAGAGGCAGAATTTGTATCTGAGCTCTGCTGTGTCATATCACTTCCAGTTTATCATGCTAAACGGCTTAAAACAGCGCTTCATGTAAATCTGTCACATTAGCATCAAACACTACAACTACGAGACCTCCCCTCCACAGACTGGGATAAAACTTTTCCAGCTTTCCTCTGATAAAGAAGCTTAATAGTTGAGGAAATGGTTTGATGTGATCAAAGAATTTGCTGCATCCTGGTTTCAGAGAGGAGGAGCATCTTCTCTCACTTCCTTTGATGAGAATACTGAGCAGTGAAGGTTCGGTGGTTATTTCTGAGATAATAAAGGAAATCTTGTAATCTGTATGCCACCTGGTAGATGATGATCTGCCAGTTTAAATGCTTGTAGAGGACTAACTAGAAGAAGAACACACTAGGTCCCTTTAAGGTGCACTACTTGGTGCATCTTTATTTGTTTGATTTAGTGCAAAAATGTCTTCTTTCTCCAAACTTGTCCCTTTGTTTATGCCGTAAATTTTTACTGGAAGTCTATAAACATGGAGCACAAGCCAGAGGGACGCTACCTATACTAGTATGTGAGGGAAAAATCTGTTTGTAGAGAGAAACTAAGTGGCACCTAAAAAATGTATTCCACAAAAGCGTGTTAAGATAAACCAGTTAATTCATCAATTAACGTTGTTTTCTATGGAGCCAGGCTCAGGTCAGCTCAGAGATCAGGTCGTCACGACCAGAGAAAAAGAGTCCATTTGTTTCAGGACATCCAGTCAAAGTTCTCAATAATTAGTTTAAAACAAATAAACAAACAAAATGGAGCCCAAACATTTGGAGAGCTAATCTGGTTCTCCCATCAGTGTCCGGGCTGTACTTCCTGACCGAGGGTCTGAGAGGAGAGCGAGGCCACGGCCCTGTGGGAGCCCTGCGAGAGCACTAATGCTCTCGCAGGGCTCCGCAGTTTCAACTCCACAGCAACACAGTCTGACAAACAAAATGATTTTTTTTTACTGGCATCGGCGGTTGAAACTGGGTGCTAAGAGACCTGAGAGGCATCTCGCTTGTTGGACTCTGTGTTTACAGAAGCATTATGTAACTGTTCTTCCACTCATGCAAATGTAGCCTCCCTTCTTGATCTTATGTGAGAGAAAACATGACAGAAAGATGACACCGGTGAGTTTTGGAGGTGACAGATTTTTACTTACGTGCAGAGAATTGACTGGTCCTCGCGATCTGCAGGAACAAAGAGAGTCACAGCGTTAGGTGACGTTTATGCCAACTTTCTCTAAAAATAGACAGTAGTGAGTGTCTAGATAGTGTGTTAAACCATAGAAATGAGGTGGTAAACCAAAGGAATCTTCAACAACCAAAGCACAGTTTTGTATTATTTGTTTTGTCTTACAAGCTTGTAATTGTTCTTTCTTTCTTCCATTTCCACCTTATGTTTGGCATGCAGTGCACTACTGTGAAACCACAAGTCTTTCTGCAGGAATAAAGATCAATCTAGTGTAGAACTTCAGACACCAGCCAGGACCCTGTGCCTAAAGAAACATGTAAGTCCCACAAATAGTCAGATTTTCGCTCATGAAAATCAATTCAGAATGTGCTGAGCAATGAGTCATTGTGCCGTCTCCAAAGCTATTCCTGGGAGAATACAACAAGCCCATGTAGGGCGAAATTGTTTCTGTTTCCTTTGATACAAACCAAATCTGGGGGAGTGTGGGTAACACTGCTGAAGGAGAGATAAGTTTGCTTTTGGTTTTTGATTGTAAAAGATCAAATGTCATGTGATGTAGCCTCTTAAAGCAAATGATGCCTCAGAGCTTGGCAGTGAAAAATGACCCAGAGAGCATCATTCAGTGCATTGACTCGTGCAAACCTCGTGCAACCTAAACACTAAAGACTGAAGGTGTGTCGGGATGTGAGAACCAGCTAAAATGTTCTCACTTTCCCAAAATCTCCTCACTCTCAAAGCCCAAACCTCACAAACTGGTCCACATACTCTCACAGAGTTACAGAGTGCAGCCTCATCTCAACTGTAAACTAACTCGGATGCCGTTTCTCCGTTTGGACTTGGCTGTGGCTGCTGTTCCTCCTGCTGCCATTCCTTGCATACACACACAAAATGCAGCCTGTTCCCTCTCTGCACTTCCTAATTAAGGCAGAGGCAGAAAGAGAGAGAGATGTGGAGGAGATACAGACAGGAAAAAATCAAGGGAGAAGTGGCCAGACTTGTGAGTTTTTGTAAAATATCCAACGCTCACTTTTGCACCAGTGAATGACACTCAGAGAGGAGAAATGTTTTTGTAAGAGAGATTCAGTGATGTGACGTAAATCTGATTACAGGAGAGCGTCAAAGTCACCTGTAAATACCCTGGGAGTGCAGAAAACAGCACATCAGTCATCTACTGCAGGGGGGGACAGCAGACTCCAGACGTGAATTTCACATTTTCATCTCCCGGACATCAAAGACTGAAGTACAGTTTTGGAGAGCTGGGATCTCAGCCAAGATTGAAGGAGAAATGTTTCAAAGCTTAGGAGAGTTATCAGGATTTACTGCAGCTATGCACCACTTCCACTCTAATGTGTGAACTGTTCGGACTGCAGCACTCAGTGGAGAACATCCTGCAGTCACCGCTTCATGGGGAAATCCCACAAGCGTATCAACAATAACAATCCCTGTCAGCCACAGTTTCTATTTTAAATAAAGGCTCTTCATGGTCATAGGTGTGTAGCTTTAGTGTTTACCTATTGGTACTTAGAGACTCCTGACAACATTTATACTAAGACTGTCCTGAGGCTTTACAGTTCCTGTATACATGGTATTCTTTGAAAAACATTAAAAAACAAGCTTTCCTGTACAAGATAAATGGAATAAAACATTAAGTTAACCCAAACCTGCCAGTGGCTTTGAAAGGCATGTTACTGCAAAGAAAATGTCAAAATTACACCAATTATCAGAGCTGTAAACTGTAAAATCAGAAATAACTGTTGGATTTTCTCATTTCGGTTGGTCCTTGAACGTACCATATGCGACTTCCCATTTTACCAAAATAATTCACTTTATTCTATATGTCACATTTTAAAATTTTTTCCAAAAATAAACTATTTACACTAAGCAGATTCTGTAAAAAACAAAAAATTCTGGACTCCACTGTATAACTGTGAAGCCACAGGTGACTCAACTGTGACCAACAGACACATGACAAAAAATCTGAACCTTTATGGCTGAACTAGGTTAAACTGCAAGCTGTGTTTACACAATGCAGATAGGAGACACAAAAGTATGCACATGTAACTACAATGTAAATTATCTTTAGATATGTAGAGTCACTATGTTTTCTAGTATTGTTGTGGGAACTTTGAAAAATGTTGTACATGTTGATTCCAAGTTTTTTCAATTTTTGTAAATAATCACAGAAATTGTACTCTTATTTTTTTTCTTATTTTTTATGTTTATGGCATTATAACTGTGTTATACTGCACAAACAACATTTCTAAGCTGCCTCTACTTCTAGCCATGGTTGTCCTATTTCCATAGAGGTGCAGGACTTTATATTGCAGCAAAAAATGAGCGATAGTGAGTTCAATTGTAACAAGAGTCAAAAAAACGTTGAACATGTTAAAACATATGAATGATGATTTTTTTTTTTTTTGCTGTAATACTTCTTATTTCTTTATTTACGTATAACTTACCTCACCATAAGCACTTCAAAGCCATGATTCAAAGTGTGAAAGCTAAATGGGTGGTCCACAAACTTCAATTGTCATTTCATTTATCACGAGCCGGACCAGATGTTTAGTCTGAAATTTAACACAGCAAATCAAAACGAATTCTTTTTCGTATGCACACAGAATCCTGTGTGGTTCTCCCATAAAGTAAAAAGCATCTCTAACTTTTAGGGTTCTTCTAGAGGGATGAGCTGAAGAAGTTAATCCAAACGCCCACACAAACACCAATCAATCATTCCCCCTCTTGTTTATTTGTGACACCGTGTTTACACACAATAGCTGCAAAGGTAAACTCTAATTTCCTGTGTACTGGTTTGTTGGAATTTAAAATCCTCCAATGTACACATGCTGTATTGGTGGCAATCACATCCTTGGAGCAAGAAGAAGCATTAACAGCTGCATTGTCAAAGGTCTAATAGGATAGTTATAGCGTCAACGCCAAACTGATTCAGCAAATTAACACACACTTGACATTCAATCTGATGTCAGAGAGTATCTTTGACACCAGATATCAAGCTCTAAACAGTAGATTAGAGCTTGATATTGAGGCTGCAGCATTTTTAGCCTTTTCATTTACATGGATCCAAAGTAAAGTGATCCAATAACAGAATAAGTTGTTTTTTTAACTTCATTGAGAAAATTCAATTCATTTAATAGATGACCAAAATGGATCCACACTGAGTCCCAGGCACAATTTTTGCATTTCTGCTGTTCCGTCTAATTAAGCAGCACAGAATCCTCCTGCAATCTTTAAACAGGAGGAAACTGCAACAGGACCTCTCCAGCTCTTCAAGAATGGTAAAGTTGATGCTCCTTCCTCCACCAAAGATTGGTGGTTTTGAGCTGTTCTCACAGAGTTAACTGACCAGGAATAGAACATGTGCTGAACATGTGCAGAAAAGTGATATTTATTTCAACCAGAAAGCATTTTCTTCTTGAATGTTGAATGTTTGATACGATAGAAGATTCCTTCCAACCGGACTGGTCTGGTGTGATTTAATTGGTTGCATGGGGCATTTTTATTCTGATTGGGCTATTATTTCAATTATTAGCGGAATACTTTGTCCATGTAAACACAGCTAGCGATCAGTGGAGTGCAAACAATGCTAGTATTTTTCCAATAGCTGGTGATGCACATTTATGTGACAGTTGGAACATAGCATTAAGTAAACTGAGATTCTGTCTACGTAACATGATATATATACATGACGTCAGTTCCTGCACTAATGATTGTGTATTTGATGGGTGACAGAAAATGACAGTAAATATTTGCCTATAATGACATAAGTTATTGTGGATGGACTGACAAACTTAAGTGAGTCATGACTTGCTGCACTTTATTCGACCTGAGAATCTTCAAGCTACTGAGAACCAGTTAGGAGGACAACATTCTAAATATGTTAAAGAGTCAAAAAATGTAATGATGTTAGGTTACACCCCCAGACCGAGCATGTGTCGTGTACAGTACGTACAGCATATGATAAATATTCTGCATGTATTTAACTTTAAAACCACAAATGGTTTTCGAGACATTAATTCACTATCTCAGGATTGACATATGTCTCTGAATAATCCAGCTGTCTTTGCAGCTCTGTAAGCATTGACTATTTAATTAAGTCCCATCTAAACATCCTGTGTCATGAGGAAGCTCATCAAAGCAAATTAGGAAAATACAATATCAAACCCATTTACACTGACTGAATGAGAAAAAAAAAATAGTAATTTGAATGAAGAAGGGGGGGGGGAGGTTCTGAAACAGGAAATGTTTTACTGTCCTCCACCCATCTCTCACCATCTCCAGATGTCAACTCCTCCGAGAGATCATCCTCACGTCAACATGAAATCCAGTGGGCAAGACCCCCTGGAAACACAAGAAACTGGAACTGGTTCTATGGGAAACCAGCCGCTCTGAAATCGTATCACTGCAGGTTTTGCCCGGAGTAATTTACTGTAAGCACGACTCTGACAAAGCCACTATCGTCACCTCTACGAGACATTGGCTCTCAAATAGGCCATGAAAATCTCTTTCAGACTTGTTTATGGTTTTAAAACCTTAAAACCAGCCTACTTTGTAATGATCCTGCAGCAGACAGATGGAGCTCTCAGTTTCTCTTCACATATGAAACACACTTCTGCATTTATTCTGGTCAGTCTGTGGTTTTATTAACCACTTTGTCAACATGACAGAGCTAAAAGGCTTCCAGCAGTCATCACAGAGACTCTGACAGCTGATACCACAGCTCACCACAACTGGCTCTGAAAGCTACCAGTTCAATCTGACACAAATAGCTTGCAGCTACACAGTTTGTTCAGTTACATCATGTTTGAGTACCACCAGCTCTGATGTTTTATTTTTTTTTTACTTTGCCCAGACTGTCAACATCCATTAATTTCATCTGAAGGAGGCAGAAGGATGAAGGATGCAGATTATCTCAGGGTGCTCTGAACAGACTAGCCCTCCGGACAGATCAGATAACAAGCTCTTTAAAGGGCTAGCATGGCTACGAACACACAATACACTGAAAAGGGACATTACTTTTTAAAAATTCACCAAAATTACACCATTTATCAGAGCCATAATCTATAAAAACAGAAATAATTGGCAGATTTTTAACTTTTCAACAGTTCTTGAACTACACATGTGTGACACCTAGTTCTTTCAGGAAAAATAATCAAATATAAACTTGAAATAACCATATTTTATCAAAATAACCTTAGTTTACATGTCTCATTTAAAATGCATAATTTGGACAAACCAGATCCTGTACAAAACTAAAAATGCTGAACTCCATGTTTAAACCGTGAAGCTATTAGTGGCTCACCTGTGAACAGCACATGACAAAAAATTCTGATCTTTTTGGCTGAACTGCAGGCTGTGTTAGCACAGAGCAGATAGGAGACAAGTATAACAAATTCTAAATGGAAAAGTTGGAAAATAATATCAATGTACATGTTGATTTCAGGTTTTCTTTACTTCTAGCCATGATTGTATTGTTTCCATAGAGGTGCAGGACTTTACATTGCAGTAAAAGATGAGCCCACAGTGAGTAAAAATGTGACAGGAGCACGCTACTTAGTAGTGAGTTAAGAGGGTTAAATCTCTGGTTCACTTGATTTCCGATGTGAGAGAAACTCACAGTGAGACCACATAAATATTAAGAACCAGGATGAGGGACAGTGCATGTAGCAGGTATGTGACATGGGGAACATGAGCTGAGTTGAAAATCCTACCTTGCATCATGTTTCTGTAGGCGTTGTCGGTGATGGAGTAGATATGAGGGGGGACTTCATGTCGTTTCTTCCCTTTGTACATGTCGATGATCTTCTCTGAGTAGATGGGCAGCATTTTGTAGGGGTTCACTACCACACAAAACAGGCCAGAGTACGTCTGGGAGCAGAGAGATGATATTAGAACAGTTTGTGCAAAAAATCTAAAGTGGCAAATCTTTAACTTAATGCCATGAAGTAAATTTTGATTGCAAAACATAACGTCTATGGTATAAAACACCACCAGCGTTGTGGTTGATTCCCTAAAAGCATCACTTTCACTTCGCAATTCTGTCTGCTTCTGGGTCTGAAATCTCTCAGCAATTTTACAGCTCAATTTAAAGTAAAGTAAAAGAATAACTGAAGTACATGTTGAGATGTAACCTGGCATAAAAACGTCTCGTTTTCAGGGGAGTCAAAGAAGCTGAAGAGGAACAGTGACAGAAATTAAGACAATAGTGGATTTCAGATGGGCATTTACTCAATAGTGAGAGCTCTAGGACTTGAAAAAGTTGAAAACCAACACTCAGTTGACTGATCACTAATAACAAAACCTGCTTACTTATTAATATGACCGGATGTTTAACTGTTTCTTTCTTTCTGACTGTTTGTTTGGACAGTAATTGGGCCATAAGTGGTGGCCATGTTGCTAATGCTACCGCTAGCAGCGAGAAAACCAACCTGGTGCTTCTTTTTTCCCTAATTTCCTAAGAGGTGTTGAGTGTTTTTGATTTAATATGACCTTAATATTGAGGGGTCATTGTGCTCTGCACCAAGTCTTCAAGTATTTTATCCAAACCTTTAGAAATCAAGTGACATTAAGCGATAGTAAATCATTGCAAAGTTGTGGTAATAAAAAACATTTGTGTGTGGTTTTCCATGTGTTTTGGTGTGAAGATGGTTGTGTTTCACGTGTTTATAGTGAATACTTACATAAATAAGCCCAGAGAAGTACCTCTCCCTCAGATTGTGCAACACCGAGGCCTCGTTCAGACAGGTGAGCTCAGCCATGTCCTCCACCTTGCTGAACTTGGGTGGGTTCATCTTCTGGATGTCGTCCTTGTTGACTGTTACCTTCTTGCCATTATCGGCCAGCTCCACCAGCGCCTCATCGCCGTGCTCCTCCTTGATGCTGGCCGCCTCGAAGCCGTGCTTCTCCGACGGGATCCAGACCAGCTTCTTGGCCGCCCAGTCAGCCTGAGCCATGGGGCTGTTCAGGAAGTCCTTGTCAACAAAGAGGAACTTCTCGTCCTCGGTCGGGGCCTTCTTGGACATGTTGGCTTATGGTGGAGGGCCAGCTGAGGAGAACAAATGAACTGGATGTTAATAAGAGGGAGCAAAGATGGATGACAGGCAGAAAGTGAGCAAGGGAGGAAATAACAAAGGAAAGAACAGTAGCGAGAACAAAGCAAAATAAGGAAGACTGGAAACAAAGATGAGAGCGCAAAAAAACAGGACGTGATACTGCAATGACGCATCACTTGCAGGTACTGGTAGAAACAGTTTGTGCACAGTTTTAACTAAACACTGCAGCGAGTGATGAGTCTCTGGGAGCAGGAAACATGCTGGTACAGTCGCCTCCTGCTTTGTGGTTGCAGCTCAAAGAGTTAACATGCTTCATCCATCGGGGAGTTCCAAAGTGCAGCCATTCTCACAGACCTCCACCCCCTCTCAGCCCCACACTTTCACACACTTCACAAGGGAAACGCACAAACAATTCCCCTCCCTTAGAAAGACTGAGGCTGGGAAATTGATTTTAATTAACTCTGCAACAAAGAGCCATTAGATTTTATCAGCGGCTTTATCTGAAATAACCCCAAACCATTAATTCTCGCTGGCTTTTACTCGCACTCAATCATCAAGTCGCTGCTTAATTGACAACGTCCATTTTTTCCATGTCTTTTGCCCCCCATCCCTCTCTCTCTCCCTCTCCGTCTCCTGCTAGGAAGGCTTCAGTCTCGTGCTGCGATGACCATATATGGGCCCCTTTCTCTGGAGCTGGGCTCTTTTCTGCGGACCTAAACAGCGAGGCAAGTGAACTCCCAAACAAAGCCCATATAGGGAATAGTATGTCTCTCTGCCGGCCTTGTCGTTTACTCCAAAATGATAACAGCGAAGGCAGAGAGCCTGAGGGGGGCCTGGGGCTTTAACAATCGTGCTTCACATGGGCCCCTGGTGGAATTCATTTTTAAATGCAACAGTCAGTGGTTAAATTATGAACAAGTGTCTGGGACTGAAGCCATGTCTGGGAGTGGTGCCTGCAGTGGGAGGCTATTTAAAACGGGGGTAAGGTGCAGGAAACGTGGATGCACCTTACTCTGCAGTACAAATACATCTTGTTCTATATTGTGTTCTACACTACATTGCATGTACTACTGAACAAATCTGGTCCAGTGACGTTAACACAACTAGAAAACAATACTGCTGAGTGTCAAATTAGTCTGGCCTCCTGAGCAGGAAACTTAACGGTTCCTGGATTACCACTTCTCTCACACACGCTCTGAGTGGGAACTAGGCAAGAAAAAAACCCTGAGAAAGCGTCTAAGTGTACCCCTGGGACATGCAAAATCAAACCACCCAGAAACTACCAAAGATAAATATTAACAGAGACACACACTTCCCATAAGTTAGATAAGTCCTGTGCACACTTCTGACTGAATGAAAAAGTACCAGCTGATGCTTTGATGATCAGTTATTTCTTAAACAGACTTTTCGTGACACTCCCCTTCCCATCTTGAAATATCTGCAACCAATCCATGTGCTCCTCCTCAACCCCGCTAGCTTTTCTCACCGACTCGGCTTCATACCTCGGTAAAGCCTCCTCTCTCGCTTTCTGTTGTGTCAACACAGCGTGTGCTCAGTCAGTGTGTCCTGAAGACAGCTGTCTGAAGTGGGGTTGACAGAATAACAGGTTGACCCACACTGACGGAAGGGCTCACAGCCACAGCAAGGCTCTATTAGTTGCCACATGCATTCTCATTTGCCTCAAGACTAAACTGCTCATACTCTGTTAGAAGTAATGTGTTTACAGATATCCCATAATACATCACAACCACACCAGAACATCCCACGCAGCACAAAGAGTCACTAAACTCATTGTATCCCATTAGCTCAAAGCAGTTTCTATTAATTGCCACAATTCTTCAAACTCATGATAAATCTAATGTACAGGCTGATTATTGTTCTGTCCCATATAATAAACAAGTGGAAATGTCACCCAGGAGACTAAGTGACCTTTCTATTTGTGGCTGAAAGAGGTTGACCTGCAGGGCCAACGAACCATTTTACTCATTTCCTCTCTCACATGCTTCAAAAACATTCTTCCTCTCATCGTCTTAATATTAAAACCCTCTGATACACCAGGGTTTTCATTCCTTTGTATGACGAGGATTACAGCATGAAAATAATTCAATTACATTTCTCAAAATAGACGCTTGATTTGTTCCAGGGAAGCATTCTGCTCGTGCTTCGACTGCAGAACTGTCCAGTTTAATGCAAAACAAACATGGTAGCTAAATAAACTTTCAGCACATAACTTCCTTTTATTACAGTGATGCCTCGATGGTGAAAATGATAAGTGGAAGCATCTGGACTAAAGCAGATTCGCTTTATTGCTTCCTAAGTAATAAGTGTCTGTCAGAGTGATAAATTGAGGTTAGATGTTAGTGCTTCTTTGGACTAACACACATTTCCAGGCAAAAGAAAGAAAGAAAAAAAAAAGACAGCTGCAGCAAAGTTGTGGAAATTTACAGTTTAGCTGCAGATAATAATAAACTAGTCATAAAAGAGTAAACTGAAACAAACCTATCAAGTTGGATTTAAAAAAAATCCCAAACCATGTGATAAGTTTCACTGGTTAAATGTGACAACTGCCATGAGTCACTTCTCTGCATCTTCATATTCAACATGCATCACAGACGTGCAGCTTAGTGAGACCATATTTGGGAAACAGGAAACTCCATGGTTAGCAGCTCAGACACTCTGACTTATTTCCCCTTTCTTCCTACACTATACTGTAGCATGGGGCCATATGCATATACATATTCACAGCTTATTAGATTATAAGACAAAGTCTACACCATGACACACATTATTTAACAGAGAAATAAGTGTTTGCATGCATGTCATGTATTCACACACTAATTACATGATGTACTGTTGATCTGAGACTAAAACTGTTCAATTATTTATCAAAGAAATGATGCAAATTGACAGCAAAAGCTAATTAAAGCTTTGCCACACTGAGTTAAAGTTTCATCAGAGCACACACAGGCAAATAAATGCACAAAAAGTGAAAGCCAGCAACAGGTGCAGCACAACACGTCCCTCTGAAGTAAACGACATACTCACACAGTGAGAAGAAAGTTCAGGGCAGCTTTGGAATTCGGAAAGTTACAGTTTTGGAGAGGCCGGCGTTGACGAGGTACTCCAAAAGCGAACAGTCCAAATGACCCCCGTCAATTTCCAAGTCGCACCATTTAAACGGCGCCATGCTGGTGGAGGGTGGAGCCGCTGCAGAAACCTCCTCCTCCTCCTCCAGCATCGTCCGGCCGCAGCAGCAGCAGCATCCGTCAGCGGCGCAGGAGGCAGCGGACATGCGCACTGTGGACACCGGCAGTGGTTTTAAAAAGAGTCGGAGCTGAATGGAGGAAGAAAGCGCTGCTGATAAAGTCACAGAGGATTCAAAACACTCCGCAGTGAAATGGAAAACACTATAACTTTTTAATGTGTTGTGCTCACTGCTAAAAAAATGGACTGGCACCTGCACAAAGACATGGAGTTTATAATACTGGGGTGCATTTGGGTTCTATTGTCACATTATAGCTGTTTGTTAAAGTGAGGTTATGTAACTAAGTGAATGTACTCAATGTACCAGTACTTAGGTGCAAGTTTAAAGTACTTTAATATTAGTCTAATCATTTACTAATCAAAAAATACATCAGTCAACCACAACATTATGACCACTGACAGGTGAAGTGAATAACATTGATCATATTGGTACTATGTGGAGTTCTGCTGGAAAACCTTGGATTTTGGCATCCATGTTTTTGCACACTCCCTCATGCAAATGGAAATCCCAAATGTCACTGGTCTACCCCCACAGGAAAATGCACCCCACCATATGGAAAAAAACATCAAACCAATCAGGAACATGTTGAGGAACAGGACAGTGGCCCAACATGTTGGTTTGATCTCAAAATTTCCTAGACTCCATTGTGATCAAGCATCAACAGGATGAAGTGGAACAAGTTTGATTGACAGAGGCCCCACTGCACGAGTCAGAGTACCCAAAGGATCCACTGCCAATGTCCTGGTTCCAGACCTCATAGGACACCCTGAAAGGTCCTCTTGTCCATGCCCAATGGTTCAGAGCATTTCTGACCACATCAGGTGGTGATAATGTTATGCCTGGCCGGTGTATAAATGCATTATGTAATATATTTTATTAAATTCTAAATTATCTGAAAGGCAGCCATTAAATTTCAGAACCAACAAACTTAAAAACAGCTTTTTTTTTTACAAATAGAGTACATATAGAGACAGACAACCAAGCACACTCACATTCACACCTACAGACAATTTAGAATAATCAATTATTGATGGTATGTTCAGTCTTTATTGTTGCAAAATTGCTATTTATCTGCTAAAAACAATTCAGGATAAAAAACTTTAAAAAAAACATCATAATTATACAACAGTGACACAACCAGTAAAACCCAGTGGCCGTGTGCTTCAGTCCCACACCCAGTAGGATTTATAGATTATGCAATATGCTCTAACTCCTCATAAGGCAAACCAGCTGTCCCAACACAGGAATCCCCTTTTACTGTAACCCCCTCAAGAGAGTTTCCCTACAGTACGACTCACAGCTCACGTAATAAATATTAGTTTCTTTGTGTGTGTGTGTGTGTGTGTGTGTGTGTCCCACAAGTGTCTTCTATCATTACGCACATCACATTCCACCATCACAACCAGCCATGCCCCCCTCCATCCCCTCTACTGCAGCATCCCTCCTGTTTCCAGCTTTCCTCCAATGGAACTTCCTATATAAGGACACCGTTCTATTTGTTCCAATAAATCAAGCTGCTGGTTGATAGCCACGGCATGTTTCGTGCCAGAAGCATAGCATTGCGTTGATACGTGAGTGTGTGTGTGTGTGTGTGTGTGTGAAATCTGATGACAGACCAACACAGGAGGACCCTCAGGCTCCCTCTGGTCAACATCACAGAGGAGGGGGGTGGCACTCGTGAAGGAAGAAGACGGGTTGAAAAACTCAGGGGAGACAGGATGAGGGACAAGTTAGAGGGAGGGGATGAGGAGCGAGACGAGGAGGAGGATAAAGAGGAGGAGGGAAAGAAAGCAGCAGATACACTGAACAGAGAGGTTGCAGTGTGTGCCATATAAGGAGAGTGGGGTCTGTGTGGAATCTCGGCAGCTTTCTGTGTTACTTTCAAAGTGTAGCACAGTCAACCAGCGCAGGCCGCGGTGACTAAATATGGTCCAAAAGCAATAGCATCGTTCAAACAAAGTTGCTTCTATGGGTATAACTCTCATTATTTACCTGTAGTTGGCTGTGACAGACAAATGGTTTATTAGTTTACAGTACATAGAGGAATATCTGGCAGAAGAAGGGTGCACAGCATTCTGTATATATGTCATGTTATGAGCATGGAATACTCACAGCTCTCAGTCTGAGTAAAAACACACTATTAGATCATTTTTTGCATTGCACAGCACCTAATCTGATTTACTCCACTCCAATCCCCACAGGTTTATTACGGGATCATTACTTAATGGCTGGTCTCAGTAAAAATGTCACCTCAATCATTCTCTTTAACCCCTTAAGCCTTATAGGCCATTTAATGAAATTTACACCTGAAATAACATCCCTCAAATCCACAAAGCTGTGAGGCCAAAATAAAAAAAAAAACCTTCAGCTCTACGGATAAGAAACACCTGGGAGAACTTTGAAACACAATAAATCTCCTCATCCTTGCCTGAGTGGCATTTAAAAAACTACAAGAAGAAAACAGAATTTTCATTTCCACCTAAAGCTTTAAATTAGGGAGTAAATATGAAGCTGTTACTGAAACTTTCCCTACAAATCTGATGCAACTGAAAATGAGCACAAGAGCGACATGCATTTAAGTCAGTCTTGTTTTTATGATTATATGGGTTTAGGTTAACGTAATGAATGTCAATCTATGCAAGAAGAAGGGAGGAGAGAAACCTAAAAAAAAGAGATAAAGTGGAAGTAAGGGGGTCACGATATGCTGACAAAATGACTCTGCCAAAACATTCACCCTCCCTCAGTCCTCTGAGCTGCAGAATCAAGTCTGAGCAGCTCCTCAGAGCAATCAGTAAAGCTGTAAGAAGTCCACAGTGACTCTGAAGAGGCTGGTGGGAGCGAATGTGGATAAAAAGTCTGGTGGTGACATCAGCTGTAGTCACTTGAAAAGAACGAGAAGATTTTTTGAGAATATGTTAGAATTAAATATCAATCTTATGTGTTTTATTTTTAAAAACTGCAACTAAAGTGCACATTTATCCAGTTCACCGCTCAATCTACACAAGTCAAAAACGACTAAAACAGTTGACAACAAATATGTGGACTGTCCTTCAACACCATGCGGTAGAATAATATACACTAACACGACCTGCAGTGCAGAAAACTCTTACATACAGCATGTTTAATGTCTTTTCTTCCGTCTAATGCCCATAGATGGCCATCTATTGGAGAGAAAATATGTTTATGGATATGTTCGACCCTCATGGAATGCAATTGCATTCTAATTTGAGCCCAGGGGCAAACATCAGTTTGCTCTACTGCAGCCGAAGGATCACTGCATTCAGTACTATTTATACAGCTGTCTCGTTTACACACAACTAATTTATACAGCGGAGGAGAAATGCTACCTATTCTGAGGCAAATTGCCAACTGAACTAATCGTGTGCCATTGTTCAACTTCCTCTGCTTATATAGCCATTTTTAAGGGAACACTTGTATCTGGTGCCAATAAACTTGGCACTTTGCTGCCACAGTCTTTATATACAAAACAGGTTTGCTCTAAGAAAGCGATCTAAAGTCAGACTCTTTGAGATGAAGCAAGCTATTTTTGCATGCATTAAACATAATGTCTTTTCTAATGGGGCTGAGAGACAATAAATCAAGACGCTGCTTAACATAAAGTGTACATTATGTCTTGCTGTACAACCTGCAGTGGAGGTAAATTGTTCCATTTCATCTTTTCAGCTTCATCAGTCGTGGGTAAACTCAGCAAAAACACACCCGTCTGCTAAATATCGTGACCTCATTCTTTCAATGGACTAATCTGAGCACTATGATCTCACCAAAGCCTCTACAATCAAGAATGAGAGATGCAAATAAGGTAGAGGAGACAGGATAAATAAACTTGTAAAACCTAAAAATACCCTGAATGTGGATTAGGCTAGAGATGCTAGAAATGGTGGAAGTCCGTGCCCAGCATCACTAATCAGCATGAGAAATAAATGGTCGGCTCTGCAGATAATCAGTTCCAGAAACTTTGGGGTTTAAGTTGTGTGAGATAACAATGTCAAGTTCCCTTAAATGGTGATAGAGGAAGTGAGATGCAAAAAGTCTTGATGCAGTAGATGTTTTTATGTCTAACTAGGGATCTGGCCAGCATACTGCATGATAGTTCTGTTTTTTTCTAATTTTATACACGTTTTTGTTGATTCAAGCTGTTGGCGTATTTCATGTCTCTCTTCCTGAACAATTAGCAGTTTTATTGTTGCTTTATTGTGTAAAAAACTAAAATCACAGCAGTGATAAGGTTTGCATAGCCTGTCCACTGAAGCTGCAGAGGATACAAGAGAAAAATAGTCAAATACACAGGAAAGCAGCTACACAGAAACATCTGGATGAAGCATCGTAAGCATATGGATTATTTGCTATGAGACCAAGAAAAGACATCTTAATGATCATGAGGTATTTTTTTAAAAAAACAAAACAACTAGTGGGGCACTTGGAGAGTGCCTACATCTACTAAGGCCAATAATCCACTCTTCTATAATATCCGAGTTTGCAAACTTAAGAATAAACATATTTTTGATTATTGTAGCGTCATCTAGTGGTCATTAACCGCAAAATTGTTTGAGCTTCTTAAAAATGGGTCCAAAGTCAATGTAACAGGTTTAAGTTTTGATTGATCAAGACAGTGCTGAGATATGCCCTTGCTTCCTGTTGGGCAGCTTCCCCATCACTGGCTGTAATACACAAACACTAACTTTTGTGAGGCTTGGTCATAAGATCTCTGCCAGCTTTTGGACATTTGTTTTAGTCTATTTCATAAAATCTAATATGGAAGAAAATGACATCATAGGGTACTTTGAGCTCAGCTTAATCCAAGGAACCCAGCATTTCAGGCATATGGTTCAAAACCTAGGTGAATAAACACACCCACAACTTCAATCCACTGGTGGCGCTACAGTGCTGGAGGTGCAGAATCCAAAATTGAATGGCTTCTTCTTTTGCCTGTGCTTTACCTCACCACCAACGTTTATTACAATAATCCTGGCAATATTTGCACAAACCTGCTAATAGATAAACAGAAAGCAGAAACAAACTGTACTGCAAAACTCCTCGGTTTAGGTAAATATGGATCTACTGGCACCAGTAAATGTACTTTAGATGTGAATGGGTGCAGGCAGTGGGTGGGTTAAGCTCCAGAGAGCAGCACAATGCCTGCTAACATGTTGATACAATCACAGGAAAGTAACTTAGTGTTATTTTAGTCAATGGTCAGGTACAGCTGCACAGTTTGATGAAAACTGTAAATAGAAAATGCTTAAACGTACATTGCAGACTTGCAAAACTCCATATCATACATATCAATGAAGAGGTCATATAAGATCATCTCAGCCTAACTTAATGCATATATCTGAATTAAGAATGCATTAGTTGTGGTCTCAGCTTAATATGTAAATTTTATTATCAAAGCCACTCTTAAAGAAATATGATGTCTTCTATGTTTGGCTATTAGATCATCAAAAAGACTGTCAAATGTCACCTTAAAAGTTTGGGTAAATCATGTTTCTTAGACCCTTTTCTACAATCATGTTTTAATATTTTAAAGCCTTGAATGGACAGTGGGAGACATGGAAATACAGTTTTTTATGCACAGAACCACATGTTAGAAAAGGAGTGTGAGTATCAGGCTACAACAAGTAAGTAATACTTAAATCCTGTAGCAGCTGTCGTCTGCAGCCTTATCTGAGGTGACACTGCCACCATATGGCTCCCAATGCAAACAGCACTTGCATGGGTAACTAACTAAATGAGGTGTTAAAATAGAAAACAGCATTTATTTTTAAGCTCTAAAAGACACTATAAAATATCAAACATTTGCAAGATTAAATAGAAACAAAAACAAGGAATGTAATTTTTAACTGCGTACCCAAATTACTGAGAGAACAATCATAGCAGGTTACTGCAAACAGCCCCACTACGACTGAAACTCACTTGTGAAGTCTTGACGTTGACATCAAAACACAAAAAACCCACTGGGAATCATTTAGCATTCATAAAAACTATATAAATATAAATTCACCTGACTAGGATTCATACACTCTGTGCTGTTGTGAATGTGGATAACATTGTGAAAAACTACAGACAAAACTCTGGGAAGTGGCAACAGGGTGACTCCAATGAGATGATGTAACATTTCATGTCATCTATTGGAGTGTTAACGTCTTTTTCAGTCCATGAGTATCATAAGTCACCAGTGCATCATCAGATTTTAGGCATCAGGTCCAGGAGCCACGTTGCTGGCAGCAGCACTTCGCAGAAACACCTTCCCTCCACTATCACTGCTGTTCAGAAAGTGGGACAACAGGCCGTAGAGCAGAGGTCTGCAAAGCAAAATGTGAATAAATTACCTTTTAATTGACATTTTTGTATTTTTCATTTCTAAAGATAGAAAGAGAGAGAATATGACTGAACTGATGAGGTTCTGGGCCAGAATTAAATCCCTGGTTATTATGGTTACATTGCTACACAATGACTCACCAGTAATCATTTTAATTGTGTGTGCTTCCCTGGTAGTACAGAGATAAGAGCAAAGAAACAGTGATAGCAAAGTGACACAAGCCAGAGTACAATCCTTTAAACATCTGCGGAGCCACGATTGCTAAACTAAACCCCTCTCAAACCCCCCCGAGAACTGCTGACTTTCTCAACACAAACTCCCCAAAACAGCAGTGGGTTGAAGCTGAACTCCTAAACATTTCTTGGCATTTCAAGATGAAAGTATGATGACATCACCCAGAGATTATGATTATCCCCAAACTGAACACACCCCAGAGAGTTCAGTAAATCTTTGAACGCCGTGTTCGACTGCAGACTGCACTGGAATTTCCCAAAAATCCTGGTTTACACACTTACACAGACTTGGAGCCTGAATCCTCCACAACTTTCAGCTCATTTGCCAGGAACTGTCTGTCCAAGGGAACTTCGGGCTGGCCTGATTCTGAGAAAACAAACAGTGCTGAGTTTAGAAATGGTACACTTCGCTCGAACAACAGTGGTGTAAAGTAACACAGCAAATCTACTCAAACACAATTCTACTTCTACAGTTCTACTAAGTACTGTTTTCAAGTACAATCCAATTCTACAACTCTCCTTAACCATGAAAATGTACCTAAGTACTGTGCTTAAGTATAATTCTAATACATTTGTTTGAGTATTTCAATCAAACAAAGTAGGAACTCAAGTACTTCCTACTTTGAGTTCACTATATTCCAAAGGTAAACATTATACTTTTTACCCCACTACACTTATCTGAGAGCGGTAGTAACTTTAACGCAGATTAGGATTTTAGAAATGTGAATAATGTAAAACAAAATGGATTGCTACACAGCAAATTAAGCCATGTGACATTATACTAAATTACTAAAATCCACTTTACCTCAGCCAGCTACATTATTTAATTGCTGTTTGCACGTTTATGCATCAATATTAATAATCAAATTTTAAAAATACAACAGTGACATATCCTGTTTTGGTGCGTAAAAAATACTTTTCTACTATTAAGCACATTTTGCTGATAATATTAAATTGTGGTATTGCTACTTTAAGTTAAGTATCACACCACTGTACAATGGTGACTGTTTTACAGTAGTTGGAATCTGAAATGCAAATAAGAGTTTTTACCAAGTTTACTACTGTTGTTTTCACATGAATAATTGTCCTGTTTTCACTCATTCACCTTAAAAAGGTCAATCTAATAAAGCTTGAAAGGGCTTATTTTCAACAAACTGTGTGCAAGTATTATAAATAAAGCCATATCACAATGATTTAAGTAACACTACAAGGGCTGCTAGTGAATCCTGTATATTAATTAAACATGAATTTTACTCCCTGCTTGTTGTGCTTGTACTGTGATCTCCTCACCCACCTGCTGTTAGTACTGACGCCGTGTATCTGTACTTGTTGAACTCCAGATACTCCCGGATGAGCTCGTTAATAAGCAGGTTTTCATGTGACAGCTGTGGCCGCGGTTCTCTCTGGTCATCCAGGGCGCTGAACACCTCCGCCCGGATACGAGCCTTCAGCTGGCCCAGCACACCACGGGCCTCCAGCGTCTCCCTCACGGCTAAAATATTAAAAAAAAAAATCAGATAATACAAGAATTATGTCGAGAAACTTCCCACCTGATTACTGTAAGTGCGAACTTGTTTTTAGGTCAGTAAATTCAACTAATGCTTGCACTACATGCTGGTTCTTTGTCAAACCCACCATACTTCACTCAGAAATTTACGAATTTAACATCTACTTACGTATTTTTAAAGGTATAGACCTCTTCATATATGATTCACACTCGTAAGAAAATCCTTAGAAGCCACTCTTCAAATCGTAATACATGCAAATAGCAAAACCATTTCTATTTCAACGCAATGCTTATAATATTTCCCCCCATGCATGCTAATTAGCTCAACTCCAAGCTAGCTAGCTAGCTAACGTTATCTCACAACTGCTAGCGACGGAAGCGTTAGCGAGCAGTGGAGAATTCACAGAAAGCTATAATTATGTGAAATATATAGCGTATTTAAGTGTGCCGAATTTACATGTAGAGTTTAATAATAAAGACTATGTGGGTCATTTTATAGCTACCGTTTTCTCGAAAACTAAAATCGCGTAGTTAGCTGACTTGTCCGACTTCTGGATGGAGTTCCGTACAGACCCTGTGTTATTATGGTTAATATAATGTTAGCTGGACAGTTTTGGCAAGCATTAGTGAGTAAATTTTGCTGTGACGTCTATGTAGTTTTATTTAAGATTCCAATAGGTATTCAAGCAACAAAATGAGAGTAATGATCGTGAATTCTTACCACACTTTAGTTCAGTAATGGTCGCCATTGCAACAAGTGTAAACAAACGACTGTGTTGCTGTTCATAGACTTCTGCCATCTAGTGACTGAGTCCAGTAACTACAACTAAATAGCTCCTGAGACCCCAAACAAGTGTTTAATTTCTTTATACCAACCACTTCCTGCAGGTTAATGCTATGTATTAGATTAGTCTCCTGTGAAAATCAAATTGCTTTTATTGTATAGAATTACAATTATTAGAGGATAATTTAAGCTCAAAACCCTGATAAATAACATGAACATGAGAAGAGAAAGGTCTCAAGTTTTGACTTGTTAAATGCAAAAAAAATATATTTTTTAAAGATAAAATAGTGTCAAGTATGCCTATGCCTTCTCACATTCAGAATATTTAATTATTATGCAGGTACCAATCAGGCATAACATTCTGGCCTCCTGCCTAATACTGTGTTGGTCCCCCTTATGTGGTCAGAAATGCTCTGAACCATTGGGCATGGACAAGAGGACCTCTCAGGGTGTCCTACTGGGTCTGGAACCAGGACGATGGCACTGGATCCTTTGGGTACTCTGGCTTGTGCAGTGGGGCCTTTGTCAGTCAAACTTGTTCCCCTGCATCCTGTTGATGCTTGATCAGAATGAGGTCAAGGAAGTTTGTAGGTCAGATCAACATGTTGGGCCATTGTCATGTTCCTCAACATGTTCCTGATTGTTTGATGTTTTTCCATGTGGTGGGGTGCATTTTTCCTGTGGGGGTAGGCCAGTGATATTTGGGATTTCCATTTGCACGAGGGAGTGTGCTTGTTCTGGGAAAATGTTTATTGGGTGTCTAAGTCTCATCAACATGGATGTCGAAATCCATGGTTTTCCAGCAGAACACCACATAGTAGCAATATGATCAATGTTATTCACTTCACCTGTCAGTGGTCATAATGTTGTGACTGATCGGTGCATACATGGAGAGGACTTGGCCTCACCTTTTATGTTCAGTGGTGGAGCCAGACAGTTTGTATAGTGGTTGCCACGGTGAGACCATTACTCACATTAGGGTGACACAGCGTCTCGTTAATTTTTGTCAGCAAATTGCCGTAGGCCAAATTGTCACTTTTTTCATCACTCACTCTTATCATTTGCTGATGCAGGAAAGACTGCAATGTAGAAGTACATGAGAAGTCATATGCAGTACAAGAAGCTGTTTTATGTAACCCTCAGTTAATTAAAACTGGAACAACTGCTAAAATTATGCTTTTTAAATAGCTGTTAAAGCTCATAAGATCATTACCATTTAAATTACATATGATCAGGTACATATAAGACATTTAAGTAAAAAGTTCTGCTCAGGACCTTGCTAAGACATCACACTATGTTCATCCAGCCTTTTGTTTTGGGTACAGGTTCAAGGTCAGGTTTCATCCTTAAAGTCTTTAAGAGTCTGTACAAGAGCTGCAACTAAATCAACAGCTAGATCATACACGCTTAAACTGATTTAAAAAACATGTGCAAACAGATTCTTTATTCACACGTTAAAAAAAAAAAAAGCTTGTATTTTTATGCGGTCTGTGCTTGTTTCAGTGACAATAATGTAAAATCTTTGAGTGCCACAAAATCTGTGTAAATACTTTCCAGTTGGTAAGAACTACTTGGTTGTGTGTGGCTGAAATGGGGGATGGTTTGCGCTGTTAAAATGCATCTGCTGTAGAGAAACGTTTCTGCCAGAAAAATAGTAGTGACTGAATGTAACTCCAGCTCTCTGAGTGTGTGCAGAGCCTCATTACTCACTATTTGCTTCACTATTGGTTATGTGTATAGCCAGACTTTACTTTGAGGCGATAGTAGCTACCCCTTTGCTGTACCCCTTATGGAACCACCTTATTGGAGCAAATGTGTTTCATTTCTTTGTACAAACCTCCACAGGTTTATTATTAGCGGCCATATTAAATCAATGTATTGTTAACACTATTTTTATTGTGAGAATTACAAATATTAGAGGATAGGTTAAGCTCATACTTGCTTCCTTGCATTAAAATACATTTGGATAACCTCTGACATGGCTTGAATTCCTTAAGACTGAACCATTGGTCACGAGAAAGCAAAAGTCTCAAATTATGACTCATAATAAATTTATAAGACCTTGTCAAGTATGGCTCGCCTTGTCACAGTATTTAATCATTGGGCGTATGTATGCAGAGGACTCGATTTCAAGTATTTACAAAAAGCACAGGTAGTACAGCTGCTGAGGAAATCTTCTCGTATCCTGTGTCATTTTAATGTCCAGCTCTCAGTTGCTGACAGAACTGAAGCTCGTCCTGTAATTTGATTATGAAGAGTCAGGCTTCACCCAAAAGACTTCTCTTCATCTGTGATATTAATACACTGAGTTAAACTATTGCTATAGTTGTCTCCTGTTATTTGAAACTGATGATCCTTCATATTTTGATGATCTATTCATTCTGTCCCAAACTCACTAAAAATGTGCAGTCAAACATAACAAAAGATTCAAATAAACTTTATTGTCCAGCATGATGTATGGAACAAGACAGTACATTAAACAGTAAAAGGTCAGTGAAAATGATCAAGCTTGTTATAAAAAGTATAAATATAATACAATCCTCATTTTTTAAGGACACTTAATACATTTCTGTCATATGACATAAATAAACACTTGGGTTTCTCTTAGAATATATTGTCTAAACCAGTAAGACAAAAACAGTAAATGCTTCTTCTCTTTGAAAAGTTCATAGGGTTCTTTCTTTGAATCGAGAGAAAAGGTCAGCGTGGACTATTTACAGTCTGTTATGTCAGCACCATAAGAACAATACTGATATTTATGTTCTCTGTGTCTGTGTGTATGGCCTGAGTGTGGTGGTGGCTGAGAGACAGTCACACAGAGATTTATCACCATTGTTTTCAAGAGGCATTCTCCTCATTCATGGTGGTTTTCACTACCGGTGTCAGGTTAAATCTGACCAGCAAGGTCTCTATTGACTTTTTATGTGTTTACTTTGACAGAAATAAACAACAGCCACAACATAGTTGGACGAGTGCTAATGTCTTGGCTCGCTTCAATGTTTTCCTCTTTTTTTCTCCCTGACATATAAAAAGTCCAAATTGGCTGCCTCCAGCACAGATTTTGAAGGCTGTGAAAACCTCACTTCCCCTGCGTTTGCCAGCAGAACCTTTTGAAGGTTAGTGTGTCAGAGTATTTCCTGTCCCAGTTTCTGGGACAAGAAGACATAATAGATTTCTATCAATTTACAGTTACAAAAGAGCCTCATTTTCTGTATACGAGACTAAAAAAGTGTGAGTAAACCATCAACGTTTAAGCCTGAGACAACATGAAAAAATATGTCATGTGCTTTATAAACACTTACAAAACTACAAAAATAATATACCTCTCATCTTTAGAGAGAATGAAAATCCTTTAGATCTGTGGTACTCTGTCATTCCAGCCTTTGGCGTAATCCTTTAATGGAATAAACTGACTCCACTACTCTATATACAATTATTTATAGCTTGGAGACTCTCAACAATCCACTATAGCTTCTTTTAAATGTTCATCGTCTGAGGTTAACAATGTCTTTTCCTGACTTAGGACAGCGTGTCTGTGTGATTTAGAAACCAACAAATACTGTAGAGACTGCGTCAGCTGTTTATGAGACTCATTGACAATGCACTCGTGGAGAGGCGTTTTGAGCTGCCACAAAGCTTGGAATGGCCCGATCTAATTTGTGTTTGAGAGCCATAAAAATAAGGTGCACCAGGTCATCTGTTCCATGAAACATGACGCCCAGTTGAGAACTAAACCAGTCTGGCTTCCCGACACATTCGGTAGAACTGTCCCCGCTGTGAGATAAGGTTGGCTGGAGAGTCCATCTCAGAGATGTGGCCTCGGTCCATGACAATCACTCTGTGAGGAAGTAAAACAGGTGGAGCGTGAGTTTTGATTCAGTGTTTTGCAGTACACCTGATACAAGTGGGGAACAATGCAGGGGGGAACTGAGTGTTTAGGCCCACAACTGGGATCGCAGGGATGCAATTATGTACAAATGCTTTTAGAAAATAATTTAAAATGGTGGGGGAAAAAAATAATGACAAATACTCATTATAGGTTTCCTGAGCTCTTATTTTGCCTAACCAGCAGTAAAAAAGGTCACAAGTATTCAGGCTACAGTGCTATGAAACAGATAAAAGCAGCAAATCCTCACATTTAAGAAGCTATAAACAAATAAGTGTCATCTTTACTCAGTAAATTGCTTGAAATGAAAATTATTAACGATGGATAATAATGTACCTAGTGTAGTCCATGATAGTGTTAAGGCGGTGAGCAATAGTCAGCACAGTGCAGTCCTCAAACTGTGTGCGGATTGTTGACTGGATAAGCGTGTCCGTCTCCAGGTCCACGGCAGCTGTTGCTTCGTCCAAAACCAGGATCTTGGTTTTCCTCAGCAAGGCCCTGGCGAGGCACACGAGCTGGCGCTGACCCAAACTACACAGACAAAGGGGGGAGGAAGGGAGGGCTAGAATCACATACTGCACACAGACTCAACGTATTCAGATATCTTTAGAATAATTCACTGCACAAAACAATGGCTTGCATTGTATCTGCATTGCAACGTGTCATATCAGCGCAGTCGTGTTTACCTGAGGTTTTCTCCTCCCTCCGAGCATTCGTGGTTGAGTTTGTCTGGGAGATTAGACACATAGTTTTTCAGGTGAGCCAGCTCCAGTGAACTCCAAACCTCCTCGTCTGTGTAGGTATCGAAGGGGTCGAGGTTCATCCGGAGGGAGCCTGAGAACAGCACAGGGTCCTGAGGAAGACAGCAGATGTTATTCATCACCAAACTGTCCAGGTTAGTAATTACAGTACAGTAATTACATTTTTACACTGGACACAGTTCGCAACTATTGCAGTCTGTTTATGTGACAAAAGCCAGAACTCAGTGTCTGTTATTGTTACTGGTGTACCTGAGGAATGATAGTAATGCGTGATCTGAGGTCATGGAGTCCAATTTCAGCGATGTTGACTCCATCTATAAAAATCTTTCCCTTTGCAGCCTCTAAGATCCTGAAAATTCCTAGGGCAAGAGAGGACTTTCCAGCCCCTGTCCTTCCCACAATTCCAACCTAAAAACAACAACAACAACAAAAAAAAAGCTGTCAGAATTTATGCATAAGTTAATTCAACAGTTTAAATGTTTAAGACTGACAAAGATTGCTAAAATTTTTTATATCCCACAAGATGAATCACCTTTTCTCTCTCCTGAATGTTCAAGGTAATGCCTTTCAGAGCCAACTCGAGGCCTTTACGGTACTGCAGCCCGTAGTCCTGGAACTCTATAGTGCCTTTCTGGGGCCAAGCCAGGGGCAAGGAGCTGCCCTCTATACTCCAACTGGCCTGTATGGGACAATAACAAAGGGTGAATAGGGAACAAAAACACCCTCCTCCAGTGCAATGTTGAATTAAGTGATTGTGATGAACATGTGGTTGGAACACTGACCTCTTTAGGAGTTTCGGCATACTCGTTGACTCTCTCCACAGAAACTATGTTGTTTTCCACATCGGTCCAGGATCGCACAATCCAGCTCAGGATTCCAGTCACCTACAGCGCAATGATTAGATAATTGAATTTTATGAACTGAAAATGTGTTCCCTGATTTAACCAAACGGGTGCATTTTCACTTTTTCCAGTTTAACCTCTAATTGCCTCCTGCTGCTGCTGTGCGGTTCATGAAAATGGCTGTTTCTGATGTTAATAAGACTCGTACTTGGACACCTCCAGTACAAATGTGTGATTGTGTGTGTGTGGCTCTTACCTGGAGGGAGTGTGACACGGCCAAACCGACGATGCCTGGGCTCAGGGTGCTTTTTCCCATCACTGAGAGAATGGCAGCGGCTAAGACTACACCATTACCTACAAACTCCAGATTAACTGCCAGCCACCTGTGGATGCAAAAAAAGATTTAGCCGTGGAGAAGCAAGCTCCAAAATGTGTCCTTGCTACTAAAGCCAGGAGTAATTTAGCTTAACTACTGAACTTGAATCAATCTTAGCGCTATGATGAAGGAAAGACACTTTATAATCATCACATATCATCTCACCGGGTGGCCACGAATCGAGGGAAGTAGGAGGTTTGATTGAAGTCGACCCTCTGATTAGCCTGCAGGATGAACCTGGACTGTTCTCCAAAGGCCCGGATGACGCTGGCACCCTGCACCGTCTCATTGAAGTGGGTGTAGATGGGTGAGCGGCTCACAGCTTCCAACCTTCGCAGCTGACAGGATGTGGCCACGTAGAAGCTCTGCAAACCCACAGTGGAAAAGTAAAACACCCGGCTTTAATGAGCGAGACAAGAGTGACGGCTTTCCCACAATTCATAGTGAATGTGTGTAACATCCATGTCAGCAGGTGGGAACAAAATACAAGTGGACGGCAAAATCAGCAGGGTTGGTTTTGGAGCCCGCAGCTTTCCAATAACATACAGTAATGGAACCCAGCACTAGCTTGGCGACATTTAAGAGAATGATCTCAAATAAACAAACTCAAGATTAAAGTTGATATTTGGAGGAGAATGTTCACCTGGACAAAGGCGTAGAGGAAAGCGAGAGGCAAGATGATTGCAATTGCGAAGGGCGTCGCCATCAGCACAATGATGCAGACCTCCATGAGCTTAAAGACATAGCTCAGCATCATCTTCAATCCTTCAGGGACCATGCAGTCAATGGCGTCAATCTCCTTGGCAAAGCGGTTCAGGAGGTTTCCACTGGGTGTGCACTCAAAAAAAGACATTGGAGAGCGCACAACGTTGATCAGCAGGTCCATGTGCAAGTGGCGGGAAGCGATGATGCCGCAGATGGAGATGGCAACTGTTGTACCAAAGATTGCAACACCTAAAGAGAAGGGAGAGGTGTTTCATCAAACTAAAGTCAAATATATTCAAACCAATGTGAACTGCTGGTGGCATCACTAGTGTTCATCCACTAAAGCACAAAACTAACTGACCTTGAACAAAGCCCAGAGCCCCGAACACAGTCAGTTTCAGGTCTGTATCGATCTGGGTGCCGTTAACAATTGGGTCGTCAGCCCACATGCTGAGCCAGTAGTTGTAGGCCAGAGAGGCGCCCTGCTGGAAGGCGTACAGGAAGACAATGGGAATGATGATTGCCAAGCCGATGGTCTTGAAGTACTTCTTGTACATCTCCAACCTCACCTGTTGTAGAAGAACACAAAAAGTACCATTTTTTAAATAATTACTTTTTTCACAAACAACAGCTGCCAAAAATGACACATTATGTACAGAGTGAACCAAAACAGTACAGTTGCTAGCTGTAAAACCAAAACAATGACCTAAAAGACACAAAAAGTTTAGCAGAGTTGAGGGAAATTGCAGAGTTGTTGCCTGCTGCCTAATTTCACATCATTATAAGTGAAATCAACAGCCATTTTCAGACTTACTCTCCCAGTGCGTGCCTTGTCGACCTCGGTCAGCTTGCCCAAGTCCTCTGGTACCTGCTCCTGGTCTGTTTCAGACACAGGCTCCATATTCTGCAGGTTGGTATTAGTCGTGTCTCCCCTAGAGAATGACGGGAGGTCAGAGGTCAGTTTCATTAAAAAATGTTTCAGATTCCAAACATCTTTATGCCAGTTTGCACGTTTCTTTACATACCCGATGAGCTGCTCCTGTGACAGGTCTCTGGAGAATGGCATGAAATCGACCATGCTGAGACGAGCATTGGACCTCCTGGAACCAGCTACATGACAAGGACACATTAATTGTCAACTGATTAGTGATTTTGAAAGAATTTACACACAACAGAGTTGTTTGAGCTTAGTTCTGAAATGTCCCTGTACCTCTTTGCATGGCACTCTCTTTTCGCTCTGTGCTTGCAAAAGTGTGGATGAAGTCAGCAAAGGCACCATGGCGGCTGAGGAGCTCCTGGTAGGAGCCACTCTCTGTGATTTCTCCATCTACCAGGACAAGGATGAGGTCAGCCTGCGGCAGGAAACTCGTCCCGTGGGTCACCAGGATGCGGGTCTGTGAAGCAAGCCACACAAGTCAGAAAAATAGGATGTAAGCACAATCCAACACTAAATTGAGGCTTTCTTCAAAAAAAAAGTGTCAGCAAAGTGGTGGTTTCCATATTATGGTAACAATAGCACAGAGCATATGCTTGTAAGCGGTTTAGGTGTTGTAAAACCATGTTTTGGCTCTTTGCAGCAGAGCTTGACAAACTGGACTTCACTTTGTAGGTTTTGTTTGCTATTACCTTGTCTCTAAGGACTCCTTTTGGTCCAATGACTTTGTCAAAGATGTGTTGGCCCACATGTGCATCTACAGCAGACAGCGGATCATCCAGAAGGTATACATCAGCCTTTCTGTAGACAGCCCTGGCCAGACTGACCCTCTGCTTTTGCCCGCCTGAGAGGTTTAGTCCCTGCATGGATAAAAACATTAGAAAATTTAAGACACAATTCAAACCACAAACACCAAAAAAATACTTTGGGATTTTGCTTACCTTCTCTCCGATTTCTGTGGCATCTCCAGCAGGTAGGATGTCGAGGTCGGGAAGCAGAGCACAGGCCTCCAGCACACGGTGGTACCATGTTTTTAGCTTCTCACGGCCAAATATGATGTTGTCTTGGACTGTGGCGTTCTGGATCCAGGCCTGCTGGGGGACGTACGCCACAGAGCCCTGAAGACAGAAGTCAAAACAGAGACCATCAATATTTATTAAATATAACCACAGGCTATGAATAGGTCTTGCACATGGAACATAAGCTCAATACCTTGACAGTAACTTGGCCACTTCTTTTCTCTGTTTCCCCGAGCATGGCGGACAACAAAGAGGACTTTCCACTGCCTACATGCCCAACCACAGCAACAAGGGAACCTCGTGGCACACGGACGCTGATCCTGTCAACAATGACGTGAATTGTCCTGTAAGTCTCTTGTTTTTATTGCAGATTTTTTAAAACCCTTTTTTAGACACATACCGTTTGAGACATGGAGGGCCCTCTGCAGACCAGCTGAAAGTGCCATTTTCTAACACCACATCTTCTCCATCTGAACAACAAAGAAAGGTGGACTAAAATGAACAAAACCTCCAATGAGCACAAAAAAGAAGAATGTGTTCTTTGAAACCTGAGAAACAGACAAACTTCCAAAACAAAGTTTCCCCTTGAAGTTATTCGTCAGAGTAGAGTCTGGGTGTAATTACAAGTGAATTTGCTTAATCATGCAAATTACAGAGCTGTTGCTTTTTCACAAGCTGTCTTAGGAAGTGTTGACAGATTACAGACAGAGGAGCGCAGTATATTTTTTTCGTTTCTCTATGAATCATATGTCTGAATTCATGCTGTGATTTACGTTCAACCACTAAATGGGAACATCCTATAATTACCCTGTCTACCAGTCAGCCCGGGACCCAGGAAGTGACAGTGCACATGATCCATACAAGGCTGTGGTACTCCACAGTTATAAACAACAACATCTAACAGGCGGCTTATATTGATTATGACAGCCTATGATTTCAGGTCGTATGGGAACCAAATTGGGGAAATTTTTGAAATTAAACAGTGCAGTATAGTACCTTATTCATTCAGAGTAATAGTTTATATATGGGTGGGGTTCTTACCACAGCTCAATGGAGCCTTTGAGACATTGTCCACTTTGAGTTCCTCTGAGCACAGGTACTTTCCCAGACGTCTCAGTGAAACCATAGCCTGAAACAGTCAGTGGTTAGTTAACTGGCCTATATCTGTCAAATTAACAATGAAAATATTTGTTATCGGACTCCATGATTAAAGAAGATCTCTCAAAGCAATCCTACCTGCATGGTTGTGCTTATTGCAAATGGAAGCTGACTAAGTGGGGTCTTCAGGATGTTGATTAATGCCATTGAGACGAACACTTTCTGGGCATCCAGGACATTCCTGTCATCGAGTGTCACATAGACTCCAAACATGGCAAAGGCAATCTTAGGAAAACACATGCACAAAATGTTTCCTTTAGAGGCAAAATCCTATATAAGGGAAGTTCTATAGACACACACAATTTTAAGGAAAAATTAAGTGTTATGGTAATTTATCAAAAAAAGTCAATGTACTGCATCCCAAGAACGAGTCATTACTTATCTCTCAGCACTTTCTGACTTTTGTGACACTCAGTTAAAAGCCAATAGTTCCTTCTGAAGACATGAATTTTTTAAAATCTGGTATAATTTCTTTTTTTACCATGCTAGTGTCATGGCTCTTGGCATGGCAATGTGAGATTTGCAATATCTTAGCATTTATAGGATTTAATATGACATTCCGTGCAGATGTTCATAGTCTCCAGAGCATGAATCCTAATAACTGAATGATCTCTTGAATTTTTTTACCATGAGGTCAGCATGTGGTTTTGAGTGAAAAGTATTAAAAACATAGACTGTATATAAAAGATGGACGTAGCCACAGTGACATCATCCATTGGTTTGTGGGTAACTGTTTTGAAGCCTCAAGCTTGACATTTTTGCCATCACCAAGTTAGTTTATTGAAACCGGACATGCCGGACACGGGTTAGATCTGGCTGAGAAAGTCAAGGAAACTATACACATCCGTACAGTGACAGTAACTTGTCAAGTGCATGAAAGCCACGCCCTAAAGCGGACCCTACTGTATAATCCATTTTACTTTAAATGGGACCTTAATTTACGAAATAAACATCATGAAGTATTGAAAAAGAAGTGAAGCTAGCAATTTGGACAATAAACCCATCAGGAGAATGTTTACTGAGAGATCAAATGACATGAGAAGTAGGATCATTTTCTCATGGACTTCTATACATTTGAACTTCTTTTTGCAACCAGAGGACTCGCCCCCTACGGGCTGTTAGCAATTTAGCATTGACTTCACTTTTCAGAGCAGGAGGATATGCTCATCTTTTATTTACAGTTTTCACTTGGATATACTGCAATAAAAATTAAAATTTAGACAGTCGTGCTTCCCTCAGGATGAACAGTAATCCCTTTGGTAAATTCTTAATTTTTAATTTGTCCAATACTTTTCTATTTAATGTTTGAAAAAAACATTAAATTTAGTGCTCTTACCAAGAAAGAAGAGGAGTTAAAGGATGCAATGGAGATGGAATAAAGAATCTGAGACTTCTTCAGGGCCTTGAGCTCCTTTTCTCTGTAGCCCAAAACCTGCTCCAGGAAGGCCTTCTCCCAGGCATAAAACTTCAAGATCTTTATTCCATTCAAGATCTCATTCATCAGTCTGATGCGTCCGTCCATGAACTTCATTTGAATCTCCTGTTGATCAGACAGTGAGGTTTTGACATTTGATTGTTTGAAGCGTATTAAGCTGAAACTGGGGCACAGTGGACGGACAATTAACCAGACCAAAGCAAATACATGCATTTGTGAACATGGGTTTGTCTGCCCTCATTACAGCTGTAGTAGTTTGTTCCTGAACATCATAGAAACTTGTTTAATTCAGTGAGAATTTATAGCTTGTAACATTTTAGTGATTTTTATAACAAGGAAACAACAAAGGGCCAGGAATGCGGTCACTGTATTCAAGACTAAGTTCGATTAAACTGGCATCCAAATTTACAGAACCGTCTGTTGTTTTTCCAAAGAAATGAAAAATTATGTCTTCCTGCTGCCCACCCTTTCCTGTCATTGTTTTTCAAACACGTTATATGGGCCAGACATCAAAAGGACAAGAGAGAATGTACCATCCAGGCCAAACACCCACACAGCTCTTAAGCCACTATCTAAACCAGCTGTGGCATCCCTGACCTGACATGCCAGATGTCTGGGCTACTGGAGTGAAAGTGCAAAGAAATTCCTGCAGCAGTTTTTACCTGCAGCTTGCTTCTTTTCTTTGCAATGAATCCGTTGAGTGGAAAAATGAGAATGACAGTGGCAATTCCTGCCAAAGCCGACGGGCCGAGATGCTGAATAAAGGAAATGATGAAACCGCGTCAAAGGGATTTTCACTTAAATTGCATTTGTACATGAATGGGAGCTATTGTGAAAACATTTCCACATACCTGCCAGAGGAAGAAGAGACAAAGTGCAATCTCAATAGGAGCCAGCCAGACAGCGTTGAAGTATACCACAAAGTCCATGAGCTTCTGAGTGTCTGCTGAAACCAGATTCACAATCTCGCCCACAGTGCAAGTCCTCCTGGCACTGCTGTTTATCACCAAAGACTGGATTGACAACAAAAGAGACAAAGGCATTTTAGCCTTCACTGCAATGTGTGTGATATAATTTTACAGCTTGTAAAGATTTTACACAATCATTCATCTTAGATGAAATCTGTTAATGATTCACTGTGAATGGTTTTTCCAGTCTGCAAGGCGAAAATGCTTTTGTTTTCGCAATTTGAGAAATAATTTATGTCGTGTCTGGTGGTTAGTGGCTACAAGTCTGTTGATACAGATTTACCCACCTTCCTATAAACCAAGCCCATAACAGCTGTCTTCACCCTCATTCCAACTGTGAAGCAAGTGTACATGTACTGATGGTTGAAGAGGGACTGGAGGCAAGAGAGCAGGAACATTAAAGTGGCGTAGAAGTAGCCTTTCCACAGCGGAGCATCTTCATCCCTCATAAAACCAAGGAGAAGACTGTGGAGGAAGAGAAGCAGAGCTTTAATATTTAATAGTAATGTTCAGTAGTTTGTAAAATGTTGTGTCTGACCTCCTGACATACTGTACTAAAGCTCTATTTCTTTATTTTCCTGGAAAGTTGTGAATGATACAAAGCAGAGCAGACAGATTTCATTCAATCTGGTATTATCTCACTTCCATTGTGTGCCTTTAACCAATGGCCTTGAGCGCTGCTGTGGCTGCTGGCCGACTGGTCCACACAAAGTGGCTTGGGTTGCACAACTTAGCTCGGCCTGTGGTCGGGCTGCCCTCACACTTGGCCGGCGGCTGTCTTATTGTGGTCCGACAGCATTTCTGCCATTTAGAGCCTCCTCTCCCTCTCAGCCTGTCCTCCTTACTGGAGCACAGAGGGCTGTGGTCTCGTCTCCTTTTCTTGCTCACAGCTCCATGACCGTAATTAACACTTCCACTGATTCTGTGCTGTGCATGAACAACAACATTCCAGTCTGACTGGTGGGATGATGCGGCGGGTGGCGGGTCAGCCTGACCTGTTTTCACTGCTGCCAGCTTCTGTTGTTGTTCGGTTGTCCGGGTCATAAATCATTGAAATCATTGAAAATAGGCCCATCTATCTACAGTATATCGCTATCTCCCTATCTATCTAAGGATATTTTGGACTGTGGTATTTTTGTCTGCTGTTTCTTCATTAAATCATTATACTGGGAAGCTATGGTGCCCGTTCTCTTAAATCTCAAAATTGAATTGGACAGTTAGCCCCCCAAAACACAATAAAACCTAATTGTACTCTGGCCTGGATTGTAGTGCATCCAGGTAATTTCAGCCTGAGCTGAGGTTTGGAAAGGTTTGGCTGCAGCTTGCCTTAATACAGTACACTCTGTGCCATTTGGTTTGTGGGACTCCAAGCAATGAAAAAGTTATATTTGACCAACTCAAGAGCCATATCTTTATCCAAGTATAATGGCCTAGTTACTGCACAGTGACACAGTAACATTCTTATGAGCAGTATCATGAAGAATTTCTCATCAGAGTAAAGCTACCTGACTTCTATCCTCATGGCAACAACATTTGCTATTTATATTTGAAAGAGAGTTATTTTGAGGGACATTTAGCACCACGAAAATGCCTGAGCTTTATGGTACTGGATTGAGATACCATAAAATATTTGAGCCCGGTAAAAGCAGATTTGAGGACTTGGTGTCTTACCTCAGCACCTGTGGGATGGCGAACATGAAGGCATCGTGGAATATGATACACAGGGTTCCGGTTAGGAAGTACGGACCAAACTTGCGAGCCAATGTCCTGAGCAGGACGAAGCCAGAACTCTGCTCCTTCTGCAGCTTCCTGAGGAGCTGAGCCTGGTCTGGCAGTCTGCCGCCCATCGCCACACCAGACACTAAGGCCTTCTCCTGCCTGCACAAGGGAGAAAACGTATTGCGTTAGAGACGAGACATCTGTAATAGAGATGCACCAACATAGTTCTGGCAGCTTTCAAGTCTTTAATGTAAAACAGACTGTAAAAAAATGATATTTGTTCCATTACTGGACTGGACTGAAGAGTTCACCAGCAGCTGTGAAAAGCATCTTTTGCTGGAATAATTATTAGACTTAATGATGGTTTTCAAAGCTCTGGATGATGTTAACAAGACTCAACAATTACACAGGGCTCGTGTCTTAACATTATGGTACTGTGTGTCCTCAAAGGACTCCTTGGGGCCTGTTTTTAGCTCCCAATGCCCGCAGTGATGAGACATCCAGAATGTCAGTTTACCACAGTCATAGCTAAATCATGCTGAGCTTGGGTCATTACTTCAGCTAGCAACATGTTGAATGTTTGGCCAAACTGCAATAAAATGGAATTGATTTTTTGGCTGTTAAACTGTGACAATAGTTAGAGCAGCGCAACAGATCACAGACCTGCGTCAAAACAGCAAACCATATGAGGCAGAAGAAACATGAAAGACAACATGTGCGTGTCCCACACATGTTGTTTCTTTGTGTTCTCTGCTGCACATTAATGTATCGACTGCTGGCTGATGCACATTAAACATTACTCAGACAAACCCAGGGGTTGTTAAAGGGGCACTCTAAATATCCAGTGAAAAAAAATACTTGTGTAATGTGTTCTGTTGCTCTGGAAGGAGCTTTCCAAAGTCTGAGAAGTAAGGCTTACAATGGTATTAAGTAAATGACAGTTGCTGAGGCTTATGATTAAAATAAAACGAAAAATTTCAATCAGAAAATCTGCAAGACCAGGGACTTGGAGTTTAAAAGCAATTCTGTTGGCAGCATAATAGACAGCGGAGGATCCAGTGTTTTTTGGTGCATCACCCATACTGGTGTAGTGCAATGCTGTGCTAACTGACTGGAAAACCTGTCAGCTGTAAATAATTCTCACTTCTGAATTTCGGCACATTCAGCTGTCCAGTCCTCTTCCAGCTCAGAGATGATCTTGTGTGAAGTGTCTTCCTCCCTCAGGGTCCACAGATCCTCTGCCTCCAGCGGAGTGCGATATCCTTTCACAACAAGCCTGAGGGGGAGCACAAGGAGATGATTCACAGACATAATCGCCAGCAAAACACACATATTATTGTAAACAAGTACAAACTGTTGCTGTAGTGAGTCAGATTTTGCCTAAAAATGAAGGGGTTTTATAGAACCGACTTACCCAGTGAACCACCAGAAGAGAATCTTTGACAGGAAAGAGGCATCTTTGATGGGACAGGGATTCTGCAACAGATTAGAGACCAGACTCACTGTTGTTTTCGCAGTAAATCTCTCACCACTTAAAGGCTTTTGAGGAACACACAGTCAACGGTTGAAGGTTGAACGGGGAACTTGTGAGGGGTGTGTTTGAAGAATGTTAACGTGTGTAAACAACAGTGTACACTCAGGTGGTCCACTGTGGGGAGCAAAGGCCATGAACTCCCACAGGACAGAATAAATAGAGCTCAGTGTTAGCGCAGGGTGAGGATGACGTTCTGAGGTCTAGTGCAGACAGAGCGGAAATGTGTCATCACAAACTGTCCAACAAGCGGATAGACACACACAGACACACACATGCAGACATGGAGAGTTTGTGCTCTCACGCATACTTTATGGCATCTCCTCCACCCTGCCACCCCCTCACCAGGGTGTTTGCTCTCCTCATTACCAGCACTCTCGCTCTTTGTCCCTTCACTTCCTCTCTTCCTGTGAGTAACTCTAACCAGAACGTGGGGCGGAGGAGGTGGAAGAAAGAAAAAAAAAGAGGAGGACACACCAATGGGTGTGTCCACCACGCCAGACTGTGGCTTCTGCACCCTCAGCCTCCTTACCGCCAGCCGGGAGTTTGTTAGGGACTTTTCCAGCTATTTTGATTGTTTATCACCAGGGAAATATTACATCACATAGTGGTTTGATTGATTGTGAGCTCATTTTCATTCACCTGTCAGCTGCCCTGAAGTAAACTTGAGTTTCTGCCAAGCTCATGTTTGATGGGAAAGTGAGATGTGTATTAAATAATGGCCTTGCTGCCGTGTGGTCACAGACTCATGTTATCTAACACGTGTGAGTCGTAGTGAAGGTATGCAGCATCAAACACACACTTATTTACACTTCCCACATAGGAAGCCAAAGTGGTGAAGTGAGAGAGGAAGGAGGGAGGAGGTGAATCACATCATTTCCTCCAAAAGGGAAAAGTGTCTCGACAACAAAAGTTGAAAACCACAAAACAGCTACTTAGGCATTTCTCTTTCCTGGGGTATTGGATCGGAATGGAAGTTTTCGACGGAAGTGGGATGCATTCTCCTCTGCCTACCTTTTCCAAAATGGCTTTTCCCTCTGGAGGCTGGTCAGCAAAACAGCACAGGAAGAGTTGGGCCAGTTGGATTGTAAAGTAAGAGAAGAAGGCGAGGTATCGTACAATATCTGATGCAATGCCCTGTGAAATAAATAAGAAAACATTGAATAAAAAACACTGTTTGAGGGCTGAAAATGCCTGAATGTGTGAGAGTTCTCTGAGTTTATTTGCTTCAATCTATTCCAGGCACATTTTGTAAGTTAGGCGTTTATTTTTAAGCTTGGGACGCAATTAATTGGCTTTGTGGCCAAGCACATGCCACAGAAAAATAACACTCTCCTTACGTGAAGGTTTTTACTTGGATCAAAATGTGCTTTGGCTGTTTCATCTCTTTCAACATTACTTAAGAAATCACACAACATCCTGTGGTATACTGCATCATTTATCACCGCCGTGGCTTTGTGTGTCGTTTCACAACAGCAACAAATTCATTATATTGCTTCCGCTTTGCCTACATATTGTATAGCGGAGGATGGTTTATGTACCAAGATCACAGACACAATAAAGATTATTTTGGACCTGAAAGCTAAATCAGGGTGAAAACCCAGAGTCTTTAATGGTGTACTTTATATAAATGAAGCAATAGTTAAAGCTGCTTCTCAGTCACGCTAGCCCGTATCTGTAAATAGGAAGAGTGGTTTTACAAACCAGCGCCCTTACTTTCAATCAAGGGAGCAGCTGCAATATTAACCACTCAGAGACTTTTGTGAAATGTAGGACTTGCATGTTATTCCTGACGTACAGAAATTGTGGGTTCTGGCACAGGCATTGTTTACTACTGGGTTAACTCTGCTGCCACAGCCAAGCTGTTGTGTAGCAGTATGCATGAAACTCGAAGCCATGGTAAACAGTAAAATGATTTTCTTCGAAAAGTGTGGTGCTGTGCCCAGAAAGGAGATACAAAGGGGCCAAATGGATCCGGCCACACAGTTTAAAAAAAAGAAACGGGGTCAGGATGGTTGGAGAGTGGGTGGGAAAAATGTAGGTCAAGAAGCTAAGAATGGCCAAGGGTCCACAAACATGAACTCTGTCAACTTGAGCCATCGACGCCACAATGTGAATTAGACACTTTGTGTATAAATATTTTGAAAATGTGTCAGTGCAATATGTAAATGGAAGCTGACACAGATGACAGCTGCTGAGCAGTGCTGCTTCATGTTTGGTCTTTTACCTGTCATCGTCCATCATAACAAAACTATAGCATAGCTTTAAAGTTCTATTTTAGGAAACTAACACGGATTGGGATAAATAGGGAAAAGATGATGTTTTTAAGCTCAGATCAGAGTTAGAAAAACAAACATTGATACAAGAACCAACTTCTTATCATGTTTGCCATGTAGAAAGAGTAAAACTGATCTGCGATTTTACTATTTTTTATCAATTTTTTTTAAAGCAAGTTGTCCTTAATGTCTTATCTTAAGTCAAGCCTATGCTTTTGACATCTAGTTCACTTTAGAATTAATGCACTGTTACTGCTGCAGCTGTATGGATGTTAAAGTCATAGTTTTACATTCATGGAAACATGCCTATTCACTCTCTTGCCAAGATAAAAAGATTGATTGCATTTTCCTGTCTGCATGTTTGGCAAACTAGCACTATCAGATGATTAGTTTATCTCATAAAGACTTAAAACATTAGGAAAAGGTGAACTTGCCTCTGTCTAAGCAAACAAAATCTTCCTTTTAAACTCACTTACAGATATTTAGTTAAGTTTGCTCGAAAATCAATGTACAAAAGTGACAGTTTACCCGTTTTTAGGGCCTAACATTTTGGTTTTGTGCTGTTTTTACTGTTTGGACCTGACAAACAAAATATAACTTGTCAATTATTACTCAGTTCAAATCAATCCTTCTGCCAAAACAAGGTAAGCTGTTTCCTCCCTGTTTACTGTCTCTGTGCTGAGTCAAGCTAACTGGCTGCCAGTTGTAGTTTCATATAAACATACAGATATAAAAGTAGTATCTGTCTTCTATTTTGAATCTTGGCAAGGATGCAAATGAGAATATTGTCTCGAAATTATTCCTTCAACAGTGGTTGCATAACTAGTTGAGTGAAAGCCAATTAGCACTTCCTTGATTTTATTAGTTTCAGGGTGCAGTGAGCAGTCATGGCTCCATCTAATAAAATTTTTGCAGTTGTCTTCATTGTCCAATTTTGGCAGTATCCTCTGCAGATCTGAAGCATATCATTTAATATTGTCCTTTAAAAAACACATGATCGACTTAAAGTTTAATAGCTGAAGTTTTGATAACAAGCAGTTTTTGCCGAAAATGTGTTTTTCATGGTATTTGAAAGCTGACGGATAGATCTGATGCATCAAGACTTGGAGATAAGGAGGATAAATATATGGTCGGTTGGAGTGGTCACATATGTATCTTCTGCGCACGTGTGTGGTTGTATGAAATGCAAACATCTGCGCCTCTAAAGTGTAAATGGCTTTGCATTATGTGTGGATGCATAGATTTCCATCTGGCTGTGTTTACAGCAGTGTAGGCCCATAAACACAACACTGACGTTCCTCTGGTCTGACCCTGGACTGCCATGTCTCACCAGCATTTATCCCAGGGCCATCATTACTCTCCCCCAAGCAGTGTGGGAATGTCACACTGAGAACGATAAAACAGAAATATGGATGTGTGTGTGTTTTTATAGAAATGCAAATGCAACTGCCCCATGGCTGCATGCTCTTAAATACAAACTCACCCCATACAACAATGATTGCAATGTCTGACAGGAGACACAGGAAGAAAAGGCAACCTTAAACACACACAGGCCTGACCAGAATTGGCAGTGTCATCCTCCAACACTTTGTGTTAACTTTAGGTTACCTTGGTTAAAACCGGGGGATGAAATAGAAACTCTTTGCTGACACAGGGTATATCTCAAGCTGTGCTGCTGGAATCTAGTGTCTAGACTATGGGTAGGAGTAGTCCTGATTAGATATCCCTGAAGGGTGTTTTGACACTGTGAGTTCACCGAGTTCAGCCTAGACACACGGATTCACTTTGACTGCAACCAATTCCTGAATTTCAGCATAAGGAGGAGTGTTGATGCTTGGAATGTATACTATCATGTCCAAATGCATAAGGCAGGAGGGATAACATTTATATTAAATTATATGGTGTTGTGTTAATTTTTCATATTTATTGATAGGCCAACTACATACCTCATCCATAGCCAGTTGGATCTTCGCTCTGAGAGGCACCAGGGAACAAACAACAGCCAAGACCCAGAAAAGGAAGAGGAATACAGAGGAACGACAGCCCCTTATTCTTTCCAACTGGATGATGCATAGCACCAGGATCTACACGGAGACACACACAGAGACAGAATAATGTAATTCAAGGATTCACATGTGTGACAGGAGAGGAAACAGCTCCAGAACCAGAGAGCAGAGAGCCAAAACTTGGATCTGTGATGCCACGTTGAGGAACAGCCTGGAGCGACACAATGGACAACAGCAGGGTGTGAATCCACTTTTTGAACTCAAACAAATATTACTGACATACCAATGAGCATTACAACACTTTCTCCTTTTATGGTAGATTGTTCATTTTCAGATAGAATGCCTCCAAGAAACTCCTTTCCAAGTTGTAATTCAGTGCTAATTCAACTGAGGAAAATAAAACACTAATCCCATGTGTTCCTGCCAATGTCGCGGCCAATGTTTTCAATGTAGCGTAGAGAATATAATCAGATTTAGTCTGATCTAATGCAGCCGATGGTGGTTTTGAAACAGAACTTGTGATTCTGGGAATTCCCTGGCTGCAGGCACACATGTGACTTGGCCGACTTCCGTCCATAAAAAAATGACATATATACGGTATGCCGCATGCCCTGCACGCATTGCTAAAGGTTGTTATATATATCCTCCTAAAAATCCTCTATACCGTGATTTTTTCCCAGAAATAAGACTGATTCAGTGTTTTTGTCTGCCCTTGGAGGAGTCGTACATCTGCCTGTGAACCGCTGTAATTGGGCCCTCGCTGAGTGGCTGGCCGAGTGAGACGTCACATTGTCATGCCAGCTCATCACCAAGTGGGGAGAAAACGGGTTTAGGTTTCATAATGAGTACCACATTGGTTACACTGGGATGAGCCACAGTGCTGTCCTGTTATAAACAAGTGGTCTAGTAATTATATAAGTTTTTTTGCATCAACAACCTGATCCGTTTTATGGGGAGATGTGCACACATTTCTGTGCGGTGGCCAAGAGGGTCAACATTTCTATGAAATATGAAATAAACAACATTTACAGTTTTTGTATATTTGTTGCCACAGTTTACATAGAGTCATTTATTGGATTGTCCGTTCATTTTCTCTGCACATTTGATACCTGCCAGCCCATCAGAGAATGAACACAAATAGACACTTACAATCATACCTATGGGGAATTTAGAGTCTCCAGTCCACCTGACTTGAATGTCTTTGGGATGTTGGCACACCTACAGCATGGAGGGGATGTGAACACAAAGACGACAGGCAAACTCGAAATTTTATATGCTTTATGGGTAGAAATGGTCTAATTACAGATACTTTAATTACTACTAACTGAGTAGTTCTTTTAGCCTTTTTATAGGAGCGTCAGTGGAAGGCAACTTGCTATTTTTTGTTTTTTTTTTATTCTTTTTGGTTTCTTTCAAGAACCAAAAATAGAAATCCAGCTGCCTTTTACTGTATCTTTTAGGATTACCATAACCTTGATGACTCAGAATCTACACAGACATTAGGTTTTGTCCTTTTTCCTTACTAGTTATCAACATAAACACCTAGAATTTTTCTCAGCATTGACTGATTGAAGCAATTTGATGGCATTTTATCACCTTATTTAGGTAACTATTGTCAAATGATTTTTTTTTTTACATCATGCAGATATGGAGCAGCATTATCATTCATTCGGAGTTGTGATTGTGTTTTCAGCTGAGGAATGTAAATCTGATAGTCACCCCCCATTTTTTGCTCAGTTTTGGTCTCCACCACCTGCTAAATGCTCTACTGTGCTCACCAGCTAGTGTACTAGTTTATCTGCTGCTTGGTGCTGGACTGGCAGGTAGTTTATAATGAGCTTTGAGATGTTTTTTTGAAGATGGAGATCAATGAATTTAAAACAGAGTTGCTAGAGTTGATGGGAACAGCAGAGTTGGCTGATAATATCTGTGGAGTTGTCACAGTGCATGATCTCATTCGCGTTACACATGCTCATCTGATCCATTGTTGATTTAAAGAAAATGACTACTTCAGCTTTAAAGTGAGCATTTTTTTTCACTGAAATGCCGATTTTCCTGGAGTTTTGATAAACTCAAGGCCAAGTCCTCAAGCCCTCTGTGGGACTATATATCTCCTACATCTGTAACACCCACAGTGTTTTTTCCAGCTGTACCAAGCCCATGGGAGGAACTTTCTGTTCTTGACAGCTTGTACTTTCGCCCCTAATGGCATGAGGCTGCATCAGCCCCAATCCAAGCCTTAACATAAAGCTGCCCTTTGGTCGCCATAGGTTATAGACATGGTCCCTCCTATCCCTCCTATTCCAAGCCTTCCGCTCTGACTTGCCATATTGCTGCAAACCATCAGCCCATCTGTTTGCACAAGTCAGTGGGTGGAACTAACTCCATCTCGAAGGCCCGAATCAAAACCCTACCTTATAATTACATGGGAAGTGTGCAGTTCTGGGGAAGGCATAGGAGCTTTACGTCATGGTATTACTGATTATAGTGGGTGTCATATGCGCACTTTTCATCAATAGCGACCGCGTTTCACTCGTGGGCTGACTGACTCGGACAGAAGGCGTTCCCATACATTAACTTGAGTTGAAGGGCCACAAAACAAGTCGGTCGGAGGAACAAGAGTACAGTGTTCCCTTCCTGCACCCAGTGAATGTGTGGTGGTATGTGGCTACAATTATCATTGAGAAAATTACATCCTTAAATAAAGATAAATCTGGTAAGTAGATTAAAAGATTGGTGACATGCTCTTAATATTATGTAGTAGATGTTTGTTGTCTAGTCCCCCTCATGTGAGAAATTATACCCTCAAAATAAATGACCTTTTTCGAGATGTATCCCTCGATACAAGAGACGTCTCAGTGTATTTTTTTACCCAAACACGTGCTGGTATTTACTCAGGAGTCTGCAAAGACCACAGGTGGGCAAAGCTGTCTGACTTGGAGAGAGTGAGACTGAGCAGGACCTGTATAAGGCTGCACAGAGAGGAAGCTTTGTAAGTAAAGCTATACGGCTTTAGAGGCTCACAGCAACCCTTCTTATCTGGGCTCCACACTCTTTTACCATATTGCAATTCTTATATCTCTCCCGCTTAGGATAAACAGCATTTAAAACTCGCCATGCCACCCATGTCGAGCTGCACACCTCATCTGTTTTGCCTACTCATCCGACTGCAGTATCATTTAAAATGCGCCGAAAATGAGTGGGATCGATGTTCCAAGAAACATACAGGGCAATTTCCATCAACAAATGCGACTGGAAACATTTCTCTGATTGCATAGCAACCCTTATCTTCTATAAATAATGTTCTGCAGCCCACCCTATGCGTCGCCCTGATCCAGGTCACCGAGGCCACTATGGTTTGATTCGAGAGGGAAGAGACAAACAAAACTTGTAAAGATTAAAGATCTCACCCAGACTGTGTAAAACTGCAAACGTCTGACTTGGATCTAGACATTTGATCTGTTTTGGCTGTTGTTTTTTTAGAGATCAGTGTACAAACAATGGATTTTCGGTGTGGTTCTGTTTATTCCAAACCTCGGATTCTTACTGTGAGGGAATCTGAATGAATATTTCGTCCTATTTCTTTTCTTTTCCGCTCTCCTGCAGCATTGCAATTAAACACAATACACCTTAAATATAGTTTTGGTCAGAACAATGGCGCTCAAACAAGGATCTGGCATCAAAACTTCCAGTCCAACGTTACACCTGTAACCTATATAAAGACTCAACCTTTCTGTGTAATTAGGGTTAGCACAGACTACAATTGTGTGTCAAAACCTTTGTATTTGATGGTTTTGTCTATTTTTAAAGACAAACCAAAAGGTTGGAAGATGGTCAAATGAACTCGATGTGCATTAGTCAAGACACATTACATAACTGGCCAGGCATCAAATGTAACTTGATGAAGGCTTTTGAGTGGACAAGTGCCGACTGTGCAGCTAGTATTTATAAGTGTTTATGACGGATTGGCGTCAGATCTATAATGATGTGGGGAAAACAATACAGTATATACTTTGGAAAAGTACAGTCCATGCTGCATTTTGGCCTGTAAAATATCTAAACCTTTATATATACAGTATATATTTTCTTTTTGACGCACAGTCTGTTGCTGGAAAGGCACATATCACATTTATTTGCATTGGAACTTTGCACATACGTACTTGACAGGGATTCCACATCAAACAGTAATTGATGTTGTTACATGTGTCCCCTGAACTGATGAGTGATGTGAAATACATGCTGTGTTTGCAGGGTACTGTAATATTTACATTGCCTGCAACACTATAAATCTAACCCTGGTTATGCATCCTTGCACCTCAGTGTCTGGCCAACATTTTATACATACACTATATATTCTTTCATGTGTTTGCACATTGACATGTGAGCCAGCAGGGACATAGGCTGAAATATTCCCAAAACTTCTCCGTTACCCAGAGCAACTCGGGGGAGGAGGATGTTAGATGTGCAACGTGAGCTACAAATCAACACAGCTCAAGCATTTTTTAGTATGAAAACCCTGGACACATTAGGCTATTGCACAATTATATGATTATCTTGCATTCACTCAATCAAAACCCTTTTAAAACCTGTTCAAGAACAAAGCTGCTCCCTTGCTCATTACTAGAGACTTAACATTAGGGTTGTAACACAATTTTATCACACCCAGTTGCACTTTAGTGGTACGTATTTAGGTTTGTACCTTAGTTTTGCAATACAAACACATATTGTAGTGTTTTTAGTGAATAGGGACTATTTTGCACGGAACCATGCTGTTTTCCAAAATCACTGCTTTGCAGGTTGCAACTTGCCCACCCTTGATGTCCAAAGTATCAAGGGAGTTTCAGAAGTGGGCTTAGCTTTTACAGCTCAGTAAAGCATAAAATTTTAATTATTTGATTTGGACAGAGGTAAGTTTTTTGAGTAAACATTAAAAAAAGAGCCACAGTATTTACCACTGTCATGCTGCGTATGATGGGGCTGAGTAGGAAGACCATGTGCTGCTGGATCTCTTGGCTTCTCTCCAGCAGGATGTAGAAGAACTCCACAAAACCAAATGAGGCCAGCAGGAAACCCAACACCTGGACATTACCGAGAAGCAAAGGGAGACCAGTTGAAGAGAATTTGGGTTGATATTGGGGATATTTTTGAGAAAAAAATAGCAAAAGTGTTCTTCTGACCACTATCTTTGTGATAGCTCACCATTTTGGCGGTGCAGAGGCAGGACATTTGAATGCGTCCACGGTCATGGCAGTAGAGATGAAGACAGTAAAAAGGAACCAACAACCACAGATAGATACAGGGGACCCACACCAGCACCGTGTTCTGGAAACACTGGGTTAGGTCCGGGTTGGCTGTGTACCATGTACGGTTCCAGTCCTGCAACCACACACAGAGAGAGTCAAGAGTTCAGATCAAAAGAATATACTTAAAAGTCAGAAACTGAGCTCAAACTGTGAGATTACTTTCATCATCAGACAGACTGAGCGAGGCGAGCGCCAAGTCCAGAGAATCCAGACTTGGTGCAGATCCTACGTTTCATGCATCAAGCCAGTGGAGAGTGAAAAACCGCAGCAAGTCAACAGAAAATGTGTCAGTGCCCAATCCTGAGCAAGTGTGAGCTGGAAGAGGCCTCCTTTTTTTACTAAAAAGCTGAGTCAGTTATGGGATTTTTTTTCTGACCACATCTCTGGCCTGTTTCCTAATTTTAGTTGGACAATGTCGCTGTCAACACGTTAAATTGTGAGGTCAGTCACTATGCTAATAACGTAGCCCATAAACAATAAAAAAATGTGCATGCAGACGAGGTGTGTTGGGGAAATGCTGCCAAAAGGTTGCGATTACGCAACAGCAGCTGAAACCAGGATAGGGTTGTCTGTTGTTTAAAAAAACACACGCACTACAGGGAGCTAAGTGGCTTGTTGTTGTCGTGCTTTCCTTGTTTATCACCTCGCCGACCTAATGAGGGGCAGGGTGTCTGGCTGTGCTAACGAGACTGCCCTGCAGAGTCACCACAGGAAGCGGTTTAAAGCCTCTAGCATGGCACAGCAGTCTGGCCCCGCTGGTCGACTCCCGACCGGGAGAAGGTCGAGTGGCCACAATTGATGGCAGCTGCAGGGTCATTATGTAACAACCTTTTGCAGGCCCCGCGAGTGAACCACTGCAGGTGAGATGAATTTTGCACAGAGAGACGTTGCAGCCGTCTGAGCATGAACAGTGATTAATTCAAGTTTACCATCAACCGCTGCCTCTGGAGCCACGAGGGTCTGAATCATGATCTGACTGTAAAGGCTGCTTGTTTCACTTCAGACCTTTGCCTGTCTTCGCCACAGGGTCACAAAAGTAGTATTCCCACATAAATCCTCATATCTGATTATGTAATAAATGCACCATATTGCAGGTACTGGAAACTTGTGACCCCTTTGAGCTCTTGATACACCAAAGCCCATTTAAGTGATAAATCTCCTGCAGCGAGTGGGAGGCTACTTTCACAGACCCTTCTAACTCCTGCGGTCGATGGCAAGCAGATGAACAGAGCGTTTTTATTAAAAAAATCCAACCTGTCAGACCTTCTGTTCATTTTGCTCATCCTGTTTCTCACCCTTTGCTGAAGTGGTTGCAGTAAACATTTATGTGCCAACAACTGCAACAAGGTGTCTATTTTTACCTGACAAACACACTGATGTGAAAGTGGAGGATAGAGACTTTTTCTGTGCTGCAAATCTCTGTCCCTCTTTACATCATCTCTGTTTTCTGAGCCAATTCAGTGCCTATTAACCCCTTGCTATGCAAATCATGTGCTAAATGAATTTAATTAATTAATTCTTGCACTGACTTCGGGCAAAATGGTGTTGAAAACAGCATTTTGCACCCAATGGGTGTTTTTTATGTGTTTAAACTAAGGACACTGTAATTTTAGACAGTTACATTTTGTCAGTTCATTCACATTAAATGATTTCAGGTAAGGTGTTCCTGGATCAGATCTCCTCTGCTGAGCTGAACTGCATGTTCAGTATTAAAGCCACACAAATCCCCATCTCTACCCCAAGGCCTGTGAGACCTGTGAGTCAGCAGCGACGCCGTTTCAAAAGTATGTAAAAGGTTGATACAGTTAGTAACTGAGGCTACTTTGGAGCCAACACAAGACAAAAACATCTGTTACAACATCCTGCACGCTGTGATGGATGTAGCTCAGCTAAGAACATTGCATCTGTATTTTGGAGTTTTATGGCAACGAGGGCCGCACGTGTTCACTTTCAGTTTCTCCTCAAAGTTTGATGGCTGTTGTTCTGCAGAAGCAAAAACAGAGAATGAGCTGTAATGAGAACCAGAAACAGAGGGAAAAAAGGGGGGGAAGTGAAACTGCGACCGAGTGTGTTCAGTAATTTTGGGTTTTCCAGCTGGTTCGCAGCCATTCTTCTATTTTCAAGCTGGGATTCAGAATGTGGAGGTTTGCTAATATACATGACTTAAAAAGCCTCTCCAAGTACAGCAGTGTGACGCATTCCCACCATCCGGTATCATTGTGCTGAATCACAGAGGCAGAGTGACGGTAAACACAAGTCTGACACGCAACAAGGGCCAAATTTCCCAGTCAGACGTTTTTTAGATTAGATTGCTAATACATACTTAGAGTACAGGCCCCAGACTGAGGAGAACACTGTGTGATACGGTGATTCTCTACTTGTATGGCTGCCAGCAAACATTTTAGTTTAAACTCATCCCCCTGTTCCTCTCTGACATGCACGATTATTATTGTTAATTCTATTATTTAGTAAAGCACAGTAAAACACTGTCTGATGCTTAGAAGCAACAAAGCTCAGAACCAAAGACTGCATGTTAATGTGGCTAATAATAATTGAATTAATGATTAAGTCACATAAATTCTCAGGAAATTTAGAAGAGTGAGCAAAAATGGTATTATATCATTGAGTTTTGCACTTCGGATTCACTAAACAACAGCTGATGCTCATCTTTCAGCCCCAGAATCGCAGAAACAGTTTTGTCTTAATATTTAGCCATTAATAGGGAATTAGCTCAAATGAAATGAACACAAAGTTGTAGTGATGTAACAGTAATATCAAACTCTTGATACCTGAACTGGATATGTAAATTCTCAGGATGAAACAAGTTTAGGAGAGTGAGCAGAAATAATAATGGCATCATCGTGTTACGTGTTTAAACTTCCCTAAGTAACAACTGATGCTCATCATTCAGCCTCAGAAACACAAAAACACATTTACGCATTGATATTAAAAGGCTGAAACGAACACAAGTTTGTAACGACATAGCAGTAATATCAAACTCTCGATACCTGAACTGTGAACAAGTATAACTCTTTGTGGCAGAAAACAGCCAACACACACACACACACACACGCTCATGATTCCAGGGTCAGTGAACACATCATTAACTCACCCACAGAGGGTCCAGGCCACTGAGTCTGCAGAAGGCATCCATCCACTTGCTTGCTCCTTCCTCCCTGATGCTCCACTTGTTTCAGTCGGTCAGCCCTGATCCTCACACTGGGCAGGACACACACTCAGCAGCAGCACCACTTCCTTCTGTGTGTGTGAGTCTGTGTGCGTATGATAGGGAGAAAGTAGTGCACTATGTGTCCTTATTAGACTCCTTTTGCTGTGATGTTAGTATTTCTTGGGTTTTCTTGCCTGTCTGTCTGGGTGGCACAGTCTGTGTTTATTAGTGTGTGTTCGAGTGTGTGTGACTTTGCCTCCCCGTTTTAATAAAACATCTTCTCTCTGAATGAACCTCTGTTTCTGTCTCTCTGCCTTGCTGTTTGAACTGCTGCTGCCCTGAGATTCTGTGTCTTTCTGACTCTCACTTAGTCTGCCGGCTGTTTATGAGCAAGTCTCCTTGCTGGGTGGGTGGAAATATTTCTCTCTCTCTCTCTCTCTCTCTCCCTCTCTTTCTGTCTGTCTCTCTCTCTCTCTCTCTCACTCACTCACACCCCTCTCTTCTTCTCCCACATCTGCTGGATTTCGATCAAGACACCACAGTTACTCCCCTCAATGGGATGACAGTCCCACACCCAGACACACTCCTCCCAGTTTCTTTCACTGCCCCTCACCTCCTTTTCCTTGCTCCCTCGTTTCCCCCCACATCCCAAACAGCCAGTCGTCTCGCCACAAAGTGTCTGTTTGTGCATAGACATACCTTTTAAACTGAGACCAGCCACACTCAGATAAATGCTTTTTTCACATCTCCTCCCAACATACATCCAAGATATTAGCATCCCTATAACAGCTGCCTCACATCCGTTCGCATATATCAGCAGTGTGGCGCCAAACCTAACATATTAGCACATACTGCACGTGTGCAACTCATCAACAAACGTTTTTACATTTGACTCAATTTTCTCTTTCAGTCCAGTTGAGTGGAAAATTTATGAACCACCTCAGTGGCGCAAAGCATCACATGCATTTCCAAGTGTTGCAAAACTTGCTGATATGGTAAGAAAACAGAATGTATTGTGTTAATTAGTCATCTAAAAGGGCTGGAACTTGCACAGTCAGTGGAAAATTTGAAATCATGGCACAAGTTTTGTAGAGAAGGGTTAAGTTTCAAAGTCTGTGTCCATGCTGTCAGTGAAGGAACATTGATCTGACTGTCGCAAAGTGTAAGTTAATAAGTTAATGACGCTCATTTGTGTTTTTAAGGTGCAAATGTGTTCACTGACCATCCCAGACATGAAACAGGACTAAAAAATGATCATAAAATGCAAAAACAAAGCAAGAACTGTCTCAAGAAATATCATTATACACTCTACAAGCACAAAAACAAGAGCAAACATCCTCAAAGGTCTTTGTATTCTCCTCAACAGCATCATCTAATGGGGTGATGCCGCTGAAGACGCAGGGGAAAACTACAGCACCGGCAGCTGCGTGGGGAAAGTATGACACCGTCTCGACTGGGACCAACACCACCGCCATCATCACCGCAGAGAAGAAACATGGAAAGTTCGGCAGAGAGGCAGACCACCACCAGGCCCTGTGTCTCGCCATGTGCAAATACGAGATTATTATTCTTTAAAAAATGAGTCATCACCTTGCATTTCTCAATTTCTCAAGTGTTTTTTCATGCAGCACTTCAGCTTCAGAGCTCCCGCTTGCAAAAAATGGCGCGAGTTATGTAATATGACACGTGTGTATTCGTTTAGAAAATTTTATTTAAAAAAAGTTGGATTTGAAGTTGTTGTTTTGTGGTGCAGTTGGAGGACACATAAAGTAGGAATCTGGAACTATACCTGTGGTTAGGAATCCTGGTTAGGGATAAATATTTTGTGTTAGGTGTGTTTTTAGGCGTGGTCAGAGGGTTAGAAAGTTCAAAATGACCTTTTGCTGTGCCCAGCGTTTATCCCACTCGGTAACCAGCGAGGATTAAGTGAAAATAAATGAGTCTAATAAAGTTTAATGTAGCTGTCCGAAGGATCCAAACAGAAAGGATGTTCATAGTCTAACCGACTATTGTGTTATGTCTCAATCCTACAGCCTGAGTGAAGTGTTGTTACCAAAAAGAAATGGTCCGAAACACCTCAGGCACTGCGGCACGGCCAGTGAGGTAGGTGGTATGTGTGCAGTGCTTACAGTACCTTTTGTCCCAAATAATAGCCAAAACCCTGAGCAAGAGAAAGAGAAACTTTGCATGTGCTCCTTTTTCTGTTTTTACTCGTTTCAACTGACATGCTTGAATCTCTGCGGTTTGAGTGTGTTTGTGTTTTCTAATCAGCGCTAGACGGATGACAACATCTGGCGCTTGGATTGCAGGAGGAAATTTTTAGAAGGTGTGTGAGAATTTTTCTCAAAAGGGGCCCTCTGCATTGTGGCAATGTCAACATCTTGAAGCGTCTGTTTGTGAATGCAGCCCATAAAGGTTTAGTCGGGGGTGTGGGGGTCGGGGTGGGGGTGGGGTTCTTTAGTATCTCCCCTGCCAGATCCAGAATAAACTTCATTGCAGCCTCCAAGCCAAGAGTCCTCAGCTGATCGTTCCCAGACAGGAGCTTGAGGTTGGAGGTATTGCGATTCGAGGAGAAAGTAGAACACACGCACACAAAAAAACAACACACACATAAGGAATTGTGCAGGAGCTGTGCAAACTGTTGGTATAGGCCCAAACACAAATATACGTGCGTCTGGCCTGTAAATACGACCCAAATGAGCTCCGTGCCAGCTGAAGGTCCAGACGGCAGACTGTTTACACCGATGGGCAAGAGAGAAAGCGCTCAGCATGGACCCAAAGGAGGCTGGCACTGAAGCGGGGCCACTTGTGGTCATGGCATGTAGTAGTAGTAATGTGGACCTGGCAGGCGGTGGATGCAGAGGGTGGCTGTGGGGGTGGCAGTGCCCCAGCCAACCCGTGGTCGCGCGGTGGTTAACCAGTCTAGGTCACCTACACTTCCTCTGGCCTCTCTCCCTGGGAGGAAAAACAGTCTAGTCAAAATAATGGTGTCATTTTGGCTTCTTACGTTTGAGCAAGGGGGGAGACAAATTTAGCAACAGCAAAGCAAAGGGAGGGGCCTACAACAGATTAAGAAACAAGTGAACAAAATATCTGTTCTGTACTTCTTTTTTTCCCCTCTCTCTCTCTCTCTCAGCTCTTAAATAAGCAGTCTTAAATGAGCGGCACCGCTCCAGTGCAGCCTGTAAATTCAGATGTGTCAGCCTACGCAAGCAATTATAACTGGGGTCTGTCTTCCGGTTTAACCCACAGTGCCATCTTAATCTGTCCTCGCTGCTGCGCTCTTTGGTTTGAGCTTTGACTCTGACCTGCTTCCTGTCTGTCAGCAACTTCTGCACTCTGCAAGTCAACATAATGTGTGTGTGTGTGTGTTTTCTCTTCTTCATGTGTAAATCTGCGCACGTCAAACTGGTTTCCTTAGTCTGCAGACCAGAGACCCGTCTGACAAGGCTCTGTGAGTGATTCGAGCCCAAAGGTATTTATCGCCCTGCTGCCCTGGCACCTGCCGCGGAGCTGCTCATTCACAAAAAATACTCACAGCTTGATTACTCACCTACCACTAGAGAAATAGTTTGACACACACACACAGAGAAGATTGATATCATTTAGAGCATGATTGCAGCCACTTCGCTTTGTTTAGTGTAAAGACTTGAAAAGGAAGGAAAAAGTCTTAAGTTAACAAAATCAGCTTAACTTCTACAAAAAACTACTGACCCACTGAGATGAGAGGAAAAACAAAGACCGGAAGTAAATGAAAATCTTCTTTGTTCCATTTCTATAACTGTTTAATTATAAAACTAACACATTACTGGGTTTTTTTAAAATGTTTTTTTATTTTTATTTTGTGGGGTTACATGCCAGCCCTAACCAGCAATTTAAATGCATGTGCCCACTCACATTCACAAAGCAGCCACTCCTGGTTGTTTGTCTATTAGGGCTGCTAAATTTTTAAATACATTTCGAGACTTGTTCCTGTATGCCGTCCCACCACTACGTTCATTTTACCTGAGGAAAAGTCTCACAGGTGTGACAGCAAGTGGTTGACAAGTTGTCCTGGTCTTGTCTCAGTCACAAAAACACAGTATAACATAAGCTATCAAGCTCTAGGGAGTTCGGATTTTATGCTAAGTTAAGCTGCTGTCTGCAGCTGTGTGTTTATGGGACTGATGTGAAAGTGGCAGTGAGCCGCATGCGTCTCTGAAACAAATAAATAAGCATGTTTCCCCCCAAAAATGAACTATTGTTTCAGTGGCTCATGAGGAATGCTCCAAACGTGGCTTTCACCGGGTCCTTCTATAGGCCAAAAATATTTACTCTTAATTTTAGTCAGCCTGCGTGACATTAGGAGACACTTGGGTTGCATAAACAATCTAGAATTAGTATAGTAATTGCTGGGCTCCAGTTCTTCTTTTTTTTCCTGGTTACTCTAATCTGAACCTGACATCTCTAAACCTCAGACACAGTAAAGATGCTCTTTTTCCTCTCAGACGGCAGATGGCTTGCCATCATTTTCTCAACTGCCCTGGAACCCAGAAGGTGTCTGAATGAAACTACGCTGTGATTACTCTTCAGAGGAAAACCGCGCTGGATGACAGCCAGCCAGAAGGAATGGCAGAGGTGGCGCAGGATCGGTTTGCAGCGTGAACTCTAAAAAACAAAACGTGCAAATGATCATTTTAATGTCAGATGTTTTTTGCAGGCATTCTGCTTGCTTATATATACATGAGAAAATGATCCACCAGTTGCAAGGTGAGTGTAGTTTTCTCCCTGTAAATTAAAAACAAATGAATGGAAAACACTTAAAACAGGTCTTGCAGCAAAGATTAATGTTAGGTTGTAACATCAAGAGGAAATTAAAAAAAAACACTGAGTGCGCTTTTTTAGTTCCTCTTAATTTTCTTCACAGATTTCCCCACTGATGAACCTGTTTAGCAATACACTAACATTTAGAATACGTCACCATGTATCATGTGTTTCTATATATTTCATATTAGGAAAAACCTGTGATTCTGCTTTTGCAATTCCAAAGGTTTCATGTACTTCCTCTTTTATAGGAAAGTCAGTGATGTGTGTGTGGGTTGGTGATGGCTGCAGTCTATGACAATGAGACTGAACAAAGTAGTTAAAATTGAGATTTTATTATTGCACATCTCTTGTGGAACCAATGTATTAATTGTGTAGGAATGTAAGATAATTTTTTGGTAATCTAAAGGTTTACAATAAACACAAGCCATTAGTATTTGCTTCATGAGTATAATGAAAACAGATGATGCCCCAGAATGTGCACTCTTTTAGAATAAATGTGCAGGGCCTATTTTTTTGAGGACTTAATTCAAGCCACAGGCACAATGTTGGGTTGCTGTACTTTATGTGTCAGCCAGTGGTAAATTTTGGTTGGGCCAGATTTGGCTGTGCCTCCCAGCTGACCCAGCCACAGTCCAAATGGGTTTAGACAGCTTCTAAACAAAGCTGATATGCTGACTGAGAGCCAGGACGATACAGCATGGCTGAACTACTGCAGCTGGAGGCAAAAAATCAGAGGTTCACTCTCAAACTGTTTCAATTCTGGAGCCACTTACTGACTTTTTGACCTCAGACTGAAACACAAACACACTGCACTGTGTAAAGTCTGTATATCCATCCATCCATCCATCCATCCATCCATCCATCCATCCATCCATCCATCCATCCATCCATCCATCCATCCATCCATCCATCCATCGTCAATGCAATTGATGCATTCATCTATCCATCTATTATCCTTCCATTCATTTATCCATTCATACAACTGATCTATTTATTCATTCACCATTCACCTATCGATCCATCCATCCATCCATCCATCCATCCATCCATCCATCCATCCATCCATCCATCCCTCAATCCTTTCTTCCACCCATCATTCTATTTGTCATTCAACCATTCTACAATCTATCGATCCATTTACGCAACTTATTATCTATCACTTATTCATCCATCATCTATTCATGCAATTAATGCAGTCATTCATTCATCTATCTATCTATCTATCTATCTATCTATCTATCTATCTATCTATCTATCTATCTATCTATCTATCTATCTATCTATCTATCTATCTATCTATCTATCCATCCATCCATCCATCCATCCATCCATCCATCCATCCATCCATCTATCTATCTATCTGTCTATCTGTCTGTCTGTCTATCCATCCACCCATCCATCCATCCATCCATCCACAGTCTTGCTCTGCCTCCTGTACAATCCCCAGAGCCACGGCAGCCTCCGTTTAGGCAGTCAAGCCCTCTGAGTAAGCACAGCTCGGTTACTTTAACAATGCTTAATAGGATATTGTGGTTTCTCTCCAAACTCAAAACAGACCTGCTGCTCTCCGAAAATAGCAGCGAGAGGAGATCCATGGGCCAGTCCTCCGTCACTATTTGCCCAATAACCTGGGTGACTGGCTCCCCCCTTAATAGAGCTCGGAGCCTGACTCCCACTCGTTCTGGCCCACTGTGACGTATGAAGGCACCAGCTCATCACAAGTCACCACACTGAAGTGGTAAGACGAGCATCAACAAAAACAATTCCTCTGCTTTTCACCCGAGGATTGTGGACGGAGCCCCTCTAAAAATATCTCAGAGAAAAAGTGAGGGGGAGGCCTGGACTTGTGGTTGTAACATTTATTAGGGAATCATCCACTCCCTGCGTGCTGTAAAAACACAGTCTCTTTGAGGGTGGAAAACAAAAGGAATGAGTACGAGTGGTAAACTGATGGAGTTATGACCAGCAGTATTTGGGTTTTATAATACCTTTTTTCTATGTTCAACCACAGAACATAGAATCTACCACATAATTCAGCCACAGCTTTGATTCTGATCTGATTTTGCCTCTTATTTTATGTCTTTTGGATTACTGCCTGTTGTTTAGCACTCATTTGAGTCACGGCTGTTTCACAATAATAGTAACAAAGAATGTTAACATGTGCTTGATACTCATCATCCCTACAGCTGCACCTAAGTGAGAAAATTACCCTGAAACATATTAGAGGTTATATCTTTATGTTTTTGTGCTTGAACAACCAGCTGCCGTAAAACAACCCATTATTCCCACACAATAACACAATCTTTTAATTTTCACTTTTTTATTTTCAGCCTTAAGAACACCGGAAAATGCGCAACATACACTAAATCATACATCTCCAGACAAGCTTTATCTAAACTTTAACAACAGCACTCATTACTCAGTTTCCTATTGCAGTGCCATTTGTTCTAGTATGTACTCATACGCTGGGAACCCGCAGTTAGCACTCTGTAAATCAGAGAGAACAAACATAACAGACTTCCGGGAGACCATATAGGACAGCAAAGGCCATGATGGCAAAGCAAAGGGAGCCACATCCTGTGGCTAACAGAAAACGCTGCTTAAATGACAGGTTTCATAAATGAGGGGCTGCTGGCCTTTCCATCACACCCTTTATTAAACCCTAAATTGCTAAATTTATCTGCCTTGCTGTGTAAGTGAGATATACTGCAATCGCTTTTTCATGAAGCCTTTCATAGATATTCATTCTGAAATCTATCATCTTTCCTGAGTAATTCTCACACTGAACACGCCTTCTTTATATAAACTAGCTCCTCTGCCTGAGCTTGCCGTTGAGGTAAATCTAATGTCTGTTGAATAAGCTGTACTTTTACCTCTCGGGCTTGTTTTGTTGTTTCCTTTAAACAGTCAGGGTAAATGAATGTGTCTCTGTTGGCTTCTTATCATAAATAGTAGTTATTACGTGACTGGTTCATTCAGAAATCTGATGAGGATTGTCTCAACATGCATTTGTTTTTTAATTCCCTGCCAATGAAGAACAGATTTTAATCATTTTCTCTTATCCCTTCAGTGTAAAAAATATCACTGAAGGAATAGTGCCAGACAGACAAGGGCCATTTAACTTGTACCAGACGACGCTAAATACACTCTGCACTGTCCATGAAAACAGGCGGTTTAGAGTGTGATTTAGGTCTGCACGGTGCACAAGATAGGTCCTCAAGTGTAAACAATTCAATAATAGACGAGAAATCACTTTCCTCTGGTTTTATTCTCGTACTGCATCTATAAAAAGGGTTAGGTGGCTTTTTAGGAGGCTTGGTGAATTTAAATCAGAAAATGAATCTCTTTTTGGTACTATTTTACGAGACATCTTGCCTTTTCCAAAGGGATACCACCAAACCATAAAATGGTTGGCTTTTTAAAACAATGTTGCATAACTTTAATTTCTTTCTCAACCTAGTTTTGTAACAATTTGGGATGACTAACTTGTTTTCAAGGGGAACACCATGCCTTTAAAGAATTTATATGGTCAAACCCAGGCCAAACAATTTTTGTGGACAACACTCCTCAAAGGTCATAAATTGCAACCAAAGTGACGTGCAACCGTAGGTGTTTCAAATTGAACTCTAAGGGCAAGTTTCTCCTGCTGATCTTGCACTTTGATCGTCTAACTTTGACCTTGGGTTTGAAGAGTTTTAAAACCAGAAGCAACTATACAAGAAAACATATACTATAAAATCATCTTGTAGGCTGCGTTTTGGCATCAGAATCAACAATTTAGGTCTGGGCCCTGGACTTTCTTTGTGGAGTTTGGACATTTTTTTTCTTCTTTTGCTTGAACTCGATCAATTTCAATGCCAGAAATGAGTCCTCAATGCTTAATGCAATCTAACTCTCATTAGTAGCAGGCAGCCACATTAGATCATCCAAAAATATGAGGCCCTGGTCAAGTGAAACAGTATTATCTGTTATTTCTTTGCCTTTTTCTTTCTATGTTGTCTGGGATTCCCTCATGTAGAAATCACAAGGAAGATATGCTAAAAGTCTAATACCTGAATTAGGGATGCACGATAACATCAGTGTCCGATAATTATTAGTCAATATTGGCAATTATGACGTCATTCTGATAATTCTGATAATAAAAAAATCAGCCGATAAAATGACCTGATAATAATAAAGACTTTGAATCTTCGTTTTTGTCGTTGGTCTGTGTGCTGTGGCTTGTACTCATGCCTGGCTCCTCACACTGTAACACTGTAACTTAGTCACCATCCCAGTAGGCCACTGTTCTTTCCGTGTTCTGCGTTTTTCCCCTGGGTGAGCTTCTCCTCACATACTAAAAACAGGGATAAAAGCAAATCCAGCTGTGATTCTGTGTCTGAACTGAGCATTTAACGGTACATAAACAAATCTGCCCAATGGGATAAGTGAACAACAATGACAGTCTTGTCTTTTAAAGCCTGCATCCTTGACTTCTTGCATAAGAATTAGCTCAGCAACAAGGTCCAAAAGCAGGTGGTGCAGCTGCCTTTTACAAAGTATGTGCTGTATCATGCACTACGTATACAATTAGGACATACTATTTCCTCAAAATATTGTGCCTTAAAATTTGATCCTGGGTCAGTGGTGCAGACGATTGTAGGTCAGAGGGTCAGACATAGTGGTGTTTTTGACACACTTTCTATTGGGACATACTAAATCATTTCTAGCGTACTAAACACTAGGGTTGTATGGTTATTGGAACACGCTCTGTTATGTGCTTCTTTTCATCTTCACTGGCTTAGAGAGTTTATGATGTATTTTTCAGCTCTTGGATATTTCTTATGCCAATAACAACGTAAGATCTGTAATTTTGGATAAATCCGCAATTCTTGAGTAGGAGGAGAAATGCTACTTTTACAAACAGCCCTGACATAGTTTTTGAGTTCAAAATTCAAAAGTGCAATTAAAGCAAACACTGTTATGAAAGACGCGTACAGATGTGGAGAAGTAGGGCACGCCGTGTTTGTCTCCACAGCACAAAATGAATCCTGCTGAGGTGTCTAATACCTGCACTAATCTACCATAAAATAGGTTTGACTTCTCAGGCCATGGACATAAGATCTCTCAAAATGTCCTTTGATAGTGTCTGAAATTGGGACATTGGCCACGGATCCTTTCGGTCCTCTTCGAAAGGGACTCATTCTGATTCATCCTATTGATGCTCTGATTGGACTCTTGGAGTCTGAAAGCCAGGGCAACTCCTTGGACAAGTGGACCTCTCAGGGTGTCCTATGGGGTCTGGAACCAGGATGTTGGCAGTGGATCCTTTGGGTACTCTGGCTTGTGCAGTGGGGCCTCTGTCAATCAGACTTGTTCCACTGCATCCTGTTGATGCTTGATCAGAATATTTTTCACTTCACCTTATCAGTGGTCATAATGTTATTGCTGATCAGTATAGTTTTTCTTTGAAATAACAACAAATATCTGTAAAATAAGTTTTCCTTTTTTGTTTTTACAAAAAAAAATAGTGTCATATTACATTCAATTATTGTAAAAAAAACAAAAAACAAATTACCAAATACACAGATTTCTGACTTGGCCCTTATCAATGTTTAAATGAATACTTTTTTCTTTGACTTTGTTAGATATTATCTGTAATTTAACCAATTGAAAATTGTAATTGAAATTACAGTTTTGTAAAGTACAGGATAATTTAGTCCTTGCTGTTTCAAAATTGCTGATAGCAAAACATTCTGATATTAATCTATCTCTTGTGAGGTTCTTGGCTTAATGCTGGCAGAGATTTAGCATTACAGATTCAGTGTAATGCTACATCTCTGGAATGGCCTTGTAAATGATAACTGAAGTTATTTTCAACCTGTTCATATTTTAACCATCTTACTTTTGTTACTGTTTTCCTTACTGATTGTGAAAAAAGCTCTTCATTACACACATACAGCGCCAATTCCACAAAGAAGTTTGAAAGTTTATAGTTTGACCTCCAAACCAACATGTCATGTCATCAAGGACTTAAAAAGCCTGAGGTCGGTTTGACGAAATTATTTTTGTGTTGTTTTATTTTCGTTTGTTTGTCTGAAGGGGTTGTCATGAACAATATTACTTGCATAAGAGCAGAAGAGCAGACAGTGACGCAGGTTGTTGTCATATATTCTACATCTGAGTAAATAGCTAATTTAACTTAAAACTCTTCATTCCACAAACACACACGCAGACACACACGTGCTCCTGGAGTCCCGCCACACAAGTCAGGGACCAAATGAGACAAGACCTATCATGTCTCCTCTCAGTGAGAGCAGACATTGTTGACTCACTGTAGTCTAGAGCAGCTCTGCCTGCGTCCCACCACAGCTATGCACTGTCTGACCAGAGCCTCGGAGCAAGGGTGTGCAGACACGTCCATGGATGCATGAAAACATTACACAAACAGACACACGTACATACAGGTGCACGCACACACATACATGCGCCTCTCTTTCTCCAGTTCTGTGGTTTGCTCTTTAATTCACTCAACAGTCAAAACACAATCCAGAGCAAGAAACATGAACTTTCTCCTGGTTTTTATTTTCATCAGATGTGCTACTGAATTTTAGACCTGAATGCTGATTACTTCATATGTGAGCTATTACAGCAGCACGTGTTTAGGGACTAACATTACACCTGTCAGACAATTCTTCAAAGCCCTACTGAAAACCACTTGTGTTGAAAGGAGTTAGGCATTTATCCCCTGATTACTCACACATCTATCAAGTGGCCCTGAGCAAAAAATCGCTGTTTGGGCTCCCACCTCAACTCCTTTTTTGAACTTTGTATGTACTCTTTCATCTCCATTAAATACTACAGACTACAGGAAGGCCCTACAAACAAGACAGTATTGCGAACTTGATTTTAACCTTAATGCAATCAAAAAATGTTTAATATATTAAACGATCTACTGTAAATCAAAAATAATTGAGGGTCTGATTCTTGTCATTATCTGACACTATCATCCTCATTTACTATATTAGTCAGCGTTGTTTAGTAATGTCTGTATGATGTTGCCAAGTGTAGACTACAGAGCAGTACTTCTTTTGAAACAAACAACCTCCACTCGTGTGCTGAAACAACACAACCCAAAGTGTATAAATTTATAATAATTTGACTGAATGCACTTTCACAGAGAGATCACCAAGGGATCGCCACCAGTGATACCAACATGGGTTGGACCGCATCCATCTTCAAACTCAGCCTTTATTTTGATCTCCGCTAAATTCCTGTAAAGTCTTATGACTGCATCTTGCACGGTCATGACGCTGTTGCTCTGACAAAATCCGTCCACAGACAGACAGAACTATAAACACTCACCAAAGGCTCAAAACCAGCTTTGTGGTAGTTCCCGCTACAGCAGGACCACATTTTGCCATGATGACACACAGACACACAAACTCACAGGGTAAAAAAAACATACCCGCCACGCTATCATGGTTGGTAACAAGGCAGCTGCACCATTTGTGCACAAATTATACTGAAATAATTAAGGCTTTAAAGGTCCACTGCAACAGTTGAGTGCTGCACTTCCCTAAAATGCTTATAATCAATATAAAATGTGACAATGCAAATGTGATTTCTTGTCAGGATGGACCTAAAGAGAATTATTACCTGAAACTATAGCTCCTGTTTGGCTTCATGGAAGCTAATAGCAGGTTTCTGCTTTTATTTTTAACTGTTCGGGCCACAGCTTTATTGTTTTGGTTTACTCTCATTATTCCCAAAGTGCAGTTTTCATCTGTAGCTGGCTGCAGTTTTCAGTGAAAAGATCATCAATCATCTTTGGTGTACATCAGTCTGTAAAATACAGACAGATAAGAAACAGTCGTGATTGTGAGTGTGATGAAGCCAGTGGTGCATTTAGCACCTTTGAAGCCATATATTGCCTTTAGGAATTGGTACAGACCCAAAACAAAGCATAAAGTGAGATGAAAACTGGACTTAGATTTATCAGGTGGCAGAAATATGGCTCCAGTTGACTTGTACTTTTGCTCCCTGACTGCTGAATAAATAACAAAATACTACTTGTCAATAAGTGTGCCATATCAAATTCAAAAAGGTATTACTTACACTGATCAGCCACAACATTATGACCACTGACAGGTGAAGTGAATATCATTGATCACATTGGTATTATGTGATGTTCTGCTGGAAAACCATGGATTTTGACATCCGTGTTGATCAGACTTAGACACCCAAATAAACATTGTCCCAGAACAAGCACACTCCCTCATGCACATGGAAATCTCAAATGTCACTGGTCTGTCCCCTGCAGGAAAATGCACCCCACCACATGGAAAAAACATCAAACAATCAAGAACATGTTGAGGAACATGACAATGACCCAACATGTTGATTTGACCTCCAAACTTCCTACACCTCATTGTGATCAAGCATCAAAAGGATGCAGTGGAACCAGTTTGATTGACAGAGGCCCCACTGCACAAGCCAGAGTACCAAAAGGATCCAGTGCCAACGTCCTGGTTCCAGACCCCACAGGACACCCTGAGAGGTCCTCTTGTCCATGTCCAATGGTTCAGAGCACTTCTGACCACATAAGGGGGACCAACACAATATTAGGCAGGTGGTCATAATGTTATGCCTGATCAGTGTGTATATATTATTTAGTTTATATTAGTGCTGTCAAAAATATCGCGTTATTAACGCGTTAACGCAAATCAATTTTAACGGCGTCAATTTTTTTATCGCGAGATTAACGCCGGCGGGGGCGGGTGGGGCGGGGGCATGGTTGGCGAGGGCGAGGTGTTCGCCGGAGTCGACAGGGTCTCCTGCAGGCTGTTGTACAGCAGCAGTCTCCTTGCCTCCATGCCTTTCTGTCGGTTCCTTTTCCCCGAACCGTGTGCCGCTGATGCAGATGCTCCGCCAGGTGACGGCGGCCTGGGGTGCCGCATGACGATTGACAAGACCAAAGTTATCTGTTTGTGTTGTCAGAGTGAACTGAGTTCTCATTGTAGCACATCCAGTCTGTAATACCACTTGATGGCCAAACACAGCTGACGCGAATTCTCCGCCTCCTCCTCATATAAAATGATAATTCAAGGGACATTTAGAATAGATAAAAAATGTGCGATTAATTTGCGATTAATCGTGAGTTAACTATGACATTCATGCGATTAATCGCGATTAAAAATTTTAATCGATTGACAGCACTAGTTTATATCCTTGATACCTTTTTCTCTATATCCCAATAAGGAGAGCACAGGGTCAGCCAAACAAAAGCATCCCTGAAGCAGATAGGGTTAAGGACATTGCTCAAGGAACCAGTATTGGCAGCTTGGTGTTCCTGGGGCTTAAATGCCCAACTTTCCTTCTAATCATTCGCCCAAAATTCTGTAATTTAATGTAAGTTTTGATCCATCCACCTCTGGGTTTTGGGCCGAGCACGCTTTCGCTGCATCACTCTGCTTTCACATATTGAGTTTGCAACTTGTTTCTGCTTCTTCCAACGGGCCAAAATGAACACTGTTTTTAAATTGTTTAAAATCAAGCAGCATGAGGCTGGGACTTCATGACTTTTTATGCCTAGCATGAGTCAAGCTCTACTTCAAAACCACTGAAGCTATCATTTCACGAAATCACCAAGGTTATTTTCTTAAACTTTAAAGAGCTCCCTCCGGAGCCACAGGGGACATCTGTTTTTAACTCGGTACTCCCGATGATGAGTGCACTTAACTCCATGTGTAAAACCAATGGAGTGCCCTTTTATAACCAGATTGTGACGTGACACAGCCACATGATTATGTAATATAACGGGATCCACCTTAGAGGATATTGTGCTTTAGTGGAGCCAAATCCCAAAGAAAAATCGGCAATTAGTGGAGTTACCAAAAGCCAGTGAACCCAGAGCTTTTGGGCGTCCTGAGGGTTTAGTTGCTCACTTCGGCCTGCCATTAATTCAGCTTCATTCACCTGTAACCGACATAAATGCTTACATAGAGAGGACAAAAGGCAACTCACATGAACCGATGCGCAGCCACACATACGTAGCCACCCACAGTCAGACAGACAGATAGGGAAACACATAACCGGTGTCTCGCCACAAACACACACACAGACAAACCCGGCACACCCCGCCATTGACTGTCCTGGCCTTGTTTACTCATGACCATCGCAGCTCTGACTGCAGCAGTCAACCTCATCATTCCACAAATTCCTACGTCCCAACTCCTTCATGTTTTTTCCAGAGTTTTTTTTAAAAATGTTCATAAAAAATCAGTAATCATACACGCATTAGTAAATAATGCTGACTAGTAAATTGAAAGCAGACGATAGTGCCAGGTTATGCATGAGGCTCAGACCCTCAATTATTTTGTTTTAAGACAGACAGTTTAATATATTTCCATTTTCTGATTGCAAAACTGTTCAAATCCAATTCTTCTGAATGCCGTCTTATTCAGAGGCCTTTCTGCAGCATCACATATTTGATCGAAACTGAAATGATCGTGAAAACTGGGACCAACTGGAGTTTACAAGGTAAGACTTGCCATAAACTTCTTTATCTGTGCAACACCGCCATCTGTAGACCAACTCTGACCACTCCACAAATTCCCTCATTTTCTTTGTTTAATTGGTTAGTCTTACATAACAAACCTAAATGAAAGAAACACTTAAGATTTGTTTGAAAACTGAAAAACAGAGAGTGTCCAGGCAAAAAGGCAATTTCTTCTATTTACGCTTGTTTTCCTCCCACAGGCCAAAGACGTGTGGGTAGGTGAACTACGCAAACTCTAAAATTGCCTGTTAAGTGTGGGTTTGTTTGTGTTGTGTCAAAATCCTGTGACAGTCAAGTGACTTGCTGACCCTGTGAACTCACACAGAAAACAAAGCAGCCATAGAAACGAGATGAAGGATTTCACAGTGGATCACATTGATTTGCACAGTTCACATTCAGGAAAATTGTGATACATTTTAAGATTTAAAGCTTAGTGTCTCAACTTTCTTTATGCTTGAGTAATAAATTTAACCTTTTTTCCTGCCTTGGACTCTCTAGGCCTCCTGATTCATTCTGCTACAGACTAATATTACAAAGCCCAATTTGTTTAAGGAATGCAAGCAGTATCTTCTTAAGCGAAATGATATTTCAATGTGATTTCGGGACAAAAACCTGGAGCTGCACAGGCCAGAGCTAGGTCAAAAATACAAAGACTGCTACAACATGACAGCAAAAACCAGTTTTCTTAAAGTAGGTAGTAGTGGGGCAACTGTGCTTTACATTCTTGAACAAAATCATCCCAATAATGTAAAATAAGTCAATTTAGGTTGGCTTCTTCCTTTAAGGTGAGCAGTTCTTGTTGAAGCACGTCAGCAGATCCCATGAGACTGTTTATCAGGGCAAAATATGGGATTAATATAATGATAAACAGACAGCATGCTAACCTATGAGGCACCTTTGGAAATTTTTGGATCTAATTTTATATTTTTGGGGCATTTTTACTTTATTAGACAGAAGCAGTAGAGACAGATAGGAAATGTACCACCTTTAAGAATATTTTTACCTGTATACAAACAAAGGGACTTGCTGTTCCAACACAATCAGTACAGGAACACTGTACATATGAACATGTATAAACACAAAATGTTATTCGGACAGAACAAACAAACATACAAACAAATGTATAGTTATACAACCATTGAGGAACCCTCAGCAAAGGAAAGCTAAAAGGTTGCACAAGAGGGTAGACTTAATGTTTTCATAAATAAAATTTTAAAAAATTATATCTATATAAAAGCAAGCCCTAGATTGCTTTCTGGATGTGCTTGAGACATACTTCTTGATTTCCTTGACCAAAGCAAGAAAGAATGGCTCATCATGTAAGGAACTGTGGATATGAAATTTTAAAAAATCTTAATATTTGGTTATTTACATGCTGCTCTTAAACATAGACTAAGCACTTGTATAGCTTTTACTACTGATTCAATAGTCCTTTTCCTTACCTGTGGTCTTTTCCTGCTGTTTAAGTCCATCAGTAGTTATTTTATCAAATGTATGTGCACTTTATCAACTTCTCTGTTTTTATTTATTTAATTTAAATAAAAGTAAATGTAACTCTGCTGTATTTTGCATTTCATGCCTTACATGTCTGTGCACATGTATTGCAAGTGTATTAAAAGCAGTCAGTTCCTTGCGATGTTCTCTGGAAAAAGTAGCAATCCAAATATAAACGTATGTGTGAGTTTTACAAAAAATATAACTGGGGTTTACTGTCTTTATAAATCCCGTCGACTCGTCACGTGTAGGAGAAAATTTCTATTGCTTAGTAATTTATGGGGATTCAATGTAGTAGCTCACAAACCCTTTTCCAGCAAATATTAGAAGCAAACTTGTTAAAATAAAAAATTGAAATATGCAACAGATTCTGCATCTTGCTGTTAAAAAGCACAACAATCTCTTAAGTAATTATTCATAATATTCGTACAGTATAACATACTTTACCCACTAAATTGCTTCCTGTAATAAATTAGGCACAGCTGCTCAGCCGCTCAGCGTGGTTACGTCATAAGTGTGCGCCACGTCCACCTCCTGACGTTCAATGTCAGCCCGCACGCATTTTGCTAGGTTTATTTGAAAACACGGATATTTAACTAACTTTCATGCACAGAGCCGCACACATAGCGTTGTGTGACTGGTCTCAGGTTGTCAGTCCAGCGATGTTTCGTCAGTGTCTAAAATGCAGAGGTAAGCAGCGAGTCTGACAACCAAGAGCTTCGATGCTGACATGCTAAAAACACTTATCTAACCCGTACATGTGTATCTTTACATAACGTTGACATGTATCTATAAAAGTAATTTTAAAATCATTGTTCTTTTGATACCGTTAATATGATTGTAAACGAGCTGAAACCATCTTGTGTGGCATTTTTTGCTGTTTACTCTCTTGGTAACTTAATGTCTGCACTATTATTTCCTTCATAAACTCAATATTTCGGTTAGTAGGGTAACCCTACTCTAAGCAAAAACAAACAACAAAAAATTACAGCTCTACCCAGCAAGTTTATTTATGTTGCACGTTATCACATACAGAGATTATTAAATTGACTTACAGGCAAAGGTAAGAATTAAAACATGTAAAAGGTAAAATATGAAATACAGCAGAGTAAAATTTGATCAGTTAAATTAAACAAATAAAAATGTACAGACAAGTTGAGTAAAATGAATAGAAATTTTAGAGAATGATTACTGATGCACTAAAACAGCAGAAAAAGGCAAGGGATAAGGAAAAAATGTGGATGAGAAAATATGCTATTATAAAATACATTGAATTAAAGTGCAGAATAAAAGTACTGACAATTTAGACCAGATTTCATAAAATACAACTAAAAAAAAGATTTTAGCTTATTTTTAAAAATGGCATTTGGGGAAGTAGCATACTGACTAAACATTATTTAATCTTGTCTGGTCTGAACTCCAGGTTCCACTAACTGAGCAGCTCCTGCAGATCTGAGAGACCTATTAGGCTTCAGGAAACATATTCAATATATTTGTGGCTCAGACCATTCAGAGACTTAGAGACAATAAGTAGGGCCATATTTTAAATTTTGAATTTTACCAGAAGCTGATGCAGGGATCCAAGAATCACAGTAATGTGTTCTTTCTTCTTCAGTACTCTAGCAGTATTCTTTTGAATGAGCTGCAAATGTGTAATTGTCTCATTAGGGAGGCCAGAAAGAAGTGCATCACAGTAATCCACTCTACAGGCCATAATGGAATAAATATGCTTCAAACTGAAAAGTGCCTTGTGGTTTTAAAGTCCTTGAGGGAGCTGAACAGCTTCACACTGGATGTGTTCCTTTTTTTCAGCAGTTCCAGTTCTGCAGCAGAGCACTCGTGCTTACGCCATCTTTCCAACCCCACATGACAGCGAGGAGAAGGAGATGCTGCATCGAATTGTGCGTGTGGACCATGCAGGCGAATACGGTGCCAACCGCATCTACGCTGGCCAGATGGCAGTGTTGGGTCGATCTAAAACAGGACCTCTCATCCAGGTATGGACACACACAGGCCTGAACACTGTCTGCAGGATATGTAAAGTCAAACACGTTCTTTAACCTTCACTGGACAAAATTTCACACTGATTCCCCTGAACGGCAATATATTTTAACATTGTTCAATACCCAGAAATCATGGGAACAGTGTAACCAGCACAACTAGATTTAAATGCTTTCTATTGAAGGACATCCTGAATCTCCATACAGAGGAGTTACTGTTGAGGAGAAATATACAGAATTCACTCTTATCTTTAGATTTGAGTCTTCTTGTTTAGATTTCACACAATCACAACCCAGATTCAGTGGGCTAATCCCATAGAGGCCACACAGAATTTAAAGAGCCCCTTTAGTGAAAATGTTTTTATCACATTGTTAACATTTGGATTGCACGATACTGGAAAAAATAAAAATAATACACACACACACACACACACATATATATATATATATAAAGTATATTAGCCTTATTTAATATTACTTCCTGCGATGTGACTAGACTATTGTGAATGTGTGTTTTGGAGAACACATAATGAGTGAAATAGGAGTCAATGCCATAGCTTTTCAAAAACACAGATTCAGGCTTCAGATCTTTTGTAACAAACCTGTCAGCTTGCCGTGTGGGACTTGCTGTATCATCCTCAACCATAAGTGAAGAAACCTTGTCTCACTTTTTTTTTTTTTTGTCCCTTCACAAGTTCAGAAGTGTCAAAGGCCCTTAAATTTCTAAATTCAACTAAAAAAGCTGGCTCTGATGACCTAGAACCCCAAATCTTAAAACTTGTGGTAGATTTTATTGCCCCCTCATTAATCCATCTATTTAATCTGTCGTAATCTAACACTATTCCATGTAAATCGACTTATGTTGTACCTGTGATAAAGGGTGGGGACCCCTCCAATTTAAACAACTATCGGCCTATCTCCAAGTTATCTGTCTAGAATCTAATGGCCCAACTAAAAGAATTCCTCACTGCCTCAAATGTTTTAAGTCCGATGCAATTTGGATTTAGAAAGCAACATAGCACAACAACAGCACCTCTGAAAGTTTTAAATGACATTGTGAAATCTTTGGATAATAAACACCATTGTGCTGCCCTCTTCATTGACCTCTCTGAAGCCTTTGACACTGTAGACCAAACTGTTCTAGAACAAAAACTGCAGATCATTGGATTGTCTAACCACACTGTTGGGTGGCTTGAAAATTGCCTTACAGATAGGACACAGTGTGTAAAGGTTCAGAACAAAACATCCAGTTTTTAACAGTATCTTCTGGTGTACCTCAGGGTTCAATTCTTGGCCCTCGTCTTTTTATTATTTATATAAATGATTTGAATAAAGTGGTCAAAAATGCAAAGTTGCACCTCTACGAAGATAGTACAGCTTTATACACATTAGCACCCTCAGCAGAACGTGCCATATCCCAACTTCAAATGGCTTTTAATCATTTACAGAACGGTTTTATCGTTTGAAACTGTTTTTTATACTCAGACAAGACAAAATACATGCTGTTCTCCAAAAGCAAAGCAACTTCACAACATTTGCCTCCCATCACTTCAAATGATGGACATCAGATTTATTTGGTATCAGAATATAAATATCTTCGTATTTTAATTGATAACTGTTTATCGTTTAAACCCCATATTCAAAAACTCATTCATAGACTAAAACTAAAGCTTGGCTTTTACTTTCGAATTAAATCATTTTTATCGTTTGAAACACGAAAGAAACTTGTCACTGCCACTTTTATGTCTGTTCTTGATTGTGGTGATGTTATTTATTCAATGCCTCCACTGATTCTCTGCGTGCTTTGGACTCTGTTTACCATGGAGCATTGTGTTTTATCACAAACATGAGGTCGCTGACTCATAACGGTGTCCTGTATGTTCGGATGAGCTGGTCATCTTTGGCGTGTCGCGGATTGAAACATTGGTACCTTTCAATTAATAAATCTGTTCTTGGTCTTGTCCCTCCATATCTGCAGAGGAGCAAGTCTCTGTGCCCAGAGTGCACATAGAGATGGGTAAAAAGGCCTTTAGGTTTGCAGCACCACACTCTTGGAATAAACTCCAGAATGAGTTACAACTGAAAGAACTGGTGCCACTTGATACATCTGGGCTGGACCCAAATATCTGAATAGTCGGTCGTTGTGGTGATATCTGGATAATAATTTTGATACTTTAAAATCACTCCTGACAGAACTTTAAACAAAGTCTTTAACCTGCCGATATTTTACCTCATTGTATTATCTTGATTCGTTGTGAGAGTGAATGAATCAATAAATCAATGAGTCAATGAATTTTATCCTGGGTAAAAAAAAAAGGTTAAATTAAAAAAAAACTATTTAGAATGAGCAGTGTAGAGTTTTATTTAAGTCATTTTATAGCAGGAAGGGATTACATTAATGGAAAAAACTTCTAAATGTGTAACAGAGATGAGTTTTAGGAGTTGAATCAATGACCAGGGGGGCTTTAAAATAATTTAAACAACATCTTATTTGAAACTAAGCCAAAAATAAGTAGTGGTTGATCGGTTGGATTTAAGTGAGTACAGAACAAAGAATAAAAGTAGATGGTTATAGTGAGAGAGAGCAAGGAGCAAGCATAGATAGCTGAGGTACTTCCAAGGTAACCTGCAAAGGAAAGACAGCAGGAGGGGCAGTAACAGTATCTGAGGTGGTCACAGTTGGGGGGCAGGTGGGCAACAGTGATTCTAGAAGCTTATACACAAAAGCATTGTAGCTTGTTTGTTTGCTGTGTTGTGATTCAGAAATAAAGGTACATAAGTATGTGTGTGTTTAACTGCATAATAATTTTATCCTCCATGTAAATGTTTTTCTACAGGAAATGTGGGATCAAGAAAAGAAACACCTGCAGAAATTCAACGAAATACTGGCTGAGAACAGAGTTCGACCCACAGCACTTTTGCCCCTCTGGAACATTGCTGGGTTTGTATTAGGTTGGTACAGTCCATAAATATACAGTGATTAGAAAAATTTAAAGAATGAAACAAATGCTTGAAAAAATAACAGCGTCTTTGCTTCAATTTTTAGAAGTTGACCTAAGTATTATTAAGTGCATGGGCAATATGCAGATGGGTGTTTCTTTATTACATTTTAAGTGTGTATTTGTTAAACTTTCATTTTAAATCTGCTTTAGGGGCTTCTACTGCACTGCTGGGTAAAGAGGGGGCCATGGCCTGCACTGTGGCAGTGGAGGAGAGTATTTCAGAGCACTACAACAGCCAGATAAGAGCTCTGATGGAGAAGGATCCAGAGAGGTACACTGAACTGTTACAAGTGAGTCAGCTGCTGTAATCTCTAAAACTCTGCCCAGTGTTTGCCCTCTCTAACCCCAACACTTTGACACAAAATGTCACACAGTTCATTAACATTCACAGTGAATCATCTCTGCACTACCTGGCTTTAACTTTAACTAACACAGACTCAGGGAAAGTTTTTTACTTGACTAAATTTTTAGGCAGATGCAGTGAATATATAACCAAAAATTGGCTGGCACAATAGGGAATGAAGTTATTGTTACAAACCAAGCTAAATGCTAATTAAATCTGCTATGCAACACATTATGATCATTGTACAGTCACCCACCGCCATAATCTTTGCATATTTTACATCAGTTACTCACGTTGCTCATTAAACACATAGATCAACAGTGTTCTGAATTACTTTGTTAATGTTGCACCTCTGTGAGGTTGAAATCCCATGTGATCACAATTTGAATCAAACCTTTTCCATTCGTATGTGCACACGAAGTAGAAATATGTGCCTCAGCATTTTATTTGAGAAAATATTTATAACTTTAAAGCATGCAGTTATGTTAATATATTGTCCAGATTAGACAGATTAGAAAAAAAGTGAGGTCCGATATCCGATATGCTGATACTTTCCAACACGTTATGGCTGATTGTCGATTCCCATATATTAGCAGATTTTTTTCCATCTAAATAAAGAGAACATCATGTCTCCTGTTGTGCAATTAACACAATAACGTACCTACTCTTATTGTGATGACCCATTTGCCGATACAGACATAAAATATAACGCATTTCAAATATACACATTCATCAAGCAAAATGAGAAATATAAAACATGTGGCATCTATTTCTATGCAACTTTTTGAGACAAAACTGTGAACAATTTCCCTGACTGACATTATCTGCCTCTCTGTTCATTTTAGACCAATACTAATATTTCCTTTTTTAAACCTGTATCAGCCAATACTGATGATTATGCTGACATTCTCATGCATCTGTTGTTTGAACGTTGCTTGAAAAACAACCATCTGTGCTTTATTCCTTCTCTGCTCAGCACAATTCATGTATCTATGTAATTATCTTGACTTGAGAGTTTGCTATATATGTTTTAAGCTTTGATTGTTGCAGACAATCAGACTTGTGATTTTTTTTTTGCATGCTATATTTGCTACACTGTTTAAGTGGTCAGCATTTTGTGTGTTGCACATTTCATTGTGTTCAAGGTTAAGCAGTGTGACATTTTGTCTTCAATGCTGTTGCCCTCACACAGTAACACCACTTAATTGTTACTGTCTATTGTAAGTTTGCTGTCACAGTTTATATCTTTTCCAGTTTGGACTCCTTCCATAAGTCACAGTAGCTACAGTAACACATCACAGCACTAATCCCTCATGGATTAAATTTGGCATTTTATCAAAGGGGTGGCATTATGAATGGGACTGGCACGCATACTGCCAGAGCTGAAGTGACCATACCTCTCTGGATATTTTCCAGATGGGTCAAGCCAGCACTCAACACATCAACACAGACCTCCTTTGAAACGGAGCATTGCATCTGTTACGTTGTCTGATCATATTACACTCAGAGTTTCATGTCTCATTCATTTGCAGCTACTTTGAATTGAAAATGGGTTCAGTGTGTAAACAACACATCACTTTGAACTCCGTGAATAGATGAGACATCAATAAGTATGACTTGCACACATAATTTCAAAACTTAGTTTGATGCTGACTTTTGTCAGTTGAGTCAAAAAAGCTTGAGACTTTTGTCTAGTAAAGCAGAGTGTTAATGCAGTGAAATCTAAAATTGTTTGCTAATTTAGTGAATCATTTTGGGATATATTTTAATAGGTGATAAAGGAATTTAGAGATGACGAGATGGAGCATCATGATACAGGACTGGAGCATGACGCTGAAATGGTAAGTGTGTCTTATAATAGTTTGCTGAGATAGAAAACACATCATTTAGGCAAACAGGTAATTTTTATTTAACTGAGGGATTGATCACTTCTAGAAAAATCATTTTAAATATACATTAAAAAAAGGTTTGTTTCTGTGTTGCATGGTGTTCCTTTGATTTATTTTCTTTTTCTTTGTGGTGATTGTTGCTTATTGGCTGTCTTTCATAATCACTCTACCTTTCTGCGTTTGAATACTTTGATTTAATTAAAAAAACATAAATCCATAATAAAATATTTACTAGGGCTGGACCCAAATATCCAGATATTCAAATAGTCAGTCATTGTGAACCCCCACCCCCATGCACGAACCTAATATCCAAAGCACAGATATTGCTATTTGGACAAGCCCTAATATTTACAAAATACACAAATATCACTATTAATTTGTTAAACTACTTTCTGCCTGTGCAGTTTTATTGTAAGGGATTTAAAATACAGCGATCTAAATGTGTTTTTCTTTTGTTTTAGGTACCTGGATATTGGCTAATGAAAAATGTAATACAGCTTGGTTGCAAAGCTGCAATATATGTTTCTCAACATGTCTAAGTCTGAATTTTTGTTTTTCAGTTTTTATAAATCAGCTAATTTGAATTTATGTTCAAATTCTGCTCCTTTGTATGTGAAGCACCTTTTGATGCGACATGTTGTACTTCTGCCAGATTAAATGTGTTGTACACAAGCATTTACAGTTACCTGCATTGATTTAATTGTGATTGCTGTGTATGGTATATTATACATGGACTTCGCTTAAATACGAAGGTGGAGGTAACCCTTGCTGAAATAAATGGGTTTGTAAATGTTTTACTTCTTTGTGTGAGGTTGCCTGTCTGGAAAAGTGTTGTAGGTGAGAAAATTGATTAAATAACTGTTTTTGAATTAAGATAATTACTGAGTTTATGAAATGTATAGTCCAGTTACCTTGCATAACATCATTTAAGTTGCTTCAGTATTCCAGTACCTGCAAACACTGTAATTAATAATGTTGTACTTAAAGATCTTACGATTGCCTTTGACCAAAAGATAACCCGAAATACACATGATAAGGGCATATTGATACCGGCATACTCAAACTATCTCCCTACCCGTCAACAAATTCTCCTGTTTCACACGTAATACTTAATATATCAAGCTGAGCAATGACTTGTCATCCTGGCCTAACTGCTAAGCACCCTCACACAGCTGTTGTGAGTACATCAGGTCACCGAGCAAGAAGGATTGACAAAAGACTTGTCCAGGGGCCCCTAATCTATTAGGCCTTTCATCAAGCTGAGCAGGTTGAACAAAATGTCCACTCCACTCCCAGTCAATATCAGTATGTCCCCACTGTACACAGAGTACTGACCCAAAGCCCTTTTACCCTCCATTTAGGCTTTTCAAACCTGGGGATACAATATGCTGTGATTTACGGTCAGTAGCAGGGGCTTAAAGGACTTCAGTCAAATCCTTTGATTTGTCTCATGACTCTAGCAGGGAGTCATTGTGTTCCCGAAAAGGAAAACATCATATTATGTAATCCTAAATGCTTCAGTAGGAGAAACTATATATATATTATTATATATTATGTATTTTTTTATTCCTTACTTAGTTGGTAAATCTTAAAATTAGTCATTTTTCATGCAAATTGAGCTAAATTGGTGTCAGAGACATTTTTGATGTTTCGTTGCAGATAAAACTTGTTTTAAGACCTGCCAGTAACAAGTGAGACACTTAGGCATTGGTCACGTTACCATAATTATTCCACACACTGACATTGTACCAACATCAACACTTTTATTTACAAAGCTTTAAACATCACAGTGTGTAACATCACATGCAGTATCAATTCATTATTACAACTCAGGCAGTACAAGAGCACAGGTATCATGTCACTTCATGACAACTTCTTCTGTATAGTATGGTTATTCATTTCAATTTTTAAGTGCGATTACATCATCAAGATAATACTTTGTCAAAAGATAAACCCTTCTTTTGAAACTGACTGGGCAGTCGGATGAATGATCACCAAGCTTTTCAGCATCTATTAACTCAGTTGTCTGGGCAAGATTAGGTACTGTAACTTCATAGGACAAAGATCTCTATTCCAACCCACAGTCTCATAAAGCTGGTATTCAAAACAATACAATGAACTGTCTACCACAAAAACGTTTCTTAACAGGTCTGAAGACGAGCTCTGTCTCATTTGCATTGGTGATTATGAGAGACCTGTCACTTATGTACTTGTTACCATTGAGAATAAGCCATTTTACTTTGTATACTGTCTCTGTCTCAGATGCTGTCCAGTCATATTTTTTAGTCTTAATACACCATGTACAGATAAAACAGGGGCAAGAAGTATCTGAAGTACCTCAATTAAGTCCAAAACAAACTGAACATATTCATTTTTCTCTCTGACACTGACACTGATTGGGCAGGGTTTGTCACGAATGTTTATTGGTGGCAAAGGAAAACTCTGCATGGCTGAATTGAACATGTGGGAATGGGTGGGATTTGAAAAGGCTCCCATCAATAATGTCACACAAAAGCCCATCTTTGTGGCAACTCTGTGGTGTGGTGTTAACCATAGCAAAAATCCTGGAATTGGACAACTGTTATAAACTCTTATTTAGGGGGATATAGAAAAAAAAAACTTTTGTTTTTGATTGCAAGAACTGTTGATTGTCCTTTCTTAACTCTACAAACCCTTTGAGACAACACAATCTCCTCTGGTTTAACTGGGTTAAAAAGCCCCTGGATGGTGCTGTCCTGTATGTCGTGGCCATCATGGAGAAAGGATGTTGAAAATTGTCCAGTGTTGCCAATACCTCCTCCTGGAGCTGCTCCATATTGTCTGAATGTCTTTCAAAAATTGTTTTTCATTGCGTCTTGAAAGGTAGACAGAAGAGCAGCTTGATACTGCTGGACTCCAGAGACAATACTGTTGACACTCCTCTGAAAGACAAATAAGAAAGAAGTAAGATGCATACCATTTGTCCATCACATCTAGCATAACCCTCCTTAAGAACTCTTTGAACAAGATGTAAATTAAATGATCACTGTCCCAGAACCACAGGGAGTTGTTACTCAGAATTCAGAAAATCAGAATTACATCAAGCAATAATTTCCCCTCATATGAGTGTACTTACTGAAAAATGCTAAACACTAATACTCATTTTTAAAGTAACCCTAATAGCACCAGATACACAATGATTAAAATTAGCATAAAGTTTTGAGAAAGATGGAAATACAAAGTAATGAATCTTCTTTTAAAGAGCTTTGTGTGTATCCCTCTCACAAAATACAGGACTGTTGTTGCTCTGACAATTTGACTATAAAATGATCCACAGATATAGAATTGTCCATTTTCATACATTAGAAAGAGTGCATTTTTCATGGCCAGATTTACTTCTTTCTTTGATTTAAACTGTATACTGAATTTTCAACGAGCTGTAAGCAGTGCTGCTGTTTTAGATAACAAGGTTATCTAAATATGTATGGCACGACCCGCGCTGAAAAGATAATAATAGAAATGTGATTACAATTTTTATAGTAAAGATGGAAAGGGAGGTTGCTTAAGGCATCCGCCCTTCCTAAAACAGCCCATCTGATTTGTCTGCATCTTCAGAGTCTTCTCCCAACCAATCACCAAACGACGCACCTGTGGAAGGAAGTTGTCCCCCCAACCGTGGCGGGGTGGCTTAGGTGGTAGAGCAGGTTGTCCACTGATTGCAAGGTTGGCGGTTCGATCCCCGGCCCCTCCACATGCCGAAGCATCCTTAGGCAAGACACTTAACCCGAAGTTGCTCCCAATGGTAGATTAGCGCCTTGCATGGCAGCTCTGTCGCCATTGGAGTGTGAATGTGTGTGTGAATGGGCCTGCAGTAGAGAAAAGCGCTATGTAAGTGCAGACCATTTACCATTTACCGTTAACCCTGTGTGTTTGATGTGTGTTTCTTAATCCCTGTGTCCTAGTTGTAGTTATCTGTTCCAGAGCTACCAGGTACACCGTGACTGAAGAGAATGAGTTCCCAGAGATTTGGTGCTTATGTTTGTGGTACGAGCAGGTTGTTATCCAAACGAGGAGCAAACAAATATTCAGTGCTTAAAACATATGTGTATGCATATGTATGTGGAGGCTGCTTGGTGTTCTAGTCAAAGTCAGTGTCCCCTGAGAGTATATGGTGCCCCAAGTATGTGGTTGAGAGAATTCCAACGTTTTCAGTGTACAAGTTACCAAAAGTTCACTACATGCAAAATTAAGAGAGATCTAACTAGTGATCTAAGATGGTTTAATATAAGTGATCACAGGATTACTCATTTTGTTACTCAGTGTGTTCAGCATAATACCATTAAATGCTAAACTCAGGAATAAGGCACAGAGGTATATCAATTTCAGTACGAAGAAACAGAAGTATATAATTTCAGTCACAGTGTCCGATTATAAAAGTTTCATTCACAGTTTCTGATTAATATTGAGGTTAAAGTAATTTACTCTAACATAGCTCATGAAGCAAATGTATCGAACCACTGTGCCGAAACATGGTTTGGTCACGTGATGTTTGACGCACTTGAGTGACGTCTGAAGCAGTTGAGTACTTCAAACATCAATGAATCACCTGACTGGTTCGGTTTGACGTGGAAATCGCTTAGCCGGATCGAGTGTGCTCCGGGACAGGAGATCCCTATTTAGTGTCATTCATTTGATTTTTTTCTTTTTTTCGCAGAGTAGGTTGGTTTTGTTGCTGTTGTTACCATTAATTGCTTTGAGAGTTAGTAGTGTTGTATCAGATTGGGTATTTTGTCGAAAATCAGTGTAGATAGATATAAAGCAGCCAAACATGTCCTGTATACCTCAGCCTCATCTCTGCCATGTGAACAGATTTTTTTTCCAAGGCTGGGGAAATAGTCTCTAAAAGACAAAACCACTTGAGTCCAAAAACTGTGGATAAACTGTTATTTCTTAACAAAAACTCATAACCAGTTACACAAGCACACCCACTGCCCTGTTTTTCAAGCACACCCTCTTTACCCATGTGTTCATTGGTAAACCTCCTTACCAATGAACCCCAAAACATACTTTGCCAAAATCCATAATATAATCTGTATTTGCACGAGCCCCATGTGAAAGTGACATCAGTCTGTATTTATAGAGCACGTCATGAATGGAGCAGCACCATTGAAGTGTTTCATAACACAAAATATAAGTGACGAGTATCTAGGTTACAAACAGGCATGACAAATAAGAAACGCGGCCTTCAATAGTTATTGTCATTATTATTACTAACATTTTCATTATTATTATTGTTGTATGTACTAGAAATTAGGGATGGGTACCAAGCCCCAGGACGATTTTTTAAAAAATACCGGACTACCGATAAGCTCCGATGGCAACGGTTCTGTTAACGGTACTTTAGAAAGTAAGAAGATCATTGTGTTGCACGTTGAATCTCATCACCAGAAGACATGAGTCTGTAGCTCCGACAGACCGAAGACTCCGGTGTCAGAGGGGTTGAGCTTCTCTCTGTCACTCACCTGCAGAAATGAACGTCTAAAACTGTGATTAAGCTTCACTACAGTCGGTGAAGAAAATGTTAATTGCACTGGTCGTTTTTACGTCAAAGCAGAAACACGAACAATCTGTAGAAACTTTCAGTAAACGTTCATCACGTACAAAACTCATAGTTCATTCCTCGATAACCAGGTACACAATGTCTGTTCTGTTCGCTACCAGCCAGAACACGGAGTTGACTCAATTACAGGAACACAGGCTAATGAAGAGGTAAGAACTCAGTATTCTTCAGCTGTTTGTTTAACTGTAACTGTGTTCATCCATTCGGTCTAAAATTCAGAGCATCGCCTGAACTGTTCAGAATTTAGTTTCATTCTCATAGCACAGGGCAGCAGGATTTGGTGATTTCAGGACTGCAGATGAACTATGCCTTTATTTTCAGTGTTTCTATGATTCAGTGTTGGTGTTAGTGGTAGAAGTACTTCAGCTGTTTTCTCCAGTGAACTATAAAGATCACTGTAAAAATACTGTGAAAGTCCTGCATTAATATTATACTCAGAAGTGAAGAGTGAAAGAGGTTTTATCAGCACAGTGTATGACATTTACTTCATGTCTGTTCAAGGTAGAGCTTTTAATTGTGATATAATGCTTGGCAGTTTATTAAAACACTTTTTATTTTGTGAGTAAAACCTGTGACGCTGTCCACAGTGCTCTGATCATTTCAACAGAACATACAACAATAACTGTGATCTAAATACAGCGTGTTTGAGAAAATAAAGCAATCTTTATCCTTTTCTTAATTTCTTTAGTTTTTCTCTTTAAAGAAACAAAACAAACAATAAAAAAGAATCCAAAAGTACTGATAAGAATACGGTTAAAGTATAGCATGGATAAGCAGTATCGGTAAAAGTTGTAGTACCGTTAAAATGTTAGGGATACCCATCCCTACTAGAAACCATACATTCATCTAGTGTAGTCGAACAGGAATGTGCATGGTGAATCAAGTCCTGCTGGAGCTTCTATTGGTGGTAATTCTCTGTAGACAAGCGACAACATGACTATCCTCACTGTTCTTGGTTTAGTTCCACCAAGTTATCTGATAACATGTTCAATAGAAATATATTTGGTTTCTGTTCAGACAGCATGGATTTAGTGATCCTTATCAGAAACACCCAGCCCAGAGATTGTGGTGCTTTATAAAAATTTGAAGTTCATATCAGTGTGAATGTTAACAGATTTAAACAAGCTGTGAACGCTTCTTGTTTTTCCAGGCAGTTTAGTCCCGTACCACCGTACAGTACAAGCCCCTCAAGTCTTCAATTACATAAAACATATTAAAAACAAAAATTAAAATTTAGGGATCAAATTTAGTCACAACAAACACTCATTTAACAAACACTCATGCAGCCTTCTCATGCAGCCTACCCATCCTTCAAAGGACCCAGCCTTCGAAGGACAGTTAGGCTAAGTCCTTTGAAGGATGCAGCCCCTAAATTGAGACACAGCTTGTGTGTCATTGAAGCCTCGAGTAATGAACCATGTTTTGAATAAAGTGTCGAAGCTTCAACAAAGCCTCAATCAGCCATCACCAGGAGCGAAGCAGGTCCCAAAGATAGGAGAAAACTGGTTGTGGAGTAGGTATGTAGACAGGAAGATATAGTAAGGGGCAGTGGCGGCTGGTGCAGTTTTCTCCAGGGGGGGCTGTAACTCCAAAATAGACATATACCGAAAACAGGGTTTCTGCAAGTTTGAACAAATGTAAGACTTTTTAAAGACCTTTTTACAACCATTTTGAATTAAATTTAAGATCTACACGAAGTCAGAAAAAGTAAGGAAAAATTGCAGTCACAGAATTGCTTTTAAAGTAACCACATTTATGCCACAGAACCCATAAACCAACCTCAACCTCCTCATTGTGCTTACGGATCCCTATCCTGTAGCCTTCACCAAGCTGACATGACATGTTTATTCTTCCTAACATGGCTAGTCGCAGTGCATTTTCCGTGTGGATCCTAGTTTCTTTATGCTTCTTTGCCTTTTCTTAAAAGTGCTTTAATCAGTCATACCTGTCCTGATCCATGCTGGGTCAGATCCTGATGTTTGAAAAAAGAGGCAGGGAAAGCAGAATAAAGCATAGCCTCGCTACATGCAATTAGCCAAGCCTTACTGCTAAACCAGGTCCTGTGTTGTCCCCTCTGTCTTTGGACTGCTGATTAATTATGATGTTCGGCTGATCAGGTCCGAGCTCTTTCATTTTTGCAGCTTCTCCTGGTATGTTCTCCTCTTGAAAGGTTTTGATTTAAGTGACTTCACTGAATTATTTAATTTCTCTTTCTCCATTTTGCATCTCTGTCTATCGTCTACAACTCCCACGGCTCGACCCGTCAATCAGCTGCAATTTATGACAGACGGCTGTGATGTCGGCCCTGACGTTGGCCTCTCCCATGGTGGGAAGGTGGTGATATGTACCTGCTACATTAAACTGTGGGCGCAGGAAAGGTGTGCCCAAACATAGCCCTATCTCTTGTATTGAAGAGGAGTTACTGCACATGTACAACTTAGAATGAGAGACTATGGGCAAAGATTTTTGCGCCCCAGGGTGGAAACACGTCACTGATCAGACAACACAGATGAACGAAACAACTTTGATCATCATCATTACCTTAATATTTATTTTTCTCATCTTAAAATAGATATACATTTATTTCAAAATATTTGTATTTTATTCTTTCATTTTTATTATTTTTTTATATCTTAAGCTAAAGTGGTAAGTGGTGAGTGGTGGGGCGGCGCCCTAGCGCCCTCTATTGACCAGCTGCCACTGGTAAGGGGTGCAAAGGCAGTGGCTCTAGCTAAGCAAAGACAGTGGTTGAATTGGGAAAGTGTAGAGAAGAGGAAGCTTTGTTGGAGGGACCTGTGAGGAATGGAGGAATATCATATTAGATTCTTGGTAGGGGCTACATATGATGTTTTACCAAGCCCCCAGAACCTAAAACTCAGGGTAAGTGGAGACCCATCATGCCCATTGTGTTCAGGGACAGCAATGTTAAGGCGTATTCTGTCAGGTTGTAAAGATGGTTTGTTACAAGGCCGCTACACATGGTGGCATAACCGGGTTTTGAAAAGCTTAGCTGCAGACATTGAAGTTAGACGTAGACAGGTGATTTCAGATAATTCTAAGAAAAGGAGCATAGGAATCCAGTTCATCCGTGACGGAGAGAAATATGGAGGTGATTGTTTGGTAAGAAGGCAGGAGTTTGGCCACCTGGAAAGTGCATGTGATTGGGAAATGCAGGTAGATTTAGGAGGAAAGGTTGTTGTGCCACAGGAAATAGTGTGCACTAATCTGAGGCCTGATATTGTGTTGTGGTCTGTTAGTTAACGAATAGTTTACTTCATTGAGTTAACAGTTCCCTTCGAAGACTCAGTGGAGGAAGCTTATGAGAGAAAAAAAGCTTAGATATGCAAACTTAGGGGCAGAAGCTGATCAGCAAGGATGGAAGGTTAGGGTTTGTCCATTGGAAGTCAGATGTAGAGGTTTCATAGCAAGGTCAGCTGTCTCATCTTGCTAAGGTGCACATTTGTGGAGGACAAAGATTGTAAGATAGAGGACAAGCCTAGGTCCAGTTTGCACCACTGCCTCTCACTACTACCACTAAGTGCTGTCAGTGAAAACTTCCAGAAGCTGTGTTTCCAGATGTGAGGGCAAAGCAACATCATTTTCAGTGAGATCCACTGAAAATGGGTCCACAACCCACGTGTCCCTCTCTGGGATCCCCAGGAAAGTATTCAACAAATTTCTCAGCCAGTTGTGAGAGGTGCTGAGAGACTGAATGACTGATTTTCACCTGAGGGGAGTTCTCCAAAAATGTCAGTCAAAAGTGGAAACATGTCCATTCTCTCTTCCTGGGCCCTCTTAGTCCACAAAGCAAGTTTCCTCCTGAAAGCTTGAACTTTGTCCACAACAAAAGATATGTTGCTATTTCTCCCTTGAAGTGAGATATTCAGCTCGTTTAGCAGTGAGAAAATGTCACAGAGGTAGGCAAGTTTAGCTATGAAGTTGGTGTTGGAGTTGTAATGTTCAAGAGGAGATTTTTTTCTCAGTAGCTGGACATGATCTGCTTCCATGCCCTCGCAAAGCTTAGCAAAACATCTGGAGTTTACAGCATTGTTTTTAATGAAGTTGATGGGTTTCACACTTACATCCATCACCTCATGGAACTCTGGTGAGATCTTTTTTGCTGCAAGGCTTTCACGGTGGAGAAAACAATGGGTCCATTTAGCTTCTGGTGCACGATCAAGTATCTGGCTGATGACGCCATGATGCCTGCCAGTCACTGATGCTGCACTGTCACTGTACACTCCAACACAGTTCTGCCAGTCCAGGCCATTCTCAGTGAAGTAGCTATCCATGCAGCGGAAACATTCCTCAGCTGTAGCTCGAGTTGGTAGCTCTCCTCAAAAAAGTATTTCTTCATGCAAACTGCTGTCCCAGCGAATGTGAACAAAAACCAGCAGCAGTACAGCATTTGTGATGTCAGTGGGCTCATCTAGCTACAAAGAGAAAAACTGGCTATTTTTTATTCTCTCCAGAAGCTGATGCTGTATGTCTGACTCCATTTCATCAATATGGCGACTCACAGTGTCGTTTCAGAGTGGGACGGTCATCAGCTTCTTGACAGCAGCCTCCCCGATCATCTCACGGCACATGTCCACAGCAGCAGGCAGAACCAATTCCTCCGCTATAGTGAACACCTTCTTACTCTGCGCCACACATCTGGCTACGAGGCAGCTGGCTTTTAAAGCACATTTAGAGTCACCAGTCAGTGACACAGTAGATCTTTTCTGCATCTGTAGCCCATTTTCTTCGAAGGACAGTTAGGCTAAGTCCTTTGAAGGATGCAGCCCCCAAATTGAGACACAGCTTGTGTGTCATTGAAGCCTCGAGTAATGAACCATGTTTTGAATAAAGTGTCAAAGCTTCAACAAAGCCTCGATCAGCCATCACCAGGAGTGAAGCAGGTCCCAAAGACCTCGCGGCCCACAGGTGCAGAACTAAAAGTTTTTCATGGCCCATCCTTGGCCCATGGTTGAGAATCACTAGCTTAGAGGAAGTGAAATAGATAGGATAGGTTAGAAAGGATGGGAGATGTAATCTACTCATATGGTGCAGAGAGCTTTGGGGTGCATGATAGAAAGAGAGGTGAGAAGTTACAGGTAGGCAGTGGTTAAAGTGGGATTTGACAGGTGGGGGAGCCCTAACATTTGTTGTGTGTATGTGTTTGTGTGTGTAACTGCTGCGGCTGCTTCACTACTGAAAAGCCGCATTTGAGCCAAAAGAGCTGCCGAAAAATATTTAGTAGTCCGCAGTGCTGCTGCTTGTTTCAACTGAATAATTTACGGTTTCGGGGAGGTGGAGCCTAGCTCCAAGGTGGCGGAGCTCTGATCCAAGGTGGTGGAGCTAAGCTCCTGAGGGCTCTGGCCCACTTTAAATCCAGATGGCAAAGGGAAATAAAGAAGCCAGTTACTGAAAGGAGGCAGTGCGGAAAGGCTACGGACGAAGAGAAGGTGGGAATTAACGTCTTGCAAGAGGAGTTGAGAGGTAGGTTAGCAGTACTTAGAAGGGCAGAGCATCATAGGAAAAAGACAAGGAAGAAGAATATGTGAGGACAGCTTTTTACAAGGACACTTTTAAATTTGTTAAAGGACTATTTTTCCAGGAAAGAGGAGGGCAACTTAAAGCAACAAGGTTCGAGGTTGAAGAACATTTGAGGGATACTATTCAGACTTAGGCAAGAATAGGAAAGTAGGTTTTCCTCCAGATATGCCACCATTAGGAGAGATAGAGCATGAGATAGTAGGCCACCTAGGTGGAAGGAAGTTGAGGCAGTAGTGATGTGTGCAAAAGCTTCTTCGGCCCCAGGGCCGAATGGAGTTCCCGGTGTTTACCGGATTTATGAAAATGTGCCTGATATCCTGAAATTTTTGTGGAGGCAACTAAGGATAGTTTGGGAGACGCACACTATCCCAAGAGCATGGCGCAGGGCAGGAGGTGTCCTGATTCCCAAGAAAAGGGAGTTCTCAGACCTTAGCCAGTTCCGGATGATCTCTCTTTTGAATGTAGAGGGCAAGATTTTTTTTAGCATAGTAGCACAGCGATTAGCTTGCTGTTTAGAAAGGAACAGACTAATCGATTCCAGTGCAGAGAGGTGGCTCCGGACCTTAACTTCATGCTCCAGGCGTAGGATCCTGAAAGAGACTGTGCTTCGTCACTCAGGTAGGCTCCCTCACTGTGATCCAGCCAGGACCCACCGCTCCAACCCCAAATCTGACAGCACACCTCCCCCGCCACTTTTCGCTCCCACCACACTGATAGTGGGCAACAGCATCACCAGGGATATCCGGCTGTGACTCATTCTCTTATTTTGAGTTACAGATGATTAAGGTCGGTTGCCCAAAGTCTTTTTATTGTATTTTGATTTATCGACCTTCTGGTGTTGCTGGAGCCTTCCTAACTGATTTTAATGAGTTTTTAATCACGCACTGTTAAACTGGAGAATGTTTTAATATTAGGAGACTTTAACCTCCATATTGATAATGTTCCTGTAATATGGCTACAGAACTCATCACTATTACAGAATCCTTTAACTTTAAACAACATGTCTCTGGCCCCACACATGTTAGGGGTCATACATTGGATCTTGTTTTCTCCTTGGGTTTAAACATAGATGGCATTCGCCTAGAGGATGTACATGTGAGTGACCATAGCTGTATTTATTTTAATCTGTCATTTTACCTTGATCCCGTGCCACCCAAACCACTGTTTTAAAGGAGAATCATAAACCAGGCTGCTGCTGAAAGGTTCTCAAATATGTTTGATGTTTTGGTTTCATCTTTTAACAATCAGTGTAGATCTATTTTAGACAGAGTGGCACCTTTGAAACAAAACAGAGCCCAACACTCAACTTTCTGTCCCTGGATAAGGGAAAGTATCTGTCACTTCAGGAGTTACTGTCGGAAAGTAGAACGCTTATGGAAAACCAGTATACTCAACACTTTTTTGTAAATAAGGTTGCTACCATCAGATCAGGTATTTTCCCTTTAAATCCTCAACCTTACATCTGCGAAGTGGTTACTTCTGAAACTTGGTCTTCTTTTGCTGTGACCCTACAGGACATCACCACTGTACTTGGTCATATGAAACCAACTTCAAGCCCTCTTGATGTCCTCCCCACTCCCTTTTTAAAAATGTCTTTGGATCTATTGGGCCTTGTATTGTGGAAATAATGTGCCTCTTCCTACTGGCTCAATTCCCAGCTCCTTTAAAAAAAAAAGCTGTTGTTGAACCTCTGTTAAAAAAAACCTCATTTGGATCTATCTCTGCCGACCAGCTACATATCAATATCCAAATTACCTTTTATGTCACAAATCTGGCATTACTGGTGCTGTTTTAAAATGGTTCGCATCCTATTTATCTAAGAGATCTTTTAGTGTTTGTCTAAATGGAATCATGTCAGATACAGCGGACCTGCCTTGTGGGGTACCCCAGGGATCCGTCCTGGGTCCGATCCTGTTTTTACTGTAAATTTTTCCCCTTGGGCAAATTATAAGATGTTCTAATATTATATCTCATCTCTATGCTGACGACATCCAGATATACTGTTCTTTCAAAGCCTCTCAATTTTATAAACTATGTAGTTTAATAAACTGTCTAACAGATATCAGGAATTGGTTAAGCAACAACTTTCTACAATTAAACAGTGAAAAAACTGAAACTTTGATCATAGTTCCAGACAGGGAAATCCCACACATCAAAAAACACATAAGCTTTTTAGGGTTTTTCTGATAAAAACAACTCTTAGAAATTTGGGTGTCCTCTTTGACAGTTCCATGTCTTTCGAGCATCACTCTAAACAGCTGGTTAGAAACTGTTTTTATCACTTAAGAAATATCTCAAAAGTCAGACTGCTTGTATCAAAACCTGAACTTGAGATGATTATCCACGCTTTTATCTCTTCACGTTTGGACTACTGCAACAGTCTTTTTATTGGTTTAAACAAGTCAGCCTTGGACCGCCTCCAGACAGTGCAAAACACCGCAGCCGGACTTTTAACGAGCACAAATAGGAGATCACACATTACTCCAGTCTTAGCTTCTCTTCACTGGCTGTCAGTAAATTTTAGAATTCATTTAAAAATGTAAGTCTTAACTTTTAGAGCCCTTCACGGTCAAGCTCCAGAGTATATCTCTGACCTGCTGATACCACATTTTTCTGCTTGTGCTCTGAGGTCAGCAAGTCAGAATTTGCTGTTGGTCCCACGTACTCATTTTAAAATTCGAGGTGATCGGGCGTTTCAGGCAGCGGCACCAAGACCGTGGAACTCTTTGCCACTGGCTCTACGCTGTACAACCTCCATTGACTCTTTTAAAAAGCAGCTAAAGACTTTTTTATACAGAGAAGCTTTTATTTAACCTCTTTAACTAACTTGGTGTTTATATTGTGTTTTTATCGAGCCTTATTGCGAAGGACAGTGATGTATTGTATCTTTTTGTATATCACTGTTTTATTTCTGTTTTTGTGAAGCACTTTGTTTTACTGTAAAGCACTTTGTGATTTCTATCTGCGAAAGGTGCTATACAAATAAAATTTACTTACTTACTTACTTAGACACTATGGTGCAGGAGGCAGGAATAGCAGGTTTTGCAGGGTGCTTGAAGCATACTAGTATGATCTGGCACCAGATTCCCGCAGCTAAGATGGAGAAAAGGGGTTTGCATGTCGCATTTTTAAATCTTGCTAATGCATTTGGTTCAGTACCACATAGTCTTATTTGCAGTGTGTGTAATTACGTAAGAACACCTGGAGTAGTTGTAAACTTAGTAAAAGCATATTTACAAGTCAGTGGATTTGGATGAAGAGGAATAGTGTTAGTTGGGAGCCAAAATAAGAATAGGAACAAAGTATCCTGCCCCCCTCCTTTTTTTTCTTTCTTCTCTTTCCCCCCATTTTCTTCCGTGGTAAGATCCCCCAGTCTTCAATGGAAGACATCAGGTGGAGATGATTAGCCAATCGCTCCCCTGATGTGGAGCTCCAGGAAGAGGACGTTTATTTAAGGGGTGGGAGTGGTGTTTCCTGTGCTGCATTATTATATTTGTCTAATTTTAATATTTTGCTGGTCGAATATCCATTAGATTGTGTGATAATCTTGCATAGAGTAATCTTAACCCCATTTGAGCGTAACATTTCCTATAGCTATAAGTGTCCGAGAGATGAGCTGTTACCCAAGTCTGCAGATCTATTTTGCTCAGCATGAGGTCAGAGGAGTTATTTTAGCTGGGATGGGTTTGCACATCAGACCTGACCTCAAGGGTTAATGTGTCGTATGGCCTCCATTCCTTAAAAATAGGACCTTCTGTACCGTCCGTCAGCTCAAGTAAACGCTGGATTTAAACAACCCGCCATGTTTGTTGTGATGGTGCAAGCTATGAGCTTATTGTTAGTGCGTCCTGTTATGTGTTAAATGGTGATCAGTCAAGCAGAATTAGTCAGTTCAGAGCAGTGGCCCTTAACTCATTATCTATCCGTTCATTTACCCCTTTTGTTTGTAATTGTGCGAAGAATTACTCCATCTACTAACTGATCCCTGTGAGCAAACGTATAAGCATCGCCACTATCTTATCTGCACTAAATCAACAATAGCATTCGGTTATATAATTATTTGTTTTGATGTGACATTGACGGAAAGGCCTCAAACTTCCTTTCATAGTCATGTTAGGTCACCCACTATACGTAAGCAACATGAGACAGTGAGCAGCTTTGCAAATCAAAGTTAGATCATCATACATTACCTGAGTCCCAGATTAATAGTGCGGACAGTTTTATAGCAACTGTTTAAAAAAAGCAACAAATGTACAGCTTCATTTGCAGCTCCATGTTGGGTGATGAAATTACTGATAAATAAAACCAGAAGTGATGGTTTCACTCTGATAGTACTTAAACACAACATCTAAATCAGCAGCTTCAGTGTATAACTAAAGATATAATACATTTTTAGAACATCCCAGATCTCCGTTCTGTGACCATTCAGGAGTTCACATGCATTGTTTAGGTTCTTTTCTCAGAATCACTTCCAAAGGAATCTGCTGAAACACTGACTTGAGAAATTGGCAACAAGAATTTCAAGAGAGCAATAAAACTTAACTAAACTGGGACTGTCTTGCTGCCCGTGAATAATTGAGGTTGTAAATTTTAGAGCAGCATGAATAATACAAGTCTCTATAAGTCATAAAGTCCTTCGGATGCAGATTGTATTGCTTCTTGGCTTTGATATGTGCAGTCTGATGGTTTTCGGGCATCTCCGGGGTTTATAGTTACTGATAAGTAGCATAAATTCCATCTGAGGCATTGAGAGCACTGGAGAGTTATGTGGATGTAATTATGAATTCGCGTAAGAAGGCAACTTTCAGGACGTTTTCTCTCAGATTACATGAATGCACTAAATATGGAAAGTATTTCTTTCTCCTACAGTCATTTTAAAGTGATGGAATTTACAGAATTGTCCTGATATATGCACAGCTTTTGGAGAGCCAGATGTGAGCTATGTTATTGTAGCTTTCCTTAAGAACAGAAGATACCTCTGTTTATATATTTTATTGTAAGAGCTTACATTTTTGTTATATTACATTGCTTATATTTCAGTGCTCCGCACTGTCCAACTTTCTGAATGTTAGACCATAGTTTTTTCTAAAGTTTTAAGCTATTGACCATGGGACTTTTACTAGACGTTTCACCTCAAACGTAGATGTTTTTGTGCCTTTGGATGGAACAAAAAATCTGATTTCTTGGACATTCATGCAGCCAATTCTACAACTTTTTATAAATATCAACCAAACAGGAAGTATATTGTAGTATATTATAATTGTATAACATAAAGACACAGGACAGGAAGACACAGTGCCCGGCCAAGAAATATTGTCACACATCATGTTTTTATACTTTTGTTCTGGCACACAAAAAAATATCTGTCTATATATTTAACAGGTTGATCAATTAGCTTCTAGTGTTGGTGAAAGGTGGATTTAGTTACCCGTGAAGAGAGCCAGACTAACAGGGTGCTTGGTGTGCCTCGTTTTCACCAAACAAACACTGAAATTTTACAAAATGTGAAACTATTTCTTGAAAGAACTGGCCTAGATCCACTTGCTTTCCATAATCGCCTTTAACACCAAGAATAATTATCTTTTAATTCACATCCATTCATTCATTTTTGTACTTCTAATGTGAACTCAGGGAACATGATGCTTTAATCTTTTAACTGATGAGAGCAGCTCAGTTAACTGACGGGTGATAAAGCTGACACAGATGCTAACTGTCATGTCAGCATAACTTTTATGTACGAATCATGCGCATGCCTTTTTAGAGATTGCATTGCCATGACCATTTAACAAGGTGTTTCTCAGAAGTGAGGGGCCATTAGATCAAAACTGACTCAGCTGAGCTTTTCATATACTTCTGGTTATCCAGGTCAGCTATTCACATACAGCAGCATGGGCTGAAAAACAGACACACTCTATAAATAGTTAACATTTTTACTGTTCTTTGGTATGTCTGTGCATATAAATACATGTGGTATGATGTCACTGTAGGCTTCAGAGTACTGTGCTACACAACGTAGGTAGTTTAGGTGAATTTCAAAGATGTTTGATTGCTACTTCATTGATATTTTACCTGTCTTTACAACAACAAAATATAATCAAATATATGTTTGTGCTGAAAGACATACACTGTGCACCTGACTGTCTAAACCTATGATAAATCTCCTGGGTGACCGAGGTGTGTGTGGCCTGAAAGAGCGACCACGTGTCCACATGTCTTTATAGTGTGAAGTGACAACACATGATGCAAAGGGCTGACATCACTTGAACTGGAATCTCTGATTTATGGCCACAGTGCAACACCGTCCACCAACTGCTTTGGAAAAAGAAACAACACACCAAGGTCAGTCTTCTAGGAAGGTTAATCTGTGTAAAACTTCTAAATGTCTAATTTCTCAATCACCACATATATAATTTAAGAAAAATGCGTGTAGAAAACCACCAAAAAACTAAATGGTTGTACAGGAACCCTGGTCATGTTTTAGATATTTGCAGGTGCATGTGGGATCTTTTTCTTTTAGGCAAATTCAGTTATTATCATATAAGCCATGGGACCTTTATGTGAAGTTTCACCTCAAATGTTTTTGTGCATTTAAATGAAACAAATAATCTGACAAACTTCTTGGTTCGATTATGTCTAATTTTAGAATCTTGCAAAGTATAAATAATAAAATAATGGCGTTAAACTAAAATGTCACTTAGAAACATTTTGTGTAGAGTATGTAGTCAGACGAGCACTGTGTTCCCAAATCCAACTATCTCAACAATTGTTGAAAGGATTGTTATGAAAGTTTGTTAATGGATAAATCCTGACTGGTGATCCTCTGATTTCCCCCTCTAACACCACCAGCAAGGACATCACATCAACAAAATCTTGTGCAGACACTCATTTTTCCATCGTCAATATGTGACTGTTATCTTGCTGATGTTAACAGTTAGTACACATGTACTAAGCCATTAACTTGGCTCAGTTAAGGGAAGTAACTCTTTAATCATGCAGCCCTACATAGTTTGTGCAAATCATGTCTACACTCCTCTCTTGGTAAACTGATTTCTGGGGCATTCATGCAGCTTACTGTACATCTTTTATCAATCAGTGTGTCAATTACAAATGTTTTTAGATATCCAAGATATGTTATATTTAATTAAACCATTATATTTAATGGGCAACCACACATCAAGGTGAAATTTACGTGTCCCTTCCGATCAGATGGGGCTTTGCACAATTGTTTCCAGTTGGTGTTGTGCGATAGTTTGTTGATCAGGTGGTAGGACTCATGTGAAGGACCTATTGTTGAGCATGGCATGACCCCCCACTGGTATCCATCAATGTATTGACAAGCCTGGTAGTTCATCCAGTATGAGTCCAAGGCCACGTTGCTGCTCCACTGTGTCATGAGCCCCAAAGACACTTTACTCTATCGACTCTCCCACAGTATGCCCCCATTACCACTACCAGTCCATGCACTCAGAACGAGTGGCCCACTTAGGTAAGAGGACAGCGTCAAAGGCTCGTATGGCTGCAGAACCGAAGTGAGTCATTGATTAGGCTCACTTTAATTTGGTTTTTAATTTTACATATACAAATTTCAAAAAAGAGCAAACTCAATCCAATGCATTCACATCCATTAGAAAAACAGTATAAATGTTAAGTTGCACAACTATTTTCCCAACTTGTTTATGCTCAAACTGTGCCCACACTGATTTAAATTGTATGCATATGCAAGATGCACAACCTGAATATATTAATTGGACAAATCTGCACATGCTGTCGTGACATAATGCTTTTACTCTTCTGATCTCCCTGTTTGTCCTTTGCACATCTTTGACTTTGCCTGGATGGAGGTGCGTCTGGCACGCCAGCGAGGTGCGCATAGTTGGTTGTGAGGTTTTCAACAGAAAGAGCTGCAGCCTCTCACCGAATGTATTCATTTGTCATCTCTCCTTTTCTATGCCTTCCATTACACCCATCCACCTGCCCCTCCTCGAATCCAACATCTTGTATCTCTGCCATCGACCCCCCTTTCATCTATCACCATGATGCATTGGCAGTTTGCAGAAGGTTACCACGCAAGGCCTCTTAACACCTGGTTCTAGGGATAGTTTTGCCCACTCCACTTGCTTGCCTCCCGCAGTGGCCCAGCACTTTTCATTGATCCCACTAAGACTCTGTCTGTTGCCCTCACTAAATTAAATGGAGTGCTCTGGCAGTGTTATGGTGGCTGGGTGTCATATCTCCTGCCCGAGGCTCGTTTTCATGTGGCTTGCAAAGATGCCACTCTTATCTCCTATGAATCACGGCACTCTTTCCCCCTAGCTATGCCCTCCACCACTGGTGACAACACAGATTCAGAGTGATGCTCTTGCAGATTGTCAAATTACACGCAACATGACATGGGGAGCTGCAAGGTGTCATTATGGTATGGATCAGAGCATTGCAGAAAGCTTTGTTCTTTTCATTCTTGCTGCAACACAGAGGTTTTGACTAGTCTTGAAGCTAAAGTGTACTCATTGG